>CM060963.1:93944175-94589175 GCA_030765045.1 Tenodera sinensis | reverse complement strand
CACTCCAATAAAAAAAAATAATAAATGATGGCAACTTTATATTTATTGAGTTAAAAATCATCTATTATTCATAAAACATTTGCATTACTGTTGAATCATGTGTACATTTTAATTGGAATCCATGTTATCAATTGCTGACTATGAAATACACATCCTTATTGCACATCTCTTCAATATATGCTAGCACCTCAATATCAATTTCTAGAAACTCTCAGGTTTTAAGGCCACAAAAAGGCACTTGGAATAGCCGCCATGGGCAAGTGGTTAGACCGTCTATCACCAAGGCGACCCACAAGTGCTATTCATGATGGACAAACAGGCATATGGGCAGGTTTTCTGTGGGCCCTTTGGTTTCCTCTGCCACTCATTCCACCAATTTTCATCATCACCTTTACAATCATCATTTTA
This sequence comes from Tenodera sinensis, assembly GCA_030765045.1. Lineage (NCBI taxonomy): Eukaryota > Metazoa > Arthropoda > Insecta > Mantodea > Mantidae > Tenodera > Tenodera sinensis. Next base: position 94,588,767 of record CM060963.1, on the reverse strand, counting down.
CCTGCATTTCATATCATCCTCTTCTTCTCCGAGCTGATGCTGGGCTGACCACCAAGTTCCAGGTCTTCATTCTGGTCCCCAACAGGTATCTGACTCCAGGCACAGGCTTGTAAGTCCTAGGGGGTTTCCTCCGTATGAGGAGTGTAATCAGATAAAGAAAGAAAGAATAGCTTGTAGTTTCCAACTGCCCTCTCATTTTGGACTAATCTCTTACAAGTTTTCACTAACTGAAAGCTCCCATTTTGCAGCTCGATTATCATTCAGCTCATTATCATCAGAGTAAATGCAATCACTCTTAGCTTAAAACCTACTGTAAAATTTCTCTATTTTTCCATACAGGTGCTTCATGAAATAAGCACTCCTCCGAATAACTATAGAAACAAACTGCATACACTATTGAAGATTAAAATGATTATTAACTTGGCACATGCTAACCATGTGTAAGTCAGTTCACACTCCTTGCCGCCTCATTCACTTATTGTGTAGTCGTGTCTGCTTATTGCCATGCTTAAGGTGCTTAAGCCAATCAGATTCATTGTTGAGCTAGCCACCATCTTGACAAGCTGATGGCATTGATGTTTCTTGCATCAATTTACCTTCAATGACACATCAATGACTTTAGGAATAGGAACAGTGCCTTAGCACCGAGTGTCAAAATATGCTGCATGTCTACCCTCTCCCATTAATCTAACAGGATTAATGGCACTCAAGGTTGTAGTGGTGGCACATTATTGTTCAATATCTCTCAATAGTGAGCACCTGCTCTACTAATGCAATGATTAGGTGGTGAATGCTTAAGTTCCTGATTGCTTATCTATAAACTAAGATGCAACCATTATGTATGGCAACAATTATATGATGAAATACGGTAATTGTGAAGTGAGATGGAACAGAAGAGTACTCCATTGGCAATTCTAGTGACCCATTATAGGTTCAGTAACTCTCTTTTATGGAGTCATTTCAAAGAATTAGCTTAAGGTAGATATACTGAGTGAACCAGAGGGTAGGATTAACTATAGTAGCTACAAAACAAGAATGAACATGGGCCTAGCCAATACAGTGATATTGCTCTCTCAGCATTGCCAGTTGCCCAGGAGTAGGTGACAAGGACTGTAAATTTTACTGTGTTTGTCACACCGAAAATGCCTTGTGTGTAAAGCAAAACAAATGCTGAGAGAGCAACGTCACTGTATTGCCTAGGCCCATGCTCATTCTTGGACCTAGTTTTGTAGCTACTCTATCAAGAATATTAACTGCTTTGACTCCACATAGAGTATTGTAAGATCTTGGAACATTGATCAGTAGTTGATGGTAGAATGTTGCAGGACAAAGCCATTATACCTTTTGGGACTATATTTTTCATACTGTGATGTTAAAATATAGGGGATAATCTTTTTGTATTTTATTCTAAATTGGATACCAGAGAGTTTAACTTCTCTGGATATAACACCAACATCTTTTTATGAGAACTATTCACATTAATCTTCACCTTCAGTCTCCAAAAACCATAAAACATGTACAAATGTAGAATGTTCATTAGTCTTCTAAATGTTTATTTACATCACTTATTAGTAAGTATAAAACTGTATAGCAAAAGACTTTACTTATCATACAAAAGAAATAATAATTGATATCTATATTGTCTTTTACAGTCCAACTCTTGACGAGATAAGAAGTTGGGGAAAATCTTTCGACAAGCTAATGAGAAGCTCAGGTATGTATTATTTTTGTTACTATTAGCTGTGTACCAATTAAGAATTTTCTCTTTTTCTGTCATCCTGACTGTAGAGAATCATAAGACAAAATTTTGTTTCCCGCTCTAATCTCTGCATACTTATAATGCTATTTTCCATCAGCAACAACCAAATGCACTGGAATCAGTCTCACATTTATCATAAGAGAAACTTTAACAAATTCAAACATTGATATTTTGCTATAAACTCATAAAACAGCTTATATTTTCTCCTATCAGTGCAGTGGAAAGAGTGGAATGAAGTGTTTTAAGGCAGTGATGGGTGTGCAGTGGATGAGAATGGAGACACAGTAAAGTGGAAAGAAGTGTGGGGGAGAATAAAAGCATAGGATAGATAGTGCAATAGAAAAGAGTGGAGAAAATGGTGTGGGGGGGTCATAATATTAGTATAAAGGGAATGAAGACAATTATAATAATGCAATTAGAAAGTAGGCAGTAAGAAAGGTACAAAGACAAGACTGTCCAAGGGAAATTTAACTCACAGAGACTAGCTCACTCTGCAAGCACCATTGAGGTAACCCTACCAGAGGCAGTAGCGGGCCCTTGCTTGACAGGGATCTAATGGGCTTGTTTATTTTATTTTTTATTTTATAATAGATGAAGTTTTAACCAAGGTTTGCCTGCACAAGCTTTGTGTTAGAATAACCAATTATCATTTGTTGGCCTTATATATGGAAACCAGAATAAAAATCTTAAAGCCTTGGACTTAAGTACTTAAGGCCATACCATGGCCAAGTGGTTGGACCATTTGCCTCTCACCAAAGCAGTCTGGGTTCGATGCCAGGTGACTGTATGTGGGATTTTTGGTGGACAAAGCGATGCAGGGGCAGGTTTCCTCTGGGTTCTCTGGTTTCTCCCACCATCTCATTCCATCAGTGCTCCATCATCATTCCATGTATAAGTGTGTCACCGCCTGTGGTGCTGCATGTACTAAAGGTGGACATTAAACACTACCAAAAAAAAGTACTTATGATTGTTAAGTCACCATTGGGGTATGTGGTCTCGAATTTGAGATTCCCTTGTGGTGTACCAGCAAAACATGAATCAGTTCAGAAATTTACTGTCATGTTGCCCTGGTAGCACAGTGTTTAAGAGGAGTCGCACATGGAGCAGAAGATCCATGGTTCAAATCCTGGCATGATTTTTCAGTTCTGCATATACCTTTCAAAGTGTCCCATATTTCCTTAAAATTCTAAATTTGTTCAGAGGTAATTTGACAGTGAAAGACAGCATATTCAAGAAAAGCTCTGTGAGTGTGTGTGTGTGTGTGTGTGTGTGTGTGTGTGTGTGTGTGTGTGTGTGCGTGCGTACGTGCGTGTGTGTGTGTGTGCGCATGCGCACCTGCGCATATGCCCCCATTGAGCCTTATATCCATTTGTTGGTCTATTTGTGAACAGCATAACCTAAAAATGAAGACTCATATAAACATCAGATTTTAGAGAAGCAAACAAAAAGGATAATGCACCTCTGTGGTGTAGGGATAGTAAGTCTTTCTCACATTCAAGAGGTCCCACGTTCAAATCTCAATTAGAGTGCGTTACTTGGATAAGGTTTTCTCAGGGGTTTTTCCTTTATTATGAAAGATGGATGTTGACTAACTCAGGATGTATAGCTCTTCAGCTTATTTCATTCATATTCAATATGGCTAACTAGTTAAAGTATGTTAAACATTAAAAAAAGGGAAAGATAAAAGGAAGAGGTAGGCATTATATGAAATATTTTTATTTATTTTTGATGTTCTCAAGGATGGTCCTATTTTCATTCCATATTATAAGTTTATGCCACTGGCTTGACAAATAATATGTGTAGGTACCTATCTTGAATTTTCTACAAATAATCTGTGATAATTTATATATGTTTATACTTACACTTCAAATATTTGTAAAACCTACGAAAATGCCCATAAACCTATATATACGAGTAGTATACTTGTGAATTCATAACTTGTACAGAAAGCAGTGTATCAATGTACATATTTTACAAATTTACAAAAGACATATCATTCTGTGATTATAGTTCTGAAACTCTTTTAACAGTAGCTCACAGTGTTACATAATATGCTTCAATCTAATTTTTGTATCATGAAGGAAATAGTAGCAAACTCATTGTAATACCAAAAGTATATCTATGCTCATATATAACTATTACAGACTGTAGTGGTCGTCCAATATTTCTGAATATGATGTAGATATATGTGCTCAAAACCATGCAAACAAAAGTTCATCAATTAATTAATTATTGGAAATTCTGGCTATTTTATCCCCATAAATTAATAATTTCTTTTATTGCTGTAATTCTATTCATTTTCATTCTAAATTAAAATAATGTTGATAAATAATTTAATTATTTTGTCATGTTGGATCAAAAAAGGGTATCTGTATTCAATCAAAAAGAAAGGTCCAGAGATGCACTTGTTTTATAACGGTTTTCTTTAAGTACTTAATTATTGATCAATACTGTAACTATTTCAGCTGGTCGGAAAGTGTTCCGTGATTTTCTACGCTGTGAATATAGTGAAGAAAATATCCTGTTTTGGTTGGCCTGTGAGGAATTAAAAAAGGAATCTAATCCAGATGTCGTAGAGGAGAAAGCAAGATTCATCTATGAAGACTACATTTCAATACTCTCACCCAAAGAGGTAAAAGCAATTTTATTTTCTTCCCTTTATTAAATATTTAACTATGCTTTTGAATACCAAAGCACAGAGAATAAGATGTTAATCAGTGGCATATGCTAGGATTGTGACTTGGGCTATCACTAGATCTACCTGATCCGGAGAATAAGGGGTTGTTGGTTAACCTTTCACACAGTTCACACAGGGTCTACTAGGCCTGACCTACATATATTTTTATTCTTATATGCTTGCATTTATGTTTTAAACTTCATTTTTCCTTCATTCACATGTTTAGCTTCATTTAGCTTAAAGATACACAGCCTATGTTAGCATTATCTTACCAGATAGGTCAAAGTCAGATAAAATGTAGTATGAATGCAGTATACATTGTAATTTGTACTATGCTACACGGAAAGATAATAAATTGCAATCTTCAGGTGTACAACTTGTAATTTGAAATGTACGTGAAGTGGATAAACCATTAAGAGAAGCAAAGAATTATCTGGTTTCCTTAATAAAATTCACAGATTGGGGAAGTATAAGAACTGCATCAATCAATCTATTCAATAAATTTGAATTTTCTTTAATCTTTTCATTGTGCAAACAATCAACCATTTTTTTCTGATAGTTCAATAAATGGTCTGTCTGCTGAGTGCCAAAAGTTTTTAAAGCTGTAAAAGATTTTATATGCATTGATCTGCTATGTTTATCCAAAGCTAGGATTAAGTATGCTAAATTTGCAAAACTTGTATTCCAGGGCGTTTTCTCCATTACAAACAACAAGCATGGCCATCAATAAAGTTTGTTTAATTTGCATGAACCAGTCAGTCACACATACTTATAATCATTTATATTAAAATACCTTTAGTAAGTATTCTTATTTCTTTTGCTTCTGTTCACACTGCAAGCGCAGATGAGCTGGAGGAGGCCTTCCCTATTTTACATCACCAATTTATCCTCGTATTTCAAATGCAAATATGGTTGTTTCACCAACAGTTTTACTACACAATTGTTCATACATTTCAAAGCATTTGCACCAGCAACTGTCTTGGTACACTGTACACAATGAAATAAATAAGACTGATGCAGGTATTGAAGACTACAACAATCACACAATTAAAAACGCATTCCTTCTTGCTTTTAACTCCACGTGCTATTGCATGCAGCCAGTCATGTTCATACAACACACTTTGAAGATGCTTGTGTGAGTAAAGTGACACAGGATTACAAGTCTTGGCATGCTTATTCTTGCTTTCTGCCACCTCAGTTCTATCTTCCCACATCATAGTGAAAGCTGCAGGAGCAAGTATCCGAAGTGCTACTCTCCCTTCTGTTCTGTAGTAGTGAATGAGATATATTGCATCCTACCTGCTAATTTTTCATGAGGAAAACCGGCTAGTATTGCAATTATTATTAGTATTACTTATTAATTTCTAGTTTACTATAGATATGGGCTTCAGTGATAGCTTTGATTGCCCATAACATACACCACTAATGTTAATGGTATAATTTGTACACAATGATATATTTTTATTAGCTCAATATCTTATTAAAAGTCATTACATGCTAGATATCTATATAATATTGATTCACTACTCATTATCATACTTTTCTTTTTCACACTATATTCACATTATCTCTATCTTATGCTGTTTTTTTTTTTTGGTTCCTAGTGCCTTACAACATATTAGATTAGTTAAATTTTAATTATTAATTTTTATGAACAGATGTTTACTCCTCCATATTATGCTATGAAAGCAGGTACCTATTTAAGGTACTCTAGTAATGCTGCTGATCTTGTCTGACATCAGTGCTGATAGTCTCTCTTTCCTGTGCATTTTGCCCTTTAAATGAGAATATTCCCACAATATGCCTATTACTTAAAATCTGGGAATGACAATGATTAGTTAATCCTTTAAATAAATTCTGTACAAAGCATCTTGGCATAGTATACATTGATAATTAAACTATATAATATATTGCAATAAATTAACTTGGTATAGGATACGTCAATTGTTAAATTATATAATGTATTGCAATAGATTAACTTGGTGTAGGTTATGTCAATTGCTAAATTATATAATTTAATGCAATAAATTAACTAAAAAGTTTCTCTAATCTAAGTATTTTATATATTTTGCATTTTTTACACATTATAAAAATGCATTCAAATTCTAAACTTGAAAGTAAAATTAGCTGTTCAACCTTCAGCCATACTGACTTAAAAATGCATCATTTAGACTTATGCTACACCAATGCTTTGACCCTAAAAACTAGCACTAGAATACATATTCAACATTAATACAATTTTGGATGTGAACATTTCAGTTTTACTAATTGCTAGTGCAAAAATGCTTACCATGTTTACTCTTTTAGTTTTTAACACTTAAACTATTTGGCAGATAAAGATAATGTGAGTATGTGCAATGCAACAATATTTGCAGCATACCCACGATTTCAGAATAGCTGTCTCTTATTTGAATGTATCTTATTTGAATATCAGATTTGATCATTGCGGGGCTGTAGTCAAGCTGATGTTTTTGGTTTTACCTATATTGTAACCCAAATTAAGATTTAAGAGAGCTAGGTTAAAGCTCTTAAGAATTTTATCTTTCAGGAATAGAGATGAGCTGTTCGGCAAATAATGCAATATTTCATTACATAATCATTGCATTTTTATGGTCTTTTTAAAGTAAAATCACACAGTACAACTACTATGTAAAGAATAAATTATTTAAGACTGGTTGTGCTAACTTCCAGCATCTAGTGTATAGTTGCGGGAATAAGAACAAGTCCAAACATATTCAAGCACTGCAACATTACAGTGTTCATAAGTGAAAAGAAAGAAGAGGGGAAGGAGGTGAAACAAGAGTACTGCATAGCACTGAAATACTATGCAAACACCTATTTCCAAAAAAAAAAGATAAATAACAGTGACATTGTATTTATTGAACTAAACCTCAGCTTTTATGATTGTTGAAAAACATGTACTTTTTCACTTGTGACCATGAAACACAATACCCATTATTCTGTAACTCTGCAATATATGCTAGCACCTTGTATCAATTTCAAGAACTTTCAGGTTTTAGGACCAGAAAAAGAGCATCTTAAATAGCTTGTAAATTCTATGCACTTTCATTTTGCACCAATCTCTTATTGGTTTTTCACTAACTGAAAACTCCCTTTCTGCAGCTTGATTACCATTCTGTTCCACAAATGTAATCACTCTTAGTTAAAACCTGCCTACAATTTTTGTATTTCCTTAGACTGCCTCCGTAGCGCAGTTGGTAGAACATTTGCCTCTGGCACGGAGGACCCGGGTTCAATCCCCGGTGCTAGCATGGTGATTTTATCCCCTCTGGGAGGTCTAGCACGGGGTGCACTTAGCCTCGTTAGGTCCCGAGGGGACCAATTAAGGAGCTACTTGATGGAGAAGTGGCGGCCCCGTGTCAAGAAGGCCGCATAACTGGGTTTGGTGTGCTGACCACATCCCACCCTCCAGTACTGCACCTCTCCAATGATGCCTGTAGTGAGCGAGGTGGGTGATGCAGCACCTGGGCGGTAGGCCTTGGCCCTTCATGGGCTGTTGCGCCGGGGTTTAGTCTTTTTTTAGATACTAACATACTCCTTGGCACTACAGCCCATGTAGAACCTTGGTCTCTCATACAATCTTTGTCTACTCTTCCCTACTCAGCCTTCCATCTCCTTATATCCATCTACTTAAGATCCTCCTCAACATCTCTTCCTAGGTCATCCATTCAATCTTCTCTCTCCTGGTTTTCCTATAAACTTTCTTAACTGCTGTATCCTCAGGAATCCTTTACACCTGCCCCAACCATCGCAGTCAACCACCATGTTGTTATATAATGTCACTCCTTCTGCATTCCTTTGTATGCTCCACACCTTGTTATCATTTACTGGGCCATATATTTTCCTCAAAGTCCTTCTTTCCCATCTTCATCTGCAGCTGTCGGTATCCAGGTCTCAGAACCATTTGTCACCATCAGTTTTACCATTGAGTAATGCACCTTTATTTTCAGGTTTCTGCTAAGGAAAAAATAACTTCTATTTAGGCTGCAATTTTGGCTTTAATTTCTTTGCCTATATCATTATCTCTATGTCGCAAATGCCACATAACTGGCCAGAAGGGTCCTGACTACGTCCCACCCTCCAATGATGCCTGTAGTGGGCAGAGGTGGGGATGTAGTGGCTAGGCAGCAAGTCTTGGCCCTTCATGGGCTGTTGTGCTAGAGGTTTATATTTCATTATCAGGGATGACTAAAGTCCCAAAATACTTGAAACTTTTGAACTTTTCATAATTAACTCCATTTAATCGTACACATTGACTTTCCTTCATAGTCCTCCTAGTCCAAGATAAGAACATATATATGTATTGTTTTGATTCAACTTAATTCCCAATTCTCTTGCCTCACTTTCCAAACCAGCTGTTGCAATCTCCGTTTTCTGTAACCTTTGAGTCATTCCATTGTCATCACCACAGGTCAAATTCTGGTTCAAATGATTGAGGAGGGTTCCTCATATTGGTGTTTCACAAAATAAGCATTCGTTAGAATATCTACGGATATTCTGTACACAATTCTGCACACAATTGAAAAATAAGACGGTTATTGACTTGGCACATGCTAACCATGTATAAAATAATTTGCCTCTGCCACCACTCCATTCCTTACCACTCTGCTGATTACAATGCTTTAGATGTTTGAACCAACCAAATTCATTGATGAGCTAGCCACTGTACATTGATAGCCACTTGTTCTTATAATAATTGTTTCATGTTTGTTTTGTTACTCTTAATGATTTGCTTATTACTTTGTATTCCTTTAATTTTTATTGCAATTCAGGACCCCTGTGGTCACTGATAGATATCAGCTGATGTCATCTTGTGTTTGATTAAATATTATAAATGACACATTGATGACTAGGAATAGGAACAGTGCCTCAGTGCCAAGGAGCAGAATATGCTGCACATTTACTCTCTACCCTCTCCCACGAATCTAACAGGACTTAATTGCACTAAAGGCTGCAGTGGCAACATACTATTTTTTAATATTTCTCAATGTAAACATCTGGAATATTAATACTACAATTATGCAGTGAAATGTTGAAGTTCCTAATTGCTTATCTATAAATTATGGTGCTGTCATAATGTGATGGTGATGATAATGCAATGAAATACGGTACTTGCAACTGAATGGAACCTGTTTGTTATTGAATTCACTGTGATTTCCTGTGAATTTCTACAAGCTCCATTATCACTACCAGTACTACAATCTTCCATTTGTTGTTTAATGTTTAAGTTATTTTAATAATAATGATAGAATATGCTAAGTAGATTTTCCGGGTTTGTGGGCCATGGTCGAGTTGGATTACCTTCCTCCGACGTTTCGCTAAAAAACTGCGTCCAGCATCTTCAGGGTCAACCTCTGTTATTAGCGGCTGTACATAAACTAAAGTTCACTGCAAACTTTCATATTCATCTTTGTTTGTTATTAGTGTCCATGGTAACACAAATTTTCATGATTGCTTGTTCTCATGAATACCAACATGAGATTATCGATCTCAAAATGCCGGCAAATGAGACGTCTCTGATCATGGTATAAAGGAGAAAACTTTCTGTGTCTCGGGTTTTCTTCTCCCTCTTATTAGAGCCGGGAGCCAAGTTTTGCTTATCTGCTGTCTCTCTTCTTTTCGATTGTAGGAGTTTTTATGCATAAAAATCTCTATCGCTTCCCGAGTCAAGCGAGCCTGGTAGTGGCTTGTCCTTCAGAGTACCTCCGTGTCTCTGTAGTTCACGTCGTGGCCGAACAATAGAGAGTGTTCTGCCACCGCTGACTTGTCCGTCTGTCCCAACCGGCTATGTCTTTCATGTTCTTTTAGTCGAGTGCTGATACTCCGCATGGTGGTGCCTATATATACTTGTCCACAGCTACATGGTATTTTGTAAACACCGGCTGTGCAGTGTGGATGTCTTTTATCCTTAACGGAGTTAAATAAATCTTTGACTTTCTTTGTTGGCCTATAAATAGTCCTAATGTTGTACTATTGCAGCAGTCTTCCTATTCGGTCTGTTACCTTATGGATGTATGGTAAATAGATGGTACTCAGGGTTTGCTTCCTCCGGTCTTTTTGGACTGGCGGGTACCTAGAAATGGAGAGCTCTTGTAATTTCCTTGTGTGTATAACCGTTGCTGATGAGGGCCTTGTTAAGATGTCGGGTTTCTTTATTCAGCTTTTGTGGCTCACAAATCTTCTTGGCCCGTTCGGAAAGGGTTTTGATTATGCCCAATTTTTGCCTTGGATGATGGTTCGAGGTTTTATGGAGGTACCTATCAGTATGAGTAGATTTGCGATAAACTGTGTGACCCAGATGTGAATCAGCTTCTCTTGTCACTAGGACATCCAGGAAAGGAAGACTGTTGTCTGTTTCCTTTTCCATGGTGAACTGTATGGCACGGTTTTGGCTATTTAGATGATGAAAAAAGGCTTCTAGTTTTTCCTCCCCATGGCTCCAAATAATGAAGGTGTCGTCCACATACCTAAGCCAGGTTTTTGGTTTATATGTAGCGCTTCTTAGCGCTTCTTCCTCAAACTTCTCCATGACAAAATTTGCAACTACCGGGCTTAAAGGGCTGCCCATGGCAACGCTGTCTATCTGTTCATAGAAAGTGTTGTTCCACTGGAAGTAGCTTGTGGTTAGGCAGTGACGAAAAAGACTGGTGATGTCAGGCAGAAAAAGTTCGGCAATGTGTTGTAGTGCCTCTGTAATCGGAACCTTGGTGAATAAAGAAATGACATCGAAACTGACAAGGCGGTCCTCTGCCCCCAGTTGTATGGTCTTCAGTTTCTCTATGAAGTGCCTGGAGTTTTTGATGTAGGATGGGGTTTTGCCAATGTGTTCCTGCAATAGAGTAGCCAGATACTTGGAAATGTTATATGTGGGTGATCTAACAGTACTAACGATGGGTCGTAATGGAACGTCATCTTTGTGGATTTTCGGCAGTCCATAGAGCCTTGGCGGTAAAGCTTCGCTCTTGCAGGTTTGATGTTTGATGTTATCTGCTATCGGTGGAGCTCTTTATGAGGTTGTTGGTCGTCCTTAAAATGTGCGAGGTTGGATCCTTCCCAAGCTTCTTGTAGGAACCCGGGTCCAATAGTTCTGAGATTTTCGTGTTGTATGCCTCCTTCGACATTACTACCGTAGCATTCCCCTTGTCTGCCTGGAGGATGACGATGCTGTCATCTGCATTTAAGGTTATGATCGCTTTCTTCTCTAAGGTGGTCAGGTTGTTCTTGGGGGCTGGGGTCCTGCACAGAATACGTGCGGTTTCACCTCTTAGTTCTTCAGCTTGATGTGGCTGCAGCAATCAAAGTGCGGGCTCCACATTGGCTATGATATCTTCCACCGGTATGTGAGATGGGGTGACTGCAAAGTTGCTCCCTTTGGACAACAGTGAGGTTTCTGCCTTAGTAAGTGTGCGATCCGTCAGGTTGACGACAACACGTGACGGGTCCAACTTAGGCGTCTTGTGAGTACTGGTACAGATGCTGAACTTTTTCTTTTGCCGATCAGCAGTTTGTTCAAACGTTGCGCTCATGGACTGATATGTGATTTTGCCCACATTGTTCCAGTCCTTGTGTGTCATCACATCGTGGCCGAACAATAGAGAGTGTTCTGCCACCGCTGACTTGTCCGTCTGCCCCAACCGGCTATGTCTTTCATGTTCTTTTAGTCGAGTGCTGATACTCCGCATGGTGGTGCCTATATGTACTTGTCCACAGCTACATGGTATTTTGTAAACACTGTCTGTGCAGTGTGGATGTCTTTTATCCATGTTGGTATTCATGAGAACGAGCGATCGTGAAAATTTGTGTTACCATGGACACTAATAACAAACAAAGATGAATATGAAAGTTTGCAGTGAACTTTAGTTTATGTGCAGTCACTAATAACAGAGGTTGACCCTGAAGATGCTGGACGCAGTTTTTCAGTGAAAAGTCGGAGGAAGGTAATCCAACTCGACCACGGCCCACAAACCTGGAAAATCTACTTAACATAGTTGATAATGCCGGCCGTGAAAGCCTCAGCACTTATATTAATGATAGAATACTTTACCTTTTTAATGATAATTTCAGTCCAGGAATAGAAACAAGCTTCCTAACCCCAAAAGTTCTCCCAGGTTTCAATCCACTGGTTTCTTCATTATTGCTAATAAAACCTCTTGTTTTTTTATGAATATAAAATAATTGATTACTTTTAAATATGTTAAAATGAGTAAGAACTTCCATAAATTTAGGTTAATGAGGATCCCCATGAAAACTAAATTTGAGAGATATTTAACCTTAATTTAACTACTGAGAACACTAAAATACTTAATGTGACAAAATACCTTAAGGGGAGATGTAACTGGTAAGGTCAACATTTACGATTTTTTGAATTTGTTAGTTTTGAACAGTTTTTGTTTTAAATTTTAACATGATATCCAATTCTTAGTGCATTAAAAAGAATAAAATAGATGTTATGCTCTGATACTGCCATGCCCACATTTAGTCAAAACGAATACAGTTGAAATCACAGCAGCTGTTGTCAACATGTTTTGCAAAGTGAATATGGTGCAAAGTACATAAAATATCTTAGGGAAGGTGACTTTTCATCCTTAAAGTATGTCTTGGATGCAAACCCTTATGACAACCCTATTGAAAAACTAGAATGTATTGGGCACATTCAGGAAAGGGATAGTGGAAGACTTCATCGACTGCTGAAGGAGAAAAAGGGTGTTCATTTTGAAGAAAGTTTAGGAGGTAAAGGAAGACTGATTGCAAAGGAAATAGATTCTCTGTAAGTTTACTATGGAAAAGCCATACAAGAAAACTATTCCAGTGTAGAGGATATGAGGAAAGTACTTCAGGCAATTTAGTCCCACGAATTGTCAACCAACCAGAAACCTATGTTCTAGTTGTGCCCCAAAGAATGATTGTGCATCCAAATACTGACAGTAGAAGCTATACACACAAGCAGTCACTCTCAGAGGAAATGCTAAATGAGATAAAGCCAACATTTAGAGTTCTCTCACATCACAAACTTCTGCAAAAATGAGTGTGTGGTAAAATTCAGAATAATAATGAAAGTTTTAATAATTTTATGTGGATTAGGTGCCCTGAAACCATGTTTTGTGGTCTAAAAGTGCTGAATATTGCTATGTATGATGCTCTACTACATGAGTGTCGCTAATGGCTTCATTGCCAGATGTAACGCACTAGAATACATGAGTGTCGGCAGACTTTTTTCCAGGGGGGGGGGGGCCACATGTTGGAAATTTGCAATCATATAATATTAAATCATTATTTTATTATCAAAATTTATCATATTTATTGCAGATAACCGTATTAATTTGTGCTAAATAAAAATTGTTCTTTACATCAAAATTAAAATAATATTTTAATAGTCAGTAACTGGCTGCACATTAAGTTCACCAAATTCCAAGGGGGGGCCGCGCCCCCCCCCCTTGCCCCCATTTCGCGACGCTCAAGCTCTACTATATTATAATGAAGTAAATAATGGCAGAATTAAGGTTTTAAACAAAGCTGTATCGGAACACGGAGCATGCACAATCAAATATTTCACTACATGGATCACATAGATAGCAAAAGCAGAGTCAAATCTCCTGAAACTGCACCAGTAAGCAAGGCAGCAGAAGAGGACCAAAAGAATGAAGAGGATGATGAGGAATATGGATATGGTGGTCACTGAGCATTGCTAGCTTCTAAAGGTTAAGATTTTTTGTTCATATACTTGAGAAAAACTTCAATTGCTCGTTTTCACAACTTACATTTTTCATTACATATGCTCCTTTTTCTCAGCAACAAGAATGCTATAGCCATGAAACTATTATGAAGTCTTTATAACTTAATATTGAAGCTTGTCCTCTAAAGAGAAGTCAATTAACATATTAGAACTAGGTTTACACTGGCTATATACTGAGATTATGTCAAAAATGTGAAAAAGAGAAAGTTTAAAAGTGTAATTAATTTGTATTTTAATAACTATTTATGTCACACAAAAACCTTTAGAGGCCAAAGGTTATCAACAGTCATTCAGTAAAAAATTCAGATCAGTTACTTCACAAGTTTTCAGGAAAAAAGGAACATAATTTCTAGTCATAATTTCAGTTTTTATTTTTAGTGTATTGCCCAACCTGTGTAACAAAAAGCACCCAATTTTTTTTACATACTACATTTTATAGATAACGTGTGTGCAAAATATTAAAATCATATCTTTCATAATGAGGTGATGGCAATTTTTTAAATAGGTCAGCGACTTGAGTTACATCCCCCTTATAAACTAATATTATGCATTTTTCAGCAATTTTCTTAGGTATGACATCTTTTTAATATTTTATTTCGACAATATCTGCATGCCATGTCAAAACCTTAAGGAAACAAAACACACAAACATTTCAATTTTAAATTACTATTCAAAATAATGATGCAGTAAACACTTATAATAATGAATATATTTTAATAGATATAAATTACAATTTTCTTTAAAGTCCACTGTTATGTTGCAATTTTATTCATCTTGCATTAATACAATTTTGTTTCGTTTTATAGGTAAGCCTGGACTCGAGGGTTCGGGAGATTGTGAATCGCAACATGGTTGACCCTACACCTCACACGTTTGATGAGGCCCAGCTACAGATTTACACACTCATGCACCGAGACTCGTACCCTCGCTTTGTCAACTCCTCACTCTTCAAGCAACTTGCACAACTCAACAACAATGGTAGTGGAGGGGGAGGGGGTGGCAGTTCTGCAGGGACGCCTACAGCTACTCAGGGGAGTGGACGAAAGGAAAGCAACGCGTAATGGATAAGCTGGTCCTCCACGGTGGTACAAAGCTCAAAGCATAGTAAAGGCAATATATAACACCATGATTTTATAGTGTTCCCAAACCCAGTGGAATATTTCATAGCAATGAGTAAAGGCCTACATGTGCTGGCTATGTATGTAACACTTTAACGCACACCAAAGCATGCCATCAAGAGCAAGCATGAAGGGCACAAGGCAAAACAAGTGAAGTGTTAAAATTTCTGTGCCAAAACTGTGAAATGTTCAGATCTCCAACACATCAATCAAATCCTCACCTTAACAATCATTTCTGTTTGATATTCTAGCACGTTTCGATAGAATGAGATGGAACAAGTTCCCCAGTGCCTCATATCTGCAATATCCTCAAGGTACATCCACTACTTCATGCCCCCAAGGAATACAAGCTGTCACATGTCTATTAGAAATGTGTATTATAAAACAAAGAAAACAAGTATCTATGACAGAGCTGCAACTAAACCTGCTGGAATATTATGACATGCTTGAAAGCTATACTCATTACATTTATAATGTAATTAATCTTTTCAAAAGCTTTTCTGTAACAAAAAATGTGTGCACATACATTTGTTTGTTGAAGATGAAATGCGGTCAGACTGAGGAATATGCATTTGTGTCTTTTTACTTTATTATTCCAACTTGTTACTGCTGTTTTATTTTCCAAACCTTTTACATTCTTTATTGTATTATGCAAGAGAAGTATTTTAGGTACCAGTACAATTTCTTTTGAGCATTTAACAATATTTCTGTCTTCTTTCATGAAACACTGATCAATGAGAAAGGTCATAAAATACAGACAATCTATCCAACATTAAATAATTTTAAATTTACGGTGCTGGACAGTTTTGGGAATTCATTCATGAATTTATTTGTATTACATGAGATTTTTTATATTTGAAACATACTTAATATAAAGACAGTATTAATGATATAAATAATTTTATGTTTTAAATATGTCAGCATAATAGTACCATTCATGTTGTTGTTTAATGTAAGTGAAAAGTTTAGTTCATGTTACAATATTTTAGATATTTATATTTTGATTTGAAGCTATTGGAAAGCTTTTATTTTCTCATTTGAAGACTGGGCACTGAATTCTGATACTGCAGAATTTTTATGGCTCAAAATGAAAAGTGTTCTGTAGGTGGTCTCAGTATTTTTTATTTTATTTATGTACATATGTATATTCTTATATCATTTCCTTGGTTACAAAAATAATTCTAGTCAAATTTGGCCCTCCTGGACATTTCTTTAGAACAGTGAATACCAAAACACCCTGCTTATAAATGATTTACAGTTACTTAGTATTCTATGCTCTTTACTGCAACATGTGCACTAAAATACATTAATCTGGCTAAATGTAAATAATGTCATTTTATTTTTTGACTTTCTTAGCTAGAGAGTTGCATAGGGAGGGGCAAGTCATTGCCAAAGATCTTACAAGGCAAAATAAACCTTACCGTTCTTTAACTCTTCCAGAACAAATCAACTACATATTTTGATTATCATGTTTAGGTAACATTGTTCTAAAGTTTTATTTGGGTTCTGAATATGAATGGTTACTGGCACACAGGAGGGTTAATAGAAATGTTATGTGAAATGCTACAAATAAGATTATCAGCTGATCCGTTAATATCTTTGTTTTTCAAACCTAAAATAGCACATGGAAAATTATGTACTTCTATTGTAAAATCATTCTATAAATGTTTAAATAGAAGTTTTCTTGATTCATGAAGCTAGCTGTGATGATTTTATTTTGCTTTGTTAATATATTTATTTTTAAATAATTCATGATTCTTCCCAGATTTACCATAACAGAACACAGCTAAATAGCTATGCTCTGTAAATATAGCTTCCAGTTGCAATCCCTAATGCCTCTTTGATAGCATTATTCTCATCATATGTAGTCATTCAAAACCTTTTATACGAACACTGCCATTGGAACAAAGTGAAAACAGCAAGTGCATGTTAAACATGATGTAAAACTGCTGAGTTAAACTTTCCCATATTCACTTCACTTGTTAGTCTATTGCACAGAAAATGTTGAAGAAGCATTGTCAGCATGTAGATTTAGGGAACTTTTGAGGTGACTTTTGTTGAACTTCATTGAAGCCACTTTGAATGAACCACAAGAAGCTAATGCTCACTAGTCAATTTTTAAATTGCTGTATGAACATTTTCTCCCAGAGAGCTTGATTACAGTAAAAACTTATTACCCTTATAGTGGCTTTTATTTCATGAATTTTCTGCCTATAAAAGAGGTTCAAGATTCAATATTTTATTTGTTAACATCATTTGCACACCTGACTTATGTTCCTTGAATTGAGTACCAGTATATCTTTTTGCCCTCTAGAAGAAAATGTACATAAAGATGTTGAATATTGGTTTATTTTGACAAGCCAGAAGTAGACAACTCTATTTTTAGACTCATCAAAGACCACCATAAAATTCATAAAATTGGGAAAAGATCTATCACATAAGTTTGCAACAGCCAATAATACTCCTGACAAACCAATACAATGCTCATTAAGCATGTCTGTATAATAAAGTTGTAAGTAAAGGACGAAACTTGTATGTGAATGTTCACTGTGCAGTTTTACATCATCTATAAGCATGCATCTGTATGATGCTTTGCTGCATGTCATTCCATCAACTATTCTTTATACGTAATATATTATTTTCAAAGGCCAAAAATGCTCCTGAATGAAAAAAAAGAAGTGGCCACAAAACACTTTGGTTTCTAGATTCATTCACAAAGGAAACATGCTTCAAGAAATGTTAGAAAAACCCAAAACACAATTTGGCAAAGTGGCTCTCTTCATTTTGGAGTGTTTGGGTAATCAATAGCTGACTTATATGGACCCCATTTTTTTTAATGTTTTAGTTGTTATCGTCCAATCACAATCTCCAGTGTACCTGGAGGATTATACCTGTTATTGGTCTATGGTTTCATTGAACCTTGCTGAGAGGTCAAAGTGATCATCAAGTTATCCCAATATGCCACTTGGGGACATTTTCAAATGCTGTAACAGGCCAGCATTATATTTGAAAAGCATGAACAGGTAGAGAACATAGGTAATGAATGGAAAAGATCCCTTTGGCCTCAAGTACTATAATACCTCAGGGTCTGAAATGAATCAAGAGTTTGGCCAAGGGAGGCTAGAAATAAGAGTTTAAAGAGGGAATTAGTATAATGGAAAGGAAGAAAGCCATTTCAGTTATTATCTCACCATGCTGAGCAGTGCTTTTGGTCAGTAGCCCTTCCCTGTGGTTTATCCAACATATGCTTGATTACTAACAGCTGCACCATGAGAAGGTGAGGGATTGGACTCTAGGCCATTGATCAAGTCTTTATTAAAGAAATTTAAGGGTTCTCTTTTGTTATTATTTGTGGCCTTTCCACAGCAATCCTATCAAAACTTTCTGATAATAAACCAACACACACACTAGAAATAATCAACATGATAACTCAATTAACAAAATTGAATAAAAAATAATATTATAATGGATACTGTGGTATGTATGGTACTGAGACAGCAGGCATATTAGCCAAAAATGATGCCTTCTTACCTATGGACCAACTAGAAAATTAACATTCAATTCTGTAAAACAATTAATGAAAACCTATATACATAAATTTCAATAAAATCAATAACATTATAATATCTCAATGAAAAAAAGGGAAATTCTTGTAGAGAATCCAAAGGTCTACCTTGGATAACAGCAGTTTCAGCCTTTCGATTATTAATAGAACATGATTTTATGGCTAAACAGTTGCACAGAATCAGAATATATGGGTCCCCAGTTTGTCTACTGTGCACTCTAAACGAAGAAATGAACTACAATCATCTTCAAAAATGTCTATCAGTTGAGTATGAAAAATACTGGAGTATAAGAAGACTAATGACTTCATTGTCAACAGTTTGGTATTAGAAAACAACAACAATTTTGCAAAGTTAGAAAGGAGATAATATAAAATGTATATTGTAATTCTTTAGATAATTAATCTGACAGAAATAAATTCTTATGTCAAATGAGAAAATAACACAACATATTTTGAACACAATAGCAATGACATGATGTGACTGAAAAAGTATCTGCCTGGCACTAATTATTATTAGCAACGAGATTCACCTATCAATATGAATATAAAAGAATAATGTGCACTATACTTGTGCAATTTTGGACAAACAACATTCTTTCCAAGATAAAATAATTGAAATTGTTTCAACTACTCAATTCTGGTATTATTTTTTTAAATAAAAACTTGAATGATCATAAAGCTTGTACAGCAAAATAAGCTGTGTGTGATCAATACATTCCACAATGTTACCAGTAATTAACTGTTTTAATTAAAAATATGACATTTTTATTACATAACCGGAACGCTTTATCTTTAATTTCACATACACTAAATATATTGCAACCTTAATATCATTCTTAGATGATGTCTGTCACCTTCAAGATTAGCTTTATCTGCTTCTACTGTATGAGTAATGAAGAATTAATAAAGTAATAAACAAAGCTGCACAAGTATTCATGGACTGAACTTGACTAAATGCAGCTCTATGCCTTTGTTGCTGATGAGCATTCTCAACATGGTGTGATAATCTTAACATCTACAACTTGACTTTTGTTGATGATCCCTCTGAATCTTCCAAACAAGTTGTAAATCTTTTTGAAGATGTCACAAAGCATATTTTGCATCATGGCTGAATATGAAGAACCGGACATGTTGTCATCAGTTTGATCACACAGTGAGCACTTTTGAACTTTGAACACAGGACATGCAATAAAACTATTATTCCTTATTTCTTGAACTTTGCACTTACTGCACACAGTGGCAAATAGTACTCAAGAAAAGCATACCTATCATCAGGGAACTGACAAAGTCATGGAACTAATATATTACATATTTTACACTAGAAGAAAAAATAAAGGTATATGCATTGTTCATTATTAACAATAATACAATAATAATAAAACTGGGTTACACTGATTTCACTGATTTATTTATTAGGGACTTCATAATAGTTTTTATTTTATACATACCATGCATTTTTTGACCAGCCAGGCCACCTCGTGGCAGCAAGGGACTGGTCAAGGACCGGCACACTCTCCAACAGAAAGAACCAGCAAGTCATGGGTACAGAACACTAACTACTGCACTAAATTGCATTAGGCTTACCTACATCACATTTGATGTTGAAATTGACGACCTTAAACATGAACGCATTCCCTATATCTTCGAAAACAATTCTGGTTTACTTGCAAACGTTCATGTTGACTGATTGCCTGTATTTCTCTATGACTATGTTCTTGTCCAGTTCTTGTAATGTGTGCAGACTTAATGCATACACTTTATTTTTTAAAATTCCCCATAAATGGAAGTCGCTTAGAGTTTAGCACAAGAGGTTAACATTTCCAAGATGTCAACTTTCATGGCAATGAAACCTCTGGAACTTAAAAGTTCATGCTTTACAACCACAAGATCCTGTAAGTGGAGTTAATTATTGCAATTGGTTTTACCAGTCAGTTCACAATGGCAATGTGGACCCACCTTTAATGTTTTTCACTGATGAAGCATGGTTTTATCTTCAAGGCCAGTTTCTACTCAGAACAATTGATGCTGGGCTACCAAAAATCACCATACTATTGATGAAGTTCCTCACCATGCATAGAATTATCAGTCTCATATTTATGACACAAAAGCTAATTCACTTGTTTATGTAAATTCTATTTTAAATATTTTTTTTCCAGAACTAACAAGAAATGAAAGATTGTGTGGCTGGTTTAAGCAGGATTCAGCTATAGCACACACCTAGTAATTCTATGCATGAATTGTGAAGGGGGTACGGTGACTGAATAATTAATGAGGATTCTGCCCAATGGTTCTGCTCTTGTTCCGCTGATCTATTTCCATGCAGTTTTTATTTATAGGAAATGTTAAATAATAAAGTGTATGCATTAAATCCGATTATTTTAAAAGAATTGAAGGAGAAAATCATGAGAGAAATACAGGCAATCAGTAACCCTGAACTTTTGCGAGTAATTCAGAATTGTTTTCAGGGATATAGAGAATGTGTTCGCATTGAAGGTCATCGATTTCAACATCTGTTTGATGCAGGTAAGCCTAATGCAAGTTAGTACAGTAGTTAGTATTCCATATCCGTGACTTGCAGCTCCTTTACACGTAACTCTGGCGGAGAGTGCACCGGTCCTCGCCTGGTCCCTTGCCACTGCAGGGTGATCCAGTCAGTCTACGAATGCATGGTATATATATCTTATGAATGAACAATAAATTAACCACAATTTTCTTTTTGGGTTTTCTTGTAGACTTAATATATGCTCATGAAATCTGGTTTATAACTGCTGGAAAATCTAGAGAAAAAGCTGAGAATGGAGTAAACTTCAGAGCATTGCACTTAATGTAATATATGTGTTGAACAGTAGTAAAGAACTACATAATATGCAGTATAAATACTAAAATATTTACTGATTTCCTTGTATATATAGCCTTGAAAGCAAAGTAAATTGAAGCTGAAAGAATTGTTTTCCTTGTTTCCTTTCCTTTAGTTGCTTTAATCTTGTAATCCTATGATAGTAAACAAACATATTAGTTCCCATGTTTAAAAACTCTCAAATTTTAAACTGTTTTCTGCTATAAATACTGCTCCTGTAATTTACCGCTTACCTTTCTTTCACAGTTGCAAAGCTTCATTGTTCTCTAACTTCTGTCATTGCTTGTGTCTACCGCCACAAACTATTACATTAACACTGCAGGAAAACTTTAAGATTAAATGCAAACACAATAGTGTTTTTTGCACATTTCAAGTGCTAAATGCAAATATTGCAACAAAGTCCTCTATCTTGTACCATTTTTGAGGGAAGTGATAGCAACCACTCTCACACTCAGATCCTTTTGTAGAAGTCTCTAGTCTACAACAGAATGAATTTATGAAATGTGTTAACTCTTAATGAAGAAAGACAAATTCAAATTTCCAAAATTCAGGAAGTTCACAAGTTACCTTCTGCTACCTTGAGAATCAGACCTAAAATAAAGCTATCTAATTTCTAAAGCACAATATGTAGGTACATATGCCAGCTTTCACTGAAATTCATTTTTGGTTATGCTGTTTTGTCGTCTGTACCTGCAAATCTAAGAATGTGAAGTTCTAACCTAAATTGTTGCAAATTCATATTCACGTAAACACTATTAAGAATAATTAACCTTTTTACATGCAGATTAATCTAAAATGAATTTAAGTGAAAGCAAGCAAATTGACAAATAATTAATGGTTTGGTGTCGTGATATATTATCAGAAGGGAACCAAGCAAGAAAACACCATTTAGTCTAATGAAGCATGGGCATTGGTAGACTTTTTCTCACGCGAAAGGGAAGTTTGGAATCAAACAACATCATTTCATTATTCTGTTGTCAAAAGCTATAGTACTTGTTGGAGATAACCAGATTAATTTGTACTAAATAAAAATTGTACTACACATGAAACTTTAAACAAGTCTAATAGTGAGCCATTGACTGCACATTAAATTCATTAATTTGCAAGGAGTGGTTGCAGCCGTCCCTTGCCCTCACATCACAATGCCCATGTAGTTTAGTGCTATCAGTTATTTATTTATGCAAGTTATTCATCCCATTCATACAAATAACATAGTATAATATAAGTGCTGAGGCTTTCACGGCCCACAAACCCGGAAAATCTACTTAAATAACATAGTGTTGCACTTGATGTTAGGTAAGAGTTTAAAGGGCAGTTTTACTCCTTATTGTTAAAAGTTCTCTTAATGGATTCTTCTTCAACATAAGGCAACATTGTTGGGCATCTTTCTCAACTACTGGGGAGATAAATCATGGAGCTAATGAATAGAATGGATCATTGTATACCATAAATAACTGCAGCAATTTGCAATGTATTTCAACATTCTCATCTACCTGCATGAACGTCGGCAGACTTTTTTCCAGGGGGGGGGGGGCCAAATGTTAGAATTTTGCAATCAGATAATATTAATTCATTATTTTGTTGTCAAAAGTTATAGTATTTGTTGCGGATAACCATATAAATTTGCACTAAACAGAAATTGTTTTTTACATAAAAATTAAAATAATAGTTTAATAGTCAGCACATTAAGTTCATTAATTTCCAAGGGAGGGCCGCGGCCCTCCCTTGCCCCCCCTTTGCGACGCCCATGTCTACCTGTTTTTCTATGATCCAGTTTCAGACGAACATGAGGACAATGGCTAAATTGTGTAGAGACAAAGTGGAAAATGGAGCAGAAATATGTTACTATACTTCTGCTAAGTACCTGAACCAAAGGAACAACAGAAAACAAATGGAAACAAAATATATATGTTCGGATAGATTTTATTGGACCTTAACTAATATAGCCCCTTTCTGCTACTTCAAATATGTCTCTCTCAAAAATGGCACAATGTAGAGCAATATTTCTACCTTTTTTGGACTCAAAGGCATCTGACAATGCACACACATTTTATTGAGGCTCAAAATGTTTAATATTTCTCTGATGAGTGTAACTCACAAAAACTAATTCTTTATATTAGCTTATTCAATTGCATCACATATTTTATGCTAAAGAATATCATTGCAACAATTTAGTATTTAAGTTGGCTGTAGGAATTGTACCTGGAAGAGTTCATTCATGTACAATTAAACAAATGAGATGCAATACAATACAATTAGTTCATGTCCATGTAAAACAATGCATAGACTACCTTTCTACAATAATGTGATTTCTACCCTTAGAAGCAGGATGATAAGATGCTGGCACCTTAAACAATGTAACTTTATGGTTACAGGAGTTCACCTGATGATAATTTTCTTTCAATTACCTACATCTGTGTATATACCCTCAGGATGTTTGTATCAATAATTAAAGCATAAAAGTTCATAAATCTGAATGTAGTAATATTCTCAAGAAGTTCCAATAGGAAATTGGCCATTTATTTATTTATTTCCCACTACTCTAATGCTTTTAAATTGTTGCCTAAAAAACATAAATTCAGAACATTTCAAAGAAATTAAATATGCAAATAGACTCTCTCCTCTTAATAGCCCACAGTGAAAGAATGCAATTCCATAGTTGTGACTTAAAGGTCTTCCCATTATTTGGAAGAAAAACAAACAAAAAGAGCCCCTCTTAGATGTTCTACATTATTCTATAATTATTTAAAGTTTTTCCAGAATTTAACCCTTTATTAAAAAAAAAGTAATTGGAGAAAAACAAATCAGAGAGAAGTTGCTGCCAATAAAACAGTTTCTATTTTATTTTCATGAATCATTTTATACCCTTAAGAAGAACAACTATAGGTTCAGAACTATAAAAACATGTTACCTTTATATTAGCTACTAATATTTTAAAACATTCTACGCCCTATAAGGCACAAATAATAGTATAAGCATTGAATTGGGAATTTCTGTAGCATCAAAAACTGGAACAAAATAAGTAACATATTCTTTAAAAGTTTCACCAGCAGGTTTGCGTTTTCTGAGAAATCTTTATAAGAAGAAAAAGGAATTAGCATATTGTGATATGAGTAAAAAATAATATAATTTACAAAATATCTGCAAACTTAAACCAGAGATGGTACAGTCTATGGAATGGCAGAACATGTATATTTGGGGAAGGGGTATTAAGTTCACAATATTGACCCTTACTTTCTTTTGTTTTCATGCAAGAAATGCAATACCAGATGTAGCTCTAAACATTGCTTTTATTTATCCCTTTTCAAAATCAAATGCTAAATTATTTTGAACCATTACTAGTAAATAAATAACGAATTATCATTGTGATCACATACCAAGATAAAGAATCTTGAATCCTGCAAGAAAGATTCAGTTATACAGCAACATTGCATTTTAATTATTTGAGTCTTTCTTGCTCATGCTTCAGCAGTAAGATAAACATTATTGGCAAGATAAGATGCCTCTTTTCTCTGTAGCCAAGACCATCTAAGTTTGGCGAGCATTATATGTTTGTTCTGACTGCCTCCATAGAGCAGTTGATAGCGCGCTTGCCTCTGGCGCGGAGGACCCGGGTTCGATCCCCGGTACCAACATGGGGATTTTATCCCCTCTGGGAGGTCTGGCACAGGATGCACTCAGTCTCGTTAGGTCCCGGGGGAACCAATTGAGGAGTTACTTGATGGAGAAGTAGCGGCCCCAGGTCTAGAAGACCGCATAACTGGCCAGGAGGGCTCAAGGCGCTGACCACGTTCCGCCCTCCAGTATTGCACCTCACCAATGACGCCTGTAGTGGGCAGAGGTGGGGGATGCAGCAGCTGGGCAGTAGGCCTTGGCCCCTTGTGGGCCATCGTGCTGGGGTTTAGTTTATATGTCTGTTCTGTTCTAATAGGTATAATTGAGTTTCTTCATAAAATTTTGCATGTGGTATTTACTTATGACACAATGAATTGGAAATTAAATTATACAACTGTTTCATATTTTAACTACTTTAATTCACTAAGAAAATTAGCTTACTTTGGGAACTAGCTGAACAGGATTATTTCAATTTTGAAAATGTCATTTATTTTTATTTATCTTACAACTCTTAAACATTGTATATAATTATTTTCTATAGCATTGCTATGATATAAATCACTGTATTTCCATGAGGACTGTGTGAGTGTAGAAGGCTCTATATAATTATAATTATTTCAAAGCTGCACACACCTATAGACACTGTAAGGTACCTTGCAATATTTAGCAAATGATATATATAATTCCTAAGTAATGCACACCTTTATTTAAAAAACATATAATTTAGCTAAATATAGGATTGTTAGCTATTTAAAATGTTAGTCCTTCTAGACTGAAAGTTGGTCCCCCATGCTACACCAAAATATACACAAAAAATGTGTTTTTCTTTCTTTCTTCGAAACATTAGTGGATCATTATTAGTGATGAATATCAAGACATACAAACTCTTGAAGTGCATCTTCTTAAAATAAAAATATGTATAATCCTTTAAATACCAAAGGTAAAAACTATATTTGCTTCCTTTTTGTGCTAATGAGAACCACAATCCCATATTTATTCCAAAGTTAAACGCTAGTTTAAACACTAGTTGCTGATCAAAATATATGAAAATATCTTTCACGAAATTAAGTTATTCTGTAAGTACACCTTACACAAAAGTTGCATTTGTTTCATAATAAGTAGCCTGAAATTTTAATAAATTGAACTCATATATGTGGACCATTGGACTAAGTTTACTCCTTCCACATGCTTTTTTTTAACATCAAATTATAATAAACTGCTAGAAATTATTCAAGCAGCTATAAAAGAGGAGAGAACCATAAATATGTTAAGACCATACAATTTTTGTAAAGAACCTCTATAACATTCTTTTTAAAGGGGGAATACCATGCAAATGGGAAACAGAATAGATATAACATAAAATAGGACTGAATAACTTGTACTTCAATAGCTTCCTTTCTATAGTACCTAATACAAACTATTTAAGTAACCATGAAAGAGATGAGAAGCATAAATATGGAAGACCATACAGTTTATATAAATAATCAACATAACTGAAATTAATGAAAAAACTCAGGCTAATGACAGAGAAGCATATAAGTCAAACATAATAAATATTTGTTTAATCTCTATAACATTTATTTGGGGGGATACCATATACATTAGCAATGGGATGAAGAGCAAATATGGCATAAAATAGGATTGAATGACTTGTGCTTCTATAGTCTAAATTATGATGTCCATTTTCTGAAATCAATATTTGCTTTCTGGTTTTCTCTTATTACTCTTTGCTCTTTTTCTGCCTATTTCCTTTACAAGTAAGTACTGACATTATTAAATCTAAGCTGCCTAGCTTAAATAAATACCAAAGAGTTCTTCTGCATTGTAATTTCACTTGAAAATATTATATTACTCATTCCACTACATTTTATACATTGTTCCTATTGCTTTATACTTTTTAAGTTTAGGCATAATAAATGTTCACTTCAACTTCATTGTCATCCTCTGTGATCTAGGGTTAACATGCTGGCCTCTGGTTCTCCAGGGTTTAAATCTGGTGGGGGGCAGGTGTAAAAACCTTAGCATGGCTTCCTTCAGAAGGAAAGTAAAGCTAGTGGTTTCATTTCATAAACTTACAGCATCAAAGGAACCCAAAGCCTAATAAAGAGAGTTCTGAACAAAATCAAGTTGCCTCTCAGGCCCAATATAGAAGGGATATGGAGAACCTTAGCAGTTAAAGAGCATCTGTAAATAAAAACTCATTTTTTAATCTCATTTTGTTCTTTTAGAAAACAAATACCCACCTCTTTGATTACCAGACTACAGTAGCTATGTGTCTTTGTCATGAAAAAATATAAGTATTAAATATTAACAAATGAAATAGAGCTACATATTTTCTGATGTGTCTACCAAAGCAAATGATGTAAGCAACTGCTTTTTTATTTTCCTTTAAAGTAGTTTTAAAAGTGCTGTATATACCATTGAATATATAAATCTATTAAGCTTACTATAGCCAAAAATATAAACTTATAAACATATAAAGAACTTAATCATAGAATTTTGAAGAGCATATAATAGCCTGTCTTCAAGTAAACAGAGCTACATATATGATATGTAGCTATAAAGAGCCCATACTGTACCCCATATTCCTACTCATAAACAATTTATGTTGCTATCATTATTGGAATGCTTGAAATGCACCTGAAATGTGGTAATGTATTATGATACAGAACCTCACAAATTTCAACAGCAGCCTCCAGCATTTGAAAGTTAAGGGTTTAAGATACATATAAGAATGTATAGTTGTTTCTTCATCACTTAAGTGGAAGCATGTCACCTATATACTGATTTTTACTATGCTCTGATTTCTGCTGCAGTATTACTGCAGATTATTATTCTTAATGTTCATGCTATAAAGATTGTAGGTATGGGTATACATACGTATCTGTATGACTTTGCATTAAGCAAAAGAGAAAGAGGTATTCCATGTGACAACTTCTGCAATGCTAGATAAATACATAGGTATCAGAAAACCAAAGATTGTTACACAGTAGGTACACTTCAATAAAGCTGCTTCGTCACAAAGTTTTAACACATTCATGTCTTCCTTCAGAGTGTAATGAGAAGTGGACAATTTATCAGAAAGCATTATGAAACAAACGCACAATGAACTATTTGTAGTGTTAATATATGTTTTAAATTTGAAAGATGTGGTAATTTTAAGAAGATTAAATTTAATGAACAAACTAACAGGCAAATTGCTATTTAAAAAATATATTATATATAGAATATTTTTCTCCATCTTTAGAGTAGGTAGTAGAGTTTTAGGACTTATCCTATTCCCTTAAACATGTTAACTTATGCTAGTGTGACATAATGGCATGTATAGGTCAATTTAAGAACATATAATTGACATACACATGTGTATATGCAGATATTATTAGATATATATATATATGCAGAGGTATACATATATACATAAGTTTCTGAGGACAGTTTTAGTGTTTAATAATAACAATCCCTACAATGTATTTTTAAATTATGTGTATTGCTTCACTCAACACACCTATTCCTATAGGACAAACAAGAAGCTATAAATAATATTGAAACACTGGCATGCTTTTAAATCAATGCACTGCTTGGTCTAAACAACATCGAAAACTAAAGTGTGGATTTTGTCTATAATAACTGCAAAACTTAGTGACATATGAAGGATATTTATGTCTACAATGGAAGATAGGTACTATAAAACTAAGGGAAACTCCTGGAGAAACAAATCAACTTATTTAATGCATGGCTACATGAAAATCCTATATATTTTATTTAACCACACTTAAGTGTTTCACAGTTATGAAAAGATAAGCATGCTAACATTTTCATTCCAAAGAATCTTGCTGCTGAAACTAATTGTGGTTTCTACCACAATAGTACTGTCTGTTGCTGCTTAGTTGAGCATGCATTCTGCATTACAAGCCTCAAAGTATATTTCTAACTTTTTAAATAAATCTGCACGATGGTAGCTGAAGACCATGGTGTGAAATCACCTCTAAAAGAGGCAACATTTATATGTTACGCAGGAAAACAGCGTGAATTAAAAATCCTATTCAAAGTCCGTACAGACATTTTTATTCCTCTTTTTTAAATGTAAGGTGCCCTTCATTTAAAATTGGTGAATTTGGTTTCCCTTACAGTTTGTTCACCAGCTCATGGTGCTTGGCAGAAATGCAATGAGTCATGCATCAGTAAATAGTTCTAGGTACACAGCAATATCTGAAGCTGGATTCATGCTTTTGATTGTACCTACATTACGTGCAATCAGAAGCACGAGTCTAGCTTCAAATACCACTGTGTATTCAGAAATTATTTACTGATGTACTGAGTCATTACATTTCTGCCAGGGACCATGAGCTGGTGAACAGACTATACTTGTTGATTCATTTGGGCCTTATCTATGAATTGGTTATGACTTTTGCAGAAATACTGTGTTCATAAATTTTAGAATGAATAGAATACTTTGTTATTCTTAATAGGTACCTTCAAATATCAGTATATTAATATTGTGACAAAACAATGGATCCAGTCCAGTTACTTTTCTATTACTTTATTTTTCTTCTAAACTTTTGCACAAAAACACAGTTCTCTTTCACTGACGTTAACACAGTCTTTAATATTTCATGACATTACAACTCACAACTGTTTTATTATTTATTTATGCCAACAAACTTACTGTTTTCACAACTGTTTTCTTCTTGTAACCTTGACTCCATCCTTTCACTGTCTTCTTTACTTTTTCTGTCTCTCAAACGCTAACTCTGATGATTCGATCACTAAACACTCATTAAAACTTCTACACTTCAATGCAGCGTATCTTTCACAATGACAGTACCACACATCATACATGACACATTGATTGACTCAAAAAAACTGCCTGCCCTCACGCAATCTGCTAGCTCTTATACTAGTGATGATGTAGCCTGATCTTTCTCGAACATCTTCAAACAATTTGGCTGCTGGACACTCCTTGAATGCTCTGTGTTGCCATTTGACTTTGTTAGTCACATATTTGCTTGCGTGAATGGTGTGGGGAAGCTTGACCTAAAGCACCTTCAATATGCACTGCACCTGGTCTGTGAAGTAACTTGGTCCCAACTGTCCTTTGTGCACCATGGCCAGCGTCACACTATGCTTCTCAATAGGTTCATGTATCTTAAATTTCCATGCAAATGCTTCAAAATCAGCATACCCTACTGTACACTGAAATGATTTCACCTAAAAGAACAAATAACTGACTTGAGGCAAAATAAAGATTTTCTCACAGTTCAGCTGTCAATCAAAATGTGTTTTTAAGTTATAAATAATCTTCATCCCATCTGGCTGAACAAGCTCAATAATTTTTAGTTGATGAGATCTTAACTGTCTTACTCTTTCAGCTTTACATTTCAGTTTAGAATGAATAAGACCATAAACATACGCATAGTGTTACATTTCAGATATTTTTGCAACATTCTGCATCCTGTATTTTTGTATTTAGTAGGGACTTTGGGAAGCAATCCTAATAGTAGAAATTTTTATCAGATATCCCATTTTAAACACCTACTCTTAAATTTTATAGATTTCAAACTATATCCATTAATATTTGCATAGTATTTGTTAACATTGTTGATTTTAACACCTTTACCTCTGTTCTCTAATCATAAATAATACTAACACAATAAGTGTTTTTCGTTGCATACTCAGCTTTACAGTTTGAGTGGGAAATTTACTACTGCATTATGTAATAGGACTCATTATCATATTTCCCAAGATTTTATCTACTTTTAATGATAGCTGTTGTATTCAGTTTTTTCGTATATTTGTAAGGTGAGCAATCAAATCTGGAATTTCTGGATGAATGGACATAAAATATTTTTAAATAATGCCTAGTTTGGTAGATTAAATTTGGGAGTCAAATACCAGTCTCTCATTATAATATATGCTCTGAGTAGGGGAGAGGGATCTATCAAAATGTGACTTAGTATGACATTGAGGGGATAGATCAGCTCAAGCATGGTATCATATACTTCTTTCCTTTTTTCCCCCAGTGCTGCAAAAATTTTAAATTTTTTTTTCACTTTTACTAAGACAAATGTTACCAATAATCAAAAATAAAACACCATGCTACATTAGTTAAGATATATCAAGTTGTAATTTGTTGTTAAAATTAATAATTACACTAGCCAACAGTGAAAATGTAGCTGAGATGAAATAAATGTTTGTTAAGTATATCAACCACACTGATAACAAAAATACCAATAAAAACCCAGATTAGCTCAATTATATTTAATTACAGTTATATTTTATTAGCATTCATTGTCAATCCCTTCCTATATAGGCTTCAAAGTCCTGCTTATAGTAGACAGCAACAATAATTGTGTGTATTTTGTTGCTATTTTTAGCCCAGGCACATAGCAACAAGGAAAGGGGGAAGAGGAAGGGAGGAGTGGAGCACAGTTCATTTAAGCATAGTTTCAGTCTATTACAAGCTGTATTCTGGTCATGTGCTGAAAGAAAGAAAGACTGGCCCCAGTATCAATAACTTGAACCAAGATCTCATGAAGCACTTGTTAAATCCAAAAATATAATTCTCCCTGGTCTTCACATAAAATTGGACCAAATGAAAAACTTTGTGAAAGGCATGGACAAAATTGGGAAAGCATTTCTCTATTTATGTAACAAATTTCCACCTCTCAAAGGGGATATCTGTGGTACCCCAGGTATATAAACTGTACAAAGATGAGCATCTCTGCACCATCCTGAAAGGTTTTGAAACATTAACTTGGGATGCCTTTGCTCAAATGTCAACAAACTTTCTAGCAAATAAGAGGGCAGAAAACTGCAAGGATCTTGTGACAAATCATCTGTACTGCTACAGTAGACTGGGGTGCAACATGTCCTTAAAGTTACATTTCTTATATTCCCACTTAAACTTCTTTCCTGATGACTGTGGTGCTGTAAGTGAAGAGCACGGGGATGCTTCTACCAGCAAATTTCAGACATGGAAATGAGATACCAGGGAAAGTGGAATGTATTAAAGTCAGCAGTTACTCCTGGACACTAATCAAGGAATCACCAACAAAAAACTACAAATGCCAGGCAAAGCAGTTGCACCTTCCTCCATAGGTCTGTATAGGCAATAATGTATAGCTATCATAACTTCAAAATGAGAGCTAATCTTGCATTTTCACAAACATTTACGTTATCAGCACATCTGGAAACAAAGACCAGCTGTTTTTATGCCAGTTACAGAAAAAAGTAAAATTTTGTTGGCTTGTGTTATTAATGTATAATCATAGCATGCTAATAATTTTCCAGGCAACTATACAAATGACCACATAGACTGCCGGGGTAATCCAGCGGTCAGCACTCTGCTTCTCAAACCAGAAGTCCCAGATTCAATTCTAGGCCAGGACGGGAAATTTTTCTTTAACCAGAATCATTTGCAACCCTCACAGATTTTGCATGTATGAATATGGGAATGAATGTGAATGTGTTAAACAGTTAAAAACCCATAAAATCAACATCAGGAATCACTATAGTTCAGCAAGCAATAATATCATCAGTTCTTTCTCAACTCAAAGCCCCCAAAGAAAAGAGACTGTAAAAATGACACAATGAAAAACTATGCTTCAAAATGGTATTTATAGAAAAGAATATCTTAAAGGCATGTAATATTAAAGTTGGAGTGTTATTTTGCATTATATTTAATACATATAAGGGAGAAAAGTATTTTATTATGGTACAGGTAACACCTTAAAATGGGAAACTTCATTAACTCAAGAGTATTTTTAAGTAAAACAAAGAAAAATAAATTGAACTAATTAAGCTATAACTAATTATATTGCCAACAGCACATCTGTCTAGCTACTCAAATCAGGGTTGTCTACTTCACAATGTTATTATAGATATGCAAAACTTTAACATAAATGGATCTTTCAAAAGCATTTTATAATTTCTGTTTACATTTGTTTTACCAGGGATGCTAAAAACAGAGCAATACCAACTTGGCCATTACTAATATCAAAGCAATGGGAATCTACTGGGAGGCCCTGTTACAAGCAAGTCTTAGAAATAGTCCATAAGTGAAACACAAATTTAAACTAAAAAAGGCAAAATAAAAAGAAACAGAAATAGCAAAACAACACAGAAATTATAGAAAATTTAGTAAATTTTCAATAATGACATTGTCACCTATGTGTTTTGCCATGAAATGAATTCCAAGCTATCAACAAAACTACTGAATGTAATAAGTGCTTTCACTTATGGGTAAGGGGCCATCTAGATCCCTAAAGCAGAAGGATATTATATTTCATCACTTTACATAACCCACTACCTAAAGTTGGACACCTTCTGATGATGAGAATAACTGTTTCCAGAGATATGTGATGTAAATAAAACATAAGCAATGTCAGTATTACTAATTCAAATTCAACATTAAGAAATTTAAAAGATTTTTATTTACATTATTATTGTTACGTGAAAAGCCTCTCTGTTATTTCTATGCACTGCAATGAACCAGCAGCTTAATTTGTGAGAAACTTAAGAAACACTTCATAATCTGCTTTTGGGGGAAGGACCTGCTGTAAAAGGTAGAGAAATGGACATCTACCTTTCTACTTCTATGATCCAGAAATATTCAACAGTTCTAGCATACCCACCCTTCATATGACATTAAGTTTTGCACTGATTATAACAATGCTTTCAAAATGTTATTTTGATTGCCTGTAATGAATGACAAACTGGATATACCAGTTAGGAGTAATAGATATATTATTCCTTGATAGTTTATTTTCTGAAATGTTACTGTTTAGTAATTCATTTACTCAAAGACATGATGTAATATATTTTGGCTCTCTCTTTCAAGTATATTTCACTTGTACCCTGAAAAGTTTAAATAATTATTTTTTAATTAGAAGGTAAACAAATGCTTTAAAACTATAAAAGTTTAGATGGTATACATATAATATTATTTTAAAACAGTAAGAATGATATGATTTTATTCCGCAGCTATCTATATACACAAAACAATTTATTGCAGTTTAATTACTGCAATTGCCTTGGTAGCCCTTGGGTAAATACGTATCACTGCCATAACCTGTACTTACAGCTACACAACATCCTTCAGATGACTGTGATTAAGTTGATCTAAAATGACATACACAGAAGTAGGTTGAATGTTTTGGAACTTTCATAACTTTTTCTTCCAAAAGCAAAATGTCTATATTAAATGTATTTTTGGTTGCCATTTGCCAATTAATATACTTAACAACAGAACAATTTCACAGCATGGGCGTCAGGAGAGTATTTTTCAGGGGAGGGCCGCATGTTGGAAGTTCACAATCAAACAATATTAATCCATTATTGTGTTGTCAAAAACTATAAAAGATATGAGTTATAGTATTTGTTGCAGATAGGTATATTAATTTAAGCTAAATAAAAACTGTTATTTACATCAAAATTAAAGCAATCGTCTAGTATTATTTGACTGCATAGTAAATGCATTCATTTCCAGGGGGGGTGCTGTGGCCCCAACTTGCCCCCCTTTACGATGCCTATGTTTCACAGTCAGCAAAAGAGCTATACACTTATTTTTGATTGCTTCAGCAATTCTAAAGCATGTTCAAATAATTTGTTTCCAACAATAATAGCATACTCATCCCATAGAGGTTATCTTTAAATTTCCCATTTCTAAAGTTTTCCTGAAGTACAAATTCTAGCATCTCTTTCTTCAAGATACAGCCATTGCACATAATATAAATTTTATTTTGTGTTAGCAAATGTATATACAGGATGAATAGTAAATGGTATCTTCAAAAACCAGGGCATAATAAGAGAATTTTACTATACTCTTCCCAAAATAAGAAACACACTTGAGTTAAACAAAGGAGGGAGGCAGTCCCAATCTCTTGGCTGCAATGCTTGGTCTCATTGGGCCCTAACTGCAACAATCAATGGATTCCATCTTTTCTCTCCGATATTACTTTTAAAATGCGCTAATGCATAGGTTTCATGATTTCATTGCAATATACTATATTTTCACTATTATTTGGAAATAGAAACCAATGAGTTTGTCGAAACTGAGTTGTTATCCTATATTGATTGTATATGCTATGCATGTGTTGTGCAAAGTAGTACTACTAGTGGTAGTTTCTTAGAATGTATCCAGTACAGTTACGGAGACAGAGACTATTATAACCAAAAGTCAAATGGGATAATGGTTACTTTAACCCATGTAATTTGAGCTATATATCAGCAAAATATCAATAATGTGATGTACGCAACATTTACATGCAAAGTTTTGTATTCTTGCTTTTAGTTATGCATGTGGCAGCATTGCTAAATAACATTCCGAATGCAACTTTCTGACAATAATAAGATGATTATAATTAAATAAAGTATAAATAGTATACTGTGAAGCTCACTAATTTTTTGATACACATTGGATTCAAAATGCAATGCTTTACAAAAGATTAACACTTATGCAGAACTAGTATTATGGAACCTCTCCTACACCTTCCCTGCTCTCAGCTATAGACAACTGGTGCAGAAATGATGAACTTCAAAAGCGGGTTTTTTTCAGATGGAAAATCAAAATTCATGACATACATTGTCAATTTCTGCATTAGATTTTTTATCTAGTAGTCCAGTTCACTTGTAGCTATATAGTACACCAACATATTGATAAACCTGCAATATCAGCCCATATATTAGATTAGACTGGACAGGATTACACTCGGCGAGTTCACAAGCAGCCATAGAGGCCTATGAACATTGAGTATGTCAATGGAAATGTGCAGTATAGCATAAAAACACATCATATACAGGGATAATTGAGAAACAATCACATCTTCCCTGCAGTTATAAGATTAACATAATGCATATTTACAAATACAAATTGAACTTCGTTTTAAACTTTCACAAGGCTTTTCCTGCCATGTTCCATTTAGTTATATAATAAGCAGTGAATGGCATCTATGGTCAGTTGTTCAATACATATAAATTTATGTAGCTTTTGAGCAGGCATGAAATGTAATTGACAATGATTTGTCACTAAAGCAGCTAGAAAGTACTTACAAAGCTACGTAAGCATTAAAGGATAATTTTTCATTCAGATAATCTTGCACAGAAAAAAATTATTTCAAGCATACATACACTTTAGTAGCTATTTAAAAAGCATTGAAATTGCCAACTTTTCCCTTAAGATCATTAGGAAGAACATTAAATATGGTTTCATCATATACGATTTTTTGGAAGCAAGAAAGTTTTATACTAGGATAATGGATCTTGCCTTTTTGTCTGGTGTTAACTCATGAACTTCATTGTTTATTATAAATGTGTATCGATTGCATATAAAAAATTTGAGGATTGAGAATATATGCATAAAGGGTAAGGCTAACATCTTCAGTCTTCTAAAAAGGTCTTTGCATGGACATCTGCTATGGGTGTTGGAAATAATTCTTATAACCTTCTTTTCTATGAGGAATATTCATTTACTCTTTACTGAATTGCCCCAAAATATAAAAATCCATATTCCATGGTAGACTTAAAATGTGCATAGTATACTAATTTAAGTGTATCTATAGAACCCACATTTATCAGTGCTTAGATAGGATAAGAGGCAGAGCTGATTTTGGGTCAGATATACTTAATGTGAGCTTTCCAATCTAAATATTTGTCTACTTGAAAGCCCAGAAATTTGATGCTGTTTATTTGTTATTGTAACATATCAATAATACCTTTCCATATCTGAAATGAATATAAAATTGAAGGCAACATCTACCTTCTAAAAGCTGCACTAAGGGCAAGAAAAGTGGGAGATAATGTATAGATACATGATGCAACTATATATTCGTCTCATCAATTTTGCTCTTCCAGCTGAAGAAAAAAATTTATTTTTGTACCAGAGGAAAATCAGTTGTCTGTAATTGATCTACTGACAAGAGCAGCTGGTTTAACTCCAGCTTAAGTGCTAATCTTTTTTGAAGCACTGTATGCATACTTGACTTCAATGCTATCAGAAATAACAGCATGATTTCTACTCTGTCAGTGCATGTTAGAGTGTGGCAAGATGGACATTATGACCCATGAAACCAACTAAAGTACTGAGTGAAACAAATGCTCATAAATTTTTTTTGATTAGACAGCCATATGATTTTTTACTAGTGTATGTAGATACCTTCTGTTTTAGTATGATTATAAAATATATATTTTGCATTCAATTACTGTCTAGTAAATATCTTTTCTTAATTGCCATTAATTTAAAAAATATTTAGTTTCACTAATTCACATAGGTGCACTTTACTGGTTACCTATTTCACTGATGTTTATGAAATTTCAACCATTTATTGTCTATAGAGTGGCAATATTATTTCTGCAATATTTTTTAAATACGTACCTTCATTTTATTTGGGAGTTCAGCTTAAACTAAATTTTTCTTTTAAATTTTTGCTATTTTTTTAAAGTTAAAAACCATGTGAAAACTTTAATTTAAATAGATGATAGTTTCTCAGGCTAACAGCCAGGTCAAACTTGGGTAACTACCCAAGCTTTCAGGTAGTCTAGCTTTAGTTCCCCTGAGGATGGTGGCAGAGTTAGTCACTGAAAGCTTGGGCTATTGGCCTGGCTATTAGACCGAGAAACTATCATCAATAACCAGCTTCAGGAAAGCTTCAAATCATTAATTTAATTTACGTAACTCCATGAAAATATTGTATGATTATAATTAACAGTATATATAAAGATATCTTGAAAATTTCAAAGCTCTAGCTCTGTTAGTTTTTTAAATAAGTGCACCAATAGAGAGAAAAATGTAAGTTAAGAGGAAAACAAAAACAAAATTGTTCAAATGCTCTAACTTAAAATTTTCATCTTTAGCATCTTTTTGAGGCATAAATTTCATCATCCTGGGCTTTCCTGTCCTCTCTCTGCCTCTTCTTTCCCTTTTTCTGCATTCTTGCCTTCTTGGTGAAATTCTCAAAACCTATATCAATTTTGACAACATGCTCGACATCCATGCTGCAAAGATCTTTCTTCATATTTTCCACCTACTGATCCCAAGGTCACAGGTTCAAATCTGGCCCAGATCAATGGTTTTTAAGGGTGCTTAAAAATGACAGCTCCATGTCAGTAGATTTACTGGCATGTAAAAGAACTCCAGTGTGATGAAATTCCAGCACACTAGTGATGCTGATATGATCCTGGCAATTGACAGCATCATTAAACAACAACAACAACAACAACAGGATCAATGTCCAAAGATTTCAGTTTCAGTGTTCTGCTACAGCAGCCATCATTGAAACATATTACTGAGTCCAATATCCTATTTTAATTGTTTTTGCACTAAAGAATCTACTGTCTTTGGTACCCTATGCCATACACAGCTATTGAGTGATTTGTTCTGGTTTTGTATCTTTCCATGAAGGCATCTTTTGAAGGACTGTCATCAGTAAGCTTCCTGTAAATAGGTTTTATTACTTCCATTACTGCAGGTGGTAAGAAGTGCTTATGCATATATTCTGTCAGCTTCAACTAGCTTTTGGTACCTGCGCCACGATGTTGTCCCTTTTGGATACAAACCATGGTTAGGATTGTCATCACTAGTATACTTACAGAAAAAGGTGTCAGAGTGTGGTAGCATTTGAATCACGAGCTCTCCTGCACTTAATATCATTGCAACATATATATATCAAATTTTTCAGGAAACTATGCTCCTTATTTTGAACCAAAAACAAAAAAAAATGCATTTTTTGACTTTCATAACATCCTCTTGCCTTAACTGCACTGTAAACATAGATAGCAGTCCTTTAAGTTCTTTTTGCAGTGTCACAGTTCAGGCTGATGTTAGAATGTATATTTTCAAACTGTGACATAATGTAACCACGGGATACTTACATTGCATACATTAAGCAGGTGTCAGCTTTTAAAGTATCCTATGTTATCCACTGAACTGTAACCTTATTAAACTTAGTAAGGTGCTTGAATGAGGAAAGAGTAATTTAGAAGTGTATGATATTCATCAAAGTTACAGCATGAGGTTACACCTATGCATGCTTTAACCACTTGTCCCATTTGATATTTGGAAAAAATTGTGAGGTGGAATATTGGTTTATGTCTTATCTATGCATGTTATGATACAGTTTCTGGTTTAAGAGGATGGCATTTAGTTGTCACTCTGTATAGACACCATATTATTCAAAACAGACTAAGAAGCAAAAGGCATCACTTCTATTGCGTCCTGCAATTGTGATACTTAGTATGCCTTATCTTTGTTCAGTCATACTGTGAATAATAAATATAGTCATTATAAATTAGTTATGCAAAAATAACTTAAGTTCCAAAAAAATTATAGACCAGATTTAATTGAATAATGAAGCAAACACATCAGGATAACTTAAAGTTTCATTTACATGTATTAAAAATGTTCAATAAGACTTCCTTTTGTAACAATGCATATCTTTAATCCAGAAATGACTTCATTCCAAATTCAATGGATCATATCACAGTCAAAGGTTACTATTTCTTCTCTTATCCAAACTCACAATTCATTTAAATGTGGTCCTAAATTTCCTTTGATAAGATGTGGCGACTGTGATTCACAAACAGCAAATAGCAATGAGCACACTCCACACCTACAAATGTCTTCACAGATGGTCACAAAACAACTTAACCAATTGGGACAAGATTATCGTGATATTGTAGCATGCTACATCACATTCTAACATACCATAATGGGTGTATAGTAAAGTAGAAGATTTGGCAGAACTTTTTAAATGTATTAGACCTTGACACTACCCTCAATTCAACATCAGTGGCAACATAATTTTCATAGCTAATTTATAATGACCCTGTACTCAACCCAACTCAACATTTAGGAAAAAACTATATCTGTAGTGGCTTCTGTACATAATAATTTTGCTCCCTAAGTCTGTAGAGAAATAAAACAAAACACAATTTGAAGCTTCTTTGGATATCTCTCTCCTATTCAAAAATGTTTATCATAACAAGAATATTACAAACACAATTCAAAGTAAATGAAAACCATTAACTGGAGTACAGGAAAGTTATCTAACTTGGAACAAAATGACTAGATACTTTTATAAGCGAGACATGCCTACATTTTTTGCATATGTCAGCCTCGTGTAACCAATTCTGAATTACTACACAGGTGATTTGGTGCAGGAATGCATGCCATTGTCACTTGGAGGAAAAATGCAATATATAATACCAAGTTTAGTAAAAATTGGCTGCTAGTGTAATAAGTTAGTTTAATACCTTTGCTACACTCCAAGAATATATTGCTGCCACATGTTGAACCTGGAATAAATCTTTCTTAAAAAGATGTGCATTTTTTTCAAAAAGAAACCACAGAAGTTACAAGTGCCAAATTTTCCAGAAATGAGTAACATAATATAAGGTCTTATATACTGGATGAGTTCTCATCCTGCAGATTAGTAACTAGGCAACCTTGCATTTTACAGGTGATGTAAAATGCAGGTGCTGACATTATATTCTCCAGCCCACTGATTAGATCCATGGTGGTGCTCGTTAACATGCTCTATTAGTGCAATGGTAAACATGCATGGAAAATCATGGTGAAGGTCGGAAGTTCAGATCATGCTGTAAATAAGTGAGATTTTTATTCAATTCTGTTTGTGTTTCATGAACATCCCAGCAAATCATGTATTCTTTCTGAATGCACTAGAAAGTCGATTTGCCATATAAATATGAAGTTGCATAGAGAGTATCTGGAAGTATACGGGGAAGTACAGCAGATGCAATGGAGGTTAACCAATTTGTATGTAACCATTTTATAAACTCTCAAAACAATTTATTGTCTTTTTCTGTATGAAAATAGTAAAATATTATTTAATGTTGCCTTATGTTTTAAAGTTATAATTTGCAACGTTATTTTGCACTTCTTTGTGATGTTCATTGAAACATATTCTAAGAAGTAATAATTTGTGTTTTCATGAAATTCACATTATTAAAATAATTTAAGTGAAATGACACTTCCATGCCAAACTATCAGTTCTCGTTAAATTTACTAAAATAAAATGTACCTTCAAGTGACAGTATTTGAACCTGGTACCTTCATCACGGAAGGCCAACACACACAAGAGTACACAGCAGTGCAAAGCAGTCATTTCAGCTGAAACTGATATGAGACGATGCACAGGAATAGTGTTTATGGCATAGCCTGTAAAACACCGGAGCTGCATAACTTTTGAATCTGCTGGTTGAGAGGACTCACCCAGTATAATAATAGTTTCACAGTTACAGAAGTGAAACTTTTTTTAATATTTTCAAAATTTAGTTTGCAGATGGAAGGAACAAAACACAGAAAAATAAATTTGAAGCCATTTGGCATGGTTTTCTAGACTACATCACATATGGGTACTATTAACAATGGAGGCACATGTGCATATAGCTTCTCATTTTGTCTCACTACTCTAATCAACAGTGAGTTCTTTCTTACATTGCAGAAATATTATTCAGTAGTTTACATACTTCATGAAATGCAAAATATTTTTATTTATCACCTTAAAACCCAGCAAATAGTTTTTAACAAACTTTGTTTCAAAAGTTACATGGTGCAACAAATGGCATATGGAATGCACCTATCATTCAGCTAATGAGTGCAAATCCTTGGAATTATAAGCAGTGATGAACCTAATGCTTCTATATGCTAAGATGACTAATCCAGTAAAAATAAATATGCCAATTTTTTGTAAACTTTCAGCTGAAGTACATCATAAATCAGCTAAATAAACTTCAGAATTTTTATTTGTTATATTTTAAGTATTATGAAAAAGAGGATACTTTTTTATTAGAGTTAACATTGAAAAATTCTTTGACAAACAAACTCTTAACTAAAAATATAATTTTAAAATAAATAAAACAAAATCATTGGTACTCTCCATAGTGTATAGCTACGCTCATGCAAATTAAACTGCTAGTGACTGACAGCTGTATTACGTGAAACTATTCAGATTAACAGAGGAAATTAATGAGTTCACCTTCTGTATAGTAATCTTAAAGAGCCAAGATAACATTTATTGTAATATTCAGAAGAAAGAATTTCTGTTGAAGAGCTAATTTTTGTTTCTTCTAGAAACTGACATTTTTATATAGCAAAGAAATATTTAGCTTTAAACTTTAGACTTAATGTTTATTGCTTGAAGGACTATAAAATATGCAAGTTATAAATGCTGTTTTATCTTATAGATTTTAAAGAATAACAATGTTGAGTGAACAGACTGTGAAATTTCTGCAGTGGACAATATTGCCTGCTTGAGTGAATAGTGTGAGAAGAATATTGTTTGATTCCTGCTGAAACATGATAATGTCCTGTTAAGAGTAAGTGACAAATCCCAGAAGTGAAAATATATAAAAATTCAGTGCTTTGTCATTACTGGTGGAACTGCACAGGTGTAAAAATGCAAGTAACCATGTTTTTCTAATTTATTTATCTTCTCTAACCATCACATAAAAAATGTATGAAATAATTTTAAATTGTTGTTCAATGAATTCTGAATATATTTAAAAGAAAGTTACAATGAACTTTTGAGTTTTTGGTAAATAATAAAAGAAATGATGTGCAATTCTGCAAGTCATTTTTGTTCCTTGCTTTAATGGTTGTGAATTACAGATGATGCACTTATAATGTATCAATAATATTATGAATGCAGTATATGTATACATATAAAACAAAGAATGAATAAGAATGTGTGTGCTGATATGTGTGACCATACATGGTTTCTTTTCCCCTTGTTTCTCTCGTTAGAAGTTCAGCATATAAATATCTGCCTCATTTTATGATTTTGTTTTTTTTCTTAATATCTAAACAAAAACAGATATTTTTGAGATCTTACATACAAACTAATAAAAATTATAATTTATTTTTATTTCATTGTTTGTTAAATATTTTGTTATTATTGTATACTATTTTTGTTGGCAGATATAAGGCAAGTTCTATAAAAGTGGTTTACTGCAAATTTGTTTACATCTTTACCATTACGGTAATTTTGTGAAACCATTTGTTTAATTCTTATCATTACCATCACCATAACTTCCTTTTATCAGCACTCTACTATTGTACAGATCTATATGGTGCATCTCAGGCATTCCTTTCTAAAATATTTGCTAATAACTAAAGAGGCTGAAAGTATTTACAATTACAAAGTAAGACTAGATTACAGAAAAAGTATAAGAGCAACAATTGTTTACATCAATTTTTAAGATTCATTGTCCATTCCATGGTCAGATGATGATAATTCTTTGTTGTTAACATTTGTTATAAAACCTTTGAATAGATTTACGTATATTACTAAATCTCATAACACATCATCAATGCCCTATATACATTTGAATATACATTGTAATACTGCTTTCAAGTTCCACTTTTTTTTGTTTTCAAAACATTTCAGCTAGTATCATGCAACTGAGTATGATATTGTCTCTGAAGGTGCTGTGATGAAAAAAAGGCTCTTTTGCATCCCTTACACAAGGTGGAATTGGTAACCTTCTTCAGGTGTTTAGCTTTTGTTCTCTCTAGCTGTATTAAGTTTCTTTTCTTCACCATACATGATGCCATATATTTTCTGAGCCCAGGTTGCTACTGGTTGCCAGTGCAGCTGTAGCTGATCTTACAATCTGGTAACTATTAGATTGAGTGGGTATTTTAATGTTAGAAGTAAACAAGTAAACCATTAATAACTCAATCCCTTTCAGGCCTTTATTATTTTTGATCAAAACTAAGTTTTCAAAATTGTTAATATATCACAAGCGTATGTGACATGAAATGTTTTTCACCTTTTCACAAGTTTGTAGTCTAGTTGGTTAAAATAGACCAAGATTTCCATGTCAGAAGCTGGATATGTTCAAATTGTCAAAGTAATGCTATAAAGTCTATGTTAAAGGATGGTGTAATCCCGAGTAAACAGCAAAAGATATGTCATCACAGCTGAAAAAAGTACTAATAAACAGTTATATTTTCGGTTTGTATTTATTTTAAGCCCTGCTAATATCAATAAACTCAATCAAACTAACAAATGATATAGCAGAAAAAATAGAGAATTGTCAGTTTCTAGCAACAAGCTGATTTATATTTTAATGTCCATTACCATGCCCATATGGACTGAAAGAGTTAAGCATCTGTGCTAATCTTCCAAACAAAGAGCAGTACTTTCAACATCGATCTGAATGATATCCAATAGTTTTTATTAATATTCATTCTGTTTCATTTTTCCCATTCTATGAG
This sequence comes from Tenodera sinensis, assembly GCA_030765045.1. Lineage (NCBI taxonomy): Eukaryota > Metazoa > Arthropoda > Insecta > Mantodea > Mantidae > Tenodera > Tenodera sinensis. The sequence goes on along the minus strand of CM060963.1, from coordinate 94,544,188 downwards.
TAGTAGACACTCAAATGTACTAGATATTCATCACTACATCTGGATTTAAATCCTGTACAGATCACTGGTTATTATATGGTTTAACTTTATCTGCCAATAAGAGAATTATATTAGCTATAAAAGCTTTCTATCAATAATAAAAAATATTTCCTTTGGAAATTAATTGTTTTTCCACACTACCATGTGTAGGACAAGGTTGGAAAGGAGGAGAACGAGATTGAAAAATGCAATGCCATAGCTGGGATTTAAACTACGGATCTTCCAGACTCTGGTATGTTAACTCATAAGAATTTGAAATCCTTGTGGTTTACCAGAAAACATGTGAATGAGTTGGAGAATTTAAAGTCATACTGTGCATTGGTTATGGCAGCTCAGTGATTTCAGCAACCAGAGACTGGATGATCCGTGGTTCAAATTCCGGCTATGGCACTGAATTTTTCAGTCTCATTCTACCCTTTTCCAATTTTTGCTTTTCACAATTTACATGCAGGTGAGGCTTTGTTCCATAAGAATATACAATTAAAATTGAAAGAACAATGAATAGAAAATGTTATGGTCAACAAGATTCTATAAGAAACAATTATCAAAAAAAAATTCTCAGATATACCATATTGTAGTGCCTTTAAATATTACTGAATTTATTTTCCTTGTAATGCAGAGACAAACTTATTAAGTTTAATTCCCATCAGTACATTTTAACATGTATTGTCCAGATCTGGCAGGCCTAGATTTTTTTGTAGTGTTTAACACTCACTTTTACTACATATGGCACTGCAGGCAGTGACACTGATGATACATGGAATGAAGATGGGGCACTGGTGGAGATGGCAGAAGAAACCAGACAATCCAGAGGAAACCTGCCCCTGCACGGTTTTGTCCATCACAAATCCCACATGGCCGCTTTGGTGAGAAGTGAATGGTCTAACCACTTAGCCATGGTAGGCCTAGTGATAGATCAAGTCATAATCCCAGCATATGCCACTGTTTAGTCCAGATGCTTAATGGCTTACATCATTCATCATGACTAAAATTGTTACACTTCTAGAATATCATTTTCAGAAGACCATTTGATTTACTTTCTCTCTGGCCAGGACCCATGTTCAAAGGTAGAAATACATCATTGATCAGTTTTTTCACCATTACTGTTTTTCTCCTTTGGCTCTGTGACAGTGCGTTCTTCACCTTCCTAACTGCTTTAACCAATGATTGAGGAGATATTTGTGAGGTGAGGTCATTTTCCTTGTCTGTGTTTCTCTCTTTTTCTTTCTTCACTTTAAAAACTCTTTCAGCAGTATCAGATTGTTTTTGTTGAAGTTTCTTGGGATTCTTGGCTAGTTTTGGTTTTTCTATTTCCCTAGCCTTCTTTCCTCTTTCTATCAAGGTACGTCTTTTTCTACTTTTTCTGTATTGTATTGTATTGTGTCTTGTTCTTTTGATTCTAGAATGAACCAGGCTTAAGGATATAGAATACATGATACAACCATGTAATATGCAATTTCTCAAAAAATTTTCTTTTTTTAACCACCACCTAAGTACAATCATAATAGAGGAAAGTTAACACTAAGGGAATAAGGAAGCTATATTATAGTACTCCTCTATGTTGTAAATAGTATGCATGAGCTGAACTTTCTCAATTCCTTTTTAAATGTTATGTAGTCTTTTGGATTACACAGTAATTTCAAGGGAAGACCATTATATACTTGTATGGCGGAGTAGCAGGGATCTTTTTGATTAAGGTACAAGGAGTTACTTGTCCCATGCAAATCATTTCTGTGTCTATTATTGTGACTGTGCACCAGAGAATTAAATTTAAAGAAGTTATAGTTATCAACCATGTAACATTTGCAATAGATCGTGCTTCACTCTATAGGGGAAACAGCTTATTGGCACTTCCCAAGAACTCAATATGGCCGACATTAAACTAAACTGCAGATGAAATTATGCCAAAAAGCAGTATGCCAATGTACATAATAAAAGCTTAAAGCTTAGATGTATATGTATAATTTTGAGTTAGTTTATTTTACTTTATTAAATTTATTAAAATTAATTAATTTTACTCAGGGGTCCCTGTCTAGGGGATATGTGAATGGCTACCACAAGGTACCCAAGCTGAGTAGAACATTACTTCCACTTACTGGTGTTTATATACTTGTATGGCGGAGTAGCAGGGATCTTTTTGATTAAGGTACAAGGAGTTACTTGTCCCATGCAAATCATTTCTGTGTCTATTATTGTGACTGTGCACCAGAGAATTAAATTTAAAGAAGTTATAGTTATCAACCATGTAACATTTGCAATAGATCGTGCTTCACTCTATAGGGGAAACAGCTTATTGGCACTTCCCAAGAACTCAATATGGCCGACATTAAACTAAACTGCAGATGAAATTATGCCAAAAAGCAGTATGCCAATGTACATAATAAAAGCTTAAAACTTAGATGTATATGTATAATTTTGAGTTAGTTTATTTTACTTTATTAAATTTATTAAAATTAATTAATTTTACTCAGGGGTCCCTGTCTAGGGGATATGTGAATGGCTACCACAAGGTACCCAAGCTGAGTAGAACATTACTTCCACTTACTGGTGTTTATATACTTGTATGGCGGAGTAGCAGGGATCTTTTTGATTAAGGTACAAGGAGTTACTTGTCCCATGCAAATCATTTCTGTGTCTATTATTGTGACTGTGCACCAGAGAATTAAATTTAAAGAAGTTATAGTTATCAACCATGTAACATTTGCAATAGATCGTGCTTCACTCTATAGGGGAAACAGCTTATTGGCACTTCCCAAGAACTCAATATGGCCGACATTAAACTAAACTGCAGATGAAATTATGCCAAAAAGCAGTATGCCAATGTACATAATAAAAGCTTAAAGCTTAGATGTATATGTATAATTTTGAGTTAGTTTATTTTACTTTATTAAATTTATTAAAATTAATTAATTTTACTCAGGGGTCCCTGTCTAGGGGATATGTGAATGGCTACCACAAGGTACCCAAGCTGAGTAGAACATTACTTCCACTTACTGGTGTTTTGCTCCTCACTGTAGCTTTTCTATCTGGCCTTACCTTGGTCATCTCTTGTTCTCTTCCGACCCCGATGCTATTATTAGGGTTCCCGAGGGCTAGGGAGTCCTTATTTTTCCAGCCTCTCCATTTCTCTAATTTCTCCATGCTGACCTGTCATGACATGTAATACGTCCTCTGATTGGTAATCAGAGGATATCGTTGGTGAATTTATTTTGATAATTCTCCCGGTCTGGTCGGTGAGACCCGTAAACCAACGACAGGTGTGGTCCTCCAGACATTCTGGGGGTTGTGAGAGAGCGATGTGACCGCCAAAACATAAAAATATGGTGCTCTCTAAAAAGGGGTTACATTTACTGCCAAGTCTCTTCAATCTTCACCACTCTATCCCCTATGTGATCTGCAAGAGGAAATGGATTGAGATCACCTTCAAATATGCCCGGCCACTTCTAGCGCCCCATCCATCAGTGAAAAATATTGGAGAGCAAGAGGATTAATGACTTCATTGTCAGAAATCCAGAATTAGCTAACAACAACAACATTTTAACATGAGTACCATTTTCACTTAATATAAGAACAATACTTAACCGCTTTCTAAGTGTTAACTGTTAATTGATTCATTTTTACCTTAATTGTTTCTAACAAGAGAAGGGCATGACAAGTTGTCATGCAAATTATATTTCTGTATAGTGGAGTTACTAGAGCAACAAAATATACATACACCATAAAAATGTTAGCCGCTATGGACCATAAGCACAGGTGATATCAGACATCAAAGTTACAATGAAAATACAGTAAGTATGAATGATTTATGAAACAAATGGATTATTTGAGACAAATAGCCAATAATATGACATGCAACACTCCATAACTGAGTTTACTCATTTGACTACACTATAACCCCTGATAGTGTGATACTGGTAGAACAAGGAAGTTGAAAAAGGAAAAGAAGAAGAAGAAGAAGAAGAAGAAGAAGAAGAAGAAGAAGGAGAGGGAGAGGAAGAGAAGAAAAAGAGGAAGCAGAAGAAGGAGGAGGAGGAAGAGGAAGAAGAAGAAGAAGAAGAAGAAGAAGAAGAAGAAGAAGAAGAAGAAGAAGAAGAAGAAGAAGAAGAAGAAGAAGAAGAAGGAAGAATAAAGAAGAACAAGAAGAACAAGACTATACTACCAGAGGCAAAAGATATGCAAGACAGTAATAACAGTAGGTCAATACATAGACAGCTCTTGTGGCGTGCATATTTGATGAAAGAAGGTTGGTTGCTTTTTCATTAATCCTTCTTTGAAGCAGTACTCCAAGGGTGTTTGAAATATACCAGTGAAGTTTTGGTGTAGCTGCATTAAAAAATATTTTTCTAAGTTGGAGAATCTTGCTGGCAAGAACTGGAAATACACAATGATTGAAGGTGTAAGAAGTGGTCTCTGTGCCATATGTTAATGTCATTGCCAGAAGATATCATAATTGTATCTGTGATAACTTTCACAAAATTGTTTTATGGATAGAAAAAGAAAATGTTTGTCAGTTGCACAATGCCTGTACACTTTACTGGAATGAGCTTCTTCATGAATTCAATGCCTTTAGGAACTGTACAGTTGTATAGTTCATCGTCTCTACTGGCTGTCCAGGATCAACCAAAACAAGGGCTTTAGTTTTTTCTTTTATATTTTGCCACATTACTTGCAGGTTGACACGTAAATGGAGGGCTTTGGTTGAGAGGGGAAACCTATAACTGTCCCATCTATTCCTCCCTCTCCTGTCAATACAGTTGCATCATAGCAGTTAAAACTTTACAAAGAGGTTTTCTCTCTGATCAGTATTAAAACAAAAATAGTTTTTTTCTATTCTCTGTGGCAATTACCTTGACCTTCCCTTGAAAGATATGCTGTCCCTATTCAGCCATATTTCTAGCATTTCTCTTGTATACAACACCATAAATCCCATATACAAAAGCATTCTTGTGTGATATCAAATACAAGACAGACGGTTTAAATTGTTGTTCATATCGACTTTCAGAACAACCACCTAGATCAGGCATCGGCAAACATGTACTCAATGAGGGGTGAGTATGACGTCTCAATATGCAATCTGCAATACACATGATGTAATGTAGAACAGGGGATGGCATTGACCTTCGTTCAGTGTCAGTGCTGGACTCACTCGCTACAGAGTACAATAAGGAATAGTACAAATACTTGAATCCAGCTACGAGTGGTCTACAACACTTTAGGTAGGCCTAGATATTTGAGCAATATATTTCAATTCACTTCTATTTGCAATGTACCATGAAAATCTAGTGATGTATCACAAGTAGCCACTCTCAGGATAGCACGCAAATTAACATCTGTTAATCACGATACAAGATTTTTTTGGATTCAGTTTCTTTCCTTCTACATATTTCTTAAACGCTTGAAATAATTCTGTTCCTGTTGTATGTTTCCTAAGTGGAATGACTTCGAGCATATATTCTTGTATTGAGAGGTTGTTAATGACTCCATGAGTGAAAATTACCAATTGTGCTGTGTCAACATTGTCAGTGCTTTCACCCAACGCGAAAGAAACGGCTATAAATTCATGGACCTTGGTTTGTAGTCTTTTTTGGCTATTTCTCCTATTTTATATATCGTTCTCTGCATGGCTCGTGGTCATAATGCAATATTACCAAAAATATCATATTGTTCAGTGCAAATTATGTTGGCAACTTTACTCTCACATTTTTTTATGAAATCTCCATCACTAAAACACCTCAGTGACTGAGCAATCTCCAAAGCAAAAACATAGCTGGCGTGAAGTTGTTTATCAGTTGTACTATTTGAATTAATAATTGGTGTATTATCTGAATATTGCTCTTTGAGCTGTTGCAGTTGATTCGTCTGATCTAGACCTGAAAAAAGAATAAAATTAATAAAAGACATTACGTCAGAGTTATGCTACTTTTAATCGTGGTATAAATTTATGAATACATGCTTGTCTATAATTGTATGGTGATCTTATGACATGTATCATAATGCCACTTGATGTTCCATTGATGAGTGCCTTTTTGAACTTTAGAGCACAACAAACACCTTACGTTCCTTACATGATGAGAGAAGAAATAATCAAAGTGCTATTCTAGATATCAAATTTAATAGACCAGGAATAATTACATGCGCTCTAAAGTGCAAAAATTTATCTTTAAGTCTTAGTATTAAATTACACATTGACAGACATGTTTAGAAGTGCAGGTAAATACGGGAGGACAGTTCGCCCATGATCGGTGTGTAAGCAGTGCCATTTAAGGCTGCGAGAGAGGAGGAGGGGGAGATAGAATAAGTGCTGCCCCTGACACGTCATAGTTGCGAGGCCTCATTGAGTACATGATTGCCGATGCCTGACCTAGATTTATAAAAATTGGGGTGAAAATGAAGTGTTTAAAACAGTGCAACATGTTGTTAAAACAGAGAGCAGAGTGGAGAACAGAGTATGATATATGTACGAAGAAGATTGCACCTGGAATGTTGAGCACATATTATTTATATTCGTATGCAAAGACAACAGTAAAATACTGAACCTACATTCAAAGGATATAACATGCAAGTATATATCACTCTAAAGATTTCCGTTAACAAAAGAAACATAATGTGATAACTTTATTCTTATTCTAATGAGAAAATGCCTCTCATATTCCTATTGCTCTTCTTTTCACCAATTCCAACAGCACACGAGGTCATATCACGTACATTAGAGATTGTAATAAGAGCCCCCTGCCCCCACTGAATTTCTCCTCTTCAAAATATTCTCTTACAGAGCATTATATTTCACACGCATGTCCTTCAATTTGGATATATTTACCAAAAGCATTTGTATTCGGTTCATGAGTAGACTCAATTTTTTGTTTGGCAGCACTATCTTTGTCACTTTTTTTCAACATTGTTAAATACTCATTAAAAGCATTAACACAATTGCAAAAGCTCGCAACATACGCACAAAAGATACTCAGACATACGTAAACACAAGACAAATAACCACATAAATAGAATGATGCAAACAAACTTCTCAGCATACAATCCCTAACTGATGCAAGCATTGCAAGCTCAAACTACAGGAAGACATTATTTTTTTATATGTAGCAATAGCAGAACATAACACAAGCAGTTTATGTAGAGTGCAAAATCGTTTAAAGCTGGTGGGTGAAAGCATTTTTACATTGCCATTTTAAAAAGTAGATATTAAAATATGTCAGATAAAAACAGTTGTGGTTTGCAAGGTGAATTCAATACTTCCAATTGATTATTGCTGATGTTTTAATTTATATTCATTAAAGTTTAATGCTTTATTTTTAGTCATTTAATGAAAAAATACTCTTGAAATGAAAACATTTTAGTATTGTATGTTTTGCTGTTTGTCTTGTTAGGGTAACTCCCCGACATATTTTAGTGGGGGAAAATTCTTAGTATAAATTCATTGGTGGGGAGAAATCCTACCCATTCCCCCTGGGATTTCACTCACTGAATTTACGTTACTACTGGGTTCCTCTATCAGCCACATGCTAATCAGATGTTACACATTGGCAACAGGGTCCTTGTGTGTACTATTGCTGTGGAAACTTCTTAGCTCTAATTGGTCCTTCTTTTCATTGCTATGACAACAGCTAAGATGCATCCATCCCCTGCCATTCGTTTATACCTTTCCACCATGTGGTTAACATCTGTCAATCCCCTTCTTAACTGGCACCGAGATACCTGTTATTTTCCAGTCCTATGAAACAACATAAATTTTAATGCCTAAAAGACACAATAAATGAGGTTTTTCATATTGGTGGCCTGGATTCACATTCCAATTGTGTTAATCTGCCTGGCTGAGGCTTTTATTGAGGGCTCTACCTCAGTTTTAGATAACTAACACTTTAGATCCTTGATCTCATTTCTTAAATGTATTAACTACATGTGCATTTGGTTAAAGGATGTTAAACCCATAAAACAGAAAAAGGGGGAAGAGAGAAAAATGCAGAGAGACTACAAAGCATAAGCAGAAATTTATGTGGAATAAAACAGAAGAAAATATCTTTGAAAATTGTTCACTTTTAAAAGCTATTAGCTGAGTAAAATTTACTTGTCTCTTACTTAAATAAACTAACCCTTGGAATCCATAATACTTTTTGCTCATTGACTTCTTGAGCATTAAAATTCATATTAGTCAATTATTAGATTTTAATGTGTCTGCAATACTAAAAAGCTAACTCCTATTAATTTTCTAAATAAAACATTAGCAAAAGAGAAAATTCTTAAGATCTGTAATGGCCTACACATTAATAGACAAAAATAGAAATGAACATACATGTAAACATGTAAGGAATTTTTTAAATAACAAATAAAATAGAAAATGTTGAATAAATTGGCAAAAATACTCGTATATCCGCAGATTGAGTCATGAAAGAGTAGCTCACAGAGTAGACCTATAAACCTGCAGGTCAATGAAGTTGGGGATGACCTGTTAAAAGATGGATTCAACAAGTATAAATTGGATTTGAAACAGACCATCATTGGTCTGATCTATGAAAGCTAGTGATGCTAATGTTAATAGATATGACGCAAAAGAGCAGTGAAAGGCATAAAAAGGAAACAAAACAGTAAGAAATAGGATTTTAAAACATAACAGGACAATACGATCTTAACTGTGGCTTTTACTGGTGTGTATATGATTTTATATAAAAAAATCTGATGTGTTGCACTCACATGCCTTTCTCTCCTCTTGTACTAACCATTCTTACAAACTCTTATTCCTATATCTTCTTTGTGTTTGTTGAGATAAACATTTGCACAAATTATCTTATTACTTATTTCCTTGTAGGTGCAAGGAGAATATGGGAATACAGTAGGCTTTGAGCGATAGTAAAATCTTTTAAAGCTTTGAGATCTTGTGCTCTTTGCATGCCTAATATATAAACAAATGAATAACAATGTTCCATTTCATTAAAGTTTCAAGTTTTCAGAAACTGACACAAATAAGGAATATCTCTGAAATGGTTCACTCTACAAAAAATGTATTCAGGCATAAGTTGTGTATTTTAGCAAGATCTAAATTTTTGTATAGTAGGATTTTGCCTATCTCTTACAGTTTACCAGTTATGCAAAAATCATCCAGAATAAACAGGATACATAGGCTATAGCCAGAAAATTCAAAATATACATTTCATTTATCATACAAATATCTTAAACATATGGCATTTTCATCAAAATTGTTAGAGCCATTTTCAAGAAAGTCAAAATTTTAAAAAAATATTCTGTGTAAAGGGTAGTTTAAGGTGAGGCTATTTTCTTCAAAATCTTCATGTCCCATCCTTGAAAGACATTAAGCTTAAATATTAACTTTGGTTTTTAACTGACTTTTCATTTTTGAGTTGTGCTGTCCACAGACTGACACAGACTAACAGACACACAAACACACACACAGACCTTTTTCTAGAAATACTTTTTTTGGATTCAGGGGGTCTCAAAACATATATTTCCAGTGAAACCTCAACAATGAATTTTTGGGTGGAATACAATACTTCCTCTACTTACCAGTAGAGAAAGTAAAAATCTGATATGTTGCACTCACATGACTTTCTCTACTCTTGTACTAACCATTCCTACAAACTATTATCCCTATATCTTCTTCATGTTAGTTGAGATAAACACTTACAGGAATTATCCTATTTGCTTATTTCCTTGTAGGTGGAAGTAGAATATGGGAATGCAGTAGGCTTTGAGCAATAGTGAAATCTTTTAAAGCTTCGAGATTCCGTTCTTTTTGCACACTTAACATATAAAAAAATTGAACAACGATGTTCCATTTCATGGAAGTTTTAAGTTTTCAGAAACTCACACACTAACAAGGAATATCTCCGAAATGGTTCACCCTACAAGAAAATTTATTGAGACATAAATTGTGTACTTTAGCACGATATACATTTTTTGTGTAGTAAGAGTTGATCTATCTCTAACAGTTTACCAGTTATGCAAAAATTGTCCAGAGTAAATACGACTACAGGAGCTATAGCCAGAAATTTCAATTTCAATTTCGGTGAGACCCATAAACCAACGACAGGTGTGGTCCTCCAGACATTCTGGAGGTTGTGAGAGAGCGATGTGACCGCCAAAACATAAAAATATGGTGCTCTCTAAAAAGCGGTTACTATTTCTGCTATTGCTCTCTTTATATTGAGAGCAAGAGGATTAATGACTTCATTGTCAGAAATCCAGCATTAGCTAACAACATTTCTCAAACATATGGCATTTTAATCAAAATCGTTAGAGCCATTTTCAAGAAAATCAAAATTTTCGAAAAATTTTCCATGTAAAGGATAGTTTTAGGATGAAGTAATTTTCTTCAAAATCTTTGTGTTGGATCCTTGAAAGATATTAAACTTAAATACCAACTTTGGTTCTCAACTGACCATTTGTTTTTGAGTTATGCTGTCCACAGACAGACCACACACAGGCCTTTTTCTAAAAATGTTTTTTTATTTTTGATTTAGAGGGCCTCGAAACATATATTTCCGGTGAAATCTCGACATAAAATTTTTGGGTGGAATACAATACTTCCTCTACTTACTAGTAGAGAAAGTAAAAATTCAATGTTGTACAGAAGAGCAAGGGTAGGATTTAAGGGCCCATCAAGAGCTAGGTCATTAGGGTACAGGAGAGCAATGAAGTTTTCAACCTTCCACTTGGTATTTTTACTTAATTCAGGTCAAGTGATTCATACAACTATTTATGTGCTGAATGACTTGTATTCTAGTGATGATTTCAAATAATTCTGGATTTTCATTCTCCACATACATTCCTTGAAACAGTTTGTGCACAAAATGTTCATTGAAATTAAAGATGTAGATTTCTAGTGCTATCCCACTGTTGGAGCAATTCGGCAGTATGCGATTCTAACAAGAACATGTGGGAATTACATTGTGAGCTGAAACCTGTGCATGTGTGAGCCACCTGTCCTTTAACATTTGAGAAATTTGGTGAGAAGCAGTTTCTTTTATCTTTAATCTTTGGGTTTTACTAGAGTTGCCAACTATCCTATATATCCCAGGAAATCCCATATTTTCACTTAATTTGGATAAAAATCCCATGTCTCATATTTTTAGAATTGCCGCCATTCATTCTTTTAATTGATATGATGACCATTTAATGCTCTTTGTCACTTCCTTTCCTTTGTTTTCCTCCCCCATCCTATCGAATTTAGGAATGCCAATATACAAGTAACTTCCATTTAGTGTTGTGTCAGCAAATCAATCAAAGAGTAGCTGAGAAATTTTTTGTAGTGCTGCAAACAAAATCTTAAATGAATTCACTTGTTCCTCCAGAGCTGTTATTGAGACTAACTTTATATATTTCTCTTCCACTTTGCTTGATTATCAAACCAACATTTCAAATTTGATCAAACTTTCTTAATAGAACCTTGGATAACATTTACTTTAGTATCTGAAACATAATTTAAGTATGTTCAAAAACTTTGGAATTTCTTCAGATCAAAGTAGATGAAAATGCTTTATATGAAGCAGGAAGCAAATGCTTGTAAAAACGGTTTTATGCTTTCACTTCATTAAAAAATATAAATGTCAATTCACCTAATCTTTTAAAGGTAGTTGGATTTGTTTTCAGTATGCCTGGATCAAATGCAGGTACAGAAAGAATTTTTTCGTTAATGAATAATAAATGGACTGACACACAAAACAAGAGTAGTGTAGATCTAATAAAATCAGAACTTCAGGATAGTCTAAATTTTTAATATAGTTGTAAGGAATTAGTATTTTTGTAAAAAGCAACATATATGTACAGATTAGATTGGATTGCATTCAGCGAGTTCACAAGTAGCCATGGAGACCAGTGAACATTGAACATGTGAATTAAAATGTACAAACGTGTCAATGGAAGTATACAGTATAGCACATAAAACACTTTAATGGGCACAAAAAACAAAACAGGGTAGTGGAGAAACACAATCAAATCTTCCCTCTCATTATAAGACTAACATAATGTATATTTACAGATACAAAGTGAGCTGTTTTAAACTTTCACTGTTTAGTTACAATATAATTATGATTTAGTTCTAATATAATTAGCTATGAATGGCATCTTTTGTCAGATTGTTCTATACATACATATGTAAGTAGCTCTCACACAGGCATCAAATGTAATTAACAATGATTTGTCACTAAAGCAGCTAGAGATTACTTACAAAGCTACATAAGCATTAATAGGATAATTTGTCATCAGATAATCTTGTACAGAATAAAATGATTTTGAACATAGTACTCTTTAGTAAATTTTTAAATAATTGAAATTGTCAATTTTTACCTTAAGATGATAAGAAGAGCATGAAATATTTTATGGTTTCATAATATACACCTTTCTGGAAGCAAGAGAGTTTTATATTGAAATGATGGATGTTGCTCTTTTGTCTAGTGTTTACCTCATGAATTTCATTGTTTGTTATAAATGTGGATCGATTGCATATAAAGAACTTTAGGATCAAGTTTATATATATATGCAAGGTAGGGTTCTAAAAGGATCTTTACATGAATGTCTGCTATGGATATTGGAAATAATTCTTATAACCTTCTTTTGTATGAGGAATATTTGTTTGCTCTCTACTGAATTGCTCCAAAATAAAATTCCCTATTTCATTATAGAGTGAAAATATGCATAGCAAACCAATCTAAGGGTGCCTATAAAACTCACATTTGCCAGAGCTCAGATAGCATATGAGGTGGAGCTGAGTTTGGGTAAGATATACTTAATGTGAGCTTTCCCATCTAAATATTTGCCTACTTGAAGGCCCAGAAAATTGATGTTTTTCTACTTGATCTAACAACATGTCATGTATCCACATTTTGATGGGGGGTGTGTGATGTTTGATGACTTGATGAGCCATTTTTTGTTTTATCTAGGTTTACAGACAATTTGTAACCAGTAAGACATACACTTGAAAACATAATTCAATCTAATTACACATTCATTTGTTTTTACTAGTGACCAGCTCACTAGTGTCATTGGCAAACAGTACGGTATTTGCTATATCCTTTATATAAACTGATAGGTCGTTTATATAGATAAAAAATAATAGAGGCCTTAGTACTGAACCTTGGGGGTACTCCATGTGTTATTGTGTTCCAATCTGATATTTGTTTTTCATAACCAATGTCACTATTTACTTCAATGCTCCATTTTCTTTCATTTAGGTATGACATGTACCAACTTAAATTTTAATTCCTAAGTCCACAGAATTGCAGTTTTGCTATAAGAATGTCATGATTTACACAATCAAATGCCTTTGCTAGGTCACAGAAAATACCACATACATGCATTTTATTGTTTAGGGCAGTTAACACTTCATGTGTAAGTTTTGAAAGTTGCATTATTCACTGAAATTCTTTTTCTGAACCCAAACTGATCCTTCACAAGTATCTTGTTATATTTGAGGTATTTATACAATCTACTGAACATTACTTTTTTAAGGACTATCGAAAAAACTGGTAAGAGTGAAATTGATCTATAGCTTGAAGCATTGTTACATTTGCCTTTTCTAAAAAGGGGTTTAACAATTGAGAATTTCATTCTGTCAGGGAAAACTCCAGTCTTTAGTGACTCATTGCACAAATAACTCAGGGGAGTGCTAATTTGGTATGAGCATGATTTTGAGATTTTTATTCTTATTTCATCATAACCAGAGAAATTCCTTGTTTTAAAGGAGTTAATGATTTTATTTAGCTCCACAGGGGTTGTCAGATTAGCTTTAATTTCAAGAAATGCTACTGTGAAACTTGATCTTAGAAACTCTAGTGCTGCTTCTTTAGTTCTATATTAATATTTAGATTGTTATTTACATCCAAAAAGAATTTGTTAAAAATTTCTGTATCTTCCTGAGGTTTGTTAATTTCTTGATTATTCACATTTTGTGTTACTGAATTGTTTTGTAATGAGTATTTACCTGCTTCTCTTATTATATTCCAACTATTTATTTTATTGTCAGAATGTTGGATTAATTTATTATAATGCAATGCTCTTGCTGCTTTTATTACCTTTTACAGAATTTTGCAATATTTTTTTTGAAAAAGTGTTTTAATTCTAAGTTGTTACTAATTCTTACCTGCTGATATAATTCTCTTTTATGCCTGCATGTGGTCCTTATACCTAAAGTGAGCCAGGCATTATCTCTTTTGAAGTTAGATATTTTGTTAATCTTAACTAGGAAGCAAGATTCAAAGTGGGTTTTCAAACATTGGAGAAAACTATTATATAGTTGGTCCCATTCATTTAGCAAGTTAGATTCCATGATTCAAGCTTAAGTTTTTTGCTAAATTTGCTTAAAGTATTTTCATTTAGTTTCCTATACATATTCAATAATATATTTAGGTTTAAGATTTAAGTTTATCTTTTTAATGCATACAACTTGAGCATTATAATCGGATAGACCATTACTTATTGATGAGACAGTACAAGACTTAATTCTATCTGAGTTTTCAAATATATTATCTATAGCAGTGGAAAAAGGATTTTGGATTCTTGTTGGAAAGTTTACTGTATGTGTCATATGGTATGTTGCAAATAAAGAGCTCAGTTGTTCCCTTTGATGACTAGATTTCAAGTAATCAACGTTTACATCACTACATATTACTAATGCCTATTTTGCTTTAAATGAAAAGTTTAGGACATGTTCGAGTTGCTTTCTGAAACTTTCAAAATTTCCTATGGGAGATCGATAGAGGGCTACTACAATTCAATTAATTTGATTTAACTGAACTGCACACAGTTTGAGGTCTTGTTCACTACTAAATTGGGATAAATCTAACACTTTATTTATACTTACAAACTCCACCTTTGTGGAGTAAGTTTTTTCTTGAAAATTCTATTCCTAAACAGTACCCATGCAGTGAAATTGGGTGAAATTCCTGTTGTGTCAAGTGATGTTCAGAAATTCATAAAATATGCTGTTGTAGTTTTTGAGAATTGAGACTAACAACAAGTTTGTCCACTTTGTTACTTAAGCCCCTTATGCTTTGATGAAATACAGTTTTTCTTACTATTGTTATTGTCATTATTAACATTATTACCAGCACTACCACCACCACTGCCATCACCATCATCGTCGTCATCGTCGTCGTCATCATCATCATCATCATCATCATCATCATCATCATCATCATCATCATCATCATCATCATCATCATCATCATCATCATCATCGTCACCATCATCGTCGTCATCGTCATCATCATCATCATCATCATCATCATAATAATAATAATCGTCGTCAGCATCATCATCATCATTACTATCATCATCACCCCATCTTTACTATTATTTTATGGTGCCAGGAGCATTATTTTTAAAGTTATTAATAGATTTCAACATATTTGGGCTGATTATGACAACGTTCTTATTCTTACTACTCTTTATTGACACATTACCATTAATGTCAATAGACTTTAGGGTTCTTTTATCGTTATGCCTGAGTATTTCTTTTAACCTAAAAAAGTCCTATTAGTTATCACAACAGTAATTTTGCCCATAATTCTGTTAGCAATTAGCTGCAAAAGCTGTCTTTTGCCTTTCATTTCACTCTATACCACGAAAATTTATCATATCAATGTGTGAGGCACGATTTGTTGACAAATACCAGAATATCATCAATAATTATTAAGAGATAAAGTTTTAAATCACTGTAAGTGTAATATGTTGAGTGTTGAACCTCCATTCTGGTATTTTTTTCCACTTACTTTTTCACATTTGCAGGAATGTATGTAATTTGTGTTGTTAATGTAGTGATATAACTTGGTTTTATAGAGCATAATAACACATGTGATTAGTTACCATTTGTTATTCTGTATAAGTAGTCAACTTTAGGTCCCTTATTTTTTGCATTTATCCCTTATTTTCACTTCTCTTATACACTATTATCCCTTATCTCCACTTTAAAGAATTGGCAACCCTAGTTATTACAGTTATGGATGTTTACACCTGGCATCGTAATACAATCACACTTTGGAAAAAATAGGGAATAGTCCTAGTTAAATAAAAAATTACACTGTCCAGTTAGAGAACAACTGGGGGCTCCATATTTGTAGGCTAGTACACTGCCATTACTTCAGAGGAAGACAATCAATTTTGTACTGTCATTGAAATCTGAAACCATTTATCTGAAACTGGAATTTTGTTCAAGTGTGAAAGAGGCCTAACTCCTCTTTTACCAAAATGAAGAATGCATACTCTGTTAACAACTGCATAATGTAAGTCCTTTGTATACTTCCAGTCCCTGCTTCTTTGGTATAAATGGCAGCACCCTGTCTCCAGAATATTAATTCTAAGAGCATTATGAGTTACTTTTCCTTGTAGATATAAAGAGATAGTGAGGAATAGCAGAAGAAGAAAAAGAAGTATAGAAGAAATATGGTAAGTATAGAAAGTTAAGTGGCATGAGCATAATATGTTACAATGGTATCTATTTCGAATTGTGGAGTAATTATGTAATCCTATTGTATTGTAGCACTTAGGACATCCTCTTTTCAGTCATATTGCTACATAATAAATGTTCCTATGTATGAACATCAGATGCAACTCCAAGTTTAGAAGAAAACCGCATCTGATTCTGTTCAGAGTAACTACCAAATAAACCTTGTCATTTACATCAAATGTTAGTTCTCATACCCCTTTAATATACTGTCCTCATCAAACATTGTACATATATATATATGTCATATAAACAAAAGTCAGCTTTTTAACTCTGATATTTACTGATAACAGTCATAACTTCACAATGAGTTACAACTGAAAGCTGATTTTTGTATTTACAATATAAAAACAATGAAGGTCACAATCATTAGCACAAAATAAATTTTCCAGCTTATTAGACACATATGAAAAGATGGTATGAAAGAAGATGGGAAATACAGATACATATGACTTAACATTTCAGGTATTGGCAAAATTTTGTGTCTTGTGTAAATAATCACAAAAACAGGCTTCCCATATAAAGTACTATAAATTTCCATACCTTTCAAACAATTTAATGACTTGTTTCCTATCTCTGATAAAAGTTTGACATTGTTCCTATCTTATGAAAAGCCATCTCTCCACTACCGGTCATTCTCTATTTGTTGTCCCTTCATCCGAGCAATTGCTCTGCACCTCAGTTTTCACTGGAGAAGCCAAAAGTTTCCACTCCTCTTTACAGGCTTATCAAAGACCTCACTTGTTTGAGTGCCCCTACTTTCCAATGCCCTTTTCAAGAGACCAAAGGCATAAAATTCTATTGGAGAGGCATCAGAAGATTTCACTGGGATGTTGCTGAACAGAGTAATATGTATTCCAGTTTCCTGCTCTATTCTTTGCAAGAACACGAGAGTCAAAACAGAAGTGTGACTGGATACCTTGTCCAGGCTCTGTTTTGGTCTCTCCATAGACAGCCATGGTAAATTTGGGTGAAAACTTCATCCTATTAATAGTTGAAATCGATCTTGGTCATTTTAGCAACTCTACAAATTATCAATTTCCCATGGTAGCATAACCAGTGATGACCCTAAGTCCATTTGAAAAACGTTCTCTGCATTCTGGATACCATTATTGAAGACTTTTTCTACCCCTTGATTGGTAGTAAATTGCATGGGGTTTGTTGCAGTCACTGAGATACACATATGCTTCATCTGACATAACCACTAATTTTCGTTTTTCTCCTGCCAGGTGCTTCTCATAGAGCTTCATGATGTTGGTGCAATGTTCTGAAATGGGACATGGTAATAACTTATGAACTTTGTAATGTTTTTGCATATTTAAATCTTTGTTTATAATGATGTAAACAGTTTTGAGGGATATTCTTAATTTGGTTGCAATGGTCTGTTGCATGAGTGGATGCAACACAGGCATGGGGGCCTTGACCTTCCCTATCACTTCTGAAAAGCACGTAATAGCAGGTTATGTGTTTGACTGTTTTCTTCCTTTTAGAATTAATCCCATGCAACCCTTTCCCTTTTTATTCAACAATGAGTTAATCCTCACTTTGACACAACAAAATTTATCTTCTTATATGCTTTAATAATAGCAGAATAACTATACTGTGCATTGGAAAGGGCAGTAATGTGGCCATCCCAATATGGTTCAATTTGCTTAGGTATAATGAGAGCCATACACATCCTACTGCTATAAAGGCAGCACAGTAGCTGGTTTGTTTATCTCACAAACACTTGACCTTGCTGTGTATGCAGAAACACAGCAATCACATTCGCAATTTGTCGGAAAACAGCTGTTGCCGCCTTCCGACTACTGACAAATCACGACTGCTTAGCAAGTCATCTCTACAGAATAGGTATCTCAGCCTCACCAATATGTGTCCTGTGTAACGATCCAGCAGAAATGAATGAAGAACACTTGAAGACCTGTGAAGCATTAAGATCAGAAGAAACTACAGTTCAAAAGTATTGGAAAGCACGAATGCTAATGGCTTCATTGCCAGATGCAAGGCACTAGAAAACAACAACAACAACATTCGCAATTTGTTATCACAGATCGGAAATGACCCTCCATATGTCTATGAATATTCACTCAGCACTTGTTAATATGCTTTGTTTTAATTCTATCACTTTAATTTTAAAAATAGCAACATAGCCAATATCATTTCATTACATACATTTGCTTACATAGCAAATATAGTGCCTGGAATCATGCCTATGTGTAGGTTAATGTTTCAGTACTAGAGTTGTGAAAGCAGACCAGTATGAGATGGACTCATCTGGTGCTGGTGTGAACTGTCAATGTGAAGAATTACTTCCAGCCACTAAGGTGAAATGTTTCCATACTGCTCCCCTTTCACCACTCACCTGAACGCAACCGTTGTTTGTAGGCTAATGCATGTGTGATGGACTTAGCATTCTTACAAGCAAGAGATCGGCTCACCAGTATTGGTGTGGCACACTGTTGATAAGGAATTTCTGTCAACATTAAAGAGAAACACTATAGGAACAAAAGCATCAGCATGTTTCCATGCACTTGAATATAGACACATATGTGGAACTTCATCATTGGAGTTATACCATAATTTTGCAATACATCTCACTCTTTTTCAATTTTCAGTATTGATAACATGGTAACATGCAAAAAACTTTCCTTAGCAAAAGGTGTTTAAAATAATGTCATCTATCAGCTCCCAAAGTTTGTCAGTCTAATTATGGGACATTCTGTATATCAATGTAATTAATGTTCTTCCACACAAGAACCGTGTGTAGGAGATGACTGGAGAGGGTAGAGTGAGACTGAAAAATCTTGGTCATGGCATGGATGTTATATATCGTTTTAAAGCTAAAATTTCCAAGAATCTAAAATTTGTCTGCTACTTTACACCACAAAAGGAAGTTAAGCATAAAATGGAAAAAATACTTGATGTATTTTACAATGTATCTTGCATTCTTTGGGTTATTGAGCAGGTGGAATTATTGTGAAGCTATCAAAAGTATAAGTTCATGATGTTATGTATTCCATGAAAAATGGATATGTTTTTTATTAACAAGAAAAGTAAAATGAAAATTGAAAAATCAAGAAGGTATGTAAAAGTTAGAGCAACAGCACAAAGAATAACTTTGTTCATGACACTATCACTTTCTCTACCATGTACACAGTACTAGGTAGAGAAGGTATTGCATTCCACTAAAAAATTTGAGATGTCAGTGGAAATACATGTTTTGAGGTCCACTGAATAAAAACAAACGTTTTTAGAGAAAGAGTGTATTTGTGCATGTCTTACTCTATCTATAAGTCTACAAACATAACATAAAAACATGCAAGAATGACAAGTCTGTTAAACACCAAACTTAGTATTTAAGACCAGCAACTTTCATAGATGTGACACACAGATTGTTAACAAAATCCCTCTAACCACATGGAACATTTTTAGAAAATTTCAATCTTATCAAAAATGTCTTTAACCATTTTGATTAAAATACACTATGTTTAAGAAATTTTCATGACAAATTACATGTATCTCTTGAAGTTTCTGGAAATGTTCTTCTGAAGTCCTCCTCATTCTGGGTGATTTATGCATAACTGGTCAACTGTAAGGGACAAGACAAAATCTTTCTGTAGTAAAATGTTTATCTCATTATAATGCACAATTTATGTCAAATATATCTTTTTTTTTTTTTTTTTTTTTTTGTGGAGTGAACCATTTTGAAGATATTCCTTGTTATGAAATGTCCATTTGTTTGAATTTTCCAACATTTATACTTGCTCAAAAGGGAAGTCATTCATTTTTGTCTTGACCAATGCATAGACATCGGAATTTCAAAGCAATTACATAGCAACCAACTTTAAACTTTTTTTTAAGGTTTAACTTCCTTTAACTGGTTACATCATATTGACCATAGAGTTAGCCAACACTCATCTTTCAGGACAAGGGATAACTCTAGAAGAAACATTTGCTACATTTCCATGCAGAATTAAAATCCATTTGAGTTCTCATTCCTGATCAAATACTACATGGAAATCCTGATTCAGATTGAACTGAATCCTTGGATCCAGTCCTCTTAGGAGTGGGATTGGATTGAAATTTTGTTGCATGAAAACACTTACCATACTCAAATCGGTTTGAATCCACCAAAGATGCTAACTTCTACTGTACTCATAACATGCTATACGCTTGTCATTTTGTTTTCTTAGCAAAAGTGGTCTATTAAAGCTACTTTTATTGTTTCTATAATCTCGCAATATATTCTTCTCTAAAACATGATCAAGCCTCAGAATCTGCTTAAAATATGCAGAAAACATATTTTTTTACAGGTTTTTCAACATAAAAGCTTGAATTATTTTTCTTGAGCCAATGTGTATCCAAATTGATCCCAGTGCAGTTTGAATTCAGCATGGAAATGTGGATCACATTGGGAAGAGGATTAGACTGAAATTGATTTCAATCTCCCATGGAAATGTGATTATCCAGGTAATGAGATTCAAACTCTAGAGCTCCTGAATGTGAAGCACACAGGCTCCCCCACACCACCGAGATGGGTGCTAAAAGATTTGACTATCGCTCAAAGCCTACTGTATTCCCTCATTTCCCTTGCATCTAAACAAAATTAACAGTAAGATAATTTCTGACTAACACAAAGTAGGTTAGAGAAATAAGCATTTGTAAAAACAGTTTGTATAAGAGTAGAGAAAGTCATGTAAATGCAATTCTGTTTATTATTTCTGTTTATTTGTGTGAATTTCTCCAATTGTAAAAAATTTTACAAGGATCGTCAAATTCTATGTACATACAATACAAGTTATTTACATAAATATGAGACTAGTTGAGAATATTGGGAAGTGCAATATACCATATTTTATCAATTTTTGTACTCTTCTACAGAGTAAAATGCCTTTTCTAATAGATAAGATTTAATATTCTTTAGTTTGATTTTTTCATTTGTTATCTGTTTAATTCCAGATGGTAGATGGTTGTACAGATTTTTGCTACTATTTTCTATGCACTTATTATTTAGACCACCTATAAGTCTATTTCTAAAATAATTTTCTTTTGTTCTAGTGTTATATTTATGGATATTGCTGTTTTTGTTTTGATTATAACTTTTTAATGTGAGTTTAGTACATTCATATATATACAAAGAAGGCAACGTTAGAATATTTAGTTTTTTAAACACATTTCTACATGAATCTCTTTTTTCTATTTCTACAATTAAGCGTACTGCTCTCTTTTGCAGCCTAAACAGCCTTAGAAGTAATGTTTTATGTGTTGTGCCCCATAATACCACTCCATAGTTTAGGTGCGAGTGAATGAAGGCATAGTATACTTGCTTGACACTTCTTTGATCTATTATTTGTGTTATTTGTTTTAGTACATATAAACCTGAATTAATCTTGCTTATGACTTTTTCAGCATGCATATTCCATTTCAAGTTACTGTCTATTATTAATCCTAGGAAATTTGTTTTATTCACTTGTTGAATTTCTGTTTTCTATTTTTATCTTAATATTTGTATTTTTTTGTTTTTTGTTACCGAGACTAATTTGCATCCACTCTGTTTTGTTTGCGTTTAATACCATACCTAAATTTTTTAGATGTTGACTGACTTTTTCTAGTAGAGTATTTGCCCTAATTTGTAGCTCTATTTCTGTTTTTCCTGTAACTACAATCGTAGTGTCATCTGCATAACCTATCGCTATTCTCCCAGCTTCTTGAATTATTTTAAATAAACTGTTTATGTAGAGTAAGAATAGATACGGTCCTAATTTTGAGCCTTGTGGTACTCCATGTTTTACTTTTTTGAATTGTGATCGAATTTTTGTTAGCTTTCCACTTACATTGTGTATTATTTCAACGCATTGTTCTCTATTTTGTAAATAAGAGCCAAGCCACTTTAATGGTAAGCCTCCAATTCCATAATTTTCTAACTTTGTCATCAATGTTTCTATGTTAACGCAATCGAAGGCTTTAGAAAGATCAAGGAATATTGCGATTACATGTTCCCTTCTATTTAGAGCATTTATAATAATGTCATTTCCTTTACAAATTGCTTCTATTGTAGACTTTTTCTTTTGAAACCCAAACTGGCATTTTGATAAAATTTGAAACCTATTACAGAAACTTTGTAGCTGTACGAGAAATAATCCCTCTACTATTTTAGAGAAGGTTGAGCATTAAGATATAGGTCTATAATTTTCCATTTCTAGTTTAGAGTTTTTTTTCTTGTAAATTGGTCTAACTACAACTTGTTTTAAATTATTGGGAAATATTCCCGAGTTGAAAGACTGATTAATTGAGTGAGTTAGTATTTCTGTAATTTCATATTTGCAGTATTTGATTATCTCATTTGTAAATTCATCCAACCCACTGGATCTTTTGTGTTTTAGTGAATTTATCTGTGCAAGAACTTCATCCTCATAAATTTGCCTAAGCACCATAGAGTTACATACATTTTGTTCATTTATTGGCACATACTGTATTTGTTTTATTCCTAATTTTGTAACAATGTTTACATAGTGTTCATTGAAATGGTCAGCTATCTTTATAGGGTCTTGTATCACTTGACTGTTAATTTCAATGGACATATTTTCCTGCCATTTTTGTTTGTTTTCCTTATGTATTGAGTTTATGATGCTCCATGTAGCTTTAATTTTATTTTCTGCATTTGTTATCAGATATGTATTATGTAACTTCTGTGCTTCTTTTATTACATTATTTAAGATTTTATTATATTTTTCTATATAATCATAAGATTTGTCGTCAAGATTAGGGTGTTTTAAACTATTTAAAAACTGCATACGCTTTTTGGAGATATCTATGCCTTTAGTGACCCAATTATTACCTTTCGGTGTTTTTAATTTTACTTTACGTAACGGCACGGTTGCATCCAAACATTTTCCTAAGATTATATCTAGGCAATCAAATTTATCATTTATTTCATTTTCTTTACGTATATCTGCCCAATTTATTACTTGAAGATGTTGTCTTAACGCTTCTATTCTATTTTTATTTACAAGCCTTTTAATTTCTGTTATATTATCAGTATTATTTTTTTGTTTACCTAAGGTTTTAGTTTCAATTTATTGCCCAAAATGATCGCTAATTCCCATTTTTACAATTTTGCTACTCCAGTTCTCTAGTTTTAAGTTTGTGTACATGTGATCGACGCAGGTAGAGGAGTAGTTTGTTACCCTTGTGGGTCCCGTTTTTGTTAAGGTTAAGTTGTTTCTCTCTAGTACTTCTAGTAGTAATTTTTTCTTTCTATTTTCTCCAATTACATCTATGTTGAAGTCCCCCATCACGATTATGCATTTATTTTTTATTATGCTATGTAAACAGTCTTCAAATATTTTAAGGAATTCTTTTTTGTTTGCCATTGGAGGACTATATACCCCTAATATTATGAGGTTTTTCTTTTCAAAAGTAACCTCTATTGCAGCTAATTCACAACACATTTCTACACTATACTTTTTACAATCAATTTCTTTGTACTTTAGCCCATTTTTAACATATATTACCACTCCTCCACTTTTATGTTTTTCCCTACAAAAGCTGGGCCCTAGAGTATAATTTTCGTAATTATTTACCTTTATTTCTTCAGATTTAATGCCATGTTCAGAGAAAATGATAACGTCCAGCTGCATAGTTAGTACATTTTGCTCAATTAGTGCCCTTTTGTTCGCAATCCCTTGAATATTCTGATGCAATATTTTAAAGGTTTTTTGTTTAAGCTTGTTTTTTGTTACTGTGTTAGTTGTGTGATTTGGCTGATTTAGTAAATTTGGATTAGTACTATCTTTTAACTTACCTTCATGTGTCTGTGTACTATTTTTATAATCACCTAATTTATTTGTACATGATATGGTATTTGCACTTCCCATATTTAGTTTCCCTGAATTTTACATAATACATCATTTTACAATACATCAGATCTTTTTTTAAACTATGCATTATTCTAGCATTAAAGGTAGTGATTAACATAACATGAAAACATGACTAACATAGGGTTACCAGATTATTTTATGAAAATGTAGAACTCAATAGTAAAAAAATGTAAGACATTAACAGTTAATGCAAAATAATGTAAAGTTATAATTTAAATGCTATCCTGAAACAATGTTAAATATTATCAAGTCAGCTGATTAGTCTAATGAACTAATCTTGTGCAATTAATATGATTTTAGTTCGGTGAACACATTTTTACCCTCTGGTTGACTTATGCCACCAAAATTTGTGTTTGTATTGTAAGCTCCATATGCTACACAGTTCTTTACTATTCCTAACCCTACTAACTGATCTCAAACATATGATATTGTTTCTATAGTTTTGCATAATATGTGGTGATGAACAACGTGAAATGCCATTGTTGCCTCTTCAGCACAAATATATGCTGACTGTGTGGGCTGAGCAAACAAACCTTTAGTATGTGAAATACTGGAAGAAGTTTGTGAAGTTTTGTTTTTTAGAAGACAGACTGTTTGCTCTCCAATACCTTATTCTTTGATAGTCAAAATGTAAATGGAAGAGTTAGAGTAAAGCATCTCTTTGCCTCTACAGAACACCAACCTTTTGCCTCATAGTGCAAATACTGTATTGCCAATCTCTCATTCTATGTTACTAATTCATCAGTATGCTTTTTGACTGTAACCGGTACATCCATGTTGCCGTAGCGACTTGCAGTTGCAACTAATAACCAGTTATTGATTTCTATTTTCCCAGTTTTCAGTGATCACTGTTGTTTCTGAAAATGTAGCACATTAGTTCCTCCCAGACGCCGGACAGATGGTTAAAATGTCGGACATGTTCGGGAATTTCCGGACGCTTGGCAACCCCGCACCCGAATTTCGTGACGAACTTAATTTATAACAGAACAACACAATGGCTCGTGACAATCTATGGAAGAATATTGTTGAAGTGTAGACCCGGCTCTACTTGTACAACCTGTAAACAATTCTGCCCGCCTCTGTAGCGTGATGGTTAGCGTGCCTGCCTCACGTTCAAGAGGTCGCGAGTTCGAATCTCGCTTAGGGTAAGTTATCCGGATAAGGCCCCCCCCCCCCCCCCACGAGGTTTTCCCTTTTCTTGAAAAGGCGAATGTCGGGTAACTTAAACCTCTTATGGACCCGAGCATCATTTGTCATTCACCGTCTGGTATGACATTACGTTGGAGGACGTTAACGAAAAAGAAAAATGTAATTAAAACATCGGATGCAAGCTTTGACTTGAAAACTCGATTCAAAATTTCACTCATATTACAGTATTGTTTCCTTCCACGTGTTTCACTACTCCCCTCTGCACTCATGCACTCACTGTAAAACACAAACTATTTGCCATTGCAAATTTGCTTCTGGTAAGTGACATTTCTAATTACCAAAACAAGAGCAATTCTGCATTTAGAATTGAAACTTGTCATACAAACGCTCCATTAGAAACATCTATAATATCAAGTAGGTAATACTACATTGCATTGCGAGATATTTGTAAAGAAAACAAACCGAATGATTTTTCCCCTAACCTCTAAGAGCAGTAGGTAACAAAGAGGTAATAAGCCAAGGTAAATGAAGTAGCAAGAGTAATAAGCAAGAAATACTTTGCTTCTGCAAAACGATATTATACGTTGGATTATATCGGCAGCATAGATCGACAATATCTAAACATCTACCACCAGCATCCATGTCATCTGTTGGCGCTCCCGAAAAACAGACGTGTGCAGGAATAATGCAAGTAGTACCATATAGCAACTCGCACGTGATGTTCGAAAATTGTATCGCTAAATTTTCTTCAAGAATGATTTTAAAGAAAATATAAAGGTTAGTGTATTTATTACTAACAATTAAAGAGAAAGTAATGCTTCCGGGGAGCACAGGCCCTTGTAGTAATCTTAAAATACTTGATCATTTGAGTTAGTATTACATCCCTGCCAGTATGGCAGCTTTGAGTCCCGACCACGGAATGATCCCGCGTTCGATCCCACCTGTAGCCGCGGTGCCTTCAAGCCCGGGTTCTGATGGACAGACTACTTCGAACCAATGGTCAAGAGTCGCAGAAAGAAAGAAGCATGGAGGCAGCTGGAGCCAAAGCGACAATGAGTGCAAAAACTGTGAAAAGTGCAGTGCGGAAAGCGAACATGTCCAAGGACAGGAAAAGCGGAAGGGTTTTAGGATTGGAAAATATGATTAGGAATAGGAAGACAGTTCAGCAACACAACAAAACTCCCTAGCATTCGCTCATCTTCGGAGCTTATTTACGAGCTAGTCCCTGTGTAAACAGGAGGCCTTTGTCCTCAAGGGATGCCTATAGGCTAAATTTATTCTTCTTTCAGAGTTCAATCCCTGGAGTCCTAGTAGGAGATAGGAGTAAGACAAAAGATCTCTAGGTCGAAGTGCGAGATTGTTGAGCGTTATCCAATGCTATTGCTTCTGAACTTTCGATTAACTGATTACTGAGACCTTAAACAGAGGGCTTCTCACGACATTAATTTCGGACTACTTCGTTTTCAAAGTTTAGACAGCCTCTCGATTTCTTGACGGGCCCTAATGACCCAGTTGACGACGGGCCCTTAAACACCACTACTCACTCACTCACTCACTCGCTCACTCACTCACTCACTCACTCACTCATTCATTCACTCACTCACTCACTCACTCACTCACTCACTCATTCATTCACTCACTCACTTGCTCGATTTCATGAGCATGTCTCGAGACCAAGCAGTAAAGGCTCAAGCGTGCACTACGGAAGGACAACGCAGACAAAAATAGATACTCAAACAATGTTCTGTAGACGAAAAGATCTTTTGAATACACCTCCACTTAGTTCCCTACTACTTTCCATCCTACCAGGGGCGGATACAACGCGGGGGGGGGGATAAAGGGGTTGTGTCCTCCGAAAATTTGGAAAGTATTAAGGACGTAATTAAAGAAAAGTATTCACATCAAATCACAAATATATTCAGATTCTTTGTCTCTGTAAAACATCTGATATGTGTTATGCATACAATGACATTTCCAGGTTTGTTAACTGTAGGACCTCATCAGACACACCCCCCCCCCCCAAAAAAAAAAAAATCCAGCATCCCCCCCCCCTGCATCCTGCTCTATTTTTTTATAAGAAGAACAACGGCAGCAAAAAGGAAGTATTCTCTACCACCCAGTAGAAACAAATCTGATGTGTTACGGTCACATAACTCAGCCCATTTTTCAACAAATTATTCTTTAAAAGCTTCTTCCTCTGTTTACTTAATGTTAATCGAGGTAAACATTTATAGAAAGTGTTTAATTAACTATTTCCTTGTAGATACAATGCAAATAAGAAAACATAGGTGATGGTCCTCAGCGATAGTCAATTTTAATTAAGAGCTTATCACTTTCAAATTCAGTTCTCTTTGCATGTTCAGGAGAAAAATAAATAAAATAAATAACGACTTCCCGTTTGAGAAAATTATGTACTGGAAAATTCAAATGAATAACAAAGAATATCTTGGAAATGGTTAACTCCACAAAAGAATGTATTTAATACAAATGATGTACTCTAACAAGATCTATCTATTGTGCTTCTCTTACTGTTTATCAGTTATACAAAAGTCATTCTGAATGAAGAGGACTTCAGGGGCTATTTCTGGAAAATTCAAGATATATATTTCATTTGACATGAAAATATCTTAATCATATGTTATTTTAACCAAAATATAGAACATCAATATTTTCGAAAAAAATTCCATACAGAGTCTGGAGTGGAGAATACTTGAAAAGTTTTGTGTCGCACCCTTGGAAAACGCAAAACTTACACACCAAGTTTGGTGTTTAACCGGCTGTTCGCTTTGGAATACACGCGCGCGCGCGCGGGCGCAGACCTTTTTCTAGAAGTCTGTTGTGCGCACTCCATGACTTGCTCTACTCACTCTTGTGAGTATTCTTAAAAGTGTTTATTCATCTACTTCGTATTAATCGAGATAAACGTTTTTAGAAATTGTTTTATTGCATACTCCCTTATAAATACAATGGCAATAGGAGAATACAGTACAGCTTAACCGATAGTCAAATATTTTAAGAGCTGGTCGCCATTTGCATGGTCAGGATATAAAAAAAGGAACGACTTTCTGTTTGAGAACATGAACGTCGGCAGACTTTTTTCCAGGGGGGGGGGGGGGGGGCAAATGTTAGAATTTTGGAATCAGATAATATTAATTCATTATTTTGTTGTCAAAAGTTATAGTGTTTGTTGCGGATAACCGTATAAATTTGCGCTAAACAGAAATTGTTCTTTACATAAAAATTAAAATAATAGTTTATTAGTCAGTACATTAAGTTCATTATTTTCCAAGGGGGGGGGGGGCCGCGGCCCTCCCTTGCCCCCCCTTCGCGACGCCCATGTTTGAGAACAGTACAAGTAATTGGAAAATTTAAACCAATAACAAGGAATATCACGAAAATGGTTAACTCAACAAAAAGAGATGCATTGTATGCTTTAATGAGACGAGATCTACTTTTTTGTGTACTAAAATTTTGACTAACTTTCACAGTACCTACGCCAGTTATGCAAAAGTTGTCTAGAATGAAGAGAACTTCAGAGACAATTCCCAGAAAATTCAAGATATACGTTTCATTTGACATAAGAATATATTAAACATATGGTATTTTAATCAAAATCTATATAGCCATTTTTGAGATAAACATTTTCGAAAGAATGTTCATGTAAATGGCAATTTAAGGTGGGATATTTCCTTTGTGTCGCATCTTTGGAAGATTTTCAACTTAAATACCAAGATAGATGTTTAACCGAGTGTTCGTTTTTGATTTATGCTGATATTTTTTTATACGGACAGAAGCGCGTACATTCAGACAGATGAACTTACAAGCCGT
The DNA here is from genome assembly GCA_030765045.1 of Tenodera sinensis. NCBI lineage: Eukaryota > Metazoa > Arthropoda > Insecta > Mantodea > Mantidae > Tenodera > Tenodera sinensis. Next base: position 94,514,830 of record CM060963.1, on the reverse strand, counting down.
TTTTTAAAAACAAGTTTTCTGGATTCACATGTATTTTCGGTGAAATATCGGTATCGAATTTTTTTGGTGGTATGCATTATCATCTTTACCTAGGTACCACATACGTGATACAGAAAGTAACGGAGCATTCTCTGCCACATCAGTCCCAAAACGGTTCTCCGTAGATTAGTGGAACATCAGCTGTGTGTCAATTACATAAAACATTCTGGCAGCATCCAAAAGTTTGACAACATGCCCAACCTAGCTAACTAATTTTGTGCTTGGCTCCTACATTACAATCGAGTCTGAACCTCCCGCTCTTGGATATTTTTACTCCGTCTCTTTTTGTGTTTTGTAAACATTTGTGCGTAAAGTCAGTGCATTACAGACATTACATTGCGAGAACCTTCATAAACAATTTTACATTCCGCGGTGGATGAAGGAGAACCGTTATCTTTGGGCAACTTCCTAGCACAACAGGTACGTTCGTAGAAATAATTTTCCTTAAAATCTGTCCATGAATGACCTTTATTTTTACACAGTAAACGGTGATTATTCGGATAGGTAACGTTAAAAGAAATTCACACTTTGAAACTGTTGTTAATTTATTGAATTTGATACTTCTAGGTAAGTAAGCTTTTTCTTGGCTTACATGTGCGGGAGATGACCTACTTTTTCTCAAATTTTGACCTTACGCAGTAAGATGGAATTCGTGTTTTCCATCCTAAACCTTGACTTTGCAGTAAGGTGACGACAGAGAAAATACGCTTAATCATAGTTGAGCTCATAATCAACATACACACTCGGGTTTTCGCTGTATAAATGTCCCGTTGTTGCTAGAACAAACAATATGTGGACGTCTTTAGAATCGTTTCTGTGCCTATGCCAGAAAATTCGCTTATTCGTGAAAGCCTCTGTTGTGATGTCGCTATACGGGAGCAGAATGTGGGTCAAAATCCATTCAACCTGCGTCATGTGTCACTGCACAACGAAAGAATCGATACTTGTCCCACTGTTTTCAAATGTAGAACAAGTTACATAGGCTTTTTTGGAGTTTTAGGCATCGTGTTGTCAGGAGATTTTTTAAACAAAGATAAGCTCTAAATAAAACATTAGACAGCCTTTAAGAGGTATGTAATTATTGTGCAAGTAAGTGTCTCCACAGTTCTATGTAAATTATTACAAACAAGTATTTATTCCTCTTTGTTACAGTCAGGCACATGGAAGGAGAAGAAAAAGAAAGAATTCAAATAGAAACACTATAAAAATTTCATTCATTAAAACATGATCCTCTCCTTGAGTATGGTGCATAATACAATAATAGACCATGAGTTATAAATATTACAATTGTTCACATTAAAAAAAAATTGTTTACAAAGAGATATATAACTAATTTAGATATTCCATGTTCCATATGGATCCAGCAACTTGCTAACTGGAAATTTTGATTTTTAACAGAAAAAGAAATGGAAGAAAAAATGCAATGTTGTAATTCTTAGTACTTGTTCAAATATATTGAATTATTAAAATTGTGCAGATTAAAAAAACTGTCTACAAAGTGATATATAACTAATTTAGGTTTCCATATATTATTTTCTACATGGATCCTGCAACTTCTGATGGAAAGTTTCAGTTTTAAGAGAGAGAAAGAGAAAAAAAGAAAAGAAGAAGAAAAAAGAAAAAGAAAGGAAAGAAAAAAATGCAAAAGTTGTAATTCTTAATACTTGCTTGAATTTCTATATTCTGGTACATTTAAACAATGCATTGACAGCATTAAGTTATATTAAGCATAAAATAGAGTTGCCTACCAGATTATTTAATGAAAATGGAGGGCACAATAGTAAAAAATGTAGGACATTATTGGTCAATGCAAAATTAATGTAAAGTTGCAATTTCAATGCTATTTTATATACCCATAGACATATACATTTATATTTTCTTAAAATCCTGAAACATACTATGTTAAATGTGATCATCAACAATGTCATACTTCTCTGAAGAACTACTCTTGCATAATTAATATGACTTTAATTTGGTAAATACATCTTTACCCTCTGGTCAACTTATGCCCCCAAAACTTATATTTGTATTGTCAGCTTACATATTTCTTTTCTATTCCTAACCATACTAAAGTATCCTGAACATGATTGTATTCTTTCCATGGGTTTGTATGATACAATGATATGATACTTGGTGATGAACAATGTGAAATGCAAGTGTTGCCTCTGCAGCACTAACACAATATGCTGACTGTGTGGACTGAGAAAAAAAACCCTTTAATATCTGAAATACCAGCAGAATTTTGTAAAGCTTTGTTTCTTAGAAGACAGGCTGTTTACTTTCCACTTCCTTAGTCTTTGATAATCAAAATGCAAATGGACAAGTATGGTAAACCTTCTCTTTGCCTCTACAAAACAGCATCTTTTGCCTCGGAGTGAAAATGCTGTGTTGCCAAACTCTCATTCAATATTACTAATGCACACCTGAATTAATGATTAATTTATTCAGAAGTGATTATACTTACCTTTTCTTCTATTACTTTCAGATCTAATGGTTTGGTTAATCATGGTGGGAAATCCTTATCGTTACAGAGCAGCATTGCAACAATTTGAAAACAGGCATGCAACTGCAGGTAACTGTTAATGTTGTGGAAGATACACATGTGCACATACCAGATAGAAATGAGACACATATGAAAGTAAAATTACAAACTAATGAACATAATTTCTTTTCAGGATTATTTATTTGCATTCTAAATTTTCTGCATATTGCTATTCAGCATCACCTTTCCATGCACAAATGTGTGCAAATTCTTGGTTAATTAATAGTGCCTCATGAAGCAGTTCTTGAAATACTAGCAGTCCTTAGCAAGGCTTATCTAAGGTTCAGTAATTTATATGGCCATTATATAAACCCATTAATCAAACACTTTACTGCAAAATAACTGCCAAGTCACAGTGCAGGTGTGTCATTAACTGTCTCCTAGGAGCCACTTTTCCTACTCAGCTGTGTACCTCCATACCACTAGGCTACATAGTGCAGTTGAAACTAGTAAGCAGTATTGGATGGATGGTCAGAATGACTACACACGTGTTTCATCTGGAATGGGAAGATTATTTTTGTATTTACATAATGAAAAAAGCATCTTGTTTAATTTGTGATTATTCATTACGCCATGTATCTGATTTTAATATTAGACACTATTTTAACAGAAAACTTATCAAGGAATATGGCAAGATTGTTGTATCAGTATGTTTATATATTTTCTTAAAACATATAATAATGACTTATTACTTATTATTTACTTTAATATAATCATTATCATGCTGTACATTAATATTTGCAGAATTAAAAAATCATACTAGTGGTGCTATCATATTTTTCAACATTATAATGAATTATATTGTGATATAGGACATATTTGACAATAGAGGATGGAGGAATTGAAGTCCCAGTTCTCTGACTCAATAAAACTCAATAGGCTCAATAAAAAGAGCTGTCAAAAACTTCCAGTGGTGTCATTCAACAACCTGTTAACACCAGTTACTGTATTTTAAAATTTAATCATGTGAAAAGCAAATCCAGGTCTACATTAACAGATATGAATTTAGTTTATTTTCTACAGCTAAGTTGTTCGGCTTTGAAACCTGATTTAAATAAATTGGTAATGAGAAAACACAGCCATAGATCTAGATCTAAGTGATTTAAAATATCTGCAGAAATGGGGCTCATTTTTACTATTACAATGTGCTGTGTATTTGTATGGGCAAACAGTGATGCAATGAGGGCGAATGTACAGCTTTGGCTTGAACATCCTGTGTCATTCCATAAAGTGGTGTGGGAGTAGTTGCTAACTTCCCTCTCTTTTCTTTATTGACATGCCTGTCACAGTGTGAAACATTTAAGAGACAAATGTTATGACCATGTCCACTTATTACTATTTACCCTCTATCTTAAGCCTTAAGACTTTAATTTTAATATTTGTATATTGTTCTTTCAGGCTGTCTTCTGGCATTGCTATTTCTGATTCCCTTAGCAGCTAGACTCTACAATATGGCCTTTCTTCTCTCAATGGCACTAGTGTACGTCTCACTGGTGGTTCCAATGGCTACAGGTTTTATGACAGCAGGGTCACTCTACGCTAAACTGAGGTGCGTCTTCAAGAGGTGATGTTCAACCCTTCCTTAACAAGGTAAACCTCTATCCCCATGCTCATATTCCCTCTCATGGCATATTATTTCAAGTTTTGAGTGCAAAAATCTTTGCAAACATAATGCTTAAATAAAATATAATGATAATGATTGTCTTCTGCATGCTATTTTTAAAAAATTTGATGAGTAACAATCTCACAACTTTCTCTCATTACCAACTCAAGGTACTCTACATAAATAATACTGATTGGATATATTTTCACTCTTCTTTTCACTTTGTATTAATAATGATCATGGTCATTTCGGCTGAAAGTTCCCAAATTCATTAATTTGGACTTTGATTTATGCAGGATGTGTAGAAACATTCAACTGTGTACGTTTCAATAACATTTTGTTACATCATTAGCATAAAGTGTGTACAAAGAGATGCTGTGAAAAGCCCTAAAGATACTACAATGAATATTTTTGAGATATTTAAAACCACAAACAATTATTTGACATATATTTTACTGTGCTTTTCTTGAAAAATGTTTTAAAAAAATGTTGCCTGTCTGTCTAATTTGCCAGTATTTGAAACCAACAGTTCAAGAGCCTGTGACTGTCAGACCTTCCTTATTTTATAAAAACTGAAAGTTTCTATCACATGACCCTAACACTGGTAAAAATGATGGGGCTACTATGAATTTTGGATCATCGTGGCTTTGGCAGGTAAACAGGTAGTAAAGGTGTATATTTATTTATTTACCTACCTACCGACCTACCTGCCTACGGACCTACCCGCCCACCCACCCACCTACCTGCCCGCCCACCCACCTACTTAGTTATTATAGTTACTTATTTAATTAATTAATTAATTTATTATTTTATTTATTTACTTATTTATTTAATACTTCAAATCAATTCTGCTCATAGTACTTTGATATAGGATATATCAATAATTAAATTTATATATTTACATTACAATAAAGTCAGATATACATTTCTAGTCTGTATTCAACTTACTATATATATCATAGATTAAAATAGGTCTATAAGTGAAGGACATGATACAAAATGACTAGACAAGTTAATGTAATGACTTAGATTCATTAAATTGCATAAATTCCTTTATTGTGTAGAAGCAGTGTTCCTGCAAGAAAGCCTTTGTCCTAGCCTTAAACACATTATAGTTTGAGAGGTAGAACTGCAACTTAAAAATTCAATGCCACTGCAGGGATTTGAACCTGCTTACCAGGCAGGTGCCGTAACCAATAAGCTACTCTGACAACTTGCTAGAATGACACTGAGTTCTGAAACCAGTTTGTATGTTAAAAAACACAAACAGTAGGTTTGTTGGTATAAATAAATAATAATTAACATTATAGTTATTTATACTTTTGATGTCGTTAGGAAGACATGGGACAAGTTGTTATAAAATAGTACTCTAAATTCATCAAAGTATAAAGCCTAATTTTTTTAAATTTTCTGCGGGATAATATTAGAAATCACATCTTCCATTGCCAGGTACTTATAATCATGACAACTCCTTGCCGGACACCCTTAAACTTTAATAAATTGTAACTGTCTTATGCTATAGTATAAAAGCTGAACTTTACATGTTACTTGAGTGACTATTAGATGTTTCCTTAATAGTCAGACAGTTTCAATAGTTCTAACACCTGGCCAGACAACCTCAAATGGTAGCTGTAGATGCGAGCGTGAGGCAATATACAACCACACGGATGCAAGTGAGATAGTGAGTTAGACCTTTTTTGATTTATTACTGGGCATTCTTAGTTTACTCAGTATATGTTGTTATTATATGTACAGTATATGTTTTACTGTTTGTTTCTGCAGTTTCTAAAATAAATGTGATCCGGTTTTAATTATCATGAGAGGCATTTTAATTTGTGTTTGAGTTGAGTTTGTCTGACCATATATGTTGTTGTTGTTTTCTAGTGCCTTGCATCTGGCAAAGAAGCCATTAGCATTCGTGCTTTCCAATACTTTTGAACTGTAGTTTCTTCTGATCTTAATGCTTCACAGGTCTTCAAGTGTTCTTCATTCATTTCTGCTGGATCGTTACACAGGACACATATCGGTGAGGCTGAGATACCTATTCTGTAGAGATGACTTGCCAAGCAGTCATGATTTGTCAATAGTCGGAAGGCTGCAACAGCTGTTTTCCTTGGTCTCTGGGGGATTATATCTGGATTGGAAAGTAGTGTAATCCATTTTTTATCTTTGGCATTTGTTTCTATTTCTTGTAGGTATGAATGACAAAAATTTTTAATGATCAAGCGTTTTATTGAGGAATATGAGAAATTGAATTTAGACTTTTGTGTTATTGTTGTGGCTTTCTTTGCAAGTGAGTCTGCAACTTCGTTCCCCATGACTCCACAGTGTGCTGGAATCCATTGGAGATGAACAGTCTTATTAACTTTTTGGAGTTGTGTTAACATTTTGTAGCATTCTCTAATTTTTGTTGACTTCTTTGTAGTATTTGAACATATTCCCTGAATTGCAGCTTTAGAATCCGAAAGAATTACTGCCTTGTTAAATTTATTTAAGGGAAGATTTAATAATTGTCGGAGAGCAATGTATATTGCCTCTATTTCTCCATCATAATTTGTTGTGTCTCTGCCAACAGAATGATAAAAGGAAAAATGTGAACATGTAACTCCAGCTCCAGTAAGGTTTTCCTTCGAGGATCCATCAGTATATATGTGCAGCCATTCTTCTGTGGGATACCTAGTATTGATTGTTTCCAGAGCTAGAAGTTTTTGTATTTCTTTTGGTGTGTCTGATTTACTTATTTCCTCTATTAATTCCAAATTGAAGGTAGGTTGCAATAATTCCAATGGATTTTCTCTAATAAGTAGATTTTCTCTGGTGTTAGGAATGTTCAATTTGGATTTAATCTGACCATATATTACAACTGCCAAAACTGTCCAGTTATTAAGGAAAGATCTACTAATAGTCACCCAAGGAACATATACAAAATTCAGCTTTTATACTATAATGCAAGCACAGTTACAGTTTATTAAAGTTTAAGGATGTCTGGTGAGGGGTTGTCAGGATACTAAGTGTCTGGCAAGGGATGATGTGATTTCTAATATTATCCAGAAGGAAATATAGAAGAATTAAACTTTATACTTTGAGGACTTTAAATTGACATTTTATACATCTGTTATCTGCCAATCCCACAAAGATCCAAAATTCATAGTAGCCCATTATTCCTACCTGTGTTGGGGACATGTGCTGAGAAACGTTTAGCTTTTATAAAATAAGTAAGGTATGGTAGTCATGGGCTCTTGCTCTATAACAAAACTTGATGGCTGGAATTTGAGCCATAGATATTTGGCTTACCTTCTTCAGCAATGCTCTAACCAACCACCATCGTATCCTTTACAGATAGTCATCAGGTTCTTGTATCTGATTCTGAACATCTTGAAAACCATAATGATGTTTCATTATTGTTGTTTGTTTTAGCTCCACCAGAGGAAGTATCTACACTTCTCTCCTTAATAATAGTTCTTTCACAATGACCATGTTGGGAAGGGCAAAGTAGTTTGATAAATCCAAGGTAATGAATGCTCATGGTTCATTATGTACATCTTGATGTGGTAGAGAAAGTAAAAATTTTGAAGTTCACATTTCTTTTGCATACCGGAAACCAATAAAGAAGTATGGACAAAGGCCGTGGAAGTCTACATAATCATTTAATGTTCACAATTTGCATTTAACAAAATATAAGTAGGTAATTTATGAAATTACAGGGATAAGACACTTTTCTTCCAAGAAAGCTAGTCAATTTTCTGACAGTACAGGTTGCTAAGGAATCTTCAAAATTCGACACTTCAAATCTAACATTTGAAACAGCAAATCATGAAAACAATAGGTAGCCTTTGCTCCAGAAGTTTGCTCCTAAGTTTTTAGTCAAAAAATACTTTGCATTGCTTTGGTTATCTATGTTGTCTGGCATTTTTATATTAAAAATATTGGTTGTTGATATAATCTGTAGCAAGTATTAACACACAAATGGACTGAAATTATCACTATTATTAATATTTGTTTGCACAGGAATATGATCATTAGTTTGTGGGATCTGCAAGTGCTGCATTACATGCTAAGGCAAATATGGGCCTTCCTGCTATGTTTTCATCATGTCTATATTCATCTGGAGAACATTCATACCACCACCAATCAGGTGCCTCAGTTACACTTATTACTTTTATTTTCAAATAGGTAATTCTACTTACCATATACCAATAAGCTTCATTTTACATATCTTTGAATAATCTATTAACAGTGATATGAATCTAAATTATATTTAATTAAGCTTCATTTTTTAATGTTAATTTAATTTATAATTAAAATTAAGTATGATAGACTTTGTGACAATGATGTGCACTGATAATTCAGATGAAACTCATTTTTCTGAGAATGTCATTCTGATTCTTATGAAAACACACCCCCTAAATTCAAATCTGCAATTATTTTTTTCTGCATCAGGCATAGTTTTCAAGTTATAGGGGATTTATTTATTCTATTAATTTTCATTTCTGTGCCGAGTGTTTAAATAGACAAAACAGGTATCTTTTCTCTTTTTTTAATAACTATTCATGTGCTGTAAAATAAAGACATATATACCATATATACATTATGATCTACTGTATGAAATCACATACTTGAAATCAAAAAGATACAAGTATATGCAAAATCATTTTTTCTCTAAGATTATTGAGGGGTCCTAATGACCTAGCGGTTGATGGGCTCTTAAACCCTACTCACTCACTCACTGACTCACTCATTCGCTCACTCGCTCTAAGAATATTAAAGCTTATTTTTTTCTCCTGTGAACAATTTTGTATTCTCAAATAATGTTCCAGGAGTAATCAACTAGCTTTGCAATCATTCATTTCCCTTCATGATGTCTTTGTAAAATCATTCTACTTTGACTGATGGTTTAGGTATTACGAAGTTGGTGAGAGGAGCCGACCACAGCTAACTGCCAAAAACTGTTTCACATCTTAAAAATCCCTTACATCATCCACTCACTCCATGTACTTGCTGGCAACAGTCTACTACTGACACTATAACTCACATGCCCACATGGATTCAATTTTGTATGTTGATCACGTGAAGCCTACCCGACAACCTCGCGATAAACACATGATTATTTGTCGCATAAACTCAGTTTCTGTCTCAATTATGTTATCTAATAATTATCACTCTCATTCTTTACATTGTCCCCCTATAACTAAAAATCTGTCCCTGATAGTGAATTTCTGATTTAAAATTTGAATTTCTCACATGAAAATCCTTTGGGAAAGCATATTTCCCTTTGAGAAAAATGACCCTTGTATTGAGTCAATTTTGTGACACTACATTACCTACTATATTTAGAAATGGAAACCAGGTTTCTGGTGCTAATTGCTTCCATCATCAGTTCCTGGTTGAGTGCTGTCACATTCCTCGAGGTGGTTGGCCTTCCCCCTGGCGGCAGTTGGATGAACCTCTTATAAGCATGCCTCCTGACCGAATTTCAAAATTGAAAATGCAGTTTTTGTTCTTCCAAATGTAAATGTTTTCCCAAACTGTAAGTTCTGTTTTTCCCTAAATGTTCTTTTGATATTTTGGATTTCTGTTTATGGTGCACTGGTGTCTCCAAAATTGCCAAGCTACTGCTGATTTGTCTTACTGTTTATGCTTTATGTTTCTAATGTGTTCTTTTGCTTTTACTTTTATGTTTCTTTTAGTTTCCACAGACATTTTTGCAGTTGATCTGCTATATTCCTGGCTTGTTCTCCTTTGGGATGTCATCTAATAATTTACAATTTTACTTGTTTCTGATGGAGTAACCATTTTTTGGGGCCAAAATAGTTACTCCATCAAGTACATACCTACTAACTGAGCAGGATGGCTCAGGCAGTAACGTCAGTGACCCGCATTCGGGAGGTTGCAGGTTTGATCCTCGTGGCCGCGCACTCTGACATGGGTTTTTCTGCGGTTTCTCCATGTCACCTAGACAAATGCTGGGGTGCTTTCATCTTCTCCATGGCTTCCATTCCCTTCCTTTCTCATTTCCTTTCATTAATTTCTCTCATCTTTCCAGGTGCAGTTCGTAGAGCGGCTTTGGCGGGCAATTGGTACAGTTTCATGCCCATTGGAAACATACTTCCCTGATTGTCTAGGAAGTTGCCACTTGGGTCGCAAGGGTCGGTCACCCTCTTCCTGAGCGGCAGATATGCTTCAGGCGCCAGGTGTCAATATCTGGAACTGTTAGGGACTGCTGTGCATCTCTAGGGGCTGAGTCAGGCTCCATTCTCATCCATACTTCCGGTTTAACTTCGTAACATCCTTTCCCCCTGGGGGGGGGGGGGGGGGGGAGCCTACAATAGATCCATATCGAGGTCGCAGTGGGCGAGATGTCCCCCCTCCATTCTCAGCACACACACACACACATACCTACTAAATTCTGAATTGAAAGATAACATCTCAAAGGAGAACATTTCAAGAATATGTCAAATCAGCAGCAAAGAATGTGAAGAAAGTTAATTGGATAAATTATAAGAAACATAAAAACAAGAGAAAAAATACATTAGGAGCATAAAGCAAAAGCAGAAAGACAAGTCATGGTAGCTTGGCAGTTTTGGAGAGACCAACACACCATAAATAGAAATTCTAAAATACCAAAAAAATATTTCAGAAAAAACAGAACTTACAGTTTAAGAAAAGATTCATATTTGGAAGACAGGAATTATATTTTCAATTTTGATATTTCAACCGGCAATGTACTTGTGCATCATTAGGAATCATTCCCTTTAATGCTCTACAAGTACCCCTTCTAAATGCAACAGTTTTACTAACATCAAGTTTCTTCCAACCGCCACCACAAAAAAGTCTTCTCCATTGCTAAATATAGTTAAGTGATACAAAATCAACTTGATAATTAATCTAAATTAATTTATGTCTGAAAATTCTTTCTCACAATGGCAATGTGAAAGCTATGGTTGTAACATTGAATATCAGGCCTATAGAACCATTTTCCTCTATGTGAAGATTAACAGTTTAAGTTCTGGCCAAAGCAGTTCTTTAATCTTATTCAACTTTTCAGTCTTTGCCTATACTAGGCTAATACGAAAGAATAATTTTAAGTTGTAAAACAATACTATTAATGCAGCCAATTAGAAACCCAGATATATAAGGATATACATATAAAACCAGATGAGAAAAGTATATTACCTACAGCTTTGGAATTTACAATATGGTAATATTTGCAAAAAAATGCTAAGATCCATGAATTTTTCAAACCTAATTCAACTTAACAATCATTCTCTCTCTCCCTCTCCCCATACTCAAGGCAAAATTGGTGCAGAAGAAATGAAACAAAGCTATTTTCACAAGAACCGTGAATTATGCAACAATGTAAATAAATATACTTTTTTCTCAAATAACAAGTGACCCCTTTTATGGCATCACTTGCATTTCTTGAGAATAAAATTATTTGAGATTGAGAGGTAGAACTAGAACTTAAAAATTCAATGCCACAACTGGGATTTGAACCACAGACCTTCCGCTTACCAGGCGGCTGCTCTACCACTGAGCTATTGTGACAAACTGCCAGAATGGCATTACATTCTCAAACCAGTTCATATTTCTCCTGGTAGACCACAAAGGCAGTTTTTACTGTATTTAGTGGGGAACTATTTAAATACCTAAGGCTTAAAAGCTTGTATGAAGGGCTTGGAAAATGAAATGAAATAAAGGGGAAATATGTTATTGGCAGTTCCCAAGAATTCAATATGGCTGATATTACACTAAACTGCACTGGCCATCATCCAAAAAACAGTACTGCCAACCTACATAATAAAAGCATTATTTCTAACTTCAAATATTACAGGGTTAAAGTAACATGTTTTCAAACGATAATTGTGCTTGAACATCGTTACCACACAACACATGATGATCTTACTTCGACGAATCTTGTTCTGCAACAACACTTTCAGATAAAATCACTTCCGAACACTAAATATCGTAAAATATATTTAATGCACTACTGTGTTGCAGACACAAAAATAACAACAGTAACTATAAATGCTCTAAAACAATTCAAGAAAAAAACAATGAACACATGAACAATACAGTGGCATCCACAGATTAATACAGCAACTAAACTGAATCTTGTTTTAAAATCTATTGGTTGGTTTCTTGGCAATGGGTTTAAAAATAAGTGGTTCTGTGGCAACTTAACGGATGCGATAACAACAATTATGGCCATAGCTTTACCATGGTTAAGAACAGAACATGGTTTTAAGAACAATTGGCAGTGCTAATGCAACCTAACAGATCAAATATAACCAGACCATGCCATAATGGGGCAATATGTCAGTTGGTTTTTGCGGTATTCCAATAAGCTGTTTTCTCTATACACAGTAGTGCCAATATATTAATGTTACCTAGATTTGCTGAAGAAATGATCCACTGATTCTTGAACTATTAAAAAATTTGAAGAGGAATCCAACAAACTACATTTAAGTAATATGATTTGGGCTAAGCAAAGCTGGAATAGAAAATTTACTCACTGTTTCTATTCATATTTCAGGTTTTGTTTTTCTTACTGGCAGAGAAAGTGATGTGCCCTGAACAACGTTTAGCCTGCCTCTACTGTCTACTGTTCTACACAGTTCTTGCCTATCTCGTTCGCTCACTCAAGGTGACTAAATGGCTTTCAAACAGTTTTATTGCATCTTTATGCAAGTGTCTACAATAAGTTACTTATATTGGTGGTATTTCTCTAATTCCAGACACGTCAGTGGTCTCAACTGCTTCACGAGACTTCAACAACAGACTTCATCAAACTCACAACAGCCTTCATTATTGTGCGTCTTGGCAAAGGAGTAGCCATGAGCATGGTTCTGCTTACTTTCACACTTCAGTTTAACCATTTGGAACCCACCTACGGTTTTGTTGCCCTAACTCTGCTCTATTTTCTACTTTCACAAAACATAGGTATTTTCTTACTTTTACTTTTAAAGACTTCTCCACTTCCTAGCAGTTGCCTTGTGATCCCTGCCTCAATTGCAATGGCACATGAATAACAAGGAATATCTCCAAAATGGTTCACTCCACAAAAAAATTAATTCAGACATAAGTTGTGTGTTTTTAACAAGATCTAAATTTGTTATATAGTAAGATTTGGTCTATCTCTTTAGCAATTTAGCAATAAGATAATTTGTACAAATGTTTATCTCAAGTAACACAAAGAAGGTATAATAATAAGAGTATGTAAGAATGGTTAGTAAAGAGTAGAGAAAGTCATGTGAGTGCAACATATCAGATTTTTGGCTGCTACTTTGGGTTGTTCCTAATGTTCTTTTTATTTGCTCTACTATGTATACTAAGTAGCGGAAGTATTGTATTCCAGCCAAAAATTTGATGCCAAGGTTTCACTGGAAATATGTTTGGAGTTCCTCTAAATCTAAAAAAAAAGCATTTTTAGAAAAATGTCTGTCTGTGTGTGTCTGTGAACAGCATAACTCAGAAACGAAAAGTCGGTTAAAAACCAAAGTTGATAGATACTTAAGTTTAATATCTTTCAAGGATGTAACACAAAGATTTTGAAGAAAATTACTCCACCCTAAACTACCCTTTACATGGAAAATGTTTCAAAAATTGGTTCAAATGATTTTGATCAAAATGCATATTTTAAAGATATATTTATAGCAAATGAAATGTATATTTTGAATTTTCTGGGTATAACCCATGCAATGCTGTTTACTCTTGATGACTTTTGCATTAACTGGTAAACCAAGAGATAGACCAAATCTTACTATATAACAAATTTAGATCTCATTAAAACACACAATTTATGTCTGAATGAATCCTTTTGTGGAGTGAACCATTTCAGAGATGTTCCTTGTTATTCGTGTGAGTTTTGTAATACTTATACTTTCCACAAATGAAACATAGTTATTCAGTTTTTTATATCTTAGCCATGCAAAGAGAACTTGAAAGCTTTAAAAGATTTGAAAATTATTCAAAGCCTACGGTATTCCTATATTCCCCTTGCACCTACAAGAAAATTATTAATAATTTCTACAAATGTTTATCTCGACTAACATAAACAAGATAGAGGAATAAGAGTTTATAAGCATGGTTTGTACAAGAGTAGAGAAAATCATGTGAGTGCAACACATCCAGTTTTTTTTTCTAAATCATCCCAGTATTGAGAAGAACAAAACAAAAAAGAAATTATTTAAATCAGTCAAGCCATTTTCAAGTTTTTGCAAGACTGATGCACAGCAACAGATTTTTGTAGACTAGCTTGAACACCCAGCATTGACCATGGTTTGGCAATTTTATGCCTACAACTTTTAGATTTATGTTGGATACTATAAGGAATGCAAAATAAATTGATTAAAACACAGGGAAAATACAATGCTGAAGCACTGTTGAACAACCTCAAATACCACAGGAAACAAGCAAATAAAGAAAGCTGTATGTATTGGTGCGGTTTTTGCTATTATTATTCCGGAATGCGCTGTGCTATGAGACTCGTTTTCTTTCTAGGTCGTGGTAACGGATGGAATGAAAAATCACACGATGTTTCTTCACCACAATGTATTTTATTAACACTTCATCGATACTTTACATTAAATAATTCCTCTCAGCACCATTCTAAATGCTTAAAAACCTTTCCACTTTCTCACTTAGTGGAACTTATGCTTGATGAAAGTTTGGTGAAAGTTCCATGTTCACACTACCTAAGTATGTCTTTTCAGCTCGGACACACACACACAAGTGAACAGTTTTTGGCGTCGTTTGACGCGACACCGCCTTTTTCATATACAACCGCGCATGCGTCCATCAAATAGTTCTTTCTCGTTAGGGAAGCGATCCCTAATCATCCTCCCCTACTTTTATTATGGAACACATATAATTCTAATATTTACACATATATATTAAAATCAAATATGGAAAGATTTATGACGTCTTTGGGCAAACTTAGTTGTTCGTAACAATGAACCTTATCAACATGTTTTCGTCATTTAACTATCTCATACCAACATCAAAAAACGAATTACACTTTTAACAAACATTCACATGAACGATTTTCTTTTGGGGTCTTCTAATATTCTGTCTCAGTATGTAAGATGTTGGATTTCTATGTATGAAAATTGTATGAATTCTTTGTAGAACAGGGAGTAGAGAAAGAGATATGATTGTGTTTTGTAAAAGAAACATGAGTAAAGATAACCCGTATGAATGTAATGTGTTGCATTTCTATTTCAAACACATAGAAAATTATATGAATTGCTTGGTGAAGGAGTAGAGAAAGAAGTGTGATTGTGTTTTGTAAAAGAAAAATGTGTAGAGAAAATCGTGGGAATGTAATGTGTTATATCTGTATTTCAGTCATAGAAAATTGTAAGAATTTTACGTTGAAGGGCAAGTAGGGAACAATATGGGAATTTATTACATAAAAGAAAAGTGAGTAGAGAAAATCATGTGAGCATTACATTGTATAGTAAAATGGAAAGCACAAAAACTTTCTCCATGAAGAAATACATATATGTGCCAAATTTCAAGGTGATTGCCACAAATGCCATAAAAGTATTCTGAAGTGGCAATTTCCATACAAAATTACAGATTTTAATTTTTTTGATTTTTTGGCTGTTTCTTTGGGTTTTTCATAATGTTCTTTTTTTGTAAACCATTCCAGTATTGAGGCAAACAAAACAAAAGACATTAAATAAGGAAAAATTGAAGCTATTAACAGTGAAGCAACAAAAGACATATTATTCAAATTGGTCGAGCCATTTTCGTTTTTGTGAGACTAACGCACGACAATTGATTTTTATATATATATAGATTTTGTGTAGTTGCTTCATTGGTTACTAGCTTCATTTTTTATGTATTGTTACAATATATTTGTGTAGTTACTTCACTGGTAACTATGGCTGATGCAAAATTTAATGGTGGGTGGCAAGAGTAGCTGGTCAATGCAAAATCCAATATGACGCTTGCCAAGCCTTGCTAAGTTGTATAGTTAAACATGCTGTGAAATCACACTGTAAACTCGGTCATATAAATATCATTTGTGCTCACAAAATTTATTTGCACAACAGGAAAGAGAATATTACTGGTCAGATATCAGCCACCATTAAATTTTCCGTCTATCAAAGCTTTGTTTTTTAAGTATTGTTTGGAAACTTTTATAACAAAGTTCTTTAACAAACCTTTAGTCTAGAAGCAGCATGAGAGCACAGCAATGTTTATCTACAGATAAATTCTTTCTATTCTGCTTCAGAATGAAAATTTTCAGCTAGACTTAACCTTTATGTGTGCCCAAATATGGTAATAGGCAGTGCTTAGGAATTACATTTATATGTAAGCATTTATAAGCTAAGCATCAAGAATTTAAATAAGTTAAATGAAAGAGGGTGAGTTATTAAGGATGATTTCTGTTAAACAGAGAAGATTGGAGAGGAATCTTTCCTGGTGGCCACAGTAAGGAACTTGCAACTCCAGATACTGGAAGGTTTTGAGGAGTACTGGGTCCCTCTCATCATAAACAGCAGCACTGTGATCCTTTCTGCTGCTCTTATATTGTGTGCTGTTCTACAAAACAGTTACTGGCTGATTTGCATTGTTGTTGGGTGAGTTTTAAATAGCTATCAAGCTTCCAGTTTTTGATGTTAAAATTATTCCAGGATTGCATATATAGGCTAGTTAACACTTTCGCAACTAAATATGTCATGCACATGTATTATAACAGGGGTCAGCAATTTTGCACCAGCTGATCACATGGCATAATACCACAGTAAGGGACAAAGCAATATTTCATCTCGCTTCACCCTCTCTCCTTCAAACAATACACGTTCAAAGGTACACAAGCAATGGCACAAACCACATTGATATGACATGGCTGTTTCAAAAACACAAAATGCAAAGTAACCTCCTTACTTATTTATGTAAGTATGTTAGCAAAGTTATAAAGTTCTGACACAAAAGAGTTTTTATGATCTCAAAGCAATAACTGTGATTCTCAACTTTTCGCAAATCCTTTCACATAGAGATTCATACAGTTAAATCACAATTATGAATTGAGGTGAACTTACAAACAAATTACAAAATAAGACTGTTTAGATCTACTTTGACAACTGGATATGGCAACACATAATCTTTAGTAATATGCTGCACATATTAGTGCTATGTTTAACCCAACATATATGTGTGTGAGCAATTTTTTTTTGTCTGAAATGAGGTTTATACAATCTAAAAGCAGATTATGATTGACACATAAAACCCTACATGCTCTGTTGACGTCAGTATCTACTTGTGAATTAATGTTAAATGTAACATTAGGTAAAGTGAAGAATAAGATGAAAGATTAATGTTAAAGCCTGTTTAGTTCGTATATATCTTAAACATATGTATATAAAATCAAACGTGCATTAGAGAAGTTCTTACTCTCCCACTGCTGCTTCTGAAATCCACATGTTTGAACCGTGAATTACATATGTGTATGCTGGGTTGTGTTACATTATGTCGTCATTCCTGTTATCACAATGATCAATTTGCTGACACCTATATTATAGGTTGCACGTTCGTTCTTGACGAATGACCTTGAGCAGAAATCCAATGAGTGAGCCTACCCTTAATAAACAGGTCAGCAAATGTTTATGCTACGATAACAGACACCTCTGTTTTCCTCTGTCGCGTTTGTGCATACAGTCGACTGCAGAAGTTTTGTGCGGTATGGATGTATGTATGCATGCAACGAAAATAGCAATTCAGACGAGGGAGAGATGTCGGGAATAGAATAAATGCAAGAAAGTTAAGTGGAAACAGTTATAGAGGTATAGTGTATAATACGTGTGGCTGATATTACTGCAAGTGTCATAAATTGGTTTGTAGTGTTGTACTACTCAGCCCAGAAGCATGCGCGTCATCTCACTGCAGACTGTACCTCCTCTCTCTCGTTCCCGCAAAAGCTGAGTAGAGACTCGCATTCAACCTTTCATATAAAATTTTCATTCGTCAAGAAGTAACGCACGACCTATACAAGATTGACTATGAGTGTTTAAGGCATTTATGCATTTGAAACTTGACGAGTCATGAGTGTGAGAAGAAAAAGGTGAATGTCTTTATGTTAAGTAAACCACACACTACGAAAATATTTATATCATATCAGTTTACAAACCTAGTACATGATTACTCCTTTAGGGGATGAATGGAAAGTTTATTTGATGTCACTTTAACAACAGGTTGTAGGTTATTTGGTATACATGAGATGGTGTGCACCAGGTAGATGGCCATAGTTGTGCAGCTATCTTCCTATACCACTTACTTATTCAACTTGCTGATAGATGACATCACTTGCATAGTCAGTCTTCCCGTCTTCTATTTTACTACTATTGATTTAGTTGGAAGGTGGACTTTTGGAATTGTGAGATTGCAGTTGTGTGTTTTGCTGCATACACTAAGATATTGGACAAATGGCCTCAGTTACAGTCCCCTTCTTGTACTATCTGCTTGCTTTAGTAGTTGGATGGCAGATTAGCTTGAATGACTAATAACTAGTTAACATCCTGTACCATTTATTTTGCTTCTTTTATTCTGTGGTGAAACTTTGGATCAAGGTTTTGAAATTCCCAATCCAGTATGTACCTGGTAACTGAGGCAAACCATGAAGATAAGATTAAATGGAAACTGTTTACAAGGGTTGTCCCAGAAGTACCTGACCTAACAAACAAAGCATAAATATGTTGGGAAAAAAACATCTTTATTTCTCTACATAATCTCCTTTCAGCTCAATACACTTTCCCCAGTGATGCCAAACAGCTTCAATACCCTGTTTATAGTGAAAATCGTCAAGCTCTGCAAAACAGTCACCAAGCCATTTCTTCAAGTTTGGAAACAGAAAATAATCAGAGGGAGCTAAATCTGGCAAATACGGTGCACCGAGGAAACAATTTGAATTTTAACTTATTGATTTTGGCCATGGCAATAATGGATGTATGAACTGGTGCATTATCTTGAAACAAGACACAATCTGCCATATTAGTATAGATGATATAGCAACACTACATAGGGAATGTAAAGGATGAGAGTGACAATTACTAGATAACATAATTGAGACAGAAATTGAGTTTATGCGAGAAATGATCACGTGTTTACTGCGAGGTTGTCAGGCTGGCTTCACGCGAGCAACATACAAAATTCGAATCCAAGTGGGCGTGTGAGTTATAGCGTCAGTAGTAGACAGTTGCCAGCCAGAACATGGAGTGAGTGGACGACATAAGGGATTTTTAAGATGTGAAACAGCTTTTGGCAGTTAGCTGCGGTCGGCTCCTCTCAAAATTAAGAATGAAGAATTTGGTGAATAAATACATATAAAAGCAAAGTTTGGACTTTTCCTTTAATACTCATGAATACCCTGAGAACTTTAGAATCCACGCTTATACAGAGCTAAGTCGAGGTAATGACGCAAAGAGAGGAACCTCATTTTCTTTATAAGTGGCGTCTTTATTAATGTGCTGCTGGTATCCAGTAAAATCTTACAGCATCCAATGACACATCCAATGCAGGATAATTCAGAGACCAACAACCCTCATCCCATCAGCGGCTTGACAACTTAGTGTATAATGCTATTTTATGGAGAAAAAAAAAAACAAAACAAAAACACAAATCAAGTTTTATGTTCTGGGAATCATATCTGTTACACAGTCATCATCTTTTGCGATGCATTCACTTTCACCAGCATTTCAGATGAAATTCCTTGGATCTCTTCATGTATGCATTGCTTCAAGAGTTGAGGACACGTCATAAGGTACCCCTACAGAAAGAAC
Organism: Tenodera sinensis; assembly: GCA_030765045.1. NCBI lineage: Eukaryota > Metazoa > Arthropoda > Insecta > Mantodea > Mantidae > Tenodera > Tenodera sinensis. Next base: position 94,494,861 of record CM060963.1, on the reverse strand, counting down.
TCACAAGACCTCAAATTGGGAGATCTGGCTGGCCATGGTGTGTCTCTGAAACATAAGATAATTCTTCCCGTGAATACCGTATGTAACGTCACTGTGTCTCGAGCAGTATGTGCAGTTGCCCCATCTTGCTGGAAATAAAGTTTTGTCAAATGTATGTCCTGCCTCCGTAATTCACAAGTCAGGAAGGTCATCAGTAGACCTCTGTAATGTTACATATTTACTGTGACTGCATTTCCATGTTGATCCTCAAAAAAATAAGGTCCAATAAATCTGGAAGCCAAAAAACCACATCAAACCATGATCTTTGTTTCATGGAGTGGTTTTTCATGGAGTTCTTGTGGATTCACATTGCCCCAGTACTGCATCTTTTGCTTTTTGGCATAGCATGTCAGTCCACTGTATAAGCCCACTTCTGTAACATGATGGTAGCATGTCTGCCCTACGTCCAAGAGGTTGCGAGTTCGAATCTCATTTAGGGTGAGTTATCCAGGTAAGTTTTTTCTTGAGGTTTTCCTTTATCCTGAGAAGATGAATGTCGGGTAACTTACAGCTCTATGAACCTTAGGCTCATTTGAGTGACATTTCACCCATTTCATTCATTCACCATCTGATATGACACTTTGTTGGAGGACGTTAACAAAACAAAAAAAGCCATAAAAACAAAAATCCAAAATGTGCCTCATTCAGCATTACCAGGTTGGGAAGAATGTCCCTATTCTTGACCAATAGATTGATAAAGTTGTTCAGAATTGTTCCGAGAGGCATAGTTATGCTGCAATAACTTATGAGTGACCTGCATTTTGTATGGATAATAAGCTAAATTGTTGTGGGGAATGCAGTGCACCTTCAGTATGTTTGTTTACTGAACGCCTAAGATTCCTGTCAATAGCATTCCATATTCTCTCAAAGTTTTCTGGCATTTGCACTGTCTTTGGCTTTCCAGGTGGCTTTGTATTTGTGGCTTTTGTGATAGCACAAAACTGCTGAAGTCACATCCAAATTGGTGCCATTCTGGTACTTCTTCATGTCTTCCAATGTTAAATTGCTGTCAAAACTTCCACTGCGTAGCTACCACACTGTTACCACTTCAATCACTAAAATGTGATGCATTGCAGTTCAGTGCTCCATAGTGACAAAAATGGCATCCCTCCTGCTATGCACTACTGTGCTTGGTTTTATCCCCACTGCAAGGCCATAGGTGCTACCAACTGTTGAAGGTGCTAGATTGTTTCTGCCAGACTCTGTATATTCCTTACAATAACATGTAACTGGCTTTGTTTTTATATTCTGCAAAATGCAGCAATTATTTATATTCTGTCAAGTAACAACAAATTTTTCAATTCCATGGCATTCTGAATTTAAAGTTAAAGCCTTCTTCACATGCATCTTCTTTTGCAACTCCTTTTTAATCTTATAGTAATTTAGGAAAATAAATTAGGTGTCTGTCAGAACAAAGTAGGCTTTTTAACAGTAAAAGAATTATCAGTTGAGCGATTCTGAGATTACCCCCACATACACAAATTTTCTCTTTATAGGATTAGTACACATATGCTACTTGAAATATTACTACTTGGGAAATTATCCTAAAAATTGCATACATATTCCCCATATACATAGTGTATTTTTCTTTTAAAGTTTGGTAGTTTTGTATCTACTACTAACTGAATAATTTTTTGTCAGAACAGAGTATATTACAGTAACTGGCTTAAGTGCAAGGGGATAACATGTTCAATCCTTGACAACTGCAAACTTCTTAAAATTAAAATAGTTAACAATGGGAATATATAGATATCAGGTGATTTTCAAAACTTGAAATGTTGAAAAACTTCTAGTAGAATAAGTAATTTTCCAAAATTTTGATTGCCCAACCAGGATACTATAGGGTAACCACATGGTATGGGAATAGTATATCTCTCTCACATTTAACAAATCTCTAGCTTGAATCTTGGTTACACTGAGTTATGTAGATAACAATGATTTCTTCATTTTCCCTTAAGCTCAAAAGATAAATGTTAGGTAACTAAGCGATACAGAGCTCAAGAAGTATGAGCAATCAGCTGCATATATTTGAAATTAAAGTTGCAGTTGTTATCAGGAAAGTGCACTGTGTGTTACATCTTATCACATTAGCATTATTGGAGAGCTAAATAGCAGTAATAGTAATCGCTTTTTTTAGAGAGCACCATATTTTTACCTTCAAATATGCCCGGTCACTTCTAGTGCCCCATCCATCAGTGAAAAATATTGGAGAGCAAGAGGACTATGACTTCATTGTCAAAAATCCAGCATTAGCCAACAACAACAACAACATTAGCATTATTACACCCTGCAATTTGGCATTAAGTAAAAAGGTAGCTGATTACTTAAACCAATCATGTCAACATTGATGCTACAAAGTTGAATGCACTGGGAGCATGGGGCAACAATGGAGAGGGGTTGTTGCACTGCCACAGAACTACGCAATTGCAGTGTTGTCACTGAAAACTTCGCTTTTTCAGTTTCTGCTTTCCATATGAATCTGCTAATTCTTTAAAACTGGGATGTAGGTTATTGGCAAGGCATATATGTAAACTATTACGCAGATTATCGTCGCTGATCCGAAACCCAACTTCATTATGAAAGTAAGCACATGTAAGTGCTGCCGAACATAGCTATTATTTTCACAGCATTGTTAGTAAGATTTGGAAAGTGTGAACTGTAACGGATTAATTGGGGGGGGGGGGGGGGGGGGGAGCACGAACGGCAGTTTGAAGAGCCAAAAAGAGAGGGTGGCCGGCAAAAGATGGAACAGCTTGAGATGATGTCAGAGACAAAAGCCGGTTGCCTGTGGGTTTCTACTGCGTGGTTAGTGTGTGGTTGGAAGTCTACTGTGAGATGTGACCAGGTGTGGGTCAGCCATCAGCAAAGGGAAGTAGAACCCGGGCACCAGTGCAAGTGGTTGGCACGGCGATCAGTCGTGGTGAATGCCGGACAGGCGCATAAGCCTAATCCTGCTAGTTACATGTAATTCGACTTGGTGCATGTGGTTCCTTGGGCAAAGGAGCGGTATGGACTTCTGAGGTGATTGTGCCAGTTAAGGCTGGTAAGAAACGTCGCCTATGTGCAAAGGAGGCTTCGATGAGTGGCTGTGAAACCAGAGGACACCGTTGTACACTGTCGACCAGGGCGTGGCTATTCCAGGCTGAAAATTCTCCGTACATCCTATATCTTCTAGTGCCGACATCGGGATGAGTATCAGTTTAGTTAATAATACTTTGTAGGAGTGGGAAAACTCCAGAGGGACAGTTAACAAAGGGGGATTGCTCTGTATGAGGCCCTTAATCAGTAAACCGGAGAGCAATTCGGTATAGGTGGAGATTGTCACAGACTGTAAGCCAGATTTCCAGTTAGATAGTATGTTCTCCGTAACTGTCTTGATTTCAACTATAGGAAAATTTCTTGTTTTCTTTTAAATTTTTCTTGTTAATATTTAACAGAGTTCATTATCAAATTGGTTGTTTCATTTTAATATTTATAGGTTACTATGTAACGGAGTCCATTTTTAAAATTATTGTTGTCTTTAATAATTGCTTGTTAATGTTTAACACTTTTCATTATAATAAATGTTATGTTATGCTGTAGTTTGTTGTGTTACTTGGTAGTATCCTGTCACGATCCTGCGGAATACGTTATTAAGGAAAGGGAAAGGGAAAGGTAGTAGGTGTAAGTAAAATGCCAAAGGAGGCGTAACAGAATCAAGAAGGCCTATGTAGAATTCTACAGCACTGAGAGTGTTGCATTTTTCCGTAAGTTGACAGCCACATCTCAACTCGATTAACTCCATATGAATTGCTGCATCTTCAATATCATTAACTTTTGCTGAAAGGGGCGTGCCAAAAATACAAAATATTTTCTAATTTTTGTACATCGACATACGTAGCTATGGCTATGTATATCTGAGGTCAGTGCAACGATTAACCCTAGGTAGAGTGTCCCTTGCGGTCGAGGGAGTTCATCAGTCACTTGGCATGCTGAGGGTTGAAGATTGTGCTACTGCTGCATTCGGAGTGCTCTTGCCACCAGTAGCATCTGTTGATATGACTAACTTAAACATTTATCTCATTCAGATGTTTCATGTGGTATATTTTGTGTTGTTTATTCTTTAGCTCTTTTTGTAAAGCTGTCATGTATGTCATTCATTGAAACAGTCACTTCATTGATCTGGTCAGAAATATTTCCTAGTTCAATTACCTAATGGCCTAGCCCCATATCTGCCCAATTTGGTCATCAGCTGGATAAGATTTAGCACGTCTTGTGTTTATATTTTTAATGGCTTGATTTGTGAGGTTTTGGTCATATAAATGTCTCTTTGAACCATTAATTACAAATTATGTTTGGTTTGAAAATGCACTTTGTCATTAATGATGCATATTTATTGTACCGTTATGTAGTGTACTGTAACAAAATGATAAAATCCGTTCAGTTCTTCCCAATCACTTGATTTACTTCTAAAATTTCTAAAATTTTATCACATACACACAATTTTCTTCTCATTGCTAAAACAATCTACAACCTTTCGTGCTATCGCAACTCACAATGTTTACTTCTCGTAACCTTGTCTCAGTCCTTTTGGTGTCTTTCTTCACTTTCTCTGTCTCTCATACACTAACTACGATGATGCAATCACTCAATGCTTGTAAAACCTTCTTTACAACACATGCACAGCTGACACACTGTCTGACTTGTGTCTGTAACTGTTACTGTCTAACTAGCTAACTCTTCTGCTGTTCCCTCACCTCCTTACAGAGAGGGGATGACATCACATGGACCTTTCTCAATCTCTACAAAAGATGCCAATGACGCAGTCAGATCTTTCAGGCTCCGGAGAAAACCCCTTTTTGTGTAGCCGTTCAACTGTTATTAGTCACATGTTCGCTCATGTGGGTGGTGAGATTAGCTTAACCTTACACCTTTACTTGCCGGTCTGGCATGTGGAGTGAAACAGCCTGGCCCTTTCTGTCCTTTGTTGTGCACCAAGCTCTGCATCACAATACCTATTTTGTAAACATTTATGTTCACTGTGCATATTATCCAGATTATACCCCAAGGAGCTTTTTTGAATGTCACTGTGGAAGTATCGTCAATACATTTTATACCTGTGTAGCACACAGCTTTAGATTTTAGGACACGCATATAAACAAGACCATGAGTTGACAGACTGGGTGCTAACTATCATTAGTACTGTCAGTATTATTGGTAATATCTAGTCCAGCACTATATCTGAATAGTGTAACACCATAGTAGGTCGAAGCAAGACAAAGAATACTTATATTATACTGTAAGTAAAGTAATAACAATAGAAGCACTTCTAACAGTGAAGTTATTATCAAGTTGAACGAGTTGCTAATAAGTGCTTACACACAAATTTCACTTAATCAGTCGTTTAAAATTAGGAACACTTTTGGAGATGGGGACACACATCTTTGAAAGTGTTCCTTTCATTAAAGAATGTCATCTACTTGGAGATGAGTCTCTCTGCTAACTCTTATGTATTTACCAAAATGCATCAGAAAGGTAGCATCCAAGTTTAAAGTACCATTTTTATTAAAAAATTTAAAATGAGAGGTTAAGGTGCATTCTATCCATCAGAAGGCACCTTAATCAACAACTTGTATAACATCTTTGCAATTCTCTAAATTCACAATGAAATAGACACACTTATTTACAAACAATTATTTTCCTCACAGGTACACCAATGTTTATGTGAGCAGTTTCCAAGTGATGGAACGCTACTGGTATCCTTTTGCAATCCAGCGTGCCTTGATGAACCGCTTTCCTCTTGCTTCCTTGCAGCAGCTGAAGGAAAGAGGTGACAACGTATGTCCAATCTGCCTTGATGATATGAGACTCTTTTCATGTCGCATCACTCCTTGCTCACATATTTTTCATGGCCAGTGCCTTCGTCGCTGTATAATGCAGTTTGGTCAGTGTCCTCTCTGCAAACAGCCATTATAACATGTATTTACATTAATGTGATGAAAGATTGAATGTGTGAAGATTATGTACTTAAACTATATTCTATTGTGATCTGCTTTTCCATGATGAAAGGATGAATTCAATTTTGTACACAATATATTTTAGATTGTACATAGAGTTGCCAAAAGACAGACAATTTACAGTACAGAGTAGCAAGAGTGAGGAACAGAGCCACTGTGTTGAAAACGTTAAGTACAATGCCATAATCTACAGTGGAATAAAAAGTTATTTAGGATCCTGACGGCTACACAAGCACTACAAGGCAAGGGGAGGACAATTTTCTATGCCAATAGTTATAACATGTCAGCCCTTAATTACATCACTAAAACCCAGACAAACTTGTTTCCTTTTGCTCTGCCTGCTCCTAATACCTGAACCTCCATTGTTAGCCTTCCTCCATTACAACTAACAGTATTGTTCCACCTTGTGCTGTCAGCTGTCAGGACCCTATATGGTTTTAATTCCAGAGTAGCACAGGTTAAATGGCACATGTTTGCAAACACAGTCTAGTGAATTAAATTATTTGAATTATACACTTTTGCAAGGGCAAAAAATTATGTGTGGGAGACTTACATTTTTATTCTTTAACTGTATGCATAATCATATAAATTCAGAGCGGCAGTACCGAGGTAAAAAATAGGATAATAACAAAATATAGTACCAATCAGAATGCTAATAATAAATGAGAGCAGAGAAAATAGCTAAGAGGGGGGCACTTTTACAAGCTGTAGAATAGAAGTGTGAGGAAAGAGTAAGAGAGTGCATACAGCTGTGACAATGGAGCTCTATTCCATAAATACAGCTTGATGTTATAACTCTTTTTGTGAGATGTTGTCTGTTTCTTCCCATATGTTATGATGAAGTTCATCTAAAGTTTGAGGGTTTGTTTTAGTCTTTTAAAGTACCCCACAAATAATAATCACAGGGCACTAAATCTGGGGACCTAGGAGCCACTGTCCAACACTAATTACTCTGTCACCAAACACATCAGCAATAGCATGCAATTAAGTCTGAGCTGATTGGAATGTAGCCCCATCTTGTTACCATGTGTTCATTCATCAATCAAGTGAATGAAAAACTGTTCCAAAATTACGGCTTTGAATCGTACTACTATGGCTTCGTGAAAGAAAATAAGGCCAATGATTCTTGTCCCACTCACAGCGCACCATAGGCTGACCTTAAGCTCCTGTAGCACATTTTCATGTGTGAGTTTCAGATTTTCTGTTGCCCAGTAGTGATTATTTTGCATGTTAGTGTGTTCATTGATATAGTGGACACAGTTTATCGGCAGTCCCTAGGAGTTCAACATGTCCGACATTACATTAAACAGCTGACTGAAGTATCACAAAAAGCAGTCCTGTCAACATACATAATAAAGCCATTTCTAACCTCAAATATCACAGGGTTAAAGTAGAATGCTTTCAAACGTTAATAATGCTTGAACATCATTACCACACAACACACGAACCTACTCATCTTCGGCAAATCCTGTTCTGCAGTAACACTTTTGGATAAAATTACTTCCGAGCGCTAAATATTGTAATATATACAAGATGCACTGCTGCTTAGCGAACACAAAAATAACAAAAGTAACTATAATTGCATATACTGTTCTAAAAGAATTCAAAACAAAATCACGCAAAAACGAGCTTTACATCCACTGATTGGTTAATTCATTAATAAGGTGTCCAAACAGAATCTTGTTTTAAAATCTATCGGTTGGCCTTCCTGCAATGCGTTCATAAACAAAGGCTTCTGTGGCAACATAACAGATGCAATAACACCAGCTATGGGCATAGCTTTCCCATGGTTATATGTTAGAAACAGTTGGCGGCACTAATGCAACCCAACGGATGGAATATCACCAAATATAACCAGACTGCACCATAATGGGGGAAAAATGTCAAGGTTGTTTTTTGGGGTATCTCAATAAGCTGTGCCTACTATATGAAACCAGAGGAAATGGATCGAGACCACCTTCAAATATGCCCGGCCATTTCTAGTGCCCCATCCATCAGTGAAAAATATTGGAGAGCAAGAGGATTAATGACTTCATTGTCAGAAATCCAGCATTAGCTAACAACAACAACACTATATGAAACCACGCCTTGTCACCAAATAACATTACTTATGGGTTTATGATTCTGACATGCACAGACTCAAGGAACCAGGTGCAAAACCTTATTCTTGTTTGGGGATGCCTGTCCTTTAAGGTTTGCACTTCTGTTTTTGGTTGCAATTTTAGCATTTTATGGCCTTCTGTGCTGATCCATAGAACCAGTTCCACTGGTGGCCACACAGGGAATGGAGTGTTGGCAGACAGGCACTTGTGTGCTGCCTCCATGGTGCTACAAGGAGTGCCCGTTCAAATTGATAGCACGATATAAACATCTCAAGCACAGTCAGATCAAACAACCTTAATGCATGAGTGAATGAACAGATGAAGAAATTGCATAAAACCTTGCACTACAGTAAAGTGTTTTCGATAACATACATGTGCTAGGGTGAAAGTTTAAAAGTTTCCAAATTTTCACATAGTAACTTATATTTTGCTCATGCTTTCATTAGATAACAAAGGTGAAAGCTTTTATATTTATTCTATATCTGCATTTACTTTTCACTGTGAATGGCTCCAAGTTTTGAAAACTGGGAAGCTGTTTTGCCCAAATGGCAATTTTGGAAGAAATACATAAGAAAATACACAATTTTAAGTGTTAATTTGTGTGCATTTCTGTTAATTTCTAGGTAATATGCAAATGAATACAAATGTTGTGTGTATAGCAGATAACAGTGGGCTAGGGAATGTTTGGCTGTGATTTTCATTTTTATTAGATTTATTTACAAATCAATCATTATACTCTCTCCTGCTGCTCTATACTTTATGCAAGGGTTTGGAACTTGACAATATCCCATTAGTTCTTTTAATCTGCATATTATTTGCTATCAAACTGAATATAATTGGCAATGTGTATTTCCAGATAATTAATAGAGAATAACCTAATATTCTGCACGAGATCAACTTCCAAACCCACATCTTTACTACATACTGTTTGTATTTATATTTAAGGAAGTGTTTGTTATTATTTATGCATATAATAGTTAAAAACATTTACTTTACTGCATATAATAAATAGATTATATCTATTTTAAACTGATTTTTTTCCCCGACCAAAGAAGTTGTAGGCAGAACTCCTTTTTACTACAGAATTTAAAAAATGACTTACACAAAGCTGTTACAATCTGAAATTGCAGTCCAGAATAAATATCTTCCCTTCCAAATCATATTAAGGGCAACCTTATCACCACAGCTCAAAAAGAGGATAGTAACATCTGAAATGTAAGATACTGAAATATATTTTATGGCACTGCTTTTAATTAACACACGAAGTGCTATGCTATGTGCTCCTTGAATGTTTGTCAACTATCCACGTGTCCATATACTCCTAAGCCAAGCTTCCAAGTGCCACCCATTTTTGGAAGGAAAATCATGACTTTATCTGGATCCAAAACTATTAAAACAAATATCAGGAAACTAATAATTGATCAAACTGCGTAAGCTTTCACAGCCGGTGTCATAATATAGAAACTGATTATCCGGGTTTGTGGGCCGTGGTCTAGTCAGGAAACTCCTTCCAGACGTTTCGTCCGAAGCTGCATCGAACATCCTCAGTAGTCTTGGCGATGACTGGTTTGAGAATTTAATGCCATTCTGGCAGTTTGTCACAATAGCTCAGTGGTACAGCAGCTGCCCGGTAAGCGGAAGGTCTGTGGTTTAAATCCCAGTTGTGACATTGAATTTTTAAGTTCCGGTTCTATCTTTCAGAGGTATCTTAAATTTATATTTGCTTTGTCTCTTTATGTTCCTTCCATGAAAAACAGGAACTTCAACATTCTACCTATACTATTGTGACTCTCAAAAATGGAGCTGTAAGGCTGTAGTGGTTTGAGTAAAAAGGGACATTTGAAATCCCTACTAGAGCTTCTATATTAGTCATATAAAATGAGCTGAAAGCTGATTGGTGCTGTGTTCATACTACTCTGAATGAGAGTAGTATAAATACTATAAAACCTCTCCAGCTATATTAGGGAAATGGAATACATGTAACAACGGCTTTGTTCTACTTACTTGGAAACTCCCATTATTTTGGCCATGTATTTAAGGTAATGTAAATCTTGAAGTAACTGGGTAAGTCTCTTGAAATGCCTTTCTGTGTATGGCAGTACTTCCTCTATACTCCTCATTGGTATACTTCCACTTGTAACTTCTTCTAGTAAAATGGAAATTACCATCTGCAAAACAATAAAATGGACAGTTGATGATTCTACCTATTTAAGCAATCTGGATAACAGTGGCATGAGATAAATGTCAAAACCGGTTATAGCGACATCACTTTTAAAAACATATTAGTTATTTCAGCAAAACTAATGGTCCTGTCTAAATCATATGTAAATGCCATATTTAAAAAATTGCTTAGTACAACACTGTGTATTGCAACTCATTGTGTAAAACAATGTATTTTTATTACATTTTTGGTGAAACATATTGGCTATAATGTCCAACATTCAATTTTGTTTATTTGGGGATTGTTAATAATGATGGAACGCTTATTTTCAAACTCTTGTTTTCTGTAGATTATAGTCTTCTAATTGACTATTGGTAATTAAAATGAGCATCAGTATCTATGGTAACTAATTTGTTTGTATAGCTTTGAGAATGAGTTGCAGTAAACTCGAAACTTGTTAGCACCAAACATCTTGGAATATTATTAAGATAAGTGAAGCTTTTAGTTTCTAATTTGTTTTTACTTTAGATTCTTGTTGCTTCACTGTTAATAGCTTCATTATTTCCTTACGCAGTTTGCAAATTCACAGTACATTGTTTTGTGATCATTTTCTGCATCTTTGTGGGAAGACATCCTATTTTACTAAATGAGTACACTGATTATATTCTATATTTACAATATTGAGATATCTTTATGATGCTTGAGTGAGAATACATAGCATATCTTTCATTATAATTAGTATACTTATAGTGATGTGAACTAAGCCCCAATAAAGCAGAATACACCACAGTTTGGGGAAGAATAGGATTCACATATAAATGTTAATGGAATGTCCATTACTGTTGCAGCCTATCTCCAATACAGGGAACCAATCTCTGGTACAATATGGGGTTTTCCTCTTGCTTAGATATTTGGTACAATAGCCTGTATGGTCGCAGTAAACTGCAATCAACTTGGGCTCATCTCCGGCTACTTAGGAAGGTTCACTAACTTCTACTGCTATTTAAATTAAGTAAATTAAGTAAAAATTGAATTCTGCTGCTATTTTCTAATTTAATGTATTGCGGAAGGAGCTAAGCTAAACAACACATTTTTCTCACCTGAGCAGGATGGCAGTTTTTGCTATTTGTATTCCAAACTGAGGCACATTTCAGAAGTGATTCTTTCTGTTCAGGCTGTAGCTGTTTCACAGTTTCCTCTAGACCACTTCTGCCTTGCTTAAGTATCTCTGTCAAACAAATTATTAATAATAGTTAATGTAGATTAATATGTGCTAGAATTAACATAAAGCATTATTTACCTTAAAATATTCATTAACACCTGCTAAAGGCAATGCTTATAAGGTCAAATTTATATTCCATATAATTCCTTGCAAAACTACATACTGCAAAGCACCTTCAATCCAAAATTTGTAAAACACTAATATGTTGACATATGAGCTGCCACGTCCATTTACAGAGGCTTTAAAATACATTGATGCAATACATCAATGCTATCAGCTTGTCAAGATGGTGGATAGTTCATCAATGAATTTGATTGGTTCAAGCACCTAAAGTATAAAAATTAGCATGCAGTGAATGAATGGTGAACTGTTTTATGAGCGGTTAGCAAGCACCAAGTCAACAACCATCTTATTCTTCAGTGTGTACAGCTGATTGTTTCTATAACTGTTTTAACAATGCTTATTTTGTGAAATGCAAGTATGGGGAAACAATTATACAGCAGGTTTTAACTAAGAGTAATTGCATTTGTGGAACAGAATGGTAATCAAGCTGCAGAAAAAGAGTTTTCAGTAAGTGGAAAACTTGTAAGAGATGGGCACAAAATGAAAGGGCAACAGGAATCTATAAGCTATTCAAGGCACCCTTTTTACTGTCCTAAAACCTAAAAGTTCCTTAAACTACTATAGTAGTATAAATAAAATTGTTAAAAACCAAAATACTGTAACAAGAGTAGTGACTTTGAATTTTGAGAAGTTGGAAGTGCTCCTGCCATGTGATATATGGGTAAAGCTTTAGCTAAACAGGTGCAGTAGCAATATCACCATATTAACACACCGTAAGCTCTGCTAAATAATACATCAAATATCTTCTAATTTTCATAAGAATGTAATATATGTATCTATTTGCAAAGAAGAATTTTCCTTGCACTCTCTATTAATTAGGATTCCATTGATCGATCCTAATTGTCTATTATGATCATACTCTTCTTCTAAGTTCATTATAGAATACACGTTAATTATAAATAATAACATATCATTAACCACTATATTTACCTTTGACAATATTAAGAGTCTGTAAAGGGAAATCCAGAGTCAAAGAAAGTTTTAAGGCTTCTAATAAATGATTTGCCTTGACAAGATTTGCTAATTCTTGTTGCTGTAAAATCTTCCTCTCTCTTGCCTTATTAGCTTCCAAGCGTTGTTGCTCTGTTACATCCTGCCAAATTACAAGTTTGGAGTCTGATCCACCGGTAACCAGATGAGATTCATCTGCACTCACTGTTAACAAAATAACATAAATACAACTTAGATTTAATTCAATTTTTCCTTCATTGTTTCTTGTGTATAGTACATCTACTTAAAAGGCTGCAGAGGCTAATTGTTATCTTACAGGGAGGAGAGCCTTTAATACTCTCTCCCTGAGAGCTTCAAGAAACCAACCTGGACAGTTACCTAATGTCTCATCCCTATCCTTCCCATAGTGCAGCTTTCAGTAATCATGTTTCTTACATGATGAACCAAAGGGAAAGGCTGTTCACCAATTAGCACTGGTCAGCTTGATCAGTATCGATCGAATCTGGTATTCTTCCTCTTCTGTATCAGATTCTATCTTTACACTTGCCTATCCAGCCTCACTTGGCTGAACTCTTACCTTTTCTGACCCTGATGGTATTAGAGCACTTAAGGTCTAGGGGATCATTTTTCTCTTCTCTTTCCTTCTATTTATTATGCTGGCCTATCACAGCATAGGAATGTTCTACAATGGATGCTTGTGAAAATGTCCAGAGAACTCAAGAAGCTCTTCATGACAGGTCTCGAGGACCCATTAACCAATGACAGGTGCAGTCCTCCACTCATACTGGGGATTTTGTGTGAGTGAATGACATAACCACCATAACAATTAAAAAACTGGTGTTCTCTTAAATGCTTATATATATGCCATATTGGAGCTATAGTCCCTTAATCGGAACATCTACAGGTCAAGTCATCTAAAAACCATCCAACTAAATATACTCCAGTGGAATGACAAAGGTCTTACACAGAGCAAAAAGGCAGAACTACAAAAAGTCATAAAAGATAATAAGATGGATGTGTTTATTATACAAGAGATCACTATATCAATATTTTCAATTTCCTGGTTAAACCACATACTATTTCCTAAAGCTTGTCAAATAGCTAGTGGGATTATAAAAAGAGTCAGAATAAATATCCCATTTAAAATCATTAAAGAGATGCAAACCAAGACAAACTAGAAACAATCCTAATTGAGGTCTGGAATGAATCTACATTACAAAATGTATGAAATCTACAATCAATCAAATAACCCTACTTTGGACATAATAAAGGTCCAACAAAAACAATAGTAATATGAGATTTTAATGCTCATTCTCCAAAACGGGGATACCAAAATTATAATACAACTGGCAAAACTATTGAAGTAATAAATACAACTACATTAGAACTCATATATAAACTCACATATAAACTTATCAAGATGTTTACACTATAACAGTACTAAAATTGTACTAATCCAGACCTACTAATAGTATCATCAGACTTGACAGATAAAATCACACGTGATATCTTTGAAGACTTTGGCATCAGGACATTGAGCAATAATTGCAATTATAATACAAGAAAGTAAGAATAAATCACAATGAACACCATAATACTCTTGGAACTTTCAAAAAGCTAACTCGTCAAAATTCACAGAAGAAACTGATAATGAACTCACTCTTATTCCCCAAACAAACATATCTACAGAAAAACTGAGTAAAACCATTTGATGTAGCCAAAAAAATGGTTCCCAAGAGGAAAACTGAAACAATATAAACCCTTCTGGACCCCTGAATTATCAATTCTCAAAGCAGATAGCAACTCAGCAAGATGACAGGCACAATATAATTTCACATGTACCAATCATTATTTTCCCAAGAGGAAAACTGAAACAATATAAACCCTTCTGGACCCCTGAATTATCAATTCTCAAAGCAGATAGCAACTCAGCAAGATGACAGGCACAATATAATTTCACATGTACCAATCGTTATGAAGCAGTATAAAAGATAAGTATTGAGATTGTATAACGATTCAGTAATTGTATTATCTTATGAAAGTGCAAATAAAAATTTCAACAAGTTTAAAATAGATTTCAATAATATGCCTTGTTCTGTACCATGCCCTGAAAAAGCATGAGTCTTTATAGTCATGATTGCATTTCCTTCAAAAAACCACACCATGACTTAGAGGTCAACAACCACACTCGCTACTGGATACGTTAGCATGTGTTTGTGACTGATGTTGGAGGGAACAGCATGGATATGCAATTACAAACTATGCAAAGCATAGAGGAACATTTCTGGCATCTTATGCTGTTTTATTATTGTAAGGGCAAAATTGCCTCACAATGCCAGCAGAAAATTTGTGCTGTCAACGGAGAAGATGCAGTAACGAATCGAGCATCTTCAAAAGTGGTTTAGTCGATTTCAAGCTGGGAATTTCTCTCTAAAACAGAAAGTTTGGCAACTAATCTGATGTAGCTATGCTGCAAGTGAGGTGTTCTCAGGCATTCTTAATGACTGAAATGTAGCGAGCAACGAACAAACTTATGAGACAACCTATATATGCTATCTTTCAACCTAGTCTAATAGACTTGTCCTTACCATTAATTTGATAATATTCATGGACATGTTCTAGTGCTATAAATGGGGTCTGCACTCCCATTTTAGCTAGCCTGTATGCATTTTCATTTCCAATTACACCAGTATGACCAGGGATCCATGCTAGAGCAAGTCTATTGCATTCCCCTAGTCTTTCCAGGACTTCTCGAATTCCTTAACGATATTTGAACTCATGAAGGGTGCAAGGTTACATGGTTAATCAAATCTAAGGTACAGAGGACAGTAAACTCCATAAATTATGCCCTTGAACCTTAGTGAGAAAACATTTTTACACGAATTTCAGATTTTATAAACGAATAATGCAAAAGAAATTTTCACCCTTTTTAAGTGTGAATTTCTAACAACTTTCAGTTTCTAATTTGTTCTTATTTTAGATTCTGTTGCTTCACTGTTAAGAGCTTCAATTTTCCTTGACTAAACTTTCAGTTTATTAATTATTCTAACCACAGTGTATTCAGTGTAACAAAATATAAAAATTTGAAACCATCATCATTCTGATGTGCTAGTGGTATGGCCACATTTTAATTTCTCTAATGCAAACCCAGTAGGTAAAGGAAGTACTGCATTTCATCCAAAAATTTCACTGTAAATGCATGTAACTCAATAAAGAAATAGTGGATAAATACTAAATTTGATATGTTAAACAAGTTTCCAGAGCCAGTAAACACAGAAAATGATAAAGCAATTGTTTGTTTACCTGCAAGTGCCCAGATTCTCCCATCGTGACAAGATGCAGTGTTTATACACTCACTAGTTTTGATCTCCCAGAGCTTAAGCAGTCCATCAGCTCCCACAGACACTATCTGCATTCCATGAGATACGAAATCTGCTCTTAATACTGATGAATCATGTCCCTCCAAAGTCTGAAACATTACAAATTTGAGGAAGGTTTCCCAAAACTAGTAAAGAGTTAAATTATGTAAAATAACAGGGAAATTTCTCTCAAGTGTAACAACCTATGCATTAATGTAAATAGTCAATATAAAATTTCACAGACAGATGAATGCTTAAGAAATGCAACCAACCAGTGGTGAAACGTGCAGAGAAGTACTGGAAGTGTTACTTCCCCAAGAGTTTCAAAAGAAGAAGAAAATCAAAATTCATGCAAAACAACTATTCATTTACTCTGAGTACATTTTTAAAATTTATTCATGAACATCTGCCATGCTGCAGACTGTTGAACTGCCACTGAAGCTGAGTGACCAATGCCGCAAGCTCATTCAATACTAAACATTTCCCTATTAATAACCTTTTTATTTGATTTACTTCGTAGGCTTCTGGAAGCAAACGGGACTTGTCTGTAACTGTGAAAGTGTTAAAAGGTATCATCACATGAAGTCTCTGTAGTGTACATAGAAAAGTTTATTGTTTTATTTTAAATGGCACTTTTAAATAGAACTATACATATATTTCAATAGCGATACTTTGTGTATGTCGCATTGATGGTATTTGGCAGTAATAAATAGGTATTTCTTGTGAAGTTTTAAGTTATTAGCAAAAATGTGTGACCTTTCTTACTTTCTCCATTTTAGGTTAACATATGTCAAACGATTTAATTTTATTTGTTTATAAATTCATTCCTACTGTATATCAAACTTTGTCCACCATAGCACCTATAACTATGGAAGTTATCAAATTATTTTCAAATAAAAAAAAAAATAATAGTATAATGAGAAATAAACCCAGGACCTCTTGAGGCAGACATGATTATCCCACAACAGGCAGGGGGCAGCTGACACTTTTGGAACGTCTGGCTCATCATGGCATTTTAGCATCTCACGATTAGCAACTGTGAAGAAAACTAGTGGATAAATATTCTCATAGCCAGGTTTGATGGACCATTAACCACCATTCACATTGGGAGTTATATAGAGATGATGTTATCACCATAATGTAAAAGACTGGTGTCTATAACAAAATAATTAGTCTGCTCATTAAGAGTATGTATCTCAATGTGGAGTGGATGGCAATGAAAAAGCAGATTTTTCACAAATTAAACAAAAAAAGATTACAAAATTACTTTATGAATATCAAATGCATCGTTGAAAGAAAAATAAATAGAAACTATATCAATAAAATAACACAAGAAAATAAAAATTCCA
This sequence comes from Tenodera sinensis, assembly GCA_030765045.1. Lineage (NCBI taxonomy): Eukaryota > Metazoa > Arthropoda > Insecta > Mantodea > Mantidae > Tenodera > Tenodera sinensis. The sequence goes on along the minus strand of CM060963.1, from coordinate 94,477,559 downwards.
AGTGGCTATAAATTGCACAAAAATCTAAAATAATTACAAAATTACCAAGAAAATTAGCTGTTGCCACCTTTCGTTTCATAACTGGACAAGATTGTGTGAATAACCATCTCTAGAGGACTGGCCTTTCAACCGCACCAAAGTGCCTATTGTATACCAGAGAAGAAATTATGAATGTGTAACATCTAGAACAGGGGAAGACTGTGATGTCAGCTCACTCAGCTCACATGCTCCCACCGACGGCCAGTCGAACATGTGACATCACAGCGGGGAAGAGGAAATGGTATGTGGGACATTAATGCTGACTGTTTCAATTACGGAATAGTCACAGATTATGAATAATTACATTTCGGCTTTATGCCATATATATATAAATTCTAGTTTATGTGAACAGTCATGTTATAATGCAAATAGAACAGAAATTATAACTATTTTGCCTGAGCTAGAGGAGAGCTGAACAGAACAATTAGGTTGACATTTTCTGACATTTGCTGTTTCCCTTTTCTTTAACTAGTTTGTCAATGTTAGGGCATAATGTACGGCACATTTGTAACCGAAAACTGCATGTTAGATTGTGATCTGACAATATGCTTCGGGATTTTGACTTAGAAAGGTTCATAACAGAAACAAATTGTTCGCACACATACGTAGAACCAAACATACATAATATCCGTGCAACAAGGGCATACAACCTCAGAAATCTGGTTTGAGGAACATTCTTATAAAAATCAGCTAAGTCTTCCTTGTGTTTATATTTGTCTTTCAGCAAATCGTCGCACTGTAAATTTATAAATTCAATTTGCTACCTGCTAGAAACATTGTTAACATCAAATGAATACGGGGTCGCAAAGATCTGTAACGTAGTTAACAATGGTTCTACATCTTGAAGCCTGGTCTCAAACTGGTGTGAAACACGGGGAACTGAACACAAACACAAAACCACTACACACAATACTACAGAACGTCAACAAAAACACAAAATAAAAACCAAATTTACACTAACGCCTTTAAGATCCCTCACACAAATAAAAACCCACAGACTAGGCTGAAGAGGGTTCTCCCTAAACAGCCTAACTCCCTAAACATTTTTCATATTCATTCAGTTTCGTGCAAGTAGCGCTGCTGATCTAGGCAGCATAGCAATACACCATTCTCGCCTGACATCGCACGAACGTACAAGCTGGCTCTTCGTTTAAATACGTAACATGGCCCAAAGTTGTCTTCTCCTGATCTAGAATCATGCGCATGCTCACACACACACTTTTGGAATGTTTTTTGCACAATAGGATTAAGCCACTGCTACAACAGACATAATTCTCTTCAAATAGCAGACAATATTTCATTTCTGATAGTTAATCTGTGTATATAAGAATTTCATCTTACCTTGATACAGCTAAGATCTTGGAGAGCCCAAAGCTTAACAGAGCAATCTGCTGAGCAAGTTAACAAAACCTGATCTACTGGTGAAAACTTGACACACCATACTCCACGACGATGTCCTCGCAACACTCCCAACAAAGTCAAGCCATCAAATGACCAAAGCTGAAAGAGAACAGCAATTCAATATTATGTATTAAGTCTAATGTCTTTCTTGCATCTCAACTGGATTAATGTACCATGAATCTTCAGTTTTATGTGGGTAGTATAAAACAAGACATATCCACTTTGCATCCTGAATTTTATCCATATAAAGTTACAAGCAACTGGGTTTCTTTCTGTACAATTTCAAATTATTTTTCTACATATCAATGGAACGATAAAATGGATTTACATTCTAGTTTGTTTAACACGGACTGCACTGCAGAACGATGTACTAGGGTGCTAAAGATGCCTCTTTGTATGAAAATGTGCTTTGCTATTTATGACAGTGCAGTGTGAAGTGACATAGATGTCAGCCTTTAAATATTATGAGAACTCATCGAAAGGATAAAAGAAATCCTCAACAACCTTGGTTTACTTCCAAACCTTTATCCAAAATAAGTGCTCTATCAGTAATATCTGATGACATTGCATTATTGAGCTACATACCAGGCATTTACCAAACAATTTCATTTATCAGTAAATGCTGACAATTTCTCTTATCAGAAATGAAGGAGTTGTGTATATCAAATGCTTACATTCTGCATTTAACCTGATAAATTAAAATAAATACTATCCAAATATCAAAACAAAGTTTGAAACAACTTTTCTGTTTAGCAATGCATGATTTATGCTGCATTTTGTTGTGCCTATATAAGAGTGGCGCATGCACATGGTGTCTTGTAAACACCGCCATTAGAGAGTGAGTTCTGATGATTCTTTGGCTGATTTATGGATGTTGTTAGCTTTTGTGACAGGAGAAATACAGTTTTAATTTGCTATTTATCTAGTGCTTTGCCTATTGTCAGTGAGATCTTTATGTACAACAGAAAAACTTGGTTCTCAGGCTAGGTTGATTTATGTTTTCCTTACGAGAGTTCTTAGGATGAATGACAGGTATAAGTTCCTTTTTAGAGTATCCATTATAGGTGAAAACTTATTTGAGATGTCTTAGTTCATTTTTGGTGTTGTGGCTCACTGACATTTTTGGTACATTCAACTAAGGGTTTAACACCTCATTTTTGTTCAGTTAGAATACTGAAACAAGTATTTGTTGGTGCTAATTGTTTTCTGTACAGAGTGGCCAAGTTTACCTTGTGTCTCTTTGATGATCAAGACCTCTAGAAATGGGAGTTTAAAGTCACATTCAATCTGTACAGTAAAGTGAATCTTTGGATTGATGATAAATGTAATAAAAGAGACTGGAGATCATGCTATCATGAGGCTATAATAAAAGATCATCACTATATTGTACAGCTGTGGAAAAAATTACTGAGAGCATTAAGACAGCAGAATATTTCTAAGTCCCACGTTGTGTTGCAGCGTGATTTACACAAGTCAATATTTCCAACATGCAGCTGAGTTTATTGATAGCCTCTGCTCCATATGTTATCGTCAGTCAGACACAGCCTATTTGTTTTCATGATTAATATATAAAAATTGGCAGTAATATTTAACAGCATTGCTTGCTTAAAAATCTCAAGAGGAGCCAAATACAGTCCACACCGTTTATAGCGACATTGCTTTTAACAACATATTGGTTATAACAGCGCAATCTAATGATCCCATCTAGTCCTATGTAAATGCTATATTCAAAAAATCACTTAGTACGACATATATTGCAACATATAAAAACATATTTTTATTACATTTTTGGAGAAATACATCGGCAATAATATCCAATGTTAATTTTTGTTTGTTACATATTTGGGGATTGTTAAGAACAAGGTAACACTTATTTTCAAGCTCTTGTTTTCTGCAGATTGTAGACTATTATACTATACAGCACTAACAGTAAGTTTTGAACATGTCCAAAAATGTATCTCATATATTATCCAAGACTGTGTTTGATATCATTGAACAGTTTACATTTTTGCTACTTCTTTCCTCGCTTATTATAGGTTTTTACATATTGTTGGCACATTACATATGAAAAATTCTTCTTCAGTCTCTTTCCGCAAATACTGAATTTAAATACTGCAGGTATGTTGTATTTCTGCTACTTTTTAAAGTTTTAACTCTATGGCAGTCCAAATCCTGAAAAGGTTAGCTGGTGCTAAATGGGGCTGCTCAAGGAGAGTCCTTAACACAACATACAAAATGTATGTTAAACCAAACCTCTTGTATTGTTCTGAAGCTTTAATAACGGCAGCAAATGCTAACATCAATAAACTTGAACAAATACAAAATCAGGCTATTCGCCTAATCACTGGAGCAGTTAAATCCACACCTATTGATGCCATGCTTGCCTTAACACGGACCCCATCAATAACAAAAAAAATAGAAGAACAAGCATTGCTCCAACACGAGAAAATGTTACGACTGCCAAACTCTAAATGGACAGAAGAGAACCTCCCCCCTTCAATCCTTAAAACTCATAATAGTTTCCTAGAAAAGGTAACACAGATTAAATCCAAATTGAACATTCCTAACACCAGAGAAAATCTACTTATAAGAGAAAATCCATTGGAATTATTGCAACCTACCTTCAATTTGGAATTAATAGAGGAAATAAGTAAATCAGACACACCTAAAAGAAATACAAAAACTTCTAGCTCTGGAAACAATCAATACTAGGTAGCCCACAGAAGAATGGCTGCACATATATACTGATGGATCCTCCAAGGAAAACCTTACTGGAGCTGGAGTTACGTGTTCACATTTTTCCTTTTATCATTCTGTTGGCAGAGACACAACAAATTATGATGGAGAAATAGAGGCTATATACATTGCTCTCCGACAATTATTAAATCTTTCCTTAAATAAATTTAACAAGGCAGTAATTCTTTCGGATTCTAAAGCTGCAATTCAGGGAATATGTTCAAATACTACAAAGAAGTCAACAAAAATTAGAGAATGCTACAAAATGTTAACACAACTCCACAAAGTTAATAAGACTGTTCTGCTCCAATGGATTCCAGCACACTGTGGAGTCATGGGGAATGAAGCTGCAGACTCACTTGCAAAGAAAGGCACAACAATAAAACAAAAGTCTAAATTCAATTTCTCATATTCCTCAATAAAACGCTTGATCGTTAAAAAATTTTCTCATTCATACCTACAAGAAATAGAAACAAATGCCAAAGATAAAAAATGGATTACACTACTTTCCAACCCAGATATAATCCCCCAGAGACCACGGAAAACAGCGGTTGCAGCCTTCCGACTATTGACAAATCACGACTGCTTAGCAAGTCATCTCTACAGAATAGGTATCTCAGCCTCACCAATGTGTGTCCTGTGTAACGATCCAGCAGAAATGAATGAAGACCACTTAAAGACCTGTGAAGCATTAAGATCAGAAGAAACTACAGTTCAAAAGTATTGGAAAGCACGAATGCTAATGGCTTCATTGCCAGATGCAAGGCACTAGAAAACAACAACAACAACTCTATGGCAGTCTAAAATGTAGAGATAGGTGATTGTTATATTATGCCAACCAACTTACTGATGGCTTCAAACACACAAGCCATGTATGAGCAATGTCTGAGAGGTAGAATTAGGACTGAAAAATTCAATGCCATAGTCAGATTTTCGCATGAAGTGGAAAATTCATGGTTCAAATCCTGGCTATGACATTGAATTTTTCAGTCCTAATTTTACCTCATTACAGATTGGTGTTTCTTTTTTGCACAAAACCAAGCACACACCTATGAGCTATAACGATTGTAAACAGTCAGTCCCTTCAACATTGTTATAACCAGTTTTGACCGTATTTTCTTATTCAGGTGTTAAAACAGAAACCTAGGCTTTCAAGGCCTTTTCTCTTTCCTCTTGAAATATTAACTTGGATGACATTGCATATATTATGTTCCAGTCTATAGCTATTTTCACGTCATGAAGGCACAACGGGCTCTTATGGACCATGTTATTCTTATGGAAGAATCAGGTGCGCCGTTGCCAAATTTGCGTGTTTTCAAATGTGACTAAGATAAAGTATGAACATGCATTTTGGTGTAAAATGTGTCGAAGAATATTATGGTATGCACGATAAACCTTTTATGCAATTGTTCAGTTTTTAAAATAATAAAATGTAAAATTTTGTTGAAAGCAGATTTTTTAACATCTTTCTTGCTCCGCACGTTTAAACATGGTTTTAAACCAAAATAATTGCAATGAAAAAAATCTGGATTATTCACTTGCTTTTATAGGCCACGTTAGTATTTAGATTATATCAATATGTCTAAACATATTTTTTAAAAAAAATAAAGTTTAAAACAAAGTGTTAGGATTCTTCATTTATACAGTGGAAAATGTCATCGCTGGCTAATTCTCGTTCTGTAAGTCTACGTAAAAACTTCTAGCGACAAAGTTGTCAAGGAAATAACAAAATTATTTTTTATATAAATATAGAACATCTCCAGTAACAAGCCATCTATAAATCACCATTTAAAGGCAAATGTTTTTAGCGCGCAAAGAACACGGCCAACAACACCCGGTTCTCCTGTCTTGCAGATGGTGGAAACCAGATGTGTGGCAGTTGAAGGGCCGATAAGGGATTGTACTTTAGTGGAGGTTTTCAATAGGTTTCGGGAATTTGAGGTGTGAGCGAGTTTTGCAAGTTCTCTGGTAAACGTGTGCATTGCAGTTAAGTGATCAGTGTGCAATGGATTGCAGAAGAAAAGGCGAAATTATTAAAAGTGGCGAGCAAAAAACAATTCTCTTTGGGTGTTGAACCCATGTCCGATTAAGGTAACATCATATGTATTATATTTAGGTCAAATGTAAAGTGCTAACAGTTATTAAGACAGTGCAATAAATTGAGGCATATTACTAGAAATTAACTGAAAAATATATAATAATTTGAAACTGTCCTTGCAATAAATGGCATTTGTGGAATTATAAATTAAATATATACTGCATGGAAGTTCTATAAACCATGTAGGTACATGCATCTTTGCAAGCATTCATAACAGGGGTTTTGCCAGAGACGGGAAAGATACGGGGAAACAAAGACACAACCTAACAGTATTTCCTTCTGGCCTGGGGGGTTAATGACATATAGGTAAGGGTTGTTCCCAGATGTGCGGGAAAATCTGCCAAAATTATTAAAAGTGGCAAGTGAAAAACAATTCTTAGGTGTTTGATGATGATGATGATGATGATGATGATGATAAAAACTAATAGTAATAAACCGGATTGTGAGCAAAAACGCGGTAATCACAGAGGCGCAACATATGTGGCAACGTCACGCTGATTCTCCATAAGAGTCATTGTGCCTTCATAACATGAAAACTCCTTTAATCAACTAAAGTATTTTAGCAGAGTCACATTGGCATACAGAAATATTTTGGTTTATAATATAGTAATGGATTACTAATTTATTTTCAATTTCATCACAGGTGGTACTTTGTTTTAGAAAATTAAAATAAAAGAACAATGCAAGTGGAACTAAGGGCATTGCCTTAACTTACCTTTGCTGTTTTATCCTGTGATCCTGTAGCAATAAGTTTATCATTTGGAGAAACACATACAATATTTATATCCTTGTTATGCGCTTCTACCGTGCCATTTACTAACAAAGGTTTAACTTCATCTGAAAGACATAGATATTTTATCAGTATCATTACATATGATTACATGTTAAGTTTTCATTGTTTATCTTAGTTTAGCTCTTATAAGATTCTCCTGAGATAAAAGAAGTAGGACTTTCCCTAATGGAAAGAGGCACCTAGAAATTTTTATCCAGAACTGTATGAATTAAGGAAGCAAGAATACCAAAATTGCCCTATTTACCTTGGTACTTAATCTTCTTGGGCGATTGCCAGAGCTTGAGACAGGAATCTTGGCTCACAGAGACAAAAAATGACGCTGACAAATGGCCAAAAGCAACAGAACCTACAGAGCTGGTATGTCTTGTGCCAACACCTATGCACTTTACTGACGAACCCTCTGCTTCCATCATCCATAATCGCACAGAGTTATCCTATACAATAAAAAAATTCCATTAACAGGTTGACTTAATCTTAGGACATCACCTAGTAACAGGTTAGCTCCTCCCTTTTAGATACATCGACTAATTCATTTCTTTTAAGGGTGGTGGAGTAGGTTTTAACAGGGAGAGATATATTAATAATTTGTTGTCCCATCTGTGGGCAGTAACCAGTTTAACCTCTTACCATGGTAGAAGAAAATAGTTTTAATAATGAATATCTTCTGTAGCAAAGATGATTTAGTCTCTTTAAAGTTGTTTTAATTGCCTACACATTCTCGCTCTATGATATTAACTGGGTGGCTCAGTTGGTTAGACGCTGGTCTACTGTTCCCAAGGTCGCGGGTTCAAACCCGGCCCAGGCCGATGGTTTTTAAGTGTGCTTAAAAACGACAGCTCCATGTCAGTAGATTTACTGGCATGTAAAAGAACTCCTGCGGGACGAAATTCCGGCACACCGGCGACGCTGATGTGATCCTGGCAATTGACAGCGTCGTTAAACAACAAAATAATTTTTAATTTTTTTTCTATGATATTAACCCAATAAACACAGTCAGCTTCATATTGCTCTCTGCTAATGACAATATGCTACACCACACACCATTTGAAGACCTAATTCTGTACTATGTGGACAGGTTCAAAGGATGCCCTTATGATAAAGTTGTGTTAATTCTGCAAACAGTCGCTAGGGGTCAGCTCCAAGTGAAAAATACTTTAAAAGGCATAGCTGACACTAGCCACTCAGCCGCCAAGGCTAATAGAAATATCACAGCCATTCATTGTTAGATGACGCAAAACAAAAGTGCATTTCTAGGTAACCATAGCCTCGCTTCAAAGAGTGAAGTCATACATTGGAAAGCAAAGGTGCATATAAAAATTAACACCATGTATATGTATGCTAATATGTTAGCTTAACGTGCAACATCATATAGTACTAACTGATATCCTTGTACAGTTGCCAAAGCTTCAAACAAAGGATAGATGGAGATATCTGCATGTTCTTGTAAACATTGCAGAAAGATGCAAAGGTTCTTTCAAAGGTAATCACTGCTCATGAAACTTGGCTACACTATTCCAATGTTGAAAGCAAGCAACAAATCTCAATGCAGGAATCTCCATCTTCAACAATAGCAAATGTGGTTACTACTGCTGGGTGAGTTACATTTCTCTAAACTCAAGGAAAGGTTTATACCTTCACAAACAATTGTAACTGGGGAATACTACAGAGATGTCACGAATACTCCTCATGACAATGTCAAGTGCAAAAGATTATATTTCCATACAAGACGGATATTGCATCACTATAATGCACATCCACATATGATACACATTGCTAAATATCTCACATCAATGAGAAGTGTCTTTTGCCTCCAGAGTGCAGATTCACACCCATGTGACATTCTTCTTTTTTCCAATTTGAAGAAACACTTTCATGAGACACATTTCCCATCATCAGAACCAGATGGCAGAGGCAATTCTGAAGGCTGTCAAAAATGGTTTTCAGTGTGTCTTTGAAGACTGACAGAAGTGTTAGGACAAGTGTCTTGTGTCAAATGGAGACTACTTTGGGAAGTACCATAAAAATTATGAGAATGAAAATAGGTACATTGCTTCCCCTAAAAAAATCTTTATTAAACAGTTCTTCTAAATAAAAGCACTAAATAATCTCTAAAATTTACAATCAGAAAACATTTCAAATAACTTACTTTGGAACCAGATATAAGCAGAGAAGAATTGTGTGGAGCAGTTGCCAAGCACAACACTAGGTCAGTATGTCCTTGTAACAGCTGACAGTTCATATTTGAAAGATCATACAGCTTAATATCTACGCTGTTGGTAGCTATTGCAAGATGGGACTCTTCTCGGCCAAAGTAAACCAAATCCAGAATCTCATCACTGAAACCTACAAACTGTAAAGAAATTATGAACTGTTAGTAGTAGTACTGCAAAATTTGAATAAACTGATGAATTTAAATTTATAGAAGTTCCTGACATATTACAAAAGTTTTATTATTTACAAGGGGTGATCAGAAACTAAGGTTACAAAGTGTGCAGTGAAATGTTACATTTTATATCATGCAACCAATACAGCCAACTGATAGGATATACATTAGACATTAGAATTAAACAACTGGTTCTTGTTGATATTGTTTGATGTATGGTTGGTTGAGATGTCATCTAGTGGTGAGCCGATAAACTTCCATAAAGGGGTAGAACTGGAACTTAAAAATTCAATACCACAACTGGGATTTGAACCACAGACCTTCTGCTTACCATTGAATTTTTAAGTTCCAGTTCTACCTCTCAAACTTTGCCCACACACAGCTTGTGTGTTTAAAAACACCAACAGTAAATTTGTTGGCATAAATAAATAATAATTCCATAAAGGGTTTTGTGGAGGCAAAGTTCATTACGCAGAGCTTGTTTTTTATTATATGAATTTTTTCCCAAGCATCCAACCCTGCAGCATGTTTTGTAGCTTTTAAAACTTTTATGTTCGGCGTAATGTTCTGGTTGGATGTTCAAAAATGGTGTGCAACTGCAGATTTATCCATTTGTTTGTATTTGAAGCATTTCATGTGTTCTTTTAACCTGGTTTCTAAATTCCTCTTGGTTTTCCCTATGTAAATCTGATCACAATCTGGGCAACTGACGTGATAGACTCCTGCTTTTTTGTTCTGTGGTATCTGGTCCTTTGACTTGTTGCACAATAATTTCTCTATGCTGAAATTATTTTGTGGGGCCAAGATAAGGTTGTATTTTTTGAAGATGATGTGGAATTTGTAGTGCTTACTTGGATAATAACTGAAGTTTTTGAAAATCATATTTTTTTTTTGAGAGAGAGAGAGTTTAGTGATCTCTTTCAAGTGTTTCTGTTTCTTAACTTGTGCTATTTTCTTATCAATGATTTGTTTGTTGAATCCATTATTAATCCATTATTATTATTATGTAAGTGATGTTTTGTGTTTCAATCTGACTCAGTTTTCATTATAATTTAAATTCACATCACTGTTACTAGCTGATAAAAAGATATACATCAGGTATTTTTTGACAGTTTTTTTTTTTTTTTTGGTTAACGTCCTTCAAAGTAATGTCATATCAGATGGTGAGTGAATGAAAATGGATGAAATGATGCTCAAATGAATCCGTGGTCCATGGAACTTTAAGTTTTCCGACATTCATCTTCTGAGGATGAGGGAAAACCTCAGAAAAAAACCTTATCCAGATAACTTACCCTAAATGAAATTTGAAATCGTGACCTCTTGAACGTGAGGCAGACATGTTCATGTTACCAAGGAGGGCACTTTTTGACAGTGTCCATATCAGTTTAAGCAATTGTTACTTCATGGAATGAGATTGAATATTCCCTCCTGATAAAAATCCTGTCCTGCATGTTCAACAACATCAGAACTGTTTCACCTCCTTGTCTGAAGCAAATCGATGGCACCCTGAGAGTTCCTTCAAGTGAAGAAAAAGGTGAAAGTTGCATAGAGTATGGTCCAGGCTGTAGAGAGGGTGGTTGAAATGTTCCAGCAAAACTGCTTCAACTGCAAGCTTTCACTACTGGTCACAAAAGCTTTTGACACAATTTTGCAATTTGCTGATGAGATACTACAATCTCTTCATAAATTTCTACCAGCTGCTGGTGAATTTCAGCCACAGTTATATATTTTGCCCACAGAAATAATAACTGAGCAGATTTTTTCACAAGACCAGTTTTCCATATGAGTTGTCATTTGTGTTTATCTACAACTAGCGGTGTAGGTGGTAGGTGGCTGAAACTCTGCAAGTTGCCAACAGCATGTATTAGTAAGAACAAATTAGAAACTAAAAACTTCACTTATCTTAGTAATATTGCAAGTTCTTTGCTACAAAGCTAACTAAGTTTCGAGTTGACTCCAACTCATTCTCAAAGCTATAGAAAAGTTAACACAGATTAAATCCAAATTGAACATTCCTAACACCAGAGAAAATCTACTTATAAGAGAAAATCCATTGGAATTATTGCAACCTACCTTCAGTTTGGAATTAATAGAGGAAATAAGTAAATCAGACACACCAAAAGAAATACAAAAACTTCTAGCTCTGGAAACAATCAATACTAGGTATCCCACAGAAGAATAGCTGCACATATATACTGATGGATCCTCCAAGGAAAACCTTACTGGAGCTGGAGTTACGTGTTCACATTTTCCTTTTATCATTCTGTTGGCAGAGACACAACAAATTATGATGGAGAAATAGAGGCTATACATATTGCTCTCCGACAATTATTAAATCTTCCCTTAAATAAATTTAACAAGGCAGTAATTCTTTCAGATTCTAAAGCTGCAATTCAGGGAATATATTCAAATACTACAAAGAAGTCAACAAAAATTAGAGAATGCTACAAAATGTTAACACAACTCCAAAAAGTTAATAAGACTGTTCATCTCCAATGGATTCCAGCACACTGTGGAGTCATGGGGAACGAAGCTGCAGACTCACTTGCAAAGAAAGGCACAAAAATAAAACAAAAGTCTAAATTCAATTTCTCATATTCCTCAATAAAATGCTTGATCATTAAAAAATTTTCTAATTCATACCTACAAGAAATAGAAACAAATGCCAAAGATAAAAAATGGATTACACTACTTTCCAACCCCAAGACCAAGGAAAACAGCGGTTGCAGCCTTCCGACTATTGACAAATCATGACTGCTTAGCAAGTCATCTCTACAGAATAGGTATCTCAGCCTCACCAATGTGTGTCCTGTGTAACGATCCAGCAGAAATGAACGAAGACCACTTGAAGACCTGGGAAGCATTAAGATCAGAAGAAACTACAGTTCAAAAGTATTGGAAAGCACGAATGCTAATGGCTCCATTGCCAGATGCAAGGCACTAGAAAACAACAACAGTTTCTAATTTGTTCTTACTTTAGAATCTTGTTGCTTGACTGTTAATAGCTTCAATTTCCTTAATTAGCATGTGTTAGAATTACCGCACACTATTAATTTCTCTATAATGGATGAAACTCCAGGAATATTGACCTTGTACCTTAGTTTCTGATCACCTCTCATAGCATGGATGGGATCTCGATTCTGTCGATACTTTGATACTCTCGATGTGTATAACACTTTGAGCTAACCTTTGACACTTTTAAATAAGTTTTGAATTGTTGAAAGTTATTGTGCTTAACTTAATGCTAGATAAGGAATGAAAGAAGTTGAGGCTTCATGATATTGTCTTATAGACGTATCGTACGACTGTCTGTAAATATTTTGTTTTAACAGTGATATTGAAAAATAACATGCGTGAAGTGTGGAGCTATTTTGGAGTAAACACTACTAATAACAGAGCAGTGTGTAAATACACTGAAAACTTTTTCGCATGGTGATAAGTGACACATCACAACAAATTTAAAGGAGGATTTACATTCATACAAAGAGTTAAGTTTATCCAATTGAAAAAGCAATGTATGAGTTTTCTGTCACAGTGAAAACATGGTACCAAAACATCTGAAAATTATGAGTAAAAAATAGATTTTGTTACATACCTTTATACCCAGGGAATTACTAATATGAATGTAATGCAATGAACAAGATTTTACAGCTTTTATACATAGAGTATGGAGTATCAGTGCTTAAAAGTCAGTATTGGCATCAAGTATCGAGTATTGAGAAATAGTGGTATTGTCCCATTACTATTATTTAGATAAATGGCTTCTTTAAATTACGTTCAAAGAACAACAAAAATTACTATATATGATGTAAGCTCAGAAACTACATTAGATACTTCCTAATTCTTGCTTTGTCCTGCTTTTTTCAAGAGGAAGTTGAATGCTACACATTGTTTCAAAAGATTACCTGTCTAATTGAAAAATTAAATGCTATGTAGTAATGAACATTAACTAATTTTGCTGATTTTTTAAAATAACAAAGTTCCAGAAAAGGAAATTTTGCAAATTTAGATATTTTTATTTAAATTTACTGCAAGGTTTTGAAGACATTCCATTTTAGAAAATAACACATTTTTACATGAAAAATAAATACATTTTCTTAAATATGCTAAAGAAATGTTGCCATAGACAGGCTTAGGGAACACACAAAGCAGGCTGACAATGTATGTGAAATGAAAGCAGTGAGTGGTAGTAGCACAACACCTGCATGACAGAAGTGTGCAGTTGGCAATATGTATAAGATGACAAATGGAGGTAACTTCCGGCAATGTGTGTACACAGGTGATGTACGTACAAAGAAAGCGGTAAACTATTCTCATTCAGCATGTTAAATTTGGGTAACTTCCACATTGTACCAGTGGACAAAGTGATAGATGTAGCTGAAATATTGATAAAGAATTTTACAATTGAGTACCTTATTGGGGAGCTATCTTTCTTTCCTCCTCTCATGGTTTCTTCAGCCATTTTGCAAAAAACAGCACTTTTTTAAGGTTAACTATTTGCATATTAAAAGAGCAAACAGCAGTTGCAACCTTCAGGTTGATTACAGGACATGATTGTCTGGCAAAACATTTAAACAGAATTGGGATATATTCTTCACCAATCTGTCCTCTATGTGATCTGCAAGAGGAAATTGATCGAGACCACCTTCAAATATGCCCGGCCACTTCTAATGCCCCATCCATCAGTGAAAAATATTGGAGAGCAAGAGGATTAATGACTTCATTGTCAGAAATCCAGCATTAGCTAACAACAACATATTAAAAGAGCAAGCAGATTTCACTGTACTCACTATTATTATTGTTTTTGTTCTTGTTATTACTGTTTATTATTATTATTATTATTATTATTATTATTATTATTATTATTATTATTATTATTATTATTATTATTATTATTATTATTATTATTATTATTGTTATTGTTGTTGTTGTTGTTGTTTTTGTTACTATTGATATTTACTTTCATTACCACTTTTGTTAGTGTGTGTTAACTGTAAGATACACATTGTGTGACAGTTTTCATTTGATAGTGGCATTTTCCTATGCAGATATTCCTCAATTCATCCGAAAAGATCTAATATAACATTGAGAACCACTATTACACAACAAATAAGGATCCCTTCATATTGCAATGAAACATCTTAATTCCTAAACCACATAACTGGAATAACTATGGAGTTATAAGCTTACACAATTGTGCAATAACTAGATAGCATTAAATGGGAATATATTTCATAATGCACATTTATGAAAGAAATAAAAGTTCTGTAATTGATTGATTGTAATGTCAATTGATTAAGAAGTGGAATGCTTTAAACATAGGACTTTACTGGAAATAATTATTGCAAATTACTGGTGATTACAATGATATTTTAAATCGGATTTCCATTAATAATTAACACAGAATGAGGAAAAAGGAAATCTTCAATTCATAACATTTTCTGTAAATGTTATGCCTCCTTTTCTCCTTTATTTATCTTCAGTTTCACTTCTGCTCCTCTTTGCTAACATTGCTCTACTATTTAGATTGTGCTTTAATTCTATGGTTTCAGTTTTAAATCGCGCTTCCGTTCCCTTTCCTTGCTCCCTCTGTGAGTCATAATTGCCAACCTCTTTGTCCACTACTGGGATATAGTGTATTTATTCATGTCATGTTGTCACTTTAGCGAGATTGCGCATCCCTAAGCCTGTATACATAACATTACCCAAAACGTTACCATACCTGTTTTTCACACTCAAATGTTTCTAAATTATGTAGAATGATGTTATGATCTACAGTCACAACAGCTACAGAACCTCTCTCTTGATTAAGCAAAAGATTTACTATAGAAAGTCCACCATCTTCCTTAGCTTTGCGAATCAAAGAATTCTGCTGTACAAAAACTTCACTTCCTTTTGTGACGTCCCATACACGAATCAGTCCTGTAATGGTATATTTTGATTAGGAAAAGATGCACTCAACAGTTCAAACATGTCAGATCTGCTATATACTACATAGGTTCTTAAATATAACCAACACTGATTTCTAATAACGTGTGGAATTTAGAGCTGCAATTTTCATCCTTCTTCACGATGTGATAGGAATATAACTCAGAAATAGATATATTCACAGAATCAATGTGAAGTATTTTGCTTTTCTTTCAGTAGCTGGCTCTATGTTGAAAGTGATTGGTTACCTAGTGGCATTAGCCATAATCACGCACAAAATAAAAAAGCAAAGAGCAAGTAATTTTTACAAGAATGTTCTCACTTTAATATTTTAAAAACATTCACATGTCTTTCTCTGATCATTCTTGTACATTCTTAAAAATGCTTATTCTTCTACTTACTTCATGTTAAGTGACATAGATATTTGTAGAAATGGTTTTATTATATGAGGCATTTCCAACCACAAGGTCGAACTCAACAGATGAGAATTTTTCGCTTATTTAAGCATTTGCCTAGAAGGGTGATAGTGAATGCTTTGGTATATGAATATACCAGGAGAGCTAAAAACTTCCAAATGGGCTGGGCAGTGTTTAACCTGTTGACATTCTCGACGCTTGCTGTCTGCTGCTGTCATAGAAAGACGTGGATGAAATCATATAACATTTTTAGAACTACTTTTAAAGGCTTTACTGACCACCTTTAAGATGATCAAACCAGTTGCTGTCGTCCATACATACATTTTTGACACTTTAGGAAACTAACCATCACTCGCCGTAGTTCACGCTGAAAAATTCTGGCAATTTCCTGGCAAATATTTTAACTCCTCCAGGGTATGTACATTTACCTTGTAGACTTTGTTTTAAGTTACTTCAGAGATGGAAATCGCTTATTGAAACCTTTCTCCACCAATGTTGCACCATACACCAAACTTTTTGTCATGAAGGGGTACTTCATGATCAGTATTAAGTTCTGAGTTACAGGGCCAATTTTTTTATTCAACAGTTGACACTCGTACATACATGAATACAATTCCCCCCCCCCCCCCCCCCCCCTTCTTTAGAGAATTAACAGACAAGGAGTGTGATTTTGCCTTTTTTCAACAAGACTCTGCGGCAGCTCATATGGCCACTCTTTCGATGAGAACAATTGAAAGTGTCTAATTAGAACCTAAAAGCTCCACTTATCTTGCAAAATTACTTTTAGTTTCTAATTTGTTTTTATTTTAGATTTTGCTGCTTCACTGTTAACACCTTCAATAGTTCCTTAATTAATTGAAAGTGTGTTTCAGGACAGAATTATCAGTAGAGATTTGTGGTTCTCTGACCTAATCTCCTGCGATTTCTATCTCTGGGGTAACTTAAAACATAAAGTGCACAAGACACACACACACCCTAGAAGAATTAAAACAATATATCCACCAGGAAATTGCCAGCATTTCTCAATGTGAACTATGGCGAGTGACACGTAGCTTCCTAAAGAAGTGCCAAAAATATATGGACAGCATAAAGTTGGTAAGTAAAGCTTTTAGAAGTATTTTTAAAAATGTTGTATGGTTTCATCCATACTTTTCTATGATAGCAGCAGACGGCAACAAGCTCTGAGGAAGCAGACAGGCAAAAAACCTGCCAGCCTGTTCAGAGGTTTTTTGCTCTCCCAGTAGTTGAGGTCATCTTAATATCCTATGAAAAATACAAACCAACCTTTCTCCCCTGCAGTGGCAACGAGTACTCCCTTGGCCTTTTCTGAGAACTTTGATGCTTCAGGCAAAAGAACCAAGCTTTCAAGTGCTTCAAAAGCTGGTAGTGTTTTAATAGCTTCTTGTTTAGAAAGGTCCCAAACTAGAAGAACTTTGTCTCGTCCACAGCTTGAAACATAAACATATTCCTTATTAGCTACAAAGCAACAACTGTGAGAACATTTCACGCATAAATTAGTAAAACTGTTTGTATATAATTACTTTCTGGTACCAGCAGTGTACAAAAAAAAATCTATAGTTAATCTACCATTTTATGCAGCTAAAAGATTAGTCAACTCTGAATTCAAAAAAATTATTGCAAAATATTACCATCAAAAATAAAAGAATAAAAGATGGGAACTACCAAACATTCAAACTGAGTACCCTTGAAAAACAGCAGTTGCAACCTTCAGGTTGATTACAGGACATGACTGTCTGGCAAAACATTTAAACAGAATTAGGATATATTCTTCACCACTCTGTCCTCTATGTGATCTGCAAGAGGAAATGGATCGAGACCACCTTCAAATATGCCCGGCCACTTCTAGTGCCCCATCCATCAGTGAAAAATATTGGACAGCAAGAGGATTAATGACTTCATTGTCAGAAATCCAGCATTAGCTAACAACAACATAATTACTTTCTATTCATAGTTTCAAATAATATAAGCTATTTAAATATGTATTAAAGCACATTAAATATATAATATTAAATGACAAAAAGGTTGTACTGGTTCTAAATTACATGTTTCAAGGCATCCTACTGTTGAAGCAAATAATACTTTTAGTATTAAACAGAACCCCAATTGGCAGCACCATGGCCAAGTGGTTAAATTGCTTGACCTGAGGTAAAACGGCAATGGATACAAGTTAAGCAGTTTTCTTCAAGTACCCAGCTTCCTCATATCAGTCACTTCACCAATTACTCCATAATTACTGTTATTCTCATCCTCAATCCTTCTATCACTCAGGGTAACATGGTATACTCATAATTTAATTTAACAAACTGGAAGTAGTATACTCTAAAGCTCAATATTAATAGCTATAATAGCTATTTAATTAAATAATTTTGCTTCTCACAAACCATGATTTATGCAGGACTAGTTTCATAGGAACTTTCTTAATCCTCAGCTGCTCTCAACTATGGGATATAATTAGACGAACTTCCATTGTTGACGTTTTCCTTCTGGTGTGGAATGGACAAACTTCATGAGCGAGTTTTCTTCACATGGAAGATCAAAATTCATTAGAAGTATGGAACTTCTTTATAAAATGTTTCCCAAGCATTAATATCTCTTGCCAGTTGTACATATTTTAAAAGATGGATGTTACGTTGGATATCATGGTCTGTTTTCCAAAAGTGGGCTGAAACTGTGGATTGTTTAATCTGTTTATTTACTAATTGACTAAAATGCTCCTTAAGCCTGGTGCCCATGTTTCTTTTTGTTATGGAAAACATAGGCACCAGAGTTCAGGGTCATTATTATTGACACTGTGGCCATGATTAATTATTAACCTCTTGAGGGATATCGACGTGAAATCACGTCCATTTAAAATGGCGGATGAGCGATATGGGCATCCTGTGCATTTAAGCATTTAACCCTTATTTATCCCTTATCCAACTCAACTTATTATAATTTTCCCTTTATGAAACATTTTAGTAAGGTCTATATACTTTATTGGCTTACCTTAATATGTTCGTTCTGCAGTGATTTACCTCAAAACAGGGATAAACACACAAGGGTACGTACATCTCCACATTCGGGAATTCCCTTCTTGCGGCACACGAAACACTTTCGAAATGGGCGGGACTTCTTTGCTGTTGGTGGTATCCTTTTAGGATAATGTTTTCCTTGAAGTCTGAGGGGTGCAGGGGTTTTGGATTTTCAACCCCCAACGTGGTATTGTTCAATTAGGCTGCGAGCTGTTTATAGTCGGTAGTCAAGGTCAGTCATTGTCCTGTGTGGGTTTAGAGAGCTGTCCAAATCCCCAAACAATTGTATATGGTTATATCCAGTTGGTGCAAAAACACCTTTTTATACCACTTCTCCCTTCAGTTACAAGCAGGAAAGAATATGTATGTATTTCAACAAAGAAAGACACGGACTCTACTCAGTTACGAAACTCGCGTAAGCAAAAGTTGTAATGTTGATCTATTCTGATGACTCAAGAGACCATGCATGCAGTAGCGCTTTATTACACAGTATGCTGACGCATTAGCCATACATACAATGGGTGTTTCTTTACTGAATCTTTCCGAGAACTTATATTAGATGCGTTCGACAGAGCAAAGTTGACTTTTCACCACAGTGAAACAAAATTGTGCCATTTAAACGTTTTGTAAATACAATTCAACTTTGCTGATGATATACATTTATACTGCAAATAACGAGTTTTATACCAGATTTTGTTTCATTAAAATAACTTAATATTTACACAAAATACAGCTGTTTATATACGAAGAGCATTTAACAATTTAAATGCTAGCAGTTCTTGGCTCGCGGACGTTTAAATGGCCATCGCTCAAGAGGTTAATGGTAGAGAATTAGTGCTGACTCAGCCAGCTACCTGCATAATGGCCAGTCCTCTTGGCTGCATAATAGCCCAGGCGACAACAGTCATTGTTACTTTATTACTTTTATTTGTTACATAACACTTACATCATTAAGTTAATGTTCATAAATGGTGACACGTCAAGATTAGCATCGCAAATTATGAGATACATATATATAGATACATTCAGTATTGAACATGTCAAAATATAAACAAAATACATTTTCAGTCAAAGCTTATATTTTAGATAATCCTTGAAGGAATAAAACAGTGGTTAATTAGATGTGCCTTGAGACATGATTTGAAATGATTTACTAGTTTTATTGCTTTGATGTAGCTTGGCAGGTTATTATATGATTTAATGCCTGAGAGCAGAATACTTTTCTGATAGAGTGAGGTATTATGATTGGTGTATTTTTTGGGTGTTGTGTTTATGTGCTGCGTTATTCATTGTAAATGGTGTATCAAGTGTTAATGTTCTTAAGTATAAACATACTTGTTTCTTGAATATAAATGCAGGGAAGTGGAAGGATACCTAATTTTCAAAACAGAGGTTTGCATGATGACTTTGGGCTAATGCCTTCCATGATTCTAATAATTTTTTTCTATGTGACAAAGGTTGCCTTACTCAGTGGAGCCCCACCCCAGGAGACAATAGCATATCTCAATAATGAGTGATATGTCCAAAGTATGCTGCCCTGTTTCTTTTCTTGTGCAAGTCATTTCATCCAAAACACCGGAGAGAGATATTTTTTCAGTTGCATTACCCATACAGAGGATTATACTTCTTGGAATACAAACTAGTACTAGAGGAAATTGACATTTCTGAGTTAATGATGTAGATCTTAGTAATAATATGTTTCAGTCATTAATGACACTAATTGTTGTCAGTATAGCCAAAAGCCAATAGAATTTTTGGTCTTCTATGTAAGTTATATTCATCACTCATTTTGTTTTCTACTCACCTAACTGCAAGATGGCCGTTGTTTACAATCACTAACGCTGTTACTTTGCTGAAATGTCCTGACAGTATCAAATGCTGCTCACCGCCATTTAACTTCCAAGCTCGTATTACATTGTCATCACCAGCAGCAAACACAAGACTTTCCTTTCCCACATTATTGAACTTCACTAAACTAAAAACAGATTTTGAAGAACATTAGACATATGAGATTTTCTTGGTATTTGCAAAGTGTAATATGGTGAAAAGCTAAGATCTTTCATGTTCTAAAGAGTAAATATTGTTTTTGTCTTTATTGCATTAGCATTAATTTATCTGTAGAATGAGGCCAACGGCATGCAAGGCACTCGCATTTCAACATTTGAACATTGTCTGCATTCTAAACACACCATTACATTTACCATACTGCTTGTGGTACTCTCTGCAGAAAGAACAGGCACTTAACGCTACATAATAACATAAATAAACAAACAATGCATTCACCATCTATGCTAAGATGACAACACAAAGAGGAAATGTCTGATGTGCTTTATGCAGAGTGGAAGTAAAATAATCAGCCAGACTGAAGGAGGCGAGAGAGTGGATGTAAACTAACAAAAAATTTCAATAATTTTTTTAAATTAAATGCACCGTTAAATAGATAATCACGTTTAAAGGTGAGAGTCTGTGGCAACGTGCCACAACCTGTTGGTCAGGTACTCAGCTTCTATTGGCAGGTTAATGAACTATTCTAATGCTCTATAAAAACCATTTAAATAACATTAGCCATGTATTGAATTCAGATGTTTTGTTGTGCTGCACCAGACACCAGAAAAGTATGTGGAAAAGTAGGGTTATGACTGATTGCCCCATATGAAAACGTTACCTCAAATCCTACATTTCCGCATAATGACAAATATTTTATTTGGTACGTTTAAGGGGCTGAATATCTGGTCTGTTCTATTGAGAAGAGGTAAGATAACAACCTCACTTGGAATCAGATTCTTCTTTTAAACGTCATGCAAAATTGTTTACTAACTTCCGACACCAGTTGCAGTATTACATCCATTAAGAAGTCACAAATATAATAAAAATATAAAAAAATAAACTTTAAATATATGCTTTAATCAGTCAGAAATACATAAATTCACTTGAAATGAAGCGAATACATGCTAAGTCCATGTCTACTTACTGCACATGCACACTGAGCAAAAGCAATTGCCTTATTCACTTTTAATATACCCGATTTAAAAAGGGACTAATGTGCTTTATACAAGCATGTACTTACATCTAAAAAAAGGAATTTGTATAGTGTGATGCAGAAGTTTTTGAAAGCATTTTCGCTTCCAACAATTACTCCAACAAATTTTAACAAGAATCTTATGAGCCCCAAAGAACTTTGCAACACAAAGTTTCCGAGAACATGCGCATGAGTATGTGAGAAAGATATCAAAATATTTCAAGAAATGTAGGTAAACAAATTTGACACTGGTGTTCGTACCCAATGTATTCCATTCAATACCTGCAGTCGGCTTCACATCTTTTCCAGCTTCGACATAAAGGCAATTGCATGCGATTAAGCAAACATTCTGCACAATCTACACCAGAATATGAAGAAAGGAAACACAGCTGATGCCATGTTGCCAGTTCTACAAGAATTAAGAAGGCAACAAATTGTGTAACAGCCCTAAGCGATGTCCGCCAGCTCCTCTCTCCTCAGACTGCACTATCCCAACTATCAGCAGGTGCCGAAACCACATGGACAGACACAGTCCATCTCCACCAGCCTGGTGCCTTGATTGGGCTGGCATTTGCCTCCTTTCCCTCTTATGTTGCACACCTGTAGCCTTGTTATTTGTGAGAGTTTTGCAGTACTTAAGCTTTTCTCAAATGGAAGGATCTTATTCACTTTTTCTGTTTGGTCATGTAAAGAGAAGGTGCTATCAAAACCATACCAATACCAGCTATAACAATACTAAGCAACCAATACCCCATTGAATGTGAAATAGAAAAAGCAGCTCTTATTCAACACAAACAGTTGATCAGACTCCCATTCAATACATGGAACAAGAGAAATTTTACACATACACTAAAGACTCAGGAGAGCTTTCTTTCCAAAATTCAAGACATCAAGAAGGATGTACACCTTCGTAATTCAAAAGAAAACTTCATATATAAAGTCAATCTGACACAAACATTAGACATCACATATTATTTACACCTGACAGAAGAAGTTAAGAAAAGTAATACTCTAACTAGTGTTCTAAAATTGTTGGCATTAGAGACAATCCATACTAGATTTCTGGAACATGAATGGCTTCATATACTGATGGATCACTGATATCAAACCGAGAGGGAGCAAGGGCTGGAGTCACTTCTCACCTCTTTTCCTATTACAAATCTTTACGTTATGGAACTACAAACTTTGATGGAGAAATTGAAGCAATTCAAATGGCCATATAAAATCTTTTGTATAGAATTTCACATTTTCATCAAGCAGTTATTCTCTCAGATTCCAGGGCAGCAATTATAGCAATTGCTTTCAAGTTGTCATCAAAACACCAAACAATTATAGAATGATGGAAAATCCTTACCCATCTAATAGCACTTCAAAAACACCTAGTCTTCCAATGGATACCAGCTCTCTGTGGATTGAGTGGTAATGACAAATCTGATTTTCTTGCAAAAAAGGGTACCAGCAGTGTACAGAAATCTATAGTTAATCTACCATTTTATACAGCTAAAAGATTGGTCAACTCTGAATTCAAAAAAATTATTACAAAATATTACTATGAAAAATCAAAGAATAAAAGATGGGAACTACCAAACATTCAAACAGTAATTCCTGAGTATTCTCGAAAAATGGCAGTTGCAACCTTCAGGTTGATTACAGGACATGATTGTCTGGCAAAACATTTAAACAGAATTGGGATATATTCTTCACCACTCAGTCCTCTATGTGACCTGCAAGAGGAATGGGCCGAGACCACCTTCAAATATGCCCGGCCACTTCTAGCACCCCATCCATTAGTGAAAAATATTGGAGAACAAGAGGATTAATGACTTCATTGCCAGAAATCCAGCACTAACTAACAACATTTTTGTCTGGATGCATTTCGAAGACCAGTGTCTTCATTCTCAAAGGATTCTCAACTGGCAGTTGAAGAGGAAACATCTGTTGTAGTAGTGACTGTGCTGCCATCTGGGTTGCTGGATTTAAACTTCATTATGTTGTCTTGAGAATCCATTGAGAATGAAGGTGCTTTGAAATGTGCCCAGACAAAAATAAGTGTAAGTGAAACCTATAAGTGTCTATAAGTCAACTCATTTACTTTTAAACATATTGTACTGTTTTAAACAATTCATTATCATCAGGTTTATATCAGGCTACTGTAACTAGTTCATGGTCTATAATGGATATATCTATTACCTCATCACACCAGTTCCTCCCCTAAGATTTAAGATGCACGACTGATGCTGGAGATCCCAAATGCGAACACTGGAATCTGAGCCTCCACTTGCCATAAGCATCCCATCATGGTTTAAGCATAAGGATGCAACTGGCCCTTTATGTATGCTCTTCCATGTCCTGGACAGTTTAGTTTCTGAAAACAATAATTGTCAATTATTCTTAGCTTTTGTATAGCTACCTTGATTCTTTAACAACACAAAATGTCAAAATAGACAATGGTTTGACCGTTTACAAATGAAGCAGCAGTATTGTTTCTGTTAATACTTTGTAACTCATAATGACAAAAGCTATGCTGGTGACTGAGGCAGCAATGACTCCCCTCCCCTCCCTTTCTTTTTTGAAAGCATAACATTTCTTTCTCTTCTTCTTTCGCTATTTGCCCTCCTTGTATGAGGGACTTACAAGTGAGTGCCTCCAGTCAATACAGAGAAACACTGGATCAGAGCGAATATCCAGGATGGGTGATCAACCCAGTACCTAGTATGAGGGTGAAGAAGGGGATGATATGAAATGACAGTGAAATAAATCAAAGTAAAGGTAATGATTGAGCAGTTGGTAAATGAATAATGGTGTAAACCTAAGAACCCAAGAAACCCCACCAGATGCTACTTTGTCTACCATAAACCCATATGCAGTCTCTTGGGATTGAATCTGGGTGGTTTTGGTGAGAGGTGAACAGTCTAAACACTCAACCATGGCGCCATGCATAATATGTCAGGGATTAACAAATTAATTGCTCAAATAAGTCACAAGTACAGAAAGCTGAAAATTAATCCACATTTATCTTAGTATCTTTTCAGGATAAAGGAAAATTCTAGTAGTAACTTCATCCATTGAATTCAACCCAAAGGAGGTTCATATTCAGAGCTTCCATTATTAGGTAACCCATGCTATCCAATGTTTGCAAGACTAAATCATAATTGACATATAATATCTTAGAATGTTCTTTTGAGAACATCTTGTGGTTTACCAGAAAAAATCTGATGTGTTGCACTCGCATAACTTTCTCTACTCCTGTACTAACTATTCTTACAAACTCTTATTCCTTTGTGTTCCTCAGTTAGTCGAGATAAACATTTGCAGAAATTATCTTATTGCTAAGTTTCTTATACATGCAAGAGGAATATGAGAATACAGTAGGCTTTGAGTGACAGTTAAATCTTTTAAAGCTTTGAAATTCCATTCTCTTTACACGGCCAAACAGAATAAAGTGAATAAAATCCTTCCATTTGAGAAAAGTTTAAGTATGACAAAACTCACACAAATAACAAGGCTACATGTGTGCAACATAAGAGGGAAAGGAGGCGAATGCCAACACAATCAAGGCACTAGGGTGGAGGAGATGGATTGTGTCTGTCCATGTGGTTTTGGTGCCTGCTGATGGGTGGGATAGTGCGGTCTGAGGAGAGAGGAGCTGGCAGACATCACTTAGGGCTGCTCCACAAAGAAATGGAAGCAGGAACTTGGCCCAACTGGGAGGATGTCACAAGTATTAACTGCCACTGGTCCCAATGGTACTCTGAAATGGTTCACTCCACAGAAAAAATGTATGTAGACATAACTTGTGTGTTTTAACAAATCTACATCTTTTGTATAGTAAGATTTGGTCTATCTCTTACAGTTTCATTATTTACCCTACACTGTGATGTTTTTATTTTTTCTTATCTCAAATGTTAATTTAATGTTTGAACAGACTTTTAAAAGATGCCATACATAATAGCCTGCCTCTGCAATGTGGTGGTAGTATGTTTATCTCACATTAAAGAGGTCCCAAGTTCGAATCTCGGTTAAGGTGAGTTATCTGGATAAGATTTTTCCTGAGGTTTCCTGTATCCTGAGATGACAAACATTGGGTAACTTTAAGTTTATGGACCCCAGGCTCATTTGAGCATCATTTGATCCATTTCATTCATCATCTGATATGACTTTATGTTGAAGGATGTTAATATGAAAAAAAAAAATCCTATACATGGTGGTAGTGTGTCATTTTGCATTAAGATTATACTCTCCAAGTTGTGAACCTCATATCTATGGATTACAAAATTCTAAGCAGTAGCAATGCTTCCCAGTTACCAAGATAATTTCCCTTACTACATTGTTGTATTCTTCAAGCAATGTGTGTCAGCTATGGGCAGTGAAATCATATTTATGGAGTGATTTAAATCAGAACAACCTTGAGAAAGGCTACTACTGCTATCAAACTGTACTAAACCAGATCTATTCTAAAGTTTACTGATTACATACAACTAGGAGTTATTTCCAGGCTGTTATGCCACGGTCTGCTGGAGTTAAGAGTTTCCTGACTTTTCATCCATAACTGCAGTGGACATCTTCAATGGCACAGTTGTAGTCTCCTCAGAGAAGATTGCGTAGCATCTGTGATGTTGACTGTCTGAGCAGCTGCATTTATCCCCTGAGTGGACTCCGTTGATTGGTCCAGATGGCAGATGGCAGGAGGGAGGGGCAGGCGGTCGTAGTCTTCTCGGAGAAAGTTGCATAGCATCTGAAGTGTTGACTGTCCAGAAACTCTAACTCCAGCA
Source organism: Tenodera sinensis (assembly GCA_030765045.1). Classification (NCBI taxonomy): domain Eukaryota; kingdom Metazoa; phylum Arthropoda; class Insecta; order Mantodea; family Mantidae; genus Tenodera; species Tenodera sinensis. Next base: position 94,450,942 of record CM060963.1, on the reverse strand, counting down.
GACCATGGCATAACAGCCCAAAAATAACTTCTAGTTATATTGACTGGGGCTGTGAAAGCTTACACTCTTTAATTATTAAACTAATTATAATTAGATCTCTAGAGTGCAAATTCTATAACAACATTAAACCTGCTAATTGGCCTGAAGCTTGGTTTTAAACATTTATTAGCACAACTGCCTTTAACATTATAATAACCTAACTGATCCCACAGTGCAACAGCCCTATCTCAGCCAAGGCCTAATGCCCATTCGCTGCATCCCCCATCTCTGACTACCACAGTGGAGTGCAGTTCTGCTGAGTGCTCCAATCCGTTCCCGCTGGTTATGCGGTCTCCACAACCTGTGACCACAACTTCTTTATTCTAGTAGCTCCTCAATTGGCTGAGTGAACTCTGCGCTACTTTGTGGTCTTTTATACTACTTAACTTAAATCACCTTGAAGGCCTTGTGATACATATACTGAATGAATACATTATTAGATAAGAAAGTTTCAGGATGCACAGCCATTGCAGAGTTCAATCCAGTAAGCAAAAGACATTTAAATTTTCATACATATAGTCCACATAAAGATAGAGATATAGCAATTTCTACATATAAAACCATAAAGTGTGAAATGACTTGCGATAGATCTGATATTCTCTTCTTACCTTTCCAAAGCCATGATTTAAACAGCCCACTCCTGTGGGATGTTACAAGTATCTCATTATTGGAACTCAAGGCAAAAGTGTTAATTACGTCGGGATCTTCTTCTTCCTCAGTGCTGCCCAAAGATGATGTGATCTCTCCACTGGTGACATCTAGCACTTTTACACAACCCTCACACTGGCACAATAGATGTTTTCCATCTTCAGTCCACTGCAGAAGGAAATTGTGCACAATGTGGGTTAACATTTTATCGTACCCTCGCATTTCACAAATTATCTAACTCATTCTCATATTCATGCACACATCAACTTACCTCCACCACACCTCCAGTATAAAATGCCTTGTGCGCCTTCTCCACTTCATATCTGCAACAAGTGAACTGTTATTAATAAATTATTTCTCTCCAGTTTTACTTTATCAACTACCTAACTATTACTGCGTATCCATGGAGAATTTAAGTTGATTTGAATACAATCCCATTCTCAACATGATCTGCATTCCCATGTTGAATTCAATTCGGAATGAGATTCATTTGGATATGCAAGACTCAAGCATAAGCTTTTATGTTAGCCACTTGGTATGTTGGTGAACCCGTAAAAATGTTTTCTGCATATTTTAAGTAGGTTTTGAGGTCAGAGAATGTTTTTTAAAGAATATATTGCAAGATTATAGAAACAATAATAGTGGCCCTGTTGTTTTATTACACCTTTTTCGCTAAGAAAACAAAATGACGAGCGTGCAGCAAGTTACAAGTATAATAGAAGTTGGTATCTTCAGGGAATTAAAATCATTTTGAATCTGGTAGATGATCCCATTAAACAAAATTTCAATCTAATCCCACTTGTAAGAGGATCAGATCCAAGGATTCAGTTCAATCTGAATCTATATTTCCATACAGTATTCAATCCAGAATGAGGTCTGAAATTGATTTGAATTCTCCATTGAAATGTGGTGTATTACAGTAGAGAATATATTGCATTCTACACAAACATACAATACATTTCAACATAAAACTCGTTTTGAGATCTGCTGAACAAGTCACTTCAGCCTCCTGTATAACAACAAAACTGTGTAATGAAATCATTTCCGCAAATGTTAACCTCTGAAAAATAAGCTTTTGTAGGAATAGTTTGTTGAAGGGATATAAAACCAATCTGATGTCTCACTCATATGACTTTCTCTACCCTTACATGAAATATTCTTACAAACTTGAGAGGCAGAATCAGGATTGAAAAATTCAATGTCGTAGCCAGAATTTGAACCACGGATCTTCCACTTGACATGCAACTGTTCTAACCGGTAAGCTACGATGGCCAACTTGCCAGCAATAAGCTCATTGACATCAACAAAATAATCTTGAAAATGTTTATTTCCCTATCTATTGCATGTTAATAGATAAGCAATAGTCAAATCTTTTAAGAAGCACAGCCGGTCACTATGTGAAAACTATATTGCATGGCCAAGAGATAAAAAAAGAATAATTTCCCATGAGAAAACAGTTTGAAAATTAAGACAAAATATAATGATAGTGGATTTAAACTGTCAAAACTGGAACCAATAAACAAATAAGAATGTAAGTAGTGGTATATAAATTCTCAAAAGATTTTCAGTTGGAGTGTGATAACTGAATTAGAGTTTTTATGTTGTTTTCACTTATTCTCAGAAGATGAGTATTAGGTAATTTTGAAAATAAATAAATAAATAAAAAGATTATGAAAGTAGATAAAAATACAGGCAGTCAATTACTTTTAATTATGCACTTTACAATTAGCTTTCATTGTAAAAAGCAGATGAATTATGCATGAAAATATGCATTTTAAAAAATGACTAACATTTATGGACTTGGGGAGAAATGCAGACCCTTGAGGTTCACACTGAGCATTCAAGCTCCATACTTTAAGAAAAATGTTTCTAATATGGACATTGCTTACTGTATCCTTCTGTGACAGTGACTGAAACTATGTCTGTACTCACATTACTAAACATACATTGCCATTTACCTAGCCCTTCTTTCAAAATTCCACTTATGACATGCAAAACAGTATTCATTTTTGCAAATATTAGCACCTTGTCCAGTAGATTAATACCAAATGCACTAAGTGACAAACCCATTAGGCATATCGGAAAGAATGTGAAACTGCGGAGTTGTTTAAGTGAGCTTATTGCACATATACAATGAGACAGAGTATGTATTGGATACAACCATATCTTCAGGACAACATCTCATATATTGACAGATGTGAGAGAACATTCATTTGTGTTTCATGACTGACTGTACACCAAGTTACTCATATTTTGCTGTTCTAGTAAACAGATAACAAGCAAATACAGCGCTGTGACAACTAAGGTCAATACGCCTGATCGCTTTGCCAAGAAGTAAAGTTCTGATGCTAAACAGATGCCATGCCATTTAATTATCTATATCTCTTTTTGTTGTCTATAATGTGGTGACATTTAGTAGTCCATGAGAACCTATTAGAGACTTTTAGTTTAGTTATGCCATGGTAAAACTTATTCTATAACTAGCTAAAAGTCCTGTATCAAATAGATAAGTTTCAATGTGGCTGATTAACACAACATTTTGTGTAGGGGGACACTCATGTACAGGAAACTCAAAAATTATATTACAGATTTTTTTTTCTATTTCCTGTTTAACCGTTAGTGAATGCAACTTTATTTTAAATTATACAACAAGAAGGATGGTCCCACAGCTGATACAGCTGAGCAAAGATGCAGTGAGTTCAATTAAAGGTACAACTGTGGCAACACATGTATGGAGAAGCCAGGAATTGAGTATAGTGTCAGCTCCAGGTGGCAGTATATTGGAAGTACCTAAAAGAGAGAGAACATGGTGGAGAAGTTAGGCCAAAAAAGGTTACAAGAAGTAGAGCCAACTTGGAGCCTTTTAAATTTGAAAGGAAAGAACCAGTATAGTGTGAAGCCTTAGGTCTGCTGTGCTGGAATGTAGAGGGTTAGCAAATGGAGAAATTGCAAAACTTGTAAGTTTTGCAGATATTATTGTGGTAGAAGTGGGTGTGGAAAAATGTGGACTGAGAGTTAAGTGGCTTTAACTATTATGGATGCTTGGCACTGAAAGAGCAAGTGAAATGTAGAGCATCAAGTGGAATAGGGGTATTTGTAAGGAACGAGAAGGGGTTAACAGTTAAAATGGATCATGAGAGGAGTGATAATTATGTAGTGTGGTTAGTGATAGAGGGGTTTCCAGGAGAAAGAAATGTAACAGGAATAGGGGTTGCATATAATCCACCATGTGATTCAGATTTTTACAATCAAACTTTGTTTAATAGGCTCAGTAAGGATATAGATGAGTTGAGCAATAAACATTTGAATTTTGAGGTTATTATTCTAGGTGTGGGGAAGAGCAAACTCAAATTCTACGTACTGGGGAGTTGGAAGAAAAGATAGAAAAGAGATAGTGAATAGGAACAGTAAACATATGTAATAAAGAGGGTTTTAAGCTAAGAGATTTTTGTGAAGAAAATAATCTGCTAATGTGTAAGGGGAGTGATTCTCTAGGAGAGTTTACATTTGTAAATAAAAAGGACAAAGTGTGATAGATTATATGCTGTGCCCAACAGGGCATGTATGTTGAATTTTAAATAATGAATATGGGGCTGACCAGTAATTTCCCACTGTGGGCAAGGTTTACTAAAGGTAGTGGGCGGAAGTTGGCTCAGCAGATGCACAGAAGCAAAAGAGTAGGTTTGTATACGTGGAGAAAGGAAAATTAACAATTATTCAGGAATAATTTAAAATGGAATACAATAGGAAATAGTTTTGATAAAGGAGTAATGGAAGGAATAATGGATAAAACTATTAGGAAAGGAAATGAAAATAAAGGAAAAGGTTATGAAGGGTCAGGAGGGATGGTATGACAAGGAATGTGTAATAGCAAGAAAGAGAGTAGAATGTGTACTAAAAATATAGAGGCAAAAAGGAATCTGGAGTCAAAAGAAAATTTTTTGTTGGAGAGGTGTGGGTATAGGTGTTTATTAGAATTTAAGAGAGAGGATTGGGGACAGAAGATTAACAATAGACTAAGGGAAGTAGTAAATATACAGACAATTGGATAAATTGGGAAATTATAAGAAAATTGCATAAAAGTAGGGCCATGAAAAATAATCTTGGGTACTTGGTGTGGGTATTTTAAGGAATTACTGAATGGCAATAACGTAGAGTATAATTGGATAAGGAGTAGACCAGAGATGAGACTAGTGGAAGTTCTTGATATAGAAATTATTGACCAGGAAATATGGGAGATAGTTAAGAATTTGAAGAGTAATAAGACATTTGGAATAAATGGGATACTGGGCAAATGGTAGAAAGTTTGGGGTGGGGATGTGAATAGAAGGGAATTGTTGAAGAAAGTGTTAAATTATATTTTTGAGGGAGGAAAGGTGCCAAAAACATGGAGGACGAGTATAGTAGTACCAATCTACAAAGGTAAGAAAGTTATTAATAATCCCACTAATTACAGGGGTGTAAGTCTACTATCGATATTAGGAAAAATTTATATTGAGGTTCTGGCAAAAAGGTTACAAGGTTGGGCTGAGAATGTGAATAGTATATCAGAATTCCGGGCAGGTTTTAGGAAGGGTAGGAGGACAGTTGACAGTGTGTTTGTCACCAAGACAATAATGGATAAATGTTTGTCCAAGAAAAGGAGTATAGTGTATATGGTTTTTGTGGATTTGCAGAAGGCATTTGATACGATACATAGAGAGGCATAATAGTTGAAGCTCCAGTTGAAAGGGGTGAGTACTAAGTTGGTTAGAGCAATTCAAAAAATGTATATAGATGTGAATAGAGGTTCAAAAAATATTAAGAATAGTATAGGACTTAGGCAAGGGTGTAATCTGTTTATATGATATGCTGGAAGTAATTGGTAAAGAGAATGTATATTCACCCACAATAACTAAGAGGGAAATCTCAGGATTACTATTTGTGGATGATTTTGTGGTGGGGTCTATATCTATTGGGGGATTATCAAGAGCTCTAAATATCTTGGGGGCAAAAGAGAAATTATAAGATGACTAGGATTATGGTCTTCAAAAAGGGTTATAAATTAAAAATTAAGAGAAGAAAAATGGAGCATGGAAGGACAGAAAACAGCCATAGCAAGAAAAATTGAGCACTTGGGGGTTCAGGTAAGTAGTAATGGAAGATGGCAGTTTTAGCTTAGGGTAAAATTGCCATGCAGGGGATTAGAGCAAGTGTATTCAAAATACCAGGGATACAAATTAAATGGTTAGAAGGTGTGTATAAGGCAACAGTGGAAGCCAAAATTGTGTATGCGATAGAGGTATTGGGATATGACGAAGGGTGGCAAGGGGTGGAGTTAATACTTAGAAGTTTTTGTCATCTAATTGTGGGTTCCCCAGTTGAATCACATAAAGGAGTAGTACTGCTCGAATTAGCTAGAAGAGGAAGTAAAGGGCTAATAATTGAGAGACTGATAAAAGCTTTGGTATTAGGTTAGAGCATTGGAAGACCAGAATACAGTAAAACAATGCATGATTAAGCAAGAGAAAAAAATCTGTGTTGCTCTCACATGATTTTCTATACTCTTGTACTAACCATTCTTACAAACTCTTATTCCCATATCTCTCATCTTCTTCGTGTTAGTTGAGATAAACATTTGTACAAATTATCTAATTGCTTATTTCCTTGTAGGTGCAAGGGAAATATGAGAATACAGTAGGCTTTGAGCGATAGTAAAATCTTCTAAAGCTTTGAGATTCCGTTCTCTTTGCACATTTAACATATAACAAAATGAACAATGATGTTCTATTTCATTAAAGTTTTAAGTTTTCTGAAACTGACATAAATAACAAGGAATATCTCCAAAATGGTTCACTCTACTCAGGGGTCTCCGTCTAGGGGATATGTGAATAGCGACCACAAGGTACCCAAGCTGAGCAGAACATTACTTCCACTTACTGGTGTTTTGCTCCTCACTGTAACTTTTCTGTCTGACCTTACCTTGGCCATCTCTTGTTCTCTTCCGACCCCGATGCTATTAGGGTTCCCGGGGGCTAGGGAGTCTTTATTTTTCCAACCTCTCCATTTCTCTATAAAATCTTAACCCCTAACATGCTGACCTGTCATGGCATGTAATACGTCCTCTGATTGGTGATCAGAGGATGTGGTCAGTGAATTTATTTTGATAATTCCCCCGGTCAGGTCGGTGAGACCCGTAAACCAATGACAGGTGTGGTCCTCCAGACATTCTGGGGGTTGTGAGATAGCGATGTGACCACCAAAACATAAAAATATGGTGCTCTCTAAAAAGCGGTTACTATTACTGCTATTGCTCTCTTCAATATCATCAGTGAAAAAATTGGAGAGCAAGAGGATTAATGACTTCACTGTCAGAATTCCAGCATTAGCTAACAACAACAAAAAAATTTATTCAGACATAAATTGTGTGTTTTAGGGAGATCTACATTTTTTGTAGAGTAAGATTTTGTCTATCTCTTACAATTTACGAGTTATTTAAAAGTCCAGAGTAAACAGGACTGCATAGGTTATAGCCAGAAAATTCAAATTGTACATTTCATTTGCCATCAAAATATCTCAAACATATGGCATTTTAATCAAAATCGTTAGAGCCACTTTCAAGAAAATCAAAATTTTCCATGTAAAGGGTAATTTAGGGTGGGCTATTTTCTTCAAAATCTTCGTGTTGCATCCTTGAAAGACATTAAACTTAAATACCAACTTTGGTTTTTAAGTGACTTTTCGTTTCCGAGTTATGCTGTCCACAGACCGATACACACACAGACCTTTTTCTAAAAATGCTTTTTTAGGGTTCAGGGGGTCTCAAAACATATATTTATGGTGAAATCTCGACATCGAATTTTTGGGTAGAGAAAGTAAAATTAGTGCCTGAGAGTTGGGCTTTGTCTATATAAAAGATTATAGAGGAAATAGGAATGAGGAATGCATGGAGGGGCAGAGATTTTAGAAGGAAAGTTTTGGAAAGAGATCAGACAGAGAATTGAGGATATCATTATACAAGAGATATTTAGCAGTTTTAGGGATAAGAGAACCTTGGTATTGTACAGGCAAATCAAGCAGGCAGGGAGAAATATATTGAAATGTGTAAAAAATTGGAAAGGGAAGGGTGGGCATGGTTTAGATCTGGGACAATGGAATTTAGGGGAATGAAAGAGGGAATGGAACCACAGAAGTATCTATTATGTGAGGATGTAGAAAATGACCTAAATTTTATTTTGGATTGTAAAGAGACAAAATCATGGAAGGATCAATGGATACCAGTTAGAGGTGGTTGAAATTATCGAGAGAAATAATTAAAATGAGAATTAGAAAGTCTAACAATACAAAAGAGATTAGGAAGTTAGGTGAATTATTAGGAAAGACTAAAGAAAAATACAAGAGAGCCATTTTAAAATTACAAAATTCTATATCTGCAAGGATACCCATCAGAAAAATTGGTATATTTACTTAAAAGAGAATATTACAATTAGATAGATTGTGAACCTGGTGTTTATCTATATTTGCACAAGGTGCAACTCAAATGTATTTAAATTGAATATTAGAAAGAACGAATACTGTGCTTTTCAAATGGGAAGGAGTTTGTCTTAGAGCGTCTCCAGGCCAGTGACCAATCGGAGTCCTGCTGTGTTGTCATATTGCTTTCCGCTTAAGGGGAGTTTGACGCGTGCCAAGAAATATGAGGAGTGGGGGTAATGAGCTTGCAACGTTGTGCATGTAAATGCATCTCATTGGCTGCAGATCAGAACTCTTCCATTTTAAAAGCACTATAGGTATATGTAGTAGGGATGAGATGTAAAGAGTTAATAGATTGTATATAATGGAAGTGAAACAAATTCATTCATTTTAAATTACATACCCTGCATCTAAATTAAGAGTTAATTAGAAACTAAAAGCTTCACTTAGCTTAGTAATATTGCAAGTTCTTCAAATCTGCTGGTTTCAAGTTGCATCCAACTTTGGGGCAATGAAATTAAGGGGAATGAAGTGGGGAATGGACCCACAGAAGTGCCCATTATGTGAGGAAGTGGAAAACGAGTGGATAGCTTTGAAAATGAGTTGGATCTAGTATCTAGTAGTGTTTAGCATTTCTCTAAAGAAGAGGGCTAATAAAGACAAGTTTGGTTACCTTTTAAATCATTTTATTTCTTCTTAAAACTGTTTGTAAAGCGCTAACACATTGCAGATCAGAATCACAACTGTTCAGTTGTGTTGTAACACAATTATCAATTCTCAACCTTGTAGTCCACAGCTGTTCTGTCTATTTGTCCCTGACAACACAAGCAATGACAGCACTGTTCGCAACTCAACTCTGACGATAAAAACTGACTCCACAGTCCACGTCAACTACTTTGAAATGCTGGCGGCTTTTCTGGAAATCAAAGCTTCTATTGTAACAAGCCTCTACATGTCAAAAGGTTCTAGAAAATGCATGCAACACATTTGTTCTGAGCTGCCAATGTTGCTGGCTACATAGTGGCAGTGGTGTGAGGTAGTTGTCATTTAATCCCTCTTTGCCTGTGGCCACCACAACCACATGGTCAACCAAAAACCAGCCCAAACATTCAGTTTTTGTGGATACTGCACGTGGTTCTCCTCCATCTGTTGTGGATTTGTCTGATCAGTAACAGTAGTTGCGCCTGTCTACAAATCCATCCAGGCAGAACATGGCATCATCTGAGAATATAATTTGTCTTAGAAAAAAGCTGGATTGTTGTTAATACCTACAATCATTAATTCACCATGGAACACTGGATTCTAATGTCAAATTTTTGTAGTTGCATTTGGATTTTCTTGCACACAGAGAATGTTCCCACCCTCCGGCCAAGAGTCCAACCGAATACACTAATATGTTAATGTATTATACTTTTTAAGGAATGGGGCAAGGAAAAGATAGCTCAGATGTGAAAGGAATACATTATAATTTTTTTAAGGAGTGCTGCAAAGAAATGAGGCTTGGACATGAAAGGACCACATTTTAATTTTTTAAGAAATGGGGCAAGGAAAACATAATGGTGGGAGGTCACCTGAATTGAAGAAGCAGTGGTGGGGGAACCGGCTTGCTTGGAGGAGGAAGTGAAAAGTTGGTTAAGAATGTTTCCTGCCCAGGTCCAGTATTGTCAAGTTTTTTTTTTTTTTACACCTTCAAATTAACCCCTATAAAGTACATATCATATTCAAGCCCTCAAAGCAAGCTTTAGAATAACTCTTCCAGGGCTGTATCATAACTGGTTGGTGTCCACTTAATTCAAGAGCATCATTTAATCATGAAAATTTCAGATTTGAACATTTAATAATTTAAGAACCAAAGGAATACGAGTCCTGAACTTACACACTTTTTCATATGACTATCATTTCAATAACTGTACCAAATATCCTTGAAATCCGGGACGTCAAGTTTGAAAATCCTGAATTGTGTTGAGTTGACATGGAATTACCCAGGGTGAATTACTGTCAATTATGTGCATTACAAGTTGTGCAATAAGTGGATGCAATATAATGTTATATGTGCGCGAGAAACAATATTAAATGTTTTAGCATATACGCAATCTTTATTGGAAGGAGATTATAATGTGTTTTTATTTGTTAATATAATTTTTATAACTCACCGGTGTTCCTTGAATTGAGTGCCAATATATCTTTTTGTTTGCCTTTTAGCAAACCTTTTTACAGAGTGCACTTACAAATGTGAAAACGATGTGTACAATTTTAATACCCTCAAGTAGATGCGGAAGAAAGACTATCTAAACAAGGAAAATGCATAGTTACACTAAATAAAAGTACAATTAAAATCATGAAAAACGAAAAAAAAACTAGCTTATACTCACTTCTCCTTCTTGTTTAGAGATGTCATATTCTGCTATTTCTTTAATCACCGCACTGTTACAGTGTGCACCACAAAAATGTTAGGTTAAGAAGCAAGTGATAATTTATATACCTACAATATGAAGCACAATTAACAGATAATATCATAATAAGTTGCACTTTTTATACACAAACAACCATAAGCAAAATAATCTCTTCTGATGTTCTGGATGTTGAACTACACAGTGACTACATATCATTCACACGTGTTCCTTCCATTCGTGTTTTGATAGTTGTTTCGCCGTCCGACATGTTTCTGATTGCCATTTTCCCGACCAATCGTGTCGAGACTGTTGTCACGTTGGTTTCTGTGGGATATTTATATTGCTAAGATTGGTAATTAAAGTCTGCAATTTCAATGGGGTTTAGGAGTGTCTCAGTTTCCGGGTTTTCCCGTATTCCGAACCTTATTTTATTGAATATCTTGGGTCAAATATTTTCGACTGTTTCTTCTTGCTGCATTCATTGGTATTATTCCAAGTTTTGAATTGGATATTGGAATAATGATGGGAACGATCGAATTCTGATTGCCGAACACTGACTCACTGGCTTAGTAATGTCTGCGGCCCGCATTTGGGAGATCGCAGGTTCGTTTCCCGCGGGCGATCTTCCTGACCTTGGGGTTTTTTACGGGGATTTTCCCAGGTCACTCAGGCGAGTGCTAGGAAGGATAATTACCTTACATCCCCGAATCACTCCCTTTCATTTCATTCTCTCTAGCCAGGTCTTAAGAGTCAGTAGGATTCGCTGCGCTCTGGAAATGCGGTGTTCGGCTGAGGGCACGCACCTCGTTCGGTTGGTTGCCCGCCAAGGGGACAGATTGATCAGTCGGACCTGGCTAGTGGTGCGCTCAGGTGTTCTGTGGTGCGCTCTCTGTCGGGCTGAAGAATTGCTTGCACCTGTTAGCGAACCACCCCCCTATGACGCGTTCTGGCCGCCTGCAGAGTATTTTCATATCATCCTTCTTCCCGGAGGCTGGCGAACAATAAGCCATCAACTGCCATGCCGGAATACCCACCGTGACAGACAAGACTCGCAACATAGTTTTCGACAAATATTAAACTAAATAAGTTGTGCAAGAAACCTGACAATTTCGAAAACTCACTCCGGCTACAAGCAGGCCAAAATTGTGTTATCCTAAACTCATCTGTCTCGACGAAAACCAATTATTCTTTTCAAATTATCCCAATGGATGAAATTCTACCAAAAAAAAAAAAAAAAAAAAAAAAAAATTAACTGACGCTGAAAGAAATATTAAACTTACTGTAAAAAGTATTCTATAATTATTACCAGTAGACGTTTCATATGCTGTATACCAAAAGGACATATAAAGACCTTGGTCAATTTTACATCTCATTCAAAGTTTGATTCCAACATAAAGTAAAGAGTAAAGTTTCAAAATATTTCAATGACCTGGCCTGGTTTCCATAAGAGATATGGAGCAGGAAACTCAAATCTGTTTACATCTTAATATTGCTCAGAATGACATCAGAGATCCTGTAAGTCATCTCAAATGCAAACAAAATGAGAAGATATTTGAAAGAGAGAATGCCATCTTTGGAGCGAGTTACTGCAAAAAGAAAGAGAAGTTAACCTGTTCAGCAACTACACACCTGCCAATAGATGGATCCCCCCCCCCCCCTCCTGGAAGTTGGTCAACTTAATGTGCAATCAATTACTGACTATTAAACTACTATTTTAAAATAAGGTCAGATTTAATAATAAAAATAATATTTAGCACAAATTAATATGGTTATGTGCAACAAATGTTATAAGTTTTGACAGTAAAATAATGACTTAATATTATCTGATTGATAGAGCAATAGCAGTATAGTAACCGATTTTTAGAGAGCACCATATTTTTATGTTTTGGCGGTCACATCGCTCTCTCACAACCCCCAGAATGTCTGGAGAGCAAGAGGATTAATGGCTTCATTGTCAGAAATCCAGCATTAGCTAACAACATATTATCTGATTGCAAATTTCAAACATGTGGCTCCCACTGGAAAAATGTCTGCAGACCTCATGCTGCTGAGGTTATTGCTATTGTTCCTTACCAATGCAGTCCCAGTGCAATACCCTCTGTCACCGCAGAGAGCATGCCCATGTTCTGGGTGCTTGCATGTAGAGAAGTGTTAGGTTCCCCCCTCCACTAATATTTGATACCCAGAATTTCCCCTCATTAAAATGTCTCCTGGGCTGGGGGGGGGGGGGGAATTTATATAACGAGACAAACAGCAAAACATACCTACTAAAATGCTTTCCCCCCACCAACTTTTAACAATTTTGCACTATGAGCTTTAAACATATTTAAAACGTATTGCATTTCCTTATATAAGCAAAACAAAATATATGTTAATGTTTCATAAAAGTTTCATTTCTAATTATTCTGAAAAGGCTATTAAGGAATGAGTTAATGCAATATTTGTTTACTATGCTCATTAACAAAATGTGAAATTAATGAATTCAATTCCTTCAAAGTCATTACTGTCCTTGAGTTTATTGGATTGGCAATTTTCTATGCCTAATTTGTCTACATTGAATGTTTTGGTACTTACTCTTGATCATCTATTACAGTATGTTGGCACTCATTCCTGACAGTCTATTTATGAAATGTGATTGCTTGGAAGAGGAAGGACCTAATATGGTTTGAAGTGGACCAAATGGTGGAGAAAATATGATTTGAAGTGAACTCCTAGTTCAAGGCTGTTTGCTTGTAAACTAATGTAGTTAGATGGTTAATGAATTTACCACTGGATAGAACGTGTATACACACAAAATTCAATTTCATAAAAATGTGGACTTCTTACAATCTGAAAAGTACCTCCTCATAAGATCCGAAGCTTGATTGTAACAGGTATGAAGAACAAATATGGGCCTAAATAACCCAGTTGTCAATGGGCCTTAAACCTCCCTCCTTCACTCACTCACCCACCCAGTCATCCACTCACTCACCCACCTACCAACCCACTCACTCTCTCACTCACTCTCTCACTCACTCTCTCAGGACAAATGTTTTGAGGTCCATGAGGAAGTTTCCAATTGTGGCAGCAGCAAGTCATCAACTTCATTGTCCACAATACATCTGATGATAGCGAAGTGATCCTTAATTGTGTTGATCACTTTGACGGGTCCTTAAATCTCCTTCCTTCCCTCCCTCCCTCACTCACTCACTCACTCACTCACTCACTCACTCACTCACTCACTCACTCACTCACTCACTCACTCACTCACTCACTCACTCACTCACTCACTCACTCACTCACTCACTCACTCACTCACTCACTCACTCACTCACTCACTCACTCACTCACTCACTCACTCACTCACTCACTCACTCACTCACTCACTCACTCACTCACTCACTCACTCACTCACTCACTCACTCACTCACTCACTCACTCACTCACTCACTCACTCACTCACTCACTCACTCACTCACTCACTCACTCACTCACTCACTCACTCACTCACTCACTCACTCACTCACTCACTCACTCACTCACTCACTCACTCACTCACTCACTCACTCACTCACTCACTCACTCACTCACTCACTCACTCACTCACTCACTCACTCACTCACTCACTCACTCACTCACTCACTCACTCACTCACTCACTCACTCACTCACTCACTCACTCACTCACTCCACACTCTCACTGACCCATCCATCTACCTACCAACCCACCAACTCACCCACCCACTGTTGTTGTAGTGTTTAACGCCCGCGTTTACTACTACGGCACCGCAGGCGGTGACACTGATGACACATGGAATGAAGCTGGAGCACCAGTGGAATGAGATGGCGGGGGAAACCAGAGCACCCAGAGAAAACTCGCCCTGACGCCGCTTCGTCCACCATGAATACCACACCCACCCACTCACTCACTCAGGACAAATGTTTCGAGGTCCATGAAGCTCCCAATAGTGGTAGCAGTAGGCGCATCAGCTTCATTGCCCACAACACATCTGATGGTAGTGGAGTAATCCTTGATCGTGTTGTTCGCTTTGAGTCCCATTGTGATCAGTTTGAAGAAGTGGACACAGAAAGAAAAGACCATTTACGAACCCAATATTTCCTTTTACAAGAACAAATACAACCTAAACAGATCTCGGTTACTAGATTAATGACAGGAGCTAGAAGGACAATATCTACTTTAAAAAGTATAACTTAGGGTATATTATGACCTATATAAATGCCTGCTGCATACGAGTACAAGAGCAAACATGGCAATCAGGATCAATTCTCATCATAAGAAATAATTGGTACTTATTCTCTTAAAATTAATATTCTTAGAAATATTAATTGTGTGTATTTGCTCTCCCTGTATAAGTTAACTACAATTATTATTTATTTATGCCAACAAACTTACTGTTGGCGTTTTTAAATACACAAGCCGTGTGTGGGCAAAAACACCAACAGTAAGTTTGTTGGCATAAATAAATAATAATTACCATCTGAAGGTTATTTAATCCTGGGATATAAAGTACTTACAATAGTAAGTCACCATTGGGGTAATTTGTCTCTGATGTGAGACTGCCTTTGTGGTTTACCAGGAGAAATACGAACTGGTTTGAGAATTTAATGCCATTCTGGCAGTTTGTCACAATAGCTCAGTTGATTAGAGCAGCCGCCCGGTAAGCGGAAGGTCTGTGCTTCAAATCCTAGTTGTGGTATTGAATTTTTAAGTTCCAGTTCTACCTCTCAAATAATACTCTTTAATTCACTTCAATAAAACACCTAATTTCAAGTAAAATCATCTCATTTTTTGACAGCAGAATTAGAAAAGCATGCTGAATCTAAAAAGTGGAGAATTTTGTTGTCCTCTCCAAGTGTAATCACTCAAGCCCATGAAGTCACCAGTAGCAGCCTTCAGAATCCTGACAAACCACGACTGCTTTATGAGTCATCTCTATGAACTTGGTATCCTGACTTTTCCACATGCACCCTGTGTGATGATCATGCCAACATGGATGGAGATCACCTGAAATCCTGCTAAATGGTTTCATTGCCAGATGCAAGGCATTGAACAATATTTATCTTCAATAATAAAATATATTCTTTATAAGAATCAGCACTTTATTTTTACTTTTGTTATTACCTCTTACTGATAATAAATTGGTATATAATTTTGGATCCTAGAAAATCTTACTTTTTCCTTAATGGAACAATCTTTTAGTTTTATGACAGAATCATACTATGTTACTGTATCACACTTTGTATAGATATCCCAGATTTTGCACCATTTGTGCTATAGTTTTCAAGTTAATGGCCAGTTTTTACTTTCTCTACTACTAAGTAGGGGAAGTATTGTATTCTACCCAAAAATTCAATGTCAAGATTTCACTGGAAATTTTTGTTTTGAGGCCCCCTGAATCCAAAGAAAGCATTTTTAGAAAAAGGTCTGTGTGTGTCTGTGTCTGTCAGTCTGTGGACAACATAACTCAAACACAAAAAGTTGGGTAGAAACCAAAATTGGTATTTAAGTTTAATATCTTTTAAGAATGAGACTTGAAGATTTTGAAGAAAATTGCTCTACCTTAAGTTACCCATAACATGGAAAATGTTTTGAAAATTTTTATTTTCTTGAAAATGGTCAAACGATTTTGATTAAAATGCCATATGTTGGAGATATTTTGATGACAAATGAAATGTATATTTTGAGTTTACTGTCTAATAGCCTATGTAGTCCTGTTTCCTCTGGATGACTTTTGAATAACTCATAAACCGTAAAAGATAAACAAAATGTTACTATACAAAAAATGTAAATCTCACTAAGACACACAGTTTATGTCCAAATAATTTTTTTTGTAGAGTGAACCATTCTGGAGATATTCCTTGTTATTTGTATGAGTTTTGGAGAACTTATATTTCTGTCAAATGGAACATCACTATTCATTTTTTATATGTTAGGCGTACAAAGAGAATGGAATTTGAAAGCTTTAAAAGGTTTGACTACTGCTCAAAGCCTACTGTATACCCATATTCCCATTGCATATACAAGGAAATCAGCAATAAAATAATTTCTGCAAATGTTTACCTCAATTAACACAAAGAAGAAATAGGAATACAGGTTTGTAAGAATGGTTAGTACAAGAGTAGAGAAAGTCATGTGAGTGAAACACATAAGATTTTTTCTCTCTAATTAGACTTTCATTATGTATACATTTTATGCTTTCAAAATATTTATAATTTCTCCTTCATGCCATTTTGTTGCAAACTCATCGTAATTTCATGGTAGAAATCGTAAAATATGAAAATTTCAAAGCATATTGAAGCATACTAAAAAGTAAACTGTTAGTATGCTGATTGCCATAGAGCAGCTGAAGTTTGCTGAGTTAATACTGCTTATGTAGTGCCTGGATTTGTGTACATCTTAAAATACACAACGTTGACTTGGTGGTGGTGTTTGTTTACTTTCACATCATTAGAGTGGAGTTAGTTGGTGCCTGTGTGATGAAAGAGTACTTGCTACCGTGGATGTGTTCTGGAGTATGTCAGCATCTGAGTTATTTGTTCTTTGTCAGCTTAAGCCTCTAGTATCAGCTAATGTCCTAAGTTCTACTCAGCTTAAACTTCAAAAAAGATCAATAAGAATCATACTTGGTATCCCAAAAACAGAAAGTTTTAGAAAACACACATATTTGTTTATAAAAAAATTTTTAATTTATACCAAGGCAAATGCATCACATTATGTCACAAATTGGGAAATACATTCATATAATGCACAGAACAAGGACAAATTTCATACTAATAAAATTGCAGGATGCAGGATTGCAGGATACAGGAGCATCATGCTCTCTTTTTTCCTTTTCTAAATCCTTAGAATATAGAACAAGTTATCATGGAGAAATTGAAGCAATTAATGACATCTACATAATATTAAACATTTTATAAATGCTGTCTTATTATCAGATTCAAAAGCAGCAATCTTATCAATAGCTCCTGATAACAAACAATACACACACACACACACACACACACACACACACACACACACACACACACACACACACGCACGCACGCACGCACGCACATGCACGCGTGCACACACACACACAGACACAGACACAGACACACACACATGTATCTAAAATGAAAATTGTATGTAAATAAAAAAATGCAAGCATGTAGTATTCACACGGAATGGGGCATGCTATAAAAAAAAATTAAATATTAAACACACACACAAACAGACAAACACACAACACACCACACACCACACATACCACACACACCACACCACACACCACACACACCACACAACACACCGCAACACACCACAACACACCACACACACACACACACACACACACACACACACTCACACACACACACACACACACACACACACACACACACACACACACACAGACACAGACACAGACACACACACACACATCATATTTTGATTTTACACAAGACATTGAGAGAAATGTCAGCCAAGTAGAAAACATTTTAAATTACGTCAAAGGAAGTGGTATACTGATCGCAGTTGAAAGCAATTGTCGAAGCAAACTATGGTATGACACAACAACAAATCATCGTGGCAGAGCACTGGTGGAGTTCTTAACACTAAGCGATTTGATTACAGACAGAAGCATGCAATGATCAAGACGCTTGCAACCCGTGCTTCCCGCATCTGTGAGCTGCACTTCTTAAAACAAGAACTTGGCCACTTAGAACAAGCATTACTTTCCAATGGCTATTCAATCCAAGAAGTAAGAAGAGCTTGCCGGCCTCCTAAGACTCAACCTGTCATCCGGAATCCAGATCAGCCCAAAAGTAAGGGCATTGTGTTCCTACCATACTTAAAAAATGTCACCGACCGATTTGATCGCATATTACAGTGACATAACGTCAAGACGATCTTTAAACCCACCAGACAGCTAAGCAGTTTACTATGATCACCCAAGGATAACCGAGAAGCTTTGTCATCGGCTGGAGTATACAGTATTCCTTGTGGTTGTGGCTCAGTTTACATTGGAAATACTCAGCGCAGTGTTAAGACTAGACTCACGGAACACAAAAGAAGCTGCCGCCTGGGCCAAACTGATAAGTCTGCGGTTGCTGAACATGCCATTAATGCAGTCGGTGAACACAGTATTAAGTTCCAGGATACGCGCATCCTTGCATCTACCATACATTACCATGCCCGACTACAGCGAGAGGCTATTGAAATTTACAAGCACCCTAACAACTTTAATAAGAAGGAGGAAGCCTTAAGATTAAACAGCAACTGGCATCCGGTCATAGAACATCATAAGAAGCAGGAAAGCAAGGTAAGTCAATCAGAAGAGACCAGCAGCATAAGAGAGATAGAACCCCCTCCACCAGCTACCATGCCTCGGTACGCCCTGGGCCAATCAGCGCACATTGTGCATGGTATAAATGGAGCGACACAGACAGTCGACGCATCAGTCGCAGTGATACCTTCCACGAGGAGACTTCGACAATGCCACTGAGGATGTTTACCGCAGTTGTAAACGAAACGTCTGGAAGACAGATCTCCAGCAGACCACGGCATAACAGCCCGGAAGATACTTCATTCTACGATTTGAATATTGTCAACAAAATGTCGGAGCCAACCTTTGAGACGATAAGGGCCAGAAGCTACATTGATTTAACATTAGTCAATAATAAACTACTAAGGCAGGTTATCGAGTGGGAGTGTGGAACACAAGAAAGTTGTTCCGATCACAGAAATATAACCTTCAAACTGAGCGTGACACGGCAGCACATATTACCTCCAAACAGAAACCAAACCACAAGAAAGTATATAATAAAGAATGGCGATCTTGATAAATTTGAAATTGCTCTTGTTTCAAATATCAAAACAACCTTTCATTATTACAAGACTGCAGATAAGAAAATAATGGATCATGACCTGGAAAATATTATTACTACGTACGACAATTGTGATGAAGTGGAAAATTTAATATCCTCATCAATTAACGAAGCTTGCAACACAAGTCTCAAGATGTCTAGGGCAACAAAATATGCGTTGAAAGGAAATACGGTTTCGTGGTGGAACAATGAACTTACAATCCTAAGGAAAAAGACACACGCACTACGAAGACGGTACCAAAGAACTACAACAAATGAAGATCTAAGACTGGAGAGGAAAACCAAATATCACGAAGGAAAACATGAATATGAAATGAAATTGCAAGAGGCGAAACTGAACCCTTGGAAGAAGTTCTGCACTATAGTTGATGGAACTAACCCCTGGAACGTAGTCTACAAAATAGCCGCTGGGAAAGTCAAAACCACAACACAACTAACAACCCTAGAAAAAGAAGATGGAACATACACTACAGACATGGAGAACACAATTGAACACATGCTGGAATACTTCACACCACAAGATGGTGAAGGAAGTGACAATGCACATCACAAAGAAACAAGAAGGTTAATTAGAGAGCCAATAGATACAACCGATGATGTACCTTTCACAACTGAAGAAATAAAAGCCACCTTACAAAAGTTCAACCCTCAGAAAGCTCCCGGTGAGGATGGGATAACCAGTGACATTCTACTAAGAGCATTCAAAGTTC
Organism: Tenodera sinensis; assembly: GCA_030765045.1. Lineage (NCBI taxonomy): Eukaryota > Metazoa > Arthropoda > Insecta > Mantodea > Mantidae > Tenodera > Tenodera sinensis. The sequence goes on along the minus strand of CM060963.1, from coordinate 94,430,833 downwards.
TGCCTTTATTCTTCACACAGTTCTACAACATGTGCCTAAGTAAAGGTTGTTTTCCAAAAAGATGGAAGCAGTCTATTGTGCTTCCAATCACAAAACCTGGCAAGGAAGAATGCAAGGATGTGTCTAAATAACGTCCAATCAGCTCGATAAATATTGGTGGCAAATTACTTGAGAGGTTAATGATCGACAGGATAAATTACCATCTGTGGTCTAAAAACTTACTCAATGGTAGACAGTACGGCTTTACCCCTCAAAAGGGAACAATTGATGCAGCACTTGAAGTCAAAACCTTCATAGAAGAGGGATTGAAAATAAAACAATGTATAATCCTAACAAGCCTTGATGTCAAAGGTGCATTTAATGCCGCCTGGTGGCCCAGTATTCTCAAGAACTTAAAAGAATGGGAATGTCCGAGAAACATCTACAACTAGCACTAGATTTCTTCAACCACAGGAAAGCAAAAATCACAATAAACAATTACACAATGGAAAAAGAAGTTCAGAAGGGCTGTCCACAAGGATCCTGCTGAGGCCCAGGCTTTTAGAACATATGTATAATTCCCTATTAAATACTGATTTCAATAGGAAAACTAAAGTCACGGCATTTGCAGACGACCTTGTCATATTAACAAGAGGCTCAAGCAAAGTAGAAGCAGAAAACATAGCAAATCAGGATTTAATCAAAATTCAGAACTGGGCCACTGACAACAAAATATCAAGAAAGCAAACGGACAATTGGGATGTCAATATCCACTTAAACAACAAGAAGCTTAACCAAACTGAAGAAATGAAATACCTGGGCATATGGTTTGACAGTAAGTTTAACTTCAATGCACACATAGACCACACTGCAGGGAAATCAATCACACTCATCCACATGTTATCACGGACAGCTAAACTACAATGGGGATTAGGACACAAAGCACTAAAAACAATATACGAAGGAGCTATAGTCCCAATAATGACATATGGCTCACCAGTGTGGATAGATGCTATAAGAAAAATAAAAAATCTAACAAAATATAAAAGGATACAAAGATTGATTAATATAAAAATTGCTAAAGCCTACCAAACTATCTCATACGAGGCATCATGTATAGTAGCAGGCGTTCCACCCTTACAAATAACCATAGAACAATATGTAAGAACCTACCTGGCAACAAAAGTCAACAATCAAGAATATGACGCACCGCTGGAAGTCAGGTATTGGAGACACCCTGCGGAAATACCCCTAATAGATGAGGTAGATAACAACAATGAATATGCAGTTGAAATGTACACCGATGGTAGCAAAACTGGTGATAAAGTTGGGGCAGCAGGGATCATCTTCATCCATGGCAACCTGGCATATAAATTAAAGTTCAAGTTGCATCCACAATGCACGAATAACCAGGCTGAACAACTGGCAATATTAAAAACACTTAAAAAACTAGATGAGCTTGGGTATGGAGAATACGATGAAAAACGAGCTGCATTATTCACAGACAGTAAGATAACTCTAGATCTGCTCAGGAACAACATAAAACATAACCAGCTGATAGAAGCAATCAAAAACAAAATCCTTGAACTTTCAAAATCAAAGTGGACACTACATTTCGGCTGGGTGAAAGGACATGCGGGAATACACGGAAATGAACTTGTGGACAGACTAGCAAAAGAAGCTGTCACGGAAGACACTGAAATAATATATGACAAAGTATCAAAAGAAGCTATAGTAACTAGAGAGAAAGAAACTGGACTCGAAGAATGGCAACAACAATGGACAGCATCAAGGAAAGGAGCAGTAGCTAAAGAATATTTCCCATCCGTGAGAAGAAGATTGAAGCAACGGTTACCAATATCTCCAGAGTTCACAGCAATGATAACAGGACATGGAAAGCTAAGATCATATTGCCACAGGTTTGGATTTTTAGATAACCCAATGTGCAAATGTAAAGAAGAGGACCAAACAGTAAACCACATTATATTTCGATGCAAAATACTAAACAACCAGAGAAACGACATGATTGGGAAAATACAAAGTAAAGGTGCTACTTGGCCCATAAACAAAGAAGAACTTGGAAACAATTTCATACAACCTTTCGTTAACTTCATTAATGCTATAAAATTCAAAGAAATAGAATGACTTAAGTCCAAATATATATATATATATATATATATATATATATATATATATATATATATATATATATATATATAATTTCTACTCCTTACCAAGATTGCAACCAGTATCATTGTCCAAACACATTTCAATACTCTACTGCTGTTACAAGTATAATTATATTTGCCTTTCACTATATGATAAGTACTAGATTTATGATTTGTAAAATAGCATTAGGTTAAAAAAATAAGGCCAAACAAAATAAAATAGCATTAAACAACAAACATCAAATAAAAAAAACAAAAAAAAACTGTAAATATGCACAACAGAGAAGTATTCAATTAGACTAAGGTAGATAAAAAATTAGACGTAAACAAAAATGTAAATGTTCAAATAGAACATCAACAATATATACATGTATCTAAAATAAAAATTGTATGTAAATAAATAAATGCAAGCATGTAGTATTCATACGGAATGGGGCATACTATAAAAAAAAAACCACACACACACACACACGCAAAATCAATTCAATTAACAAAATTTAATAAAAAAATATTATTACAATGGATACCAGCACACTGTTGTTTATAAGGTAATGAGATAGCAGACAACTCAGCCAAAAAAAAGGATGCCTGCTCACTTACGGACCAACAAGAAAAATAACATTCGATTCTGTAAAATAATTAATAAACACCAATATAAACATTTCAATAAAATAACCAGATACCAGAAGTTTAGGCATTATAAATCATTAAAATAGGCAGGCAAAAGGGCATTCATTATAAATAGCTAAAATAGGCAGGAAAAAAGGCATTATAAATACTAAAACAGGTAATAAAAGGCAATTAGAAAAACCAATTTATTTACTAGATTACACTATTCAATAACTCGATTGTCATATTTTAAAGAACTTCAAAGTTTCAAAATGCTAGTGTTGTGATTAACACAAAGATGAACTATATTTTAAAAAGACCTGTATATTGCAATGCCTTATTTGTTGCACATGACAACCAAATGCTTTTTAAAGTTCTCTGGGGTCCTGTTGAGTCTCATGTCAGATAACATTTTTCATATGAATAAAGACCTCTCAACATCGTCTGAGTGTTTTGGAGCAAATCTAAAATATAGTATTATTGTAGGATCCATTTTAACTGCAACAGAATTGTCACCTTGTAGAATTTTTCAAATGTTTCTATCCAGATCACAATTTTTCCATAACACTTTTTTACATTTTTTGCTAACTAATGAACGTATTTTCCTGGAAAATGTCCAATCTTTGCACTGAATCATCCACAATTTTCACTGACTCTGTTAAAGGCTTTCCTCTTGCTTGAAGCTGGCAGATCACTTGAGGCGTTGAGCACAACAGTGGCCCAACCACTAAATGTACATAATGGAGATAATGGAGTGTAAAAAATATCTGTGATTTGAAAGTTTTATATTGACTTTAATAACTAAGCAAGTCATGATATTTGGAAATTTTAATCAATATAGCACCGACATTGTGATACATAGTTACATACATGCAAGAAGGTTGAGCCACTGTTTCTATCCAGGAAGCCGGATTCAGTTCAATGCAATAACACACTCTCATGCCATCTGTCGGTGGTTGTAGAAATGTGGTATAGGCCACTACTGCTCTCCTAGATTTTGATATGGGGTACGTGTCTGTGCTAATAACTCAGTTTCTGAATTTTTGTGGGTTGGGCCACTGTTGCACTCAATGCCTCACTTGTGGCAGGAACCCACACTCGGCTGCAATGATAGTTAAGTCATTTTTCACTTCCAAAGGGTTGAGAAGTTTCTTGGCTGCTACAATTGAAGATGCTTCATTCTCCAGAGTGCTCAACACCTCAGTTATGGTTTGGAAATTCGAAGCATAGTAAAGTGCTGCTGAGATCCATGTGCCCCATCTTATTATGATAAGTTTGGGTGGGGGTGGGGGCGATGGTCTGAGGTACATCTGGTGCATTGGATTTAAATGTCAGGATTCTTGATGGGGCTTTCACAAAGATTTTAATACCGGAAATCAATTTGTCAGCATCCGGAAACAAGCATCGCATCTCTTCAGACACCCAGCGAAAGCCATGTTCTATGCAGGCCACGTGATGTATATTTGGAAATAGCACTTTTAATGCTATTCCAGCCTTTTTCATATATAGTAATAGTAGTACTTTATTCGTCACATTACACTTACATGGGTGAGCAGGTGCTCATAAATTGATGGCTCATCAATACATATATAATTACAACTTAAGGATTAAAATAGGTCTACAAACATGGTATAGAGTGTAAAAGAGAATATTAAACATATAAAAAAAATGTACGGTAAAGATTTGCTAAGATTAAAGACAGTTAAAATTAAGGTCACAGTACATCTTCCATGTTGAAGAGAGCAATAGCAGTAATAGTAACCGCTTTTTAGAGAGCACCATATTTTTATGTTTTGGCGGTCACATCGCCAAAAGAGCAAGAGGGTTAATGACTTCATTGTCAGAAATCCAGCATTAGCTAACAACAACAACATGTTGTTGTTGTAGTGTTTAACGCCCGCTTTTACTACTACGGCACCGCAGGCGGTGACACTGATGATACATGAAGATGGAGCACCGGTGGAATGAGATGGCGGGGGAAACCGGAGTACCCGGAGAAAACCCGCCCTGACGCCGCTTCGTCCACCACGAATACCACATGCGGGTCCCTGGGATCGAACCCGGGCCGCCTAGGTGGTAGGCGAGCGCGCTAACCGCTCGGCCACGGCGCCGCCAACAACAACATCTTCCATGTATTCTGTGACTGAGTAGTATGCCTTGTTGGCAAATAAACTTTAGACTGTTTTTTTTAAACAGTGCAGCATCACTGGATGTTGTGGTATTGAATCTCTTCAGGCCACAGCAACATTAATGAACTGGTGAATAACTGCACGATAGTTGAATTGTTAACTTTCTCAAGACACTGTTGTAAGCAGGAATGGTTTCATTGATTCATCTTCTTTAGGATCTAATAGTCTAATAAAATTGACAATGAAATCACCCATGATATCAGTTGACTTGTTGATACAAATCCAGATCTTATTTTTCATTTTACCCTTAATGATTTTTATTGGGTCATCATAAAATTCAATTAAACATTTTTGCAAACTTGACTTGCTAGATACAGATTTGTTAGTATACTTCTCCAAAAACTGTGGTAATGTAGGATTCTGTAATTTCCACTAAGGCATTCTGGCGCTGAGGAAAGTTTTACATAAGCCAAATGCAAACTGGGATTTTTGACTCAATGTTGCAATTACTGTTGGAAGCAAAGAAATATTTTTCCCAGTAGCCTTGGGAAGTGCATTTTTGTGTTTGATTGCGCTGATGTGTTGCAATATAAAATACTTTTATTCGTAGTTCACTGACTACTCACATATTTTGCATGTGAGTACCTTACTGTCTGTACAAAATACGTCGGATCCAAAAGTATTAATGTAACTTTGTAATTTACGATATAATCCCCCAGAGACCAAGGAAAACAACGGTTGCAGCCTTCCGACTATTGACAAATCACGACTGCTTAGCAAGTCATCTCTACAGAATAGGTATCTCAGCCTCACCAATATGTGTCCTGTGTAACGATCCAGCAGAAATGAACGAAGACCACTTGAAGACCTGTGAAGCATTAAGATCAGAAGAAACTACAGTTCAAAAGTATTGGAAAGCACCAATGCTAATGGCTTCATTGCCAGATGCAAGGCACTAGAAAACAACAACAACTTTGTAATTTACTGTGTAAAGGAACACTGAATTTTGGCATCTTGCTGTTAGCTACAACAATGTTGCAATAGAAACTGAAAGAAAAGCAACGTCCCGCACTCATTATTGCCTTTTAAGATAAACACAAGCATAATTCAAATGTTTTCTGTTGTCTATACATTTATTTGCATGCCAGCACTCATTGCTGCAAAGCAAATAATGAACTGTAAGAAGGATGCCTATGTTGTCTGCAACTTAAAGACAATAATATACATTCAATGAAGTAACTTTTATTGTCACGGACTGGTTATTGAAATAAAATGTACCTGAAGGAAATACTTAATAATTAATAAATAATAGATAAATAATGAAATAAAGGCAACAAAATACATTTGTTTTGTAAAATAGGCATTTATATTTAAAAGGGCAGGAAAAGGCAACATAGAACTGTGGCATTTCAATCACAAAGGCATAATTCATACAGAGTCACTTTCAAATTGAAGATAAATTTTACACATTTAAAAAGCCATTCTGCCTAAGTTCTGGTCTCTGATAATAACATTACAATATTTCAGAGAAAAAGAATGAGAAGCTCTTACCCAGAATCCAAAAGCAATACAGATCTACCTAGGAAAACAGCAGTTGTAGCCTTTTGATTATTAACAGGACATGATGCCTAAACTACCCTTTACATGGAAAAATTTGTTATTCTTGAAGATGGCTCTAACAATTTTGATTAAAACTACATATATTTAAGATATTTTATTACAAATGAAATGTTGTTGTTTTCTAGTGCCTTGCATCTGGCAATGAAGCCATTAGCATTCGTGCTTTCCAATACTTTTGAACTGTAGTTTCTTCTGATCTTAATGCTTCACAGGTCTTCAAGTGGTCTTCGTTCATTTCTGCTGGATCGTTACACAGGACACATATTGGTGAGGCTGAGATACCAATTCTGTAGAGATGACTTGCTAAGCAGTCATGATTTGTCAATAGTCGGAAGGCTGCAACAGCTGTTTTCCTTGGTCTCTGGGGGATTATATCTGGATTGGAAAGTAGTGTAATCCATTTTTTATCTTTGGCATTTGTTTCTATTTCTTGTAGGTATGAATGACAAAAAATTTTAATGATCAAGCGTTTTATTGAGGAATATGAGAAATTGAATTTAGACTTTTGTGTTATTGTTGTGGCTTTCTTTGCAAGTGAGTCTGCAGCTTCGTTCCCCATGACTCCACAGTGTGCTGGAATCCATTGGAGATGAACAGTCTTATTAACTTTTTGGAGTTGTGTTAACATTTTGTAGCATTCTCTAATTTTTGTTGACTTCTTTGTAGTATTTGAACATATTCCCTGAATTGCAGCTTTAGAATCGGAAAGAATTACTGTCTTGTTAAATTTATTTAAGGGAAGATTTAATAATTGTCGGAGAGCAATGTATATAGCCTCTATTTCTCCATCATAATTTGTTGTGTCTCTGCCAACAGAATGATAAAAGGAAAAATGTGAACATGTAACTCCAGCTCCAGTAAGGTTTTCCTTCGAGGATCCATCAGTATATATGTGCAGCCGTTCTTCTGTGGGATACCTAGTATTGATTGTTTCCAGAGCTAGAAGTTTTTGTATTTCTTTTGGTGTGTCTGATTTACTTATTTCCTCTATTAATTCCAAATTGAAGGTAGGTTGCAATAATTCCAATGGATTTTCTCTAATAAGTAGATCTTCTCTGGTGTTAGGAATGTTCAATTTGGATTTAATCTGTGTTACCTTTTCTAGGAAACTACTATGAGTTTTAAGGATTGTAGGGGGGAGGTTCTCTTCTGTCCATTTAGAGTTTGGCAGTCGTAACATTTTCTCGTGTTGGAGCAATGCTTGTTCTTCTATTTTTGTTGTTATTGATGGGGTCCATGTTAAGGCAAGCATGGCATCAATAGGTGTGGATTTAACTGCTCCAGTGATTAGGCGAAGAGCCTGATTTTGTATTTGTTCAAGTTTATTGATGTTAGCATTTGCTGCTGTTATTAAAGCTTCAGAACAGTACAAGAGGTTTGGTTTAATATACATTTTGTATGTTGTGTTAAGGACTCTCCTTGAGCAGCCCCATTTAGCACCAGCTAACCTTTTCAGGATTTGCAATTTCTTTTCAACCTTTTCTGAGATGTTTGTTATATGTTTTTTCCAACTTAGCTTTCTGTCGAAAGTGATGCCTAAGTATTTGGCATCATCAACTGCTTTGAGTGGTTTACCATTATAATTTATGCTAATATTAACTGGTTTGTATTTTAGTGTAAATAATTCATAATTTGTTTTTTCCACATTGATAGTCATGAGGTTTTTGGAGCTCCATTCATGTACTTTGTTTAGGGCTGTTTCTATTCTGTCTTTAATTAATTCAGGTTTTTTTGAAGAGCCTGAAGTCCAAATGACTACATCGTCAGCAAATAGAGCAATTTTGGTTTCTAAAGTTTTTATTATTGATGGAAGGTCATTTATATATATGTTAAAGAGTGTTGTGCTCAGAACAGCACCTTGTGGAAGTCCTTGGTGTGTTTGTTTATATTTGGAAATGTATGTATTATATTTTGTGGCACAAAATCTTTGTGAAATAAACTGAGTTATCCACTTAAGCATGTTACTTTTCACACCTATTGATTGCAACTTCTCAACTAATTTATTTCTCCAGACTGAGTCATATGCTGATTTAAAATCAATGAATACTGCCAAGGTATCCTCCTTTCTATTGAAAGCTTCCTTGATGTCTTGGCTTAGTAGGAGTACATTTTCACTTGTACTATGATTCTGTCTGAAGCCGGTCTGTGAACTATTAATTAAGTTGTAATATTCTAGGAACCAGTTAAGTCTAGATGCCACCATTCTTTCCATCACTTTTGCAATAACACTGGTCAAAGATATTGGTCTGAAACTATTAATATTGTTTGAGGGTTTGTTTTTCTTTAAAATCGGGATGATAATGGCTTTTTTCCAGTCGGAAGGTACAGTCATTCTCCAACACGTGTTATACAGTTTAAGTAGGATTTCTTTTCCTTTCCTGCCAAGGTGTTTAATAAACTCTGGATGGATCTTGTCAGGTCCAGGAGATTTTTTGTTCTGTAATTGTTCTATTGCTAAATCCAGTTCTGTTTCATTAAAATCCTGAATAAAAATATCATTTCGTATACCTTTTGGCTTACTAGTTTCTCTGATAGTTTTTTGGATAGCCTTATCTTGTTTTTTATACGCTTGGGGTACTCTTTGTGACTGAGCATAAAACTTGTTAAGGGATTCTGCTATTTCCCTATCTGTAGTTAAGCTTTTGTTATTATATTTTAATGGTTCAGTTGTATTTTTTGATAATTTTGTTTTATTAAGGAATTTGTATATTTTATTTCCATCTTTCCTATAGTCCATATGTTCTACAAAATTTGTGAAACTGGCCCTTTTTGCTGTAATTAATTCTTTCTTAAAAATGGCTGCTTTTCTTCTTCAGTTTTGTACATCTTCTGGACACTTGGTTCTTTCGGCTTTGACTCTTGCTATATTTCTTTCGTGTTTTAACTTAGATAAATATGGAGACCAAAAGTAGCTATATTTCTTTAACTTTCCTTTGGGGATATGTGTTTTGGCTGCTGTCAATAATATTTCACAAATTTTTTTATTCATTTCATCTGTTGACTTGAACTCTGATTCTAACAGTATATTACACTTCCCTTCTACCTCATTTTGGAAACTGGACCAATCTGCTTTTTTAAACAAATGAAATGTACATTTTGAATTTTCCGGCTCTAGCCCTGTTTATTCTGAATTACTTTTGAATAACTCCTAAACTGCAAGAGATAGACCAAATCTTACTGAACAAAAAATGTAGATCTCACTAAAAGACACAATCTATGTCAAAATAAATTTTTTTTGTAGAGTGAACCATTTCGAGATATTCCTTGTTATTTGTGGAAACGTTTAATCATTATGGGAACTTTTAATGACATAATAGACAAAAGTCAAATGGAAAGACACTGGTTCAGTTCATAGCATAGAATTCAGGTGACTGTAGGAATATATCAACAAATGATTGACTATGCCTTTTATATTCACACAGTACTTGTATTTTTCTATTTATCTTATGTAATAGAATTTAGAGAGCTTTTACTAAAAACCATTGTGTGTACCAATGAAAGCTTTAGTGGACTCATCAAGTGTTTTGCCTTCTTTTTTTTTGTAGTGTTTAATGTCCGCTTTTACTACTACAGCACCACAGGCGGTGGCACTGATGATACATGGAATAAAGATGGAGCACCCATTGCATGAGGTGGCGGGGAAAACCCATCCCAGCACCACTTCATCCACCACAAATCCCACATGCGGTTGCCTGGGATCGAACCCAGGCCACTTTGGTGAGAAGTGAATTGTCTGCTAGAGCCTCATTTTGTGTACTTGATACATAAATGGCTATTAAGATATTTGCCTACATTGTCCTGAACCTTGTCTCATTTATACCAAAAATGTACTACTATTGCTGACTTTCTTTCCTGGACCTTATACTCTGAAATTTCCTTTTAATCACATTTCCAAGTTTGTTTTTGTTGGACCTAAGAGGCTATAAGAGGACTCTTTCTCTTTCATATCACATAGATTATAATAAGTTATAGTTTTGGGAATACATGTGGCAAGTCAATATCCTCTTCATTTACTCCTCCAAAATGCATGTTTTTGCTTTAATCTAGTTACAGATCATGTTTCAGTATTATTGCTAAACTTCTTATCTTGGAAAGATTACACTGGTTAATAAGAATGTCACAAAGAATGTGAATGGTGTTTGTAGCTAAGTTTTGGGTGCTGAATTAAAAAATGAAATCCGCTTTTGGCTATTGTGCTCAGTTTTCATCATACTGTCCTCCATCTCTAAAAAGACTTGAAAATACTGCATATTGGTTACTTTGGTATTACTTAATTTGCTTTCAATTTTCCTTTGTGATTGTAATTTTTGCAGAAAAGTCAAAATACATATAAGGAATTCCATACATGAATCTCATTTCTGAAATACACTACTAGGGTACAAAGGATGCAGTTGAATCATGCTGGAGAGTTGTTGCATCAGTTGCAGTGTTGAGAAAACTCTGACCTGGTGAAGTGAGTTACTGTTATTGTAGGTTGGTGAATATTAGTGTTTTGTGTGAATTCAGAAATGCTTCATGCCTGTATAAATAACCCAAATTCCATTTGTTATATCTGTGATGAGTTAACTTTGAAATTGCAAAAATTAAAACTTAATCCTCTTGTAAAGAATTGTTATAAACTTTATTGAGAGTGCAACTTTGGCAACCAAGACAAAAAATGTGCCCTTCCCCATATATTATGCTGTTTGATAATGTATAACACTCCTGATAGGCTAATTAGAAGGAGTTATATGACCTTTGGAGTCTCCATGATTTGGAGGGAACCAACAGATTGCACAAAAGACTGTTATTTCTGTACAACAAAAATATTGAAAATCTCCTCTGAAACAAAGAAAACTGTACATTATTCTAATTTAGCATCTATTTTAAGGCCTTTGTCACAATGAAGAATTGCCAGTATCAGTGGCTCGTGAAAATGTGACAGTATGTGAAGATGATACAGTGACGAACATGCAGAAGACAGGAAGTATGCATGACGCAACATTTCAAATCTCCTGTGAATCAAATGAACCACATTTCTTTTCTGAAGTGGAACTCAATGATCTTATGATGTTATTCATGATTTAAAATTGTTGAAGCAACAGGCTGAGCTTCTAGCTTCACAATTAAAAGGAATCTTCTTCTTCCTGATACAAAAGTGAATGCCTATCGTGACTGCCATGCTCTTTTTTCCAAATATTTCTCCAATGAAGATCACATGGATTTTTGTAATGACATTGAATCTGTTATAGATACTCTTAGACATAATTTCAGTGCAGGTGCTTGTTCATAGATTCTAACAAAGTTAGTCACAAGGGGACATATCCACAAGGGGAACATATTTCCTTCTACCCTGATTGCTCATACAGTTAACATGACAGAGAAATATGAGAAATACAAATGAAATATATGTGGAAATCTAAGGGTTATTGTAATTCTGCTCCGCTTGCAGCTCAAGTACATAAAGTACTGTTGCCTTATGTGCAAGTGGTACTATTCTGGAAAAAAGTGTTCTGCTTGGGAAGCATTGCTGCCTGGAGAGAAGAATGTGCTAAAGACTCCTCTTGTTAACCCAAAAGATGTACCTTCACTCATATTAAATAACATTTTATCAAAAACTTTGTGAAAGCCATAGACAAAACTTTACAACAATTCATGTATTTGCAAGTTAAGTCTCCAAGGATAAGTGAACAAACATTAAGGACAGAATATTTGTAGGACAGCAAATTAGGGAATTAATCTTTGACTGTCCAAAAATATACATTGGCCAAACTAAAAGAAACCTGGAAACAAGACTGGAGGAATACATCAGGAACATAAAACTTAAACAAATTGACAAATCATTTCTGGTCAATGCAACACACCATAAAACAATATATATCAAATTAACACATGTAAAAACTACAGCTGAACTGATAATTTGAGGAAAAAATGCACATAAAGAAGAATGTTCACTTAGCCATGAATTTTGAAATAGTGCAAGCTGAGGACATCCTGAAGTTTACATTAATTAACCCAGATAGTAGCACAATTACAACCACAACATATTCTTTCTTTTCAAACACCAATTAAGAAACTGTTGATAATGAAGATGATTGTCTTCAAAACACATGCAGATAAAAATTAAGTTGAGTGAAACTAAGTGTCTATAGGTCGACTCAAATACTTCTACAAATCATTTGAAAAGTTTCACTGTTTATATCGCTTTGTTATGTTAAGTGGAACTTTTAGATATGTTTATTCACTTTTCTTTATTCTTATATTGTTCATTTCTTTGATTAATTCATGCACTAATATGGATTACTTTGTTCTCCTCTTGTCAGATACATACAATATGTACTGGTGTCAGCATTTGCAGAAGCCATTATCACATGATAACTGAGGCCAATACAGAAATTTGAAGATTAGATCTGGATTCAGAGATGAATTATCTCCCAGAAACTGTTTTGTTTTTGTGATTAATCTTTTTTCTAGACCAGTGTTACTAGCAGAGGGAAAGAAAAGAAAAACATATTTTGATAGGTAAAACTGGAACTTAAAAATTCAATGCCACAGCTGGGATTTGAACCACAGACCCTCTGCTTACTAGGCAGATGCTCTAACCATTGAGCTACTGTGACAACCTGACAGAATGACTTTGAATTCTCAAGCCAGTTCATATTTTTTCCGGTAAACCCCAAAGGCAGCTGTCGCATTGAATTTTTAAGTCCCAGTTCTACCTCTCAAACGTTGCCCACACATAGCTTGTGTGTTTAAAAAACCAACAGTAAGTTTGTTGGCATAAGTAAATAATAATTAACATATTTTGATGCTTATTCATGTACTGGTCATAGATCAGCAATAGTAAGAGCCAATGTACCATATAAAATGACTACCATCTTTTTGTCATACAAAGATACATAAATTAATTGTTCTTTCACACTTGCTTGTAGGAGAACATTTGGAAAGATAAGATTTTAATGTCATAGCCAGGATTTGAACTTTGGATCTTCTGGTTGCTCTAACCACTGAGCTACCATGACAACATGCCTACACTAAATTATTCAACCGACTCTCATTTGTCTGGGTGAACCATGAGTAGATCTCCAATTCATGTGAGATAACATAACCTAATGGCAACTTATAATGTATAAGTACTTTAGTTCTTGGACTTCATGTGTTACCTATATACCTAAGGTCAATCAATGGCAATGGTGAGAGCAACCAGATGGAGACTGGATCCTGACTAAGACATTGAATCTTTTAGACTGGTTCTACATTTTTTAAAGATACAGAAATGTTTCACAGGATTATAATCATCCACTAAGGCAGATGAGAGAATGTTAAAGTAAGAAAGGGAATAAACATTAGAAATAATTTACATTGGCTATCATAAGGAAGAAGAATACAGTCTATAGGACGGTTGAGGTTGCCATTTCATAACTACCATGACAAATTTATGAATTACCTCCCTTTATACAGTCAGATTATCCTGTCCTTCAAATATATGCCTTTCTGAATTTGAAATGAATCTGGCATACTGACAGTATTACACTATGGGCCATTGGCACCTTTTGGATGAATTCCATTACATTTGCCCTGTTGGTCACATGTTATACATTCTTCATTTATGATGCTGTTTAATTTCACCATGCTGGCAATATAACAAGTTTTTCATCTGGGTCATTTAAAAAAATGATACACACTCATACAATAATTAAATTTTTCTTTATTTTTGGCTTTTACATAAATCACTTAAAAATTTAATAATTCATGTTTAACAATAAATCTCTGTACATCATTAAGCTATTTAAACTTGCACAAAAGTAAAAGGCACTTGGGCAACTTAAACAATTAGACCTGATGTGTCTAACTACACAACAGGTTGACAATGACAAGAGATATATAAAAGATAAGACAGAAAACAAATGACACTTGATGGTTTGTCTTTCTAAAAATTAATACTAGACAATTCTCAGTAAGTATATTAAAATAAATTTGATTTAATTTTTATATAATTTTGGTTTAGTTTTATATAGGTACTGTTTAGTGTAATGCTAGATTCCTCTCAACCATTTTATTCTTTCGTGATATTATGGGTCGGGGCATGGTGCTGTAATTTCTAATTACAGAAGCCAAATGGGTTTGAGTTCTATCATGTAGGTGGTGGTTTTATGGTCCATGTATATGACCATGGCACTCAGCATCATGATATGTTTGAGGAGTTATGATAGGTAGTGGTCTGTAGGTCATGAAAGCCAACATTCTGGCTGGGGGATGCATGGTGCTGACTACTGGCTGGATGATTCCATATTGTGGATTTGCCAGCATGTTGGCAGCCAGATTGATATGTCATTGCCCAAAAGGGCTATAGTGTCACAGATTTAGTTATTAATACACAATACAAAATATGGTAACATTGACAGAAACATAAAACATCATAAATAAAAACAAAAAGTGTGAATTCTGGTGTTAAATATTATGATGATTTTTATAGCATATTCATTCTTCAGTTCATATAGGCCTGGTTTCTGTAACATCAGATATTTCAATAAGCTATTATGTAAATAGATATCTGTTTCTGGAAGGTAGGGTAACAGTTATCAGCAGGGAGCGGGGTTTTAGTGCGAAATCCATCAAGTTAACTGTGCACTTACAACGGGAAGTGAAAGCACCGGCGACCTTGCAGAGTGGAAGGCAGTACAGCTCTCATGGTACCTGCCAGCTCTATACTCCATGCTATTAATCTTATTCCTATGTTACTAAAATTTACTAAAACTCTGCTCCTTGGTTATCAGTTTGATAAGCCCTGATTATAGTATCCCCACAACCCCCACTGGCTGGAAATCCCTCAGAGATTTGACAAACTAATGTGGTGGATAATATTATAGTTTGATTTGCATTAATTTTGTAATTTTTCTTGATTTGGTTAATATCTGCAAGGCAATGATGAAATTGACAATTAATCTGCAACTTAGTGTATATAAACTCACCTTCTGTATTTTGCGTACATGTGGGCTTTGATTTGTGTTTTTTATTGTTTTCTTTTTTTTATTTGTATGTTGCTCTCTCGGTATGAATATTTTATCAACATCCTCAATGTCTTAAGTTAGACCTTTACAGCAGCTTGTATTTTGTGCTAGAAATACCCTGTTGTAATGTACAATGATGCTGAATTTAAAAGAAGATTTAGGTTATCTAAACAACTAGTGATGAAGATGAAATAGGATCCAACTTAGAATTAACAATGAAAAGAAATATGGCCATTTTGGGATTAAATCAATTACTATTATGTTTAAGATTTTATGCATGTGACCGCTTCGATGTGCAAGAATATACTGCCTGCAGAATAATTAGAAAAGTTACTCATTTCAATGTACTTCTAAGGTGGAATTACATAACAAAGGAGAAATAACAAACTAGAAAGCCTTTCTTCTCAATATGGCAGGCTTCCCTGGTGTCCTAAGTTGTGTGGGTGTTACTTAAATGCCCCACATGAAGAAAATACAATGCTTTATAGGAACAGGAAAGGATATTCTTCACTGAAGGTCAAGTGGTGTGCAAAGTAATTCAGAAATAGGGATGTTGCTTGCTAGTCGATATCCACTCATGACAATAACCATCAGTAGGAAGAAATACAGTTTCAGCTAATGTAATGTATTCATTTTATAATGAAACTGATATCTTAAAAGTTTACATAATTGCCTTATTACTTATTTCCTACTTAGCTTGTTTAGCTCATGCAGTTATACGAAGTATATAATTGTCTTGGTGTAGGTACACATTTCTGTTCTACATGTTGTATTATAATTTGTTTCCCAACTTCATTCTTTGCTTTCATGGGCATTGGCGGACCCTTTTCCAGGGAGGGGCCTGCATGTTGGAAGTTTGCAACCAAACAATATTAATTCATTATTTTAGTTTCTAAAGTAATAGTATTTGTATTGAATAACCATATTAATTTGTGCTAAATAAAAATTGTTCTTTACATTGAAATTAAAATAATAGTCTAATAGTCAGTAATTGATTGCACATAGGGTGTATTATCTTCCAAAGGGGGGGGGGGGGCTGCAGCCCCCACTTGCCCCCCTTTGCGACGCCCATTTGCTTTAATATTAGTACCATCCATCAGTTCATTTTTTTTCAACATTCCTCTTTTCGGACACTAACTCTTTTAGTATATCTTTTTTAAAGTACAATGAAGTTACTACTTTGCTTTGCTTAGTATCAACCCATTTTATTAATTTTATGGTTAAGTTATCAAATGTGCTAAGCTCTGTTTCATAATACATCAGTGTATTGTTATTCATTTCAGTTGGTGACTATGACATACAATTATGTAAATTTGCCTACTATCATTATGCATGGCTACAAGTGCTATTCTGGTTGATATTGTGATTAAAAGAGAGAAAAATGCAGGTTGCTGCCTGTTGCTACATTCTGAACTAAACTGTAGAATAGATTGTTGTCAAAGAAATAGAAATTCTTGCAGAAACAGACACAAATAAGCTCTATCACACAAATAACAATCAAGCAGATATCTAGAGCTTTATATAACTGGTCCATGAAGTATTTTCAAGAAAATAGTACCTATGTATTTTTGTATGTTTTTTATTAATGCAACACTGGACTCTACCAGTGGCATACTGTATATTGTGGGCTATCAAAGCTATCACTGAAGCCCATATCTAAACTAAACTAAAAATGAATAAGCAATATTAACAATAATTGTAATACTAGCCAGTTTTTCTTGTGAAAAATTAGTGTGTAGGATGGAATATGTCTCATTCTCTATCATTTAACAGAAGGGAGAATAGGGCTTCAGATGCTTGTTGCCGCACTATAATGAGAGAAGAGAGAGTTAAGGTGGCACAATGCAGGAATAAACAGGTCAAGACTTTGGAATACCTTGCTACTATACTGATACAAGCGTCTCTGAAATGTGCCATGTGAACACGACTGACTGCATAGCAATAGCACATGGGGTTTGGGGTTAAAAGCAAGAAAGGTGTTTCGAATTGTGTGATTGTTATGGTTCTCAACAGCTGTATTAATATTATTTATTTAATAGTGTACAGTGTACCGAGAGAGTTGCTGGTGCTAATGTTTCGAAATGGATGAACAATGTCTAGAAAAACAATTAATGAAACAACCATATTTGCAGTTGAAATACTACGATAAATTAGTGATAGTAATACAGGGAAGGCCTACTCCAGCTCTTCCACACTTGCATTGTGAGCAGAAGCAAAAGAAATAAGAATACTTAAAAAAGGTATTTAATAATAACGATTATGATAAGTATGTGTGACTGACTGGTTCATGCAAATTAAATAAACTTTATTGTTGGCCATGCATGATATTTGTAACCAAGAAAATGCTCTGGTATATGAGTTTAGCAAATTTAGCATATTTAATTCCAGTTTTGGATAAACATAAGGGATTAACAATGCATATAAAATCTTTTACAGCTTTAAAAACTTTCAGCATTCAACAGACAGGTCATTTATTGAACTATTAGAAAAAAATTGTTGACCGTTTGCATAATGAAAAGATTAAACAAAATAGAAATGTACTGAATAGATTGATTGATGCAGTTCTTATACTTCCCCAATTTGTGAATTTTATTAAGGAAACCAGACAATTCTCTTAATGGTTTACCTGCTTTTTTCTCACATTCCACTTCACATAAATTTAAAATTAAATATTATATGCTTGAAGATCGCAATTTATTATCTTTCCATGTAGTGTAGTACAAATTATAATGTACACTGTATTCATACTACCTTTTATCTATCTTTGACCTATCTAGTAAAATTATGCTAATAAAAGCCACATATGTTTAAGCTAAATGAAGCTAAACATGGACATGAAGGAAAAATGAAGTTAGAAAAATAAACACAAGCATATAAGCACAAAAATATAGTGTGAGCCTACTAGGCCCTACATGACAAACGGTGTTCTGCCAGGACACGCACATAATGGAAGGTTAATCAATAACTCCTTATTATACAGATCTGGTAGGCCTAGTGATAGCCAAAGTCACAATCCCAGCCTATGCCACTGGATTCTATCCAGCAATTTTGCTTCCATATCAGCATTTAATTTTTATGAATTGATTAATTCATGTTCCTTATGAAAAGTGTTATATTTACAACAAAAGTAGAGGGGAAGAAAAAGCATACATCCTTGCAAAAATGAATAACTTAATTTTACAACTAATAATTTCATTAACTGGACATCCACAAATCACTTTAAGGCATAAAAACACTCACACTCTTTACATGTACATTCTTTTAGTGAGATCTCAGACAACGTTTTTGGTACAAAAGACACCTTATTAAGGCATTTGTGTGACTTTATTAAAACTTGTTCTGTAGAATTTCATTCTTGTTCATAATAAATGAAACTATGAAACTGTCTTAAACAGATCCAGTATCATTTCTTACCAATCTGCATTTCTTTTACCCATTTAATGTAAAAGTGTGTTTATCATTACAAACAATGGATTCATCAACTTTATTCAGTGGTTTTAAATAGTCTTTGTATTAATTGACTGCTATTTTAGTTTCTGCCAAGAGCAATATCTTGATTTTAGATGACATATGCTTTTAAACATTTTCATAGCAGTTCAGCTGTAGTTCTGATAAGCCTGTCCATTCTAGTATGTCCTGTACTTTCAAGGAATATAATAAATTCTTGGAATTAACATCTCACTGAGGCCACTGAATCATATGAAATTATGAAACTAATGCCACAAGTTCAGTACAGTTTTAATAAGTTTTATCGTCCTATGATAGTTGGTTCATCAGCCATGGCCAGTTCTTCAGGAGCCTTATCTCCTTTACGCTTGCGAGAGTAGAGCATAAAGGCAAATCCAGAGGTGAGCACCATAGCAAACACCAACCATGCCAAGACAATTGAAAATCCATAGTTGTAAGTGGCTCCCCTTGGAAATGTGAATGGAAGATGTTTTCTTTCATAATCTATTGAATTTATCACCACTTCATTCACGGCCAGCACACAACCACCTGCAAATATAACATTTAAAATTCATTAAAAAATGAAATAACTCCTAGATGGTAACAGTATGGGGAAGGAGAAGGACAAATGTTTCACTACGCTTTGAGATTCAGAAGATACGAGCCTATGACGATCTATACATTTTTCAATGCTTCTTAAAGGTAACATTGAGGCTGCAAATTTAAAAATACTAAAAGTAAAGCAGTTTAAATCTGCTCATGAAGAAATACTAGTTGAAAGATGTTTGTATAGCATAGATGAGTTATAAAGTTAAAGATAAGGTTCTATTCTGTGTATAAATGTGTAAGAATTCTTGTACATATGCAAAAAACAACAAAAAATAAAACAAAAGAAAGCCCAAAAATATTTATAAATTGTATAAACTTGATGAAGCTTGAAACATAGTATGATGTTGATAAGCAAATAAACCAATTTAGTTAAGTTAATTAATTCTAATTGAAATTTGTATAACTTTGTGTTAATTGTGGAACCATTAGTAAACAAAAACTTACTCCAGTTAAGATTTTGAGTTATTATACAGTTAGAGTTGAATAAGCTTTTTCATAATGTTAGCCTTTTTAGGAATATTCCATGCTGTTTTACTGTACTTTAAAAATACAAGCATTTTGTCTGAGAGAAGATGCTCGAAAGTTTCTAAGTTTCTTTTTGCTTTCTTTCACAACTGATTATTATGACCATGAAGAACAATTTATTTCTCCATATTTCTGTTAAACATTTAAGTCATAAATGAAAGTACTTATTACTTAAGTTTGATTACAATACTTGGAATATCCACAATGAAGCACACAATGAAAATTAAAACTAAAAGAATTGAGTTACACATACTCTTATGCTCCACTTAGAAAATGATTTATATGTGTAATGGACGTCAAAACATGTTTTAAGGTAACAACCTTTTTTTGAGTACAAGAGTATACAAGACTGAATTTTATTACTTTTAATATTGCTTATTACGAGAAGCATCCATAAAGTAAGTTTCCTTGGAGCCAGGAGCAAAACAAAACACAATTTAGTTGAAAGGTTTGTTAGAAGAGATACAGGAAGTTTTGAGCCATTTTTCACATATTCACCACTGGAATTCAGACATTTGTTATATCATGGGACCATCATTTGTACCCCTGTACAAATAGGAGTCTGCCAGCTGTAATTGGAACCACTGTGTGAGTTGTTGTTGTTGTAGTGTTTAACGCCCGCTTTTACTACTACGGCACTGCAGGCGGTGACACTGATGATACATGAAGATGGAGCACCGGTGGAATGAGATGGAGGGGGAAACCGGAGTACCCGGAGAAAACCCGCCCTGACGCCGCTTCGTCCACCACGAATACCACATGCGGGTCCCTGGGATCGAACCCGGGCCACCTAGGTGGTAGGCAAGCGCGCTAACCGCTCGGCCATGGCGCCACCAACCACTGTGTGACAACTACCTCTGCCTCTGTTAGTCCGGAAATGCTGACTCCTACTGGGCACGAATTTCTTGAGGTTTTGAAACAGATGAAAATCACTGGGAGCAAGGTCCAGGTTTTAGGGTATCAAACACCTCTGAGTTGAACATTTGCAGGAGCTCTGCTGTCCATCGTGCTTATGTGGCCAAGCATGTCTTTCAGCAAGGCAATACTAAGCTTCACAATGCTTCACAGCACTTGTTCTGAATGGCTTGTCACTATTTCTGCATTTCTGCATTCACTCTCTCACCTCTAGTCAGGAATTTGATGAGAACTCCCTGTCTCTCAAAACACTGAACACAACACTTTCTGTGTCAACAGTGTGCTTGAATTTTTTCTTGAAGGGAGAGCCACTGTGATGCCAATGAATTGACTGCTGCTTGGTTTCTAGGTTATTATGTGTAACCCAAGTTTCATCATCTGTGATGATATGGTGCAGAAAATTTTACGTCATTGTGGCACTGCTGCAGAATGTCCCAGCTCCTCTCATGTGTTTTAGTGTTCTGGAATTAGTTACTTTGGAACCCACCTAATGCACAATTTCTGGAACAATAGGTGCTCCATCACAATTTCATGCAAAGGAGCACATTTATGGGACCCAATGTGTAGTTCTGCAGTTGTAAATTAACAATTCTACGTAATGTATTCCCACACAAGCTGCACAAAGTTGCTTGTAATGATAGATGGCCTCCTATTGTGCTCCTCATCATGAACATTTCGGTAACATGCTGTGAAGCCTCTGTAACAGTGATGCACCATCTGCTTACTTATGATGTTAGGCCCATAGACCTGGTACAGCTGCTGTTGATGAATCTCAATTGATACTATGCATCCATAAATCTTATCACCAGAGCTCAGATTGTCGGTAAAAACCTGTTTTGTTCCTTAAGATGTATAAAAAATAAAAATTGCATATATACTAACTATGGAAATATATGTTCAAAAATGGTGCTCCTGTACAGCCTAAAAATATCTAATTTCACATTAGAACCTAGGCATTCCTCTAGACATTCTGGGGGTTGTGAGAGAGTGATGTAACCGCCAAAACATAAAAAAATGGTGCTCTCTAAAAAGCTGTTACTATCACTGCTATTGTTCTCTTCTATATTGCAGAGCAGTAGGATTAATGACTTCATTGTCAGAAATTCAGCATTAGCTAACAACATTACAACCCATTTTTACCTCATTTTACACTTTTCAGTTTCTTCATTTAAAATGCTGTGTAAGCCTGTTGGCAGTCATGTCTTGACAACAATCACAGTGAACAATGCATAGTATGGAGGACATTATGAAAATTGTTTTGAAACTGGGGAGGATGCAGTGAGCATTACTTCAGCTAAAGAAGTTGGGCTACACCTCTGCAGGATCCAACAATTGCCCATGATATTGCATTCCTCAAATAACATTATGCATTTCTAGTCCCCACTATTAATGCTCTAGAGTCTTCAGGCAAACCAGTCTACATGCAACTGGGATTGATAGAAGAGGTGACAAAAATCCAACTTGATATCCGATTATGCTGGTGAAGATGTTTCTGAGAAACTCAAATCAGTGGTTCAAACAAACCCAGGACTGATAGTTCTCTGCACAGATGATGGCATTTTGTCTGGCAAAGCACCTGAACACATGAAAGTGCTGTTCCCTTGCACCTAATACCAAAATTTAAATATGCTCTGGTGACATCAGCTGATGTGGAATGCTAATTTTTGGTTTCTAAGATGGTGATAGCCACCTATATAGCACAGTTGGTAGCACACCTGCCTCTGGCATGGAGGATCCAGGTTCGATCCCCAGTACCACTGTGGAGATTTTCCCTTGCTGGGAGGTCTGGCACAGGGTGCACTCAGTCTCACTAGGTCCTGGAGGGGCCCATTGAGAAGTAGCAATCCCAGGTCATCAAGGCCACATAACTGGTCAGGAGGGCTCAGGGCACTGACCAGTCCCACTCTCCAGTACTGTACCACACTCGTGATACCTATAGTGGGCAGAGGTGGGGAACGCAGCGGCCGGGTGACAAGCCTTGGTCCTTCATGGGCTGTTGCACTGGGGGTTTAGCTTTTTTTTTTTAAGATAGTGATATCTGGCAAGTGATGTAGTTTTTCAATGGAAATCTTAGAAAAGGTGTTAGTAGTTTACTGTGATTCTAATTATGAACATGTACAATAAAGACATTGTCAAATATTTTGGCTAATTTGTAATGGGAAATAAAATTTAATTTTTTGTTCACCTATTTTTGTAAACCTATTTTAGACACCTAATTTAAGATTTTTAGGAACTAAAAGTCCAAGGTATGTTTATCACCAATGGCACTTCAGATATGACAGGAGCTGGAATAAGAGTGTCCATTTTCAATGCTGCAATGAACCTACCTTTAGACCTGTTTTGCTAGTCATGCCATGTCATTACTCTGTCACATTCATATAGCTGTTTTGTCCAACATACAGTTTGCTAGCTATGGGACAAGTGGGAAACTTACTTTATGAACATGCCTCTCACACAATTTGAAGTCATTTCTACACAAAAAGGAGTCACAAATTATGTAATTTGGATTAATGCTTTAGCAAATGCTGTAACATACACATAGGGTATGTATAGAAATTTGTAAAGGGAAGAGTGAGTGGCTGACTGAGTGAGTGACTGGCTGTCTGACTGAGTGACTGACTGTCTGACTGACTGAGTGACTTACTGAGTGACTGACTGAGTGACTGACTGAGTGACTGACTGAGTGACTGACTGACTGACTGACTGAGTGACTGAGTGAGTGAGTGAGTGAGTGACTGAGTGAGTGAGTGACTAAGTGAATTACTGAGTGAGTGTGTGACTGACTGACTGACTGAGTGACTGAGTGATTGAGTGAGTGACTGAGTGAGTGAGTGTGTGAGTGAGTGAGTGAGTGTGTGAGTGAGTGTGTGAGTGAGTGAGTGTGTGAGTGAGTGAGTGTGTGAGTGAGTGAGTGAGTGAGTGAGTGAGTTTAAGAGCCTGTTGACAACTAGTCAGGGGAAGAGAGGACTTCGTACATCAGATTTTTTCTTATTTTATAAGCACTGATTTACTACTGCTCAACTGCTTTTTATGCACAATGTGCGTGCAATTTTACAAAGAATTTTATTCCAAATATCAGGCTAAAAGGATTCTGTTAGAAATAATTATAAGCCACATTCTAAAATTATATCTTTCATTTTCTAAAATACAATAAATACCAAAGCAGCATTGTAACACAAATGTTTGACAAATATTATACCTTTACTTGCCTTTAAGATTTTGCCAGATGTTAAAAATAATAATCTTGAAATGGATTTTGTGATACATTTAATTGTCACTCATAAAATTATTTTGTGAATACTTACATGTAAGGAATAAAATTCCTCCAGCCAATCTCTTAAACATGTAGCGTGGGTTGCGAAATGTGTACACACAGAAGATGAACCCCATAATCATAAGCAGTAGGCTGATTAGGGAGAATGAAGCTTCTGATCTGTTATAATCTGCAAATTATAAGCAAATATCAGTTGAGCTTAATAATTACTACCTGGCAAAGCGATGAAGTGTATTGGAAAGAATGTGAAACTGCCCAGCTGTTTACGTGACCTTATAGCATAAACAAGGCGAGACAAGGTATGTGCACTCTGTTCAGATACAATCATATCTTCAGGACAGCAATGTCTCATATATCAGCAGGCGTGAGAGATCATCTACTTGTGTTTTATCACTGACTATACGACAAGTTAATATTACTTCGCTCTTATAATAAACAACATAACAAGCGATTGTAGCACTCAACAGCCAAGGTCAGCACACCTCAATGCTTTGCCAAGTAATATATTACATTTTATTACACTGCTTTATTTTCATAGCAAGAGGAATATTAATGGAAAAACTACTAAATTAATATTGTTTTAGAAATTGTCATCATAGAGATTTATTTTGTATGACTGGTCAAATGCACAAGAAAAGTACATACACATAGTTGTACTCAGTGAATTGGCTACATGATTTTAGGTACCAACTTAAACAAATGGTACAGCTGATATAATTATGAGTTGGAAAAAAAAATATATATATTGCCAAGATTCTTGGAAATAGATGCCAGTTGGTAGATGTGGATGGATATAAGTTATGGGCAATGGCAGATTAACAAGGTTCTCTTAAGTGTGTTAAGTTAGCTGTTCTAGATTTAATGCTGTAAAAAAAAAAAAAAAAAAAAAAAAAAAAAAAAAACGTATGTTCAGAAATGTTTAAGTAATTGCATGGTTTAAACTCAGAATTTAGAGCATGGCATCATGAAGGCTCCCCTTGGAAACTAATAAAATATTTAATGTGCAGTCAATTAGTGACTATGAGACATGCTTCAATTTTATGCAAAGAACAATTTTTCATCAGGATATTTGTAGAAAAGAGATACTCGATGGTTTCATAGTACCTGTGTTATGAATGAACTCATCAGTGATATTATTCACATTTTAATGTAAATAAGGAATATATTTTTTCAATTACTAACTACATACTTTTACTAATTATTGCCATCAACAATAATTCCATACTGACAGTTATAAATGTTTAATTTATTGCCTTCCACAGTGGTTCCATGCTGCAATGATAGTTATAAGATTCTTATTTTTGTAAAAATTTGTACAGTTGATATCCAAGAGTATTCTTACTGACAAAGACTGAAAACAGAAAACCAGTAATATAATTATTTAATCAAATCAATAATTTTTATTTAGAAAAGATTGAAATGGTTATCCCAACTAATATTATAACTCATATTTTACTTTTTGATAACAGAGTGACAAATTAATATTGCTTGATCACAAAGTTCCAAAATGCATCTGCCCCCCCCCCCCCCCCCAAAAGAAAAGTCTGCAGATGCCTATGCTTTGGGGATAAAAGTTTTAGAGGAGAAATATTGAAGAAGGCATCTGTGTTAAATTTTGGGAAAAGTAGCTTCAATCATGCATTTATTACAGAAGAAATACATAATGGTTAAAAATAGTAGCAATTCAACATTTTGCATTAGCAAATGAATCAGTAAGTCAAACAGTTTTGAATTTGTGAACAGAAGAATTGGATTTACTCTATAAATTAATTTTATGGTTTCTAAAACTCTTAGATGACAATAAATGAGTGATGGATATAACAATAAATGGAGTTGCTTTTTTTTCCTAGCTATACCTACTCGTATAAACTTCATAATTAGTTTTGAGATGGGAACTTCCATGTTGTTGTTAGCTAATGCTGGATTTCTGACAATGAAGTCATTAATCCTCTTGCTCTCCAATATTTTTCACTGGTGATATTGAAGAGAGCAATAGCAGTAATAGTAACAGTTTTTTAGAGAGCACCATATTTTTATGTTTTGGCGGTCACATCGCTCTTTCACAACCCCCAGAATGTCTGGAGGACCACACCTGTCGTTGGTTTATGGGTCTCACCGACCTGACCGGGAGAATTATCAAAATAAATTCACCGACCCTATCCTCTGTTTACCAGTCAGAGGACGTATACATGCCATGACAGGTCAGCATTTTAGGGGTTAAGAGTTTAGAGAGAAATTAGAGAAATGGAACTTCCATGTATATATATATTTGTAATTATAGAACCAGAATGTAAACATAAGACTCATAGGTATAAGTATAATTTTTGTATTATGAATTGTGTAAAGTGAAGTTTCCTCTTAAAAGTATGTTGACCTGGGGCCTTTCTGAATGGAAGATATCGACAGAAGACAAACATCTTTTGTCATTTTGCACCAAGGGACAGCTTTGCCTTAAAAGTCCAAGGACACAGCTGGGGAAAATATACCCCTGCCCCCCCCATAACAGTACCAGAGAAAGTGCGTGGGTGAAAATATATAAATAGGTGGAAATTCAATAGAACGAGTCTGTCTGTTGTGTTTTTGCTACCAGGGTGAACCTGTAACATGTATATGTCTAGTTTTGTGCCAAAAACGTCGCTGTGTGAAAAGTGACAGTGATTATTGTAAGGTGGAAGTAAATAGTGATATTAAAGTGCAATACCAGAAACTCGTCCAGGTCTGTACTTTGAGGCATTGATGTGTAGGAAAATAAAATCAAAAAACGTCAGTGCTGTGTATTTTGTCATCTAACCTTGTGCTTGAGAAATATTCTACTCATGCCTACCTAAATCCCGATACCTAATCCCATATAAAAATCAACGTATCGGCGTATAGCAAAGAGGCAGCTACTGCACTGGATGAGCAACCGAGGCATCGAACCCTAAGTAAGTTGTCACCAAACCGGGCGAACAGCTGGACCTCTTACAAAAGTGGTGCCCAACCCCATTACGTTTTAATGCATAGTAACCAATAAGACCAATAAAACTGAAGCTGAAACTTTATTCTGAGTAAGCCATTATTTACATTAGGCAAAAGGTAGCTAAATTAACTTCCTCAAAATAAAAACAAAAACAACAACAAAATACTTTGGTGCTTTGAAAATTTAAGTTTTTCTCTGTATTTTCCAATAGGCATATCCTTACTCTCTAACAATTTAAAATTTCCGAATCAGTATCAAATCATATGATAATGATTAATAAAAATGACAGCGAGACAGTGGGAGAGTTTTCTATTGTTTTCAATATTAGACAACGCATCATAAATACATGTCACATTGATTTTAGTAAGATTGCTGAATTATACTTATAATTTTTTTTTGTCTTCAAAACCTATTTTTTCACAGCTAAAATAGAGAATGATGCTCAACAAAAGTGATATTAGTATAATTAGTAGCAGCTCACGAGTATTGGATGTGAACAAAATTTGTCAGAAGAGCCTTGATAAGGTGCACTATAATCTTTGCAAAAGTTAAAGGAATATGGAGGAGGGCCGTACTGCAGACTCTAGCGAATCCTAAGCTTGCCCCTCCTACCAGCGCTGCCGAATGTGGTACACACATCTTACGCATTCTTATGTACAGAACCTCTGTCGGTACATGCACTACGCTTGGCAACAGCACTCTGCTTGGGCATTGACCAGCGTTCACATGCCTTTAACTTTTGCAAGCGGTATAGTGCTTATTTACTTGATTTATTCATTTACATTTACTATACAGTTGTTTTGACAATGAACAAATTGATACAACTGCAGCTATTCCTAACAAGCAGAACTAGTCTGACGAAAGAAATGCTCCTTCTTGTGAATGTTGGTTTTTGTGTACACAATTACAACAATGAATTAATGTTTAAATCAAATTGTAAGAAAGAATGGATGAAATGGGGAAACTGAGAAACTTTTGCACTCATGTACATTAGCTACTTCTGCTACAGTGCTTTATTTGCAGCATAGTGCAACACCATCTAATGCCATTTACACAACATTTTAGTAATAGTATGGAAATAGAGTGCAGGAAAGGCTACACCCACAAGTGCACTTCAAGTGTGCACAGCCAAGTTGATTATGTCACACAAGTCACACATATACAGAAGCTCCTTAAAATGTGCTCAAGTCAAAATGTACCATTCCTCATTGAGTTTAGAGAAACAGTGCAGTTCGTTTAAATGCTATAATGTTGCTATGTTGCATTCAATAGCATTCAAAGAAAAAGACCAATTCATCTGCGAGGTCAAAAGTTAAGACTGTTTATGTGCTCTTGAGCAACAGGTACTACAGAGTATAAATTTGATCATGTAATCTGATAGTATTTCATTTACATTTCTGTTGATGAAGCACATTCTAATACTGTCAGCAACAATGAAGAATTGTATTTAAAATAAAGGTTGATAATTTCAGATCTGCCAACATGTCATTTGGCAATACTACTTGTAACTGTGCCTATGGGAGGGTCAATGAAAATTTTGTCAAAAGAGGGAGAGTGTGCCAATAGAATGGCAGAGTATATTTTGTCTCATATAATGCTCCACTGGTAACAACAGAAAATTAACTTTGAATTAAAATATTCAAAATATCTATAGTTTTATGATAAGCAATACTGCCAAATACTACATACACTTATGGACATAAGTATTTATATAGCTACCAATAAGAAGGAAAATGTTTTATTTGAATATTCATATATCTGAAAATGCAAACACTTATCACACATTTGAACTTCAAACATTCTATTAGGATATTTATATATTGGCATTACATTTACAATGTTCTACAAAATATATAAAAATGTTTTTGCTCAAGGGTTGCATTTTATGTGGGGCATAAGTATTTGTACAGTGATGGTAAACACGCAACACATGTTTATTGAATAACCCATAACATGCCTGTCACCTACTGCTGTGCGCTAGTCATGTTGGAGTGACTAGTGAACTGGAGAAAGTCAAATTGGGATGCAAAGGAAAGAAAAATCTTTAGGTCTAAAGGAGATGATTGTTTCATTATAGAAACAGAAAAAGTCATATTCTGAAATATCTCACATCATAGGAAGAAGTCATTTGAAACCCACATGTTAACAAATGAAGAAAGAGTTGTTGTTGAAGTCATGTATCAACAGCAAAAATCAAAAGAGCAGACTAATGTTTGCAAAGGAGTGTGTAAGAAAGGACAATGCATTCTGGGAAAGAGTTTTATTTGCACACAAAAGTAAATATAATATGTTTCTTAATGATGGCTGAATACAAGTGTGGAGAAAGCCAAATACAACAGTGGATATTCAAAATTTGCAAGCAACCGTTAAACCTTGAGGTGGTAGTGTTGTGGTCTGGGGATGCATGGCTGCTTCTGGATTAGGGGAACTAGTATTCATTGAGGGAAATATGGACAGATAATGCTACATTGACATCTTGAAAGACAATTTAAAGAAGAGTATCGAGAAGTTGAATTAGGATGACTATATCTACTTCCAGCTGTACATATTGCAGAGATTGTCTGTTTGTGGTTACTGTATAAGAACCCACACACATTATAAATACCTGCATAATTTCCAGACCTTAAATCCATGAGCACCTGTGGAGATAGCTGGAAGATGAAATCACATACCCAGAAAATCTCAATTAAAACATTTTTTTTTTGATAGAATGGCACAATATTGGTGCAGAAAAATACTAGAAAACTTATCCACACAATGCCCAAACGACTGAGAGGAGCAATTTATAGAAGAGGTTGGCATACAAAATATTAGGAAAATTGTTTAAATTTTCTGTTTGTATACATACATACGCACAAGGTTATGCTCCAGTATGAATACTTAGGTCCTCCTTGAAATTCAACCTATGAGGAAAAAAGACTTTATTAATGTAGGATAAAGCAAATTTAATTCCATTAATATCTGTCCATTCATAAGATGTGTGAAGTTCATATTTTGAGCCTTGTTCTAAGTTTTGTGACTGGCAAACATATTTGCAACTGTATGAATACTTAGTCCTTGACTAGGTATTTTATGGAATAAGTTATGTACATATAATATTGAGACATTGTTTTGACCCAATTGATTTGTTTCCATCTTAAGAAACAACCCTTTCATTTCAAGTTTAACACTCTTTATCCCTAGCAGTCCAACTCTCATTAAAGAACTACTAATGATGGGGGGGGGGGGGGGGGGTAATTTATGACCACCACTGGTAACAAAATGTCTGAGCAATTTTTCAAACAAATGTATTTTAAAATTGGGTATTATATCTTGCCATATTTATAAAGGTAATATTTAACATTAACTATTCTTTTTTTTTTAATCTTTTACATGAGTCACTTTAGATATTATGCTAACCATTATTGCAGAACTTATACAACCAATTAGAGGGAGGGTACATTATGACTATTACCGGTAAAAAATGTCTGAGCATTTTTAAAAGAAATTTATTTTAAAAATTGGTTATTATATCTTGTCATGTTTATAAAGCTAATATTCAACATTGTTTAACTATTTCTTTTTTTCTTTTTTACATGAATCACATTTGTGCTGATCGCACTTATTTTGTTTTATTGAGGCACCTCCTTTTGTTTCGCGATTCTTGTTTTTCCCGCTGGGATGCGCTAGTGTTTTTTCTTTGGGTTTCCTCTCAGTCTCACCATTGTAGGGACAGTCAGTCGGGGTTCTCCTCTCTTGGCGTGAAGGGTAAGTGGACCCGTTGTTTTGTTTTAACTAAAGCTCAGGCCGTGAATTACAGATTGGTTTTCTGATCGTTACTTGCCTGGGAGGTGCTTCTAATGTGGACGAATTAAATGTAATCTTGTAACAAGTAATTCTTGTAACCCATAGGATATCCACGCGAATCATTTAGGCATTTTCAGATAGGCTTGAAGACTGCCCAACTCCTCGCTTTGAGGGGGAGTTGAATGGGGTTATGTAAATTGGTTTTGTTTGCACCTGTATTTCTATTGTGTGTTTCGGCTTCCATTTCTGTTTAAAGGTTTGCTATACCGATTATTCATCCCTGTTAGCAAATGTATAATTTATTGATCCATAAATGTTATAGTTCTTGAAATCTTTAAAGGTCTCTTCTCTTCAATTCCTCTCCCCCCCCCCCCCCCCTTTCATGATTGTACCTACATTATAGATACCAATGTGGGGGGTACTTTATGACCACCTTGGCATTTCATTGTTTCTCAAAAATACCAACAATGAACACTGAAACAATTATGCAATTCAATAATAGAAAATTTCATTGACAATTACTATTAACTGCATGCCTTTAATAAAGCAAAAAATTATTGCTAGGGTTAACTAAGCTGTCATATCGGAGAGTGAATGTATGAAATGACTGCTTAGATGACCATAGTATTCATTGAACTTAAGAGTTACCAATAGTATTTTAGGAGGATATGGGAAAACTCTGGAAAGAGCTGCATGAAATCAAATCTACTTGAACTAGTTTATGACACTGTTAAAAGTAAATTCATCCAGACAAATAATGACTGCAACTGAAATTTGAATTTGAAACTTCTTGCCTGCGAGGCAAATGTACCATCTCCATGTCACGGTAGAGGTCTCTCATGCAGCAGATCCCTGTTCAAATTCTGCTTAGACAAACTTTGCATAAAACCTTTTATAAACCAGTGATTTTAGTGGCACACAGATTACAAATGCTTTTCACAGCACTAGATAAAAGGTTTCAACTTTTGCCAGATAGTATATATTTATCCATAACTAATCCAATATATTCGCATGCACTGCTGTTGTGGAAGAGAATTATTGCAATTCTACTTAGGGTATATTATCTAACAATTAAATTTGGTATACTTACTTAAGATAAATCTGTCCATTGATGGATCAGCTTTAACCCTGTGCTCATCAGGAAACATTGCATGAAATTTGCATACTCCTGTAAGGAAAAAGGCAAATTATTGGCTTTATTTTAACCATTTATCTAGTTACATGAGTACATTCACATAAAAAATATTATAAAGTCATCAATAATCCTACAAAAAGAATAAATATGAACGATGTACAAAACTTCCTGCCCCTTCTAATCTCCTTACTATGTGTTTTTTGTTGTTGCAGATGAAACTAATACTTATTTAAGACCAATGACTTCAAATAAATCCTGAAATGATTGATAATGTGCCTTCATAATGTCAAATGTAACATTTCTCTGATATAATCAAATGCACCCTGATACGCTTCATTGAGTTTCTCATGTGCTGATGGTGGTTGAGGAACTGTGATTTGTTTGATGTGCCACTTTAATGTAGTATCCTAACATGTCAGAATGGAACTTTACTATGGTATTTCCAGAGATCTGTAAATTATTTGAATCTTACTTTGAATGCATCAGTGTCTTGACACATCCTGTTGAAGCAAATCCAACCAAGAGAGCTGAAATGTTCCAATATGTACAGGCAGGTTATTTTATTTATTTATTGTTTGTTTGTGAGCACAGTTATCATAACAGTCATTGTTTCACGGTTTATTGGACTCAATGGTCATTGTTTTAAACAATTAGAATCATTTGCAGTTAGGAAAGATATATGCTATAATATGTAGCTTAAATATCTACTACGAGTATGACCTTGGTGCATATTGTGCCGCCGGACGCCGTCCAAAGGGAAACTCGGAGTTAGCTACCTTCACTAATTGTAAACACGCAGCCCAACGACTATGGAGCGGCCAGAACTAAGGCCTGATTTCACGCAGTTTAGATATAACGCAACTAAAGGTTACCAGCGAGAGCTGTGCGACACTTCAGCACTACTCGGATAAAGTCGGTTTACCTCGCTCGATTGAAGGCCCACATGCTATTTCCACTCCCCGCATTGCATTTGCTGGTCCCATTGTCTACTCTCTGTCCATTCATTCACTGCGAAATGCACTCCTCGAGACGTTGTCAAATACTGGACCCGTAATAGGGACACTGTCGCCCTGCAACAGGCGTAACGGTACGGTACGTTTACTAAAATAGTCTTCTGCGCCATTCTAAACCAAGCATAGCATGTTTAATACTTTGGCAAATGCATACTATACTACTCGTTTATAAATGTTATAATGATTCAGCTGATTCTATGAGTGAGTGCCTCGTCAGCTGCCTGTCGAGGATCAGACAAACTCGGATCGGAGGGTAGCCATTATTGGTGATCGACTCGAAGCCTGATATGATTATGAGGGATATGAAATGAAGGCGATGATGACTATGATACCGATAATTGTGTCAAAGGGTGCTTTGATACAGTATGATAAATGTATCATTGTCATAGATATAACTAGAGCAGAATTTGACACCAGTCAGCTCAATTTTTTTATTAGTTATTTGCGAGGTCATTCCTTAATCTGTGGTTAAGTAAGCTAGAGAGACGGGTAAAAAGCCATCTTCATTTTATTTATTCAATTTTTGAAATTTATAACGTAAGACAAGGATGAGACACCAGGAACTCAAAGACATGCTCGTCTTTCCGTTTGCACTCCTTCAGTCAAAATAAATTTTTTTTTCAACCCCAAATAACTTGTGTAGCTGGTTAAAATAGATGCCAATATTCTTGTAAACTTCGGTGCCCTCTCTACCATCAACAATATTAATCCCTTGTGATTGACACTTATATGGTGTGTGTCAGCTAAGCACGGGCTCGTGAAACCGCTGAGCAATCAGTGATGAGAATGCATTGTCCTCAGATGTATGACGCCATCGGCGTTGCAACAGCTTTGGTTCATTGGCAATTTATGCGCGTTTTCACATGCATGTACACAGGACATGAATAGTAAGACATCGAATTTCTGATGGTCTGTAGGGGCATCAGTGGCGGCTCGCAGTCAAAATTTTAGGGTAGGCAAAGTGTAACAACAACAACAACAACAAC
Organism: Tenodera sinensis; assembly: GCA_030765045.1. Lineage (NCBI taxonomy): Eukaryota > Metazoa > Arthropoda > Insecta > Mantodea > Mantidae > Tenodera > Tenodera sinensis. The sequence goes on along the minus strand of CM060963.1, from coordinate 94,396,689 downwards.
AACAACAACAACAACAATAATAATAATAATAATAATAATAATAATAATAATAATAATAATAATAATAATAATAATAATAATAATAATAATAATAATAATAATAATAATAATAATAATAATAATAATAATAATAATAATAATAATAATAATAATAATAATAATAATAATAATAATAATAATAATAATAATAATAATAATAATAATAATAACAGCAACAGTAACAATAACAAAAATAATACAGTAGAACCCCGTTTACTGGGGGCGAAGTCATTGCGGATAACGCAAACAATATATTGTTTGGTTGTTTAATAAGTGCAGAGTGAATGAGTGTGACTTACAAACCAATTACCGCCAAAACTAAAATGAATGAAGAAATTGAAAAATTGTTTGACTGTAGCATTGTGTTAAATAGCTAAAACACTTCTCTTTTCATTGTCAGTGCGCCGCAAAAGCGGACTTTGTAATAGTTCACTAATTAAGTCAGTCATACTGGTATTACAACACACTGGTATTGCATAGAGTGATAATGACACGATTCGGATCTCTGAGATCCTCGTTCGTGGAGTATGGCTGTTCGGAAAAAGTCGCATAAATTCGGATTCGGGCAGGCAAAGCGTTCTGAGTGCTGGCAGACGCGTCTACGCATGCTCGGAGTGCGTATACAGACGGAATATTTCCTTATCCATGTTCAAGGGCCTCGTAATGAGGAAAGGGGGCCGAGCCGGCAGAGGTTAAGCTAGCTGGCCCTCCACTATCCAGGTTCCATGCGTATCAATTCTGCCACACGTTTCAAACACGCAGCGCAGTTTTGATGAACCGGAATTGAGATTCAAGGATTTGATCATGCGCTGGTCATTATAACCGAGAAAACTTTTCTTGAACTACAATTTAGGGAAAATTACGGTTCAAATGATAAAATGCAGAATCATAGCTAAACATTATTTGATGTATTACGGTAGGCAGGGTAGACGTTACGGTAGGGCAGGCAATGTCTACCCTGCCTACCCTGAGGAGCCGCGCCTGAGGGGCATTTATAGTGCGGTGTTCTGATATCGGAAACCACCAGTTTGAAAGGGCACACGTTACCTCCCCTCCCTTCCAGTTGAGGGAGACGGTTATACCTGTTCGTAATTAGGCAATGAGTTGACAATACCAGTATAGGTGTGCTCTATTGGTTCGATACAGAAAGCAAGCCAAGAAAATGAAAGCATGACATGTTTGTTTATTTAACGCGTGTGTAGCTCGGCCGCCTCCTTTGAGGAACCCTCATAATCATTTTACAACACGCTACCTTCCTCTTGAGCCCTTTGAGGTAACATCTTAACATGAATCCTTACAGCTAATGAAATAGAAAAGAACTGGAATTCATAATTTTGGCAACTGAGACTCCACGTGGAGTCAACATGTAACTGTCACTCCCTTAAAATCAGGGCTGTCCTTGGTGTTTAAGAACAGGGATAGAGATTTGCCTTTTCTGAAGCGTGGAGATGGATTTATGACGGTCATTAGTTGTGGGTAGCGCAAATCTCCTTCTGTGACCCAACTGCACATGCGTTGTCTAAACAGGCTGCCCTACACGACAAGGAATGAGGTCTCCGCAAGAAGGCAGTGCTGGCTTCTTCCCGTGCTGTCTGTACTTATTTGATTCTTTTTATGCAAACATTTCATTTAGTGAGGTGTTTGTTAGTGCTATACATAGGGACTCCCTAAGGATTTAATCATTTAAGTGTTACATTATTTTCAGAACTTTACTCTTTTATATCTCAGTCATTGGTCTTTCCGCTGCAGACAGACAGTGAGTAAATATGGCAACAGTATATGGAGACTGTCACGCGAAAGCAGGAACGTCAATCACAAGATAATTTCTCACCAACCCTAGATACGCGTGTTTAGCGGGGAAAAAGAAGAGGTCTAGGATACTCTTCACATATTTAGTGCATAGCGTAGCAGCCTTATTGTAAGAAGTTACTCAATTAAGGATAGAATATTTTGATATCAGCCTTGTGTCAAATAACACTATGCCGGAGTTAATAGGGACCTTTACCATCCATGATAGCTTTGGTCCATAAAAACGCGCAACATTAATAACGATAGCCGCCACCGTTTTTGTTGATATTAAAATGTTCTCTTTAATTATCAGCTTCCCCAGCAACAGAAGCACATCTAATCTCTTTATCCAGAAATGCATCATATTTCATGCGATCTCCACAAAGTAACGCCCTTAAAATGGGGTCAAATTGACGAAATTATTTAAAACCATCTCAGCGAACATTGTTTTTCTTTCTTATACTCTAGATGCTCTCGGGCGCCAAGCCAGGTGAATTGTTGGTGGGACACCGACGTTTCGCATCTCTCACAATTCACCTGGCTTGAAGCCCGAGAGCATCTAAGAGTGTATGCGACGCCAGGAAACCAGCTTTTTCTTGTTTTCTTCACTCCCTCTCCCCCCTCCAATATTTATCAATAACATTGCTGAACCTTATTTATTTTTTCCAAAATTTATCTTATGCAGGAGTTACTAGACATCAATGTTAAGAGGATTTGCAACTTGTCGGAGAGGGGAACAAAAAAAAAAAAAAAAAAAAAAAAAAAAAAAAAAAAAAAAGGAATCTGAAGGGGAGGCAACAAATTTTTATACATACACTGACGTGCATAAAAAGCGGGTCGTTTCCTTTCCTTATGTGGCAATTGCGTTTTTCCTATGTGAAGTTTGTATTTTTAGATAAACTTTGACCCCACCCAACCAGCATCAGTACTCTATGTCAATGGCCTGAAAAAATCCTATAAGTTGCATTCACAAGACTTTCTCTGCTCTTGTACTAACTATTCCTACAAACTCTTATTCCTCTATCTTCTTCTTGTTAGTCGAGATAAACATTCGCAGAAATTGTCTTATTGCTAATTTTCTTGTAGGTGCAATGGAAATATAGGAATACAGTAAGCTTTAAGCGATAGTCAAATCTTTCAAAGCTGTTCGCTATCTGAAGGCTTGGAAATTCCGTTCTCTTTGCAGGCCAAGAGATTAAAAGGTGATTAACGACCATTTGGGAAAAGTTTAAGCATTGCTAAACTCGTACAAATAACAAGAAATGTCTCAAAATGGTTCACTTCACAAAAAAGTGCATCTAGACATAATTTATGTGTTTTAAAGAGATCTATATTTTTTGTATAGTAAGATTTTATCTATCTCTTACGGTTTACGAGTTGTGCAAAACCATCAAGGGTAAATAGGACTACATAGGCTACAGCCAGAAAATTTAAAATAAATATACAGCATTTTAATCAAAAGCATTAGAGCCATTTTTGAGAAAATCGAAATTTTCGACAAATTTTCCATGCAAACGGTAGTTTAAGGTGCAGGAATTTTCTTCAAAATCTTTGTGTCGCATCCTTGAAAATATTAAACTTAAATACCAACTTTGGTTTTTAACAGATTTTTCGTTTCTGAGGTATGCCATTCACAGACAGACATACGCAGGCCTTTTCCTTAAAATGCTTTTTTGGATTCAGGGGGCCTCAAATTCACATTTTCGGTGAAATCTCGGCATCGAAATTTTGGGTGAATTGCAGTACTTCCCTTATTTACTATACGTAGTAGAGAAAGTAAATAAAAATGCACACACAAAAAGCGAATCAATGAGTGACGTTAAATCGAATAGAAATGAAAGTGTTTTGAATAATGTCCATAAGAAAGTTTCGCCTTGATTGGCACAGAAAGAAGCGCTAGACCAATACGACGTAATTTGGCCTTTAAGGCGGAGGAGTGAAGAATTATTTACGGGTGCCGTTAAACGGAACTACAGCCAGACATTTACATGAGAACTTTCATCAGCGAGATGGAGACGAAGACAACATCTACATTTTTACTTTCACTACTGGTAAGTAGAGGAAGTATTGTATTCCACCCAAAAATTCTATGTCGAGATTTCACCGGAAATATATGTTTTGAGGCTCCCTGAATTTAAAAAAAAAAAAAAAAAAAAAAAAAAAAAATAGAAAAAGGTCTGCGTATGTGTGTCTGTATGTGTATCTATCTGAGTGTGTCTGTCAATCTGTGGACAGCATAACTCAAAAGCGAAAAGTCGGTTATAAACCAAAGGTGATATTTAAGTTTAATGTTTAAAGATTTTGAAGAAAATAGCCCCACCCTAAACTACCCTTTACATGGAAAATTTTTCGAAAATTTTGATGTTCTTGAAAATGGCTCTAACGATTTTGATTAAAATGTCATATGTTTGAGATATTTGTATGGAAAATGAAATATATATTTTGAATTTTCTGGCTATAGCTTTTGTAGTCCTGTTTACTCTGGGTGACTTTTGAATAACTCGGAAATGGTAAGAGATTGACAAAATATTACTGCACAAAAAATGTAGATCTCGCTAAATAGGGCAATTTATGACAAATATTTTTTTGGCGGAAGCCATTACGATGCATTCCTATTATTGGCCTGAATTTTTAAATGCTTATAGAGAAAAATCATTCGGTTTTTTATTTTGTCTGCTGCTCATAAGTATTGTATTCCACCCAAAAATTCGATATCCAAATTTCACTGGAAATATATGTTTTAGGACCTCCTGAATCTAATAAAGATGTGTGTGTGTGTGTGTGTGTGTGTGTGTGTGTGTGTGTGTGTGTGTGTGTGTGTGTGTGTGTTAACGGCATAATTAAAAAACGGTAAGGTGGCACAAATATTAAGTTTGATATTTAAACTTGCATCTTTCAAGGATGCAACACGAGGATTTTTAAGAAAATTCCCCACCCCGAACTACCCCCGCATGGAAAAATTCTCAGAAAAGGCCTATTTTTGATTAAATTACGATTTCAGTTATTTTCATGACAAATGTTCGTATTTTAACAAATGAGAACATCAGTTCCTGCTAATCACACATTATTTTTCTCTTACGCAGTTAGCGTAGCACTAACCTTACATTGAAGTCATTGTTGGACACACTTGTAACACACGCAATTGATCCGTCGAACCGAATCACAAGTTAACTGTCAATACTGTGCCACAACTCACACTAAATTACACTCCGCGCTGGCCACTGAGCACGCTGAACGCTGTCACTCTCCACTGAAAGACGAAATGTCCACTCAGAGGTTCGTAAGTTTTTAACTGTCCTCCACCGTCTGACTGACACACGGACTCCTCGCCGAGCGAAGTCCAGAGCGCCAGGTGGAACGTTCTCGAAAATGAAGTTTGCGGAAAGGAATTCACTATAGTAGTAATACCAGATACAATGACCATTTATCTTGTGGACTATTGTTTAATCAAGAGAACCGACTGTTAGCACAGGTAGCTAGTCGGTAGCGCTAGTCCCTCCGCGGTTGGTAAACTAGCCTCTGGCCGCGGGGCAATATTTTCTGGGAATATCTCCGAGGTGCTCTTCATCCTGGATGTCTTTTGCCTAACATGTAAACTGTAAGAGAGACAAAATCTTACTCCAAAAGATGTAGTTCTCATTAAAACACTCTATGACACATTTATGAAATACTTATTGATTATTATTAGTTTGGCTTTTCAAATGCTTTACTTTTCTCTACAGGAAAATCGCTATTCGTTCTCCCACTTTTGGCCATGCAAACAGAACAGAATTTTGAAGCTGCTACATAGCGCTGAAAGCCTACTGTATTCCATTATCCCCTTTTATCTACAAGGAATTATGCAATAATATACACTAGAATCGCTTATCTCCATTAAGTCCATAATGAGGTAAATAGAAGAATAAGCTTTTACAAGAATAGTTTGTTGTGGAATGAGTAAAGAGATCTCTCTCTTTTTATGTCACTTCACATATTGCGACGGATCTGTTAGGAGATACTCGTAGTACGATGTAGCAGTCTTCAAGGTCTCACCTCTATTCATACCATCCTGCTTCGTCAAGAGTCCACAGGGGAGCAGTGCAGGGCAACTGTACCTCCGCCTCTGTGAAGGGCAGATGACATTAGGTTGCTATCCAGTCTATCTGCTTACACCTTACATGATCTATGGATATGACACAGCATTCACTATTACCATATACTTTTCATTTATATTATTGTTTTGGACTTAAAGTGGAACTTTGGGTCGTGGTATTAGATAACCAATCCGTTATTTACCTTGGCTACTAAGGGAAACCACGATCTGTCGGCCCACAGGATTTGAACCCGGGACCTCTCAAGCCAAACACGACGAGTTATCTCGCTCGGCAAGAAAAGTTTGTGAATGCAACACTTCAGGTTTTTTTATACATAGGTGTGTGAAGATTTTCATTTTTACTGGTCAATGAATGTTTTCTAGCTTCGCTGAATAAAATAACATAACGAGGAAGAGACTTGCGTCCTAAAGTACCTGTTGAAGGTGCAGGATAGTAAGGTTAGCAGTAAATTTTTAACCCACGCATCATATGTGGAGCAAAACACTGGCAGTGACAAAATTTCATAAACTAGTTCAGAGAGCGTACGGGACCAAAAATAAAACCTTTGCTAAAAGACTTAGTAAAAGCGTGGAGAGTGTTTAATGAGAGAATACAAAATCTGGATGGAGTACAAGAATGTATTAAATGGGCAATTTAAACGCATGAGGACCAGAGAAGTGAAGAAAATAGAAGGAAAAGCACAGACTCGTGATATAAGGATCGACATAGTTATTTGCTTTTTCGCACTAGGAAACTTGGTAAGCTCTTAAAGCAGAACTTTCACGTTGATGGAAACAAATAACCAGGTTTGGTCTTTGGGATCATGATTTGAAACCAATAAAGAAAAACATCTTTTATGCAAATACATCGCTGAAACAATTATTGTTATTACTTTTATCGCCTCTATTTACCTATAGTAGATAAGGCAATATTGCATTCCACCCAAAATTCGACACTGAGATTTTACAGAAATTACAGTTTTGAGACTCCCTGAGTCCAGGAAGGAAATAATTTTTAAAAGAAGATGCATGTGTAAGATATGCAGTATAATTAAAAAAAAATGAAAATTCGATTAATTAGTATTTAAGCTAAGATCTTCCAACGATGCGACACAAACATTTTCTGTAGAAATATCACAAGAGGGTTTCATATGAGGATAATTTTACGAGCGCGAAGTGCGAGAAAAATTACCACAAATATGAAAACCTCGAGTGGTATTCGTTTAAACTATTCCGCAAAATAATTAATAATTCATTTATTTAATACTGTTTAATATTAATGGTAATTTAAAAGTAAACAACTTATAACTTACTATAACATTCATATTGTAAATTAAGATTTACTTTCACAGTTTACTCTACACTAATCAGTAGGCTGTAAGAACAACAATAATTTTAGCTTTTAATCCAGGGAAATGAGGAATTAGACATATGATTAATATTGAACCATAGGGGCTTAGGTACAATCGTGAGAAAGGGGGGGGGGGAGGAACTGAAAAGAAGAGAGCACTAAAAATTCCGAGAACTACAACCTTTATGGATCAATAATTTATACAGAAATGGAAGTCGAAACACAACAGAAATACAGGTAAAACAAAGCAATTTGCATAACCCCCAGTCAATTCCCTCTCAAGCGAGGAGTCGGGCAGTCTTCAGCCTATCTGAAAGCCTAAATGTTTCGCGTGGACCCTGAGCCCTAGTTAAAGCCAAACAACTTACCCCGCACGGCGCGAAAGGAGCACTCCGACTGCCGTCTCCTTTCACTGTCAGACCGAGAGGCAACCCATAGGAAGACACTAGCGCAACCCAGCGGGGAAAGCAAGAGTTGCGAAACAAAGGAGGTGCCTCCATAAAACAAAATAAGTGCGATCAGCACAATACTCCCGCCCCCATCTGACAACACGCACTCGCCATTCTGGAAAGGAACAGACTGATATTGTATGAGAAGTATCATATTAGGAAGGACACACCTTACACCGCCCGGTCATTGTACAGGTCACTGTGAAAGCACTGGCACCAAACACTGTCACTACAAATCACTGGCCACTGTCACATCAGAGAGCACAATTCTGTTTTTCCAGGACGGGAGAGACGATGCACAGCTCGTTGGGCGTACCGATCCCTCGTTGTTCCAGAGAAATTAACAAATTCTGGGTTTGAGCCTGTGGATGCCCTCTCGTTGCAATCAGGCGTTGAGAAAGTCCAAAACCCAAAACGTGGGCCACATACAAGCCCCTTCATATTCCATCGTCACCTCCCTGGCCTCCAGAAATCTCCATTGCGGACCTTACTGCTGCAGTAACACTCCAGATAGATGGTAACAGCCAGGCTTAACATTACACAATGCCAAACTGCGGTGGTTAGGTGCTTTCTGGACAGGTTACGAACAGGAGCTGGCGAGGCTGTAACACGGAACAAACCCAACAGAAAGGGAACAAAACGCAGGCTTCAAATAGGCTGCTGCCCCAAAATAACATCTCAGGGTAGATCAAACTGAATGAATGACAGTATTTTTACAGAACTGTGGATGACATCAAATACATAAATAGCAGAAAATTAAAAAATTGAATCAATTTATAATCAACAAGCGTGATAACATACCATAAACTGTTTAATGAACATAACAATATAAGAACAATTTAAACGAACTTGAATAACATTAAATATAATTTCTTCCAAATGACAATTTAAAACAGGCTAAATAATATATATATATATATATATACAAGTTAAACAAAATAAACAAGGCCTTGTATAAATAAATGCGCATAAAACAAAATCCCTACTGGCCAGACAACACAAGAGAACAAACACGAAATACACATAATTACTACACAAGACACACACCGCAAGCACGCAGCAAACATCCCACAAATACTCCCCAAACATACCACACCAAACACCTCACACCGCTTCCATACAAAGACACACGAAAACAAATCTACACAATGCCGACTCCACACGCCCGGCAGAAACTAACTACAGGAGCGCCGTAGAGGTATACAGCCCGGCGCACACATGGCACGCTCCAACATAAACAAACACCCACATTCCAAACAAACACTTTATTCACAACATAAACATACAGGAGTAAACAAAGGAAACCCATACACATAGGAAAACAGATACCAAACTACTGGAAGGGTTTCAATTGTGAGACGTGAGCTCTCCTTTCTTGGCCCGTGCGGAGGTCCCTTAAGCGCACAGAAACATTTTTGAAGATACTTATAATCTCGTACGGCCCTACGTATCTAGGAGCCAACTTCGCTGCATAAGCATTTCGCTTAGAAGATTGAGTGTACAGCTTACACAGTACTTTCTGGCCAACGGCATAAGGTGAAGGCCGTTTATTTTCATCATACCGCTTCTTTACCTGGGCAAGTGACTTCTTCAAATTCCGAAAAGCGGCCTTCCATACTCTACATATTTCCTCGCGAGTAATATTCTGGGGAAGCAAATCGTCCAAACGCCAAAGGTTAGACAGCGGAGAGTTAGGTATATAGGCTAACATAAGCTGATGAGGGGTAACGCCATGCGATTCGTGTCGAGCCGAATTAAACGCCAACTGCAACCGAGACAAATTAGTGTCCCACTTAGTATGATTATCATGATGAAAGGCTATTAATGCTGATTTGAGGTTCCTGTTAAATCTTTCGGCATGGGAAGGACGGGGGTAATAAGGGGTGGTAGTTATGGTTTTAATGCCCCAACTAAAACAGAAATTTCTAAAGGCGAAAGAAGTAAATTGAGTGGCGTTGTCTGTTACCAAATAACGAGGGGCTCCAAAAGCCGCAAATACTGAAGAGAGAACCTTGACTACCCCTCGTGTATTCGCTTTCGGTAAGGCCGACATCCATACAAACTTACTAAACGAATCTACTATGACTAATGCATACGTATTCCCCTGGACTGAACGAGGAAAAGGACCGACAAAGTCCACAAATAATTTTTCCAGGGGTCTACTTGCCACCTCCGATGCTAAACCTTTCCATACTGTACATTGCGCGGGTTTCGCCATTGCACAAAGTTGACACTGTCTAACTCGGGAAGCAATTTCTTTATTCATGCCCGGCCACACAAAATATTCCCGAATCTTGTCTTTGGTCTTGGCTATTCCCAAATGCCCGCCTACAGGAGATGAATGGAAATATTCAAACACCATGGAAATTAAGGCCCGTGGCAAAACAACCTTGTTCTTGCCGTCGAAGGTAGGCTGGGTCATCAAAACACCCTCCTTCAAACAATAAGGGGTAACAACCTCGCCAGCCTCAAGCCGATCAATAAGGGCCTGCAGATCCGGATCTTTCCTCTGATGTGTGTGCAAACCCTCGAACAACTCCGGAAATTCACAGACGGCTAAAACATTTTCCTTTCCGCATTTACATTCTCTTGGTTCTTCGAATACTCTCGTTAAGGCATCAGCCACACAATTTTCTGAACTACGTATATGTATCGGGACAAACTTAAAAGCTGAAATGCGTACGCCCCAACGCGCTAACCTGCCTGGTTATCGCACTCAAGAGTAAACTCAACATGCTCCAGATATTCGCGGTATTTTTCTAAGCCAAATACCACAGCCAAAGTTTCAAGTTCGTAAACTGAATACTTCCGCTCGGCTGGAGTAAGGGTACGTGAACTATACCCAATAACCCTACGCCCCATAGGAAAATCCTGAAGTAACACAGCAGCCACCGATCCCCTGCTTGCATCGGTCTGAAGGATAAATCTACGTGAAAAATCAGGGAAAGCCAACACCGGGGGATTCATTATGGCCTGTTTAAGGTCTTCAAAGGCCTGCTGCTGTTCCTCACCCCACTTAAACGGCGTTCCCTTCCGCCGAAGACGGTTCAGTGGTTCCGCCCGCGCTGCAAAATGCGGAATAAACTTGCTGAAAAAGTTCACCATCCCCACGTACCTGGCCAATGCCTTTACGGTTTTAGGGGGAGGAAACTTACGTAGAACTTTGGTCCGCTCCGGATCAATCGTTATCCCAGCCGGAGATACAATATGACCTAAGAAAGAAATCTGTCCCGCAGCAAAGTTACACTTCTCTTTGCGCAAGGTAAGGCCTGCGCGCTCGAGCCGGTCAAAGACCTCCGCTAAATGTTGGCAATGGGTTTCAAAGTCGGGCGAGTAGACAACCACGTCATCTAGATAGTGATACATATATTTAAACTTGATGTCCGAAAATATTTCGTCTAATAACCGCGACAACACCTGAGCTCCAGTAGCAATTCCGAAGGGTACTCGTTGAAATTCATAAAGCCTCCATGGGACAGCAAAAGCCGTTAGTGGCTTAGAGGACTCCGATAAGGGCACTTGGTAGTAGGCGCTATTCAAATCCAAACTAGTAAATACTTTGGCACCCGCAAAATAATGCGCTGCCGAATTTAGATGTGGCATTGGTTGGGCCTCGATCTTTATCTTTTTATTCAAGTGCCGGTAGTCCACCACTACCCTGAAATCGTCCTCGCCCTTAGGGACCAGAAATACTGGACTACTATAAGCAGACGTGGACGGCCTGATCACTCCCTTTCGTAACATTTCGTCGATCTTTTTACGAAGAATAGCCATTTTAGGTGGGGTGACACGATAGGGTGGTAACTTCACAGGGGTGTCGTCTGTTAGTTGTATATCATACTCCACCAAATTTGTTACTCCTAAACGGTCAGCAAACAATGACCCATGGTTCGCACAGAGTTGTTCCAGCGAACGGCCCTGCTCTTCTGTCAAATGGGGGAAAGCATTGCTGACGTCGCATATATGGTGACGTAGCCCGCCACTCTCCTCCAAAGGTGGTTTGTTGATGACTTGACCGCACTGAAATGCAACTCGTTCGGAAGGGGCAAATGCAAAGGTGATTTCCCCATCCCGAAAATCAAGCCTTAGGCCGACTCTAGTCATAAAGTCCGAGCCTAAAATCAGTTGAAATGGCAGGTCCGGCAGAAGATAGAAATAGTGTTTCCACGTAAAACGCGAAATACGTATGGTCAACAGAACCTTGGCATTCACCTGAAATTTATGACCATTTACAGACACGCACCCAACGCTACACTGTCGCGGTTTGGCCGAGAATTTACCAAGATAGGTATAATAAAACTCCTCGTGTACCAAAGAGCAGGAACTCCCCGAGTCCAAGAGAGCGATTAACTGTCGTTTCCCAACAGTCACCTGTACTGTCGGCTTCAAATTAAAGGGCTTGGCTATTATCCGACGGAATATCCGACAACAGGCAGAAATTCCGCAAGGAGCTCGTTGTCAATCTTGGCGCCTTTGACCATCTACCCCCACGGGTAGTAAAACGCCACCACGCTTCCTGGCCACCGTGCATTGTCTAACCAAATGCTCAGGAGAACCACATCTAAAACAAGACCCTGGCGAGCGAAAACTATCTCGAGCCAAATCTCCTCGGTTAGTCTGCCGCGGCTCAAATCGAACACCATGCAGAGGCACTTGCAATGATTCGCGGTTTCGTGCCGCATTTGACGCCTCATACTCTGCCAAGATCGGCAATAGCCCCTCTAAATCTTTAAACGTAGCAGGACAAGAGCTAAATACCAAAAGAGAACGTACCTCCGGGGTCAACCCCGTAATAATGACGTCACAGATCTGCCGTTCGCTATCTGGCAACCGTAGTATACGCGCAAACAACTTAACCCTGCTAATGTACTCGAAGAAAGGCTCTCCTGATCCCTGGGGTTTCAAATAATGACCTTGAATTAATGTATGTAGCTCCCGACGAGGAATGAAACACTTCAATACACTGTCATGTAATTCAGAGACTGGATCAACACATCCCTTAATACGCCCAATTATACTGCGCACCGCGTCACCCCCTTTTGACATCACTACTTCAAGCAGCTGCAAACCGGGAACTTCGCATAATTCAGCGCAATCCTTAGCTCTTACCAGGAACTTCAGAAATTCAAGAGCTGTAAGAACATCAACAACCTTAAAGACTTGATAAGGTTCAACCAACTGTTGTAAGGGGTGAAGTAACTTTAGCGGTTTAAAGGCCGACATTTGAGACGTCACAGTTGGTGTGACAGTAGTCGACTCGGCCCGATCCCCTTTCTGAGCAAGCACTTCTAAATATCTCCTAAACTGCCCCTTCAGCTCGGCTAAGTCAACCCCGAACTTAACCTTAGGACAATATTTTTGGAAATATTCAATCCGCTGCACATAATGCAAGATCCTGGCTGTCAAACGCCTCACCTGCGCTTTCGAAAACCCCGAGATATTACTCAACTCGGAGAACAACTCTTCAAATTCCAGCCGTGCGGCCTCACATAATGACGGTGATTCAGTTACCAATAAATGTTTGTCCGGCAACACAACATAATCGTTATCCTTCACGCCACGAAGTGCGTCTAATAGGGCCGGAACGTCTGCCGACGACAAATCATCACGTCCACGAATCCCCAACTCAAATAGTATTTCATTCTTACGCAACAGCTGAAAGTCACTCGACATGGTTAATCAAAACAATAACCCAATGCTCAATTTAACTGCCCCACTCGACCATAAGACAACCACGCTCTGCTACCATTTTTTGAACCATAGGGGCTTAGGTACAATCGTGAGAAAGGGGGGGGGGGAGGAACTGAAAAGAAGAGAGCACTAAAAATTCCGAGAACTACAACCTTTATGGATCAATAATTTATACAGAAATGGAAGTCGAAACACAACAGAAATACAGGTAAAACAAAGCAATTTGCATAACCCCCAGTCAATTCCCTCTCAAGCGAGGAGTCGGGCAGTCTTCAGCCTATCTGAAAGCCTAAATGTTTCGCGTGGACCCTGAGCCCTAGTTAAAGCCAAACAACTTACCCCGCACGGCGCGAAAGGAGCACTCCGACTGCCGTCTCCTTTCACTGTCAGACCGAGAGGCAACCCATAGGAAGACACTAGCGCAACCCAGCGGGGAAAGCAAGAGTTGCGAAACAAAGGAGGTGCCTCCATAAAACAAAATAAGTGCGATCAGCACAATATAAATGAATGAAAACGATAATACCACCGCTATTGTGTCCACTGCGTCACATTACGGATGTGCAGGTTACATTTCTTAATTTGTTGAAAATTTTTGAGTGAAGGTCCTCATTTGTAAATATGGCCTTAAAAATAATATAACAATCTGTTTAGTTGGTGTTTCTCCTGAAATCTGAAACTGACGACGACGACGCTATCTGGCAGGCTGAGAACAGCCCGAGGTGTGTCATGCGTGTACCTGCCCTTTTAGGGCTTATGACGGGATGTGGGGTTTTGCAGGGTGGCGAGTGAGAATTGAGGTAGTGGGTAGTAAGGAGGTAGCAAGATTATGCTCCTCAGCGGCTGCTTATTTAGTGTGCAACTTCCGTTGGGCACTGCTGGTGTAAAGGTCCAAATATGGAGGTTTATTTAATTTTGAATTTTGAATCCAAGCTTATCTTGGAGGACTGTAGTGGTGTTCAGCTTTCGCTGTTGAAGGGAATATATCCCACTCATTTCCGTATTTTTACTTTCTCTATGGGTAAGTAGAGGAAGTATTGTATTCCACCCAAAACCTCCATGTCATTTCACCGGAAATATGTTTTGAGACCGCCTGAATAAAAAAAAAAAATAAAAAAAAAAAAAACATTTTTAGAAAAAGGTCCGTGTGTCTGTGTCTGTCTGTCAGGCTGTGGACAGCATAACTCAAAAACGAAAAGTCAGTTAAAAACCAAAGTTGGTATTTAAGTTTAATGTCTTTCAAGGATACGACACGAAGATTTTGAAGAAAATAGCCCCACCATAAACCACCCTTTACATGGAAAATTTTTCGAAAATTTTGATTTTCTTGAAAATGGCTCTAACGATTTTGATTAAAATGCCATATATTTGAGATATTTTAATGACAAATGAAACGTATATTTTGAATATTCTGGCTATACCCTATGTAGTCCTGTTTACTCTGGATGACTTTTGAATAACTCGTAAACCGTAAGAGATACACATAATCTTAATGGTACAAAAACTGCAGATCTCGCTAAAACACACAATTTATGCCTGATTAATTTTTTTTTGGTTGAACCATTTCGGAGATATTCTTTGTTATGTGTGTCAGTTTCGTAAAACAAAACTTTCGTGAAATGCAACATCGTTCATTTTTTATATATTAAGCATGCAAAGGGAACAGGATCTCAAAGCTTTAAAACATTTGACTATCGCTCAAAGCCTACTATATTCTAATATTCCCGTTGCACCTACAAGGAAATAAGCAATAAGATAATTTCTGTAAATGTTTATCTCAACTAACACGAAGATATAGGAATAAGGATTTGTAAGAATGGTTAGTGCAAGAGTATAGAATGTCATATGAGTGCAACACATCAGATTTTTTTATTTCGCCTCTTAAGTTAAAATATCAATATCCTCACTAGAATATCTGTCATATTTTGTCTGCCATTTTTGAGTGGCCCACTAGATAATATATTTCGCTGCGCATAGATATTTCAGATGTTCAGAAACTCAAAAAAATATTTGGTTTGGCGGAACAGCAAAGATCAGGTGGTATAACCTCAGCGACAATGCCAGGGCCAAGAGGCACGAGTGGAATTGTGATATCTCCCAATTCTATACTACTTTTAGATGGACAAACGTTCGCTATTTTTATTTCCTCCAAAATGACTGACGACTTTGATTAAAACGTCATATGTTTAAGATACATGCATGAAAAATGAAATGTCCAAATTGAGTTTTCTTGAAGCCTTCCCACTTTTGCATACATTTTGTATAAATTGTAAACCATAAGAGATACGAGAGACAAAGTCTTACTTGAAAGAAATAAGATATAGTAAAAGCACACAATTTATTCAAATTGTTTGTGAAAAGCACTATTTCCGATATATTCTTTATTATTGGTTTAAAATTTCAAGTATTTCGTACTTCTTTAAACTACTTAAGCACCTGTTCGTTTTTTTCTGTTATTCAAAGAGAACGGAGTTCCAAAGGTAAAAAAGAAAATAAAAGAGGAAGGAAAGAAAGAAGGAAAGGAAAAAAGAAAGGAAAGAAAGAAAGAAAGAGAGAAAGAAAGAAAGAATGAGGGAAAGAAGGAAGGAAAGAAGGAAGGGAGGAAGGAAAGAAAGAAGGGAGGAAGGAAAGAAAGAAGGGAGGAAGGAAAGAAAGAAGGGAGGAAAGAAGAAAGAGAGGAAAGAAGGAAGGGAGGAAAGAAGGATAAAAGAAAAGAAAGAAAGAAAGAAAGAAACAAAGAAAGAAAGAAACAAAGAAAGAAAGAAACAAAGAAAGAAACAAAGAAAGAAACAAAGAAAGAAAGAAAGAAAGAAATAAAGAGAAAGAAATCAAGCAAGAAAGATACAAAACGAAATAAACTCTGCGATGCATTTAATTATCGCTTAAGCCTACTGTATTGCCCTTGTATCTGCAATGAAATGTGTAACAAAACCATTTCTGCAATTGTCTCGATTAGGACGAAACACGGAATAGTTCATAGAAGAGTGGGTAAAGTAAGCTATGTGAATGTAACACAGATCTATTTTGAATAATTAGTAAGAGATCCCTTAGGCGTAGCGATGACGTTTAATGCGTAAATTCGTCTCTGCGTATCTCCACATATTCTCCTCTTCTCCCCTCAACCTGCCTTTCTTTCCATTCGCTATCCTTTCCTTTTTCCTCATCTCTCTCCCTTCCCACTTCTAACTTTCTATCGCCCTCATTTTCTTTCTCTTCTCTCTGTGTGGATAACTCAAATGATACATAGTATTTCAAAAACTAATTAACACTGATTTTTCTACGATCTCGATAACAAAAGGAGCAAACATTTAACAGTGCTTAAACGGGTGCCCCTTCCTCGTGCTTGCGATGTGCTGGAAGTTATATCTACTGTTTCTTGTAGTAACTGTTCGACATAATATGGATAGTCGCAAGGAAAGCTTTATATACGAGGTGCATCCAGAAAGTAAGTCCCGATGACCGATAAAGAGAACAAAAACATCACTAAGTAAGAAATATTTATTGGAATAACTACATAGACTCACTGGCTACTTTTCAACATAGTCCCACCATTGTTGAGGCATTTATCGCAACGGTGCACCACTAATTATATGCCCAAGTCATAGGATTCTGCCGCCAATGTCCGCAGCCACAAAGTCACTTCATTCTGCACCTCAGCGTCCTGCGAAAACGTTTCCCTGCCAGAAAACGCTTCATGAGACGGAAGAGATGAATGTCACTTGGAGCGAGGTCGGGGCTGTAGGGTGGATGTTCGAAGACCTCCCATCCAAACTTATTCAACAGATTTCGTGTGGCGTTGGCTGTATGGGGTCTTGCATTGTCATGTCCAAGCGTAATACCTCTTGTCAACATCTTACGTCTCTTGTTCTGGATTGCCCGCCTGAGTTTATGCAACATCTGGCAATATCAATCAGCATTTACGGTGTCCCCTCGTGGTAAAAAGCCACACAAGAGGACACCACGTCGATCCCAGAAGACAGTGCATATGATTTTTTTGACAGAGATTGTCTGCTTGACTTTGATATTAGCATGAACCACTATGTTGCCAATGCATTGATTATTGTTTTGTCTCTGGTGTGGCATGCGTCACCAATGTTTCATCTCCAATGACAATATTGCCGAGAAACTGGTCACCTTCCGCTGCGTATCGCTGTAGGAATGTCAATGCTGCGGCCAGACGTTTGGTTTTGTGTTCATCTGTCAGTTGTCTAGGCACCCATCTTGCACATACTTTGTGAAAACCAAGCCACCAGGAGACAATTTCGTGCAAAAGCGAGCAAGACATCTGGGAAATCTGACAAGAGAGTTCTGAAATTGTGAAGCGTCGGTTCTGCACAATTGCCTGCCGCACACTTTCCAACTCTTCTGGCCTCACCAGAGACGGTCCACCATTACGAATATTGGTTCTTTCTTCCATGAATTGCCTGCACTATCGTCTTACCTTACTGTCACCGATGTCTTGTCCATACACGTGACACAATTGGCGATGGTTCTCTGTTGGAGATTGCTTTTGAGCATGCAAAAATCGGATGACTCCACGAACCTCGCATTTGGCGGGAGACAATATCGGAGTAGCCATTTTCTCCTAGCACAGAGCAGTAACTAATGCCGTCACAAGACTGAAACTTTACTGCAATGTTACTATATACTTCCTCTCTTCTTCTGTGCACGCGCATTCCTATCCGACTGGTGGTGCCATCTCTGGAAGCGATCGGGACTTACTTTCTGGATGCACCTTGTAAATATCATCTCATCGAAATTTTGTGTCTTCATGGAACTTGTAGGAAATGCTCAACTTTTGTTATGTTAATAAACTGGAATTACGATTTTGGTTTTGTATTTTGTTTCCTTTGTAACTCTCCATTATTAAGCATTATATGCTTCAAATGTTGTCAAACAATGAGTGAAACTAATTTTGCTTTGCTGGGAATTGACCAGATGTATCCTCAATTTTTGCTAATACTGGAACCTTGGTTTACCCTTCAATGCAGTTATTACATAACAGTCTATACCATCGTTATGAAGCATTACATTTAACATTTCGGGCCGTTCGCCTCTCACTATGGCGGCTCGGGTTCGTTTCCAGGGAACCCCAAGTGGTATTCCTGGTGGACGAAGCGGCGCCTGGGCGGGTTTTCTCCGGGTTCTCCAGTTTCTCCTCATTCCACCAACTGCTCCATTATCACCTTTCCAATCATCAATTTCGCCTGCATTTCGTATCATCCTCTTCCTCACTTTCATACCTGGTGCTGCGCTGACCACCCGCTTCCAGGTCAACTGGCCCTAGGCACTGGTTTGTAGGTCTTAAGCGGTGTAAGTCCTCCTTACTTATGGGGTAATCAGATAAAGAACATTTAACATTTTGGTAAAAAGTAATGGTATTTACAACATCGCTTACTACACAGTTACTGTGTTTCCATGGAGAAATGAAATCGATGATCAGCGATTAGCGTTTTATGCTGAATTCAATCCGGAATGAGATCTGTCTGGATCTCAAGCATAAATAATTCAAGCTTTTATGTTGGTCATTTGGTTTAAGTTGGCGACCCTACAAAATGTTTCCTGATTATTTTAAGTAGGTTTAGAGGTTAGTGAAGAAGAACACATTGGGAGATTATAGAAACAATGGAAGAGGTTTTGTTTTGTCTTGTTGCACCAGTCTCGTTAAGAAGAAACAAAATGATGAGCGTGCAGTGTGTTACAAGTGCAGTAGAAGTTAGTATCTTTAGCGAATTCAAACCGATCTAAATCCAGTAGGTTTTTCCATGACCACTCTCGTAGCACCCCGCCTAACTCTGGCGCGGGGAACTCGGGTTCGATCTCCGGTACTAACATAGGATTTTTTCCCCCTGGGAGGTCGGGTTAGGGGTGCCTCGTTAGGTCCCTGAGGGGCCAATTGACGAGCTACTTGATTGAAAAGTTACGCTCCTGATCGAGAACACCCTATAACCGGCCAGGAGGGACCGGGGTGACGACCCGCTCACGACGGCTGGTGTGCAGAGGTGAGGGACGCAGCGGACGGACGGTAGGCCTTGGCCGGGATCGGCTGTTGTGCCACGGAGTTACGGTTTTAGGCGTTTGCATGCAACATATTTTCGATCCGATCCCATATTTTGTAAGAGGATCGGACCCAAGGATTCAGGTTGATCTGAAACCACGTTCCCATGCAGTATTGAAACCGGAATGACCCTATGGAAACATAGTGTATAAAAGCTGGCCCATCGTCGTTAGGGACGGCAATAAAACAGGTTCCCGCACAACGCCAATGTTCGCTGATAGAGGCGCTTAACTATTCCATAAATTTCCAGCAAGAAATCATTAGGATAATGAAGTATTGAGTTCTTTCAACTATTGTTAATACATTTCATGTTTATGATACTATATAATACTAGGTGGATCTTTATTCTAGTTTAGAACTATATCAAAAGGCCAAAAGACAAAGATTATGGTTCTGATGTTATAAAATAGCAAGCAAGTATTAAATGTACAACAGGGATGCCTCCCAAGCAACTTTTCCTTTTCGCCCCAGCTATACTACGCCAATATATCACATACTCGTATAACTGAGCTGGCAGGAAATCTATTGTTTGGGTTTTCCAATGAGCATAGATAGCATTACATGCAAAAGCTTTCAGTTACCTAGTTCATAGTTTGTTTATTGTGTGCGCATGTGTGTGTGTGTGTGTGTGTGTTTGTGTTTGTGTTTGTGTGTGTTAAGCTGTCTAAAGTGAAATATGGATATTTGCATCTTAGTCTATAATTAAATAAAATGGTTTATATCTGTGTACCTTTCAGATGAGGACAAAGGATGTAACTAGAAATTTCATTTATCAAACAGAAATAGTGCATTGCAATTTGTGAACTAACACGTCTTTCAATCAAGGCACCATTAATGGTTAAATTCACGACTCTTAATTAATGAACATTTTTATTGCTGTATATTGTGTTGAATTAGAAGTTTTGAGCAAAGTTCATGTTTTGGCATCTAAATGTCACTTTATACATGGCTACGGTTGGAGTTTACAAATGCATTAATAATGCCTGATTTCTTAATACAGTGGACTGAGGGGTTATCGAGTTACCGAAGTGTCGAGTTTCACGGATTAAGGGTCTATTGTTCACAACTCATAACATAATGCTACAAATTATATAAATACATATTCTAGCACAATACAGGAAACAAAGGTATTACATTCTAAAATTAATTACGTATTCAAATGTTCCCCATTCTTCGGTCTCTTTAACAGATGCGCTTTAATTTCCATTGCTATGTTAACTTGTCTTTTTTTCTCGTTCGATGTTTTCACTGGCACAAACACAACAGTAACAATAAGCCTGAAATCTTGGAAGCTGCACTATAAGCAGAAATATGTAACTCAAATGTTAGCTTACCACGTACACGGGTATCTTTTACACGTGGAGATCGATCTTGCTTGAATGCGCACGAGTGACATGCAAATTGATGATGTGGGTAATGTCTCTGTTTATTTCCTTGAAATGCGAGCAGGCTGTACTTCAACACGCACGGTCCGCGGAAGTCGGGAAGATATCCTGTAACCTTTATGGTCTTACAAATACAAAAATTAACTCGACCACAAACCACTGCGCAGTTGTCACGTGTAAAAATACCTTTGTACTAGGTAAAGCAAAGAAAATTTCAAACCTTCCAGACAAGTGTTTGTTCTGTATATTTACATTATTATTGACAATGGTCTGCCGGCTGCATATATTCTGATTAGATATCGAAGGTCAGCCCTTCTGTTACTGTGAGGGAAGTTGCGGTAGGTTGTACACGCACACTATTTAAAATTTACCTATACTAATCATACCGCATAGTAGATAATAGAAATTATTACAGTCAAGCTTAACGTTAAAAAATAAACAAACATTAAAATAAAACAAGGTTGTCGAGTTATACGGAATGTCGAGTTATCGGGATTCTACTGTACATTAATTAATTATAAATCCCACAATTTTTACAATCTACCTTAAGCTCTAAGTATGTGATTTAAAGCTCTGTCCAACATAATCACAGCGCAAATTTTGTATTTTGTCTTAACACGATTATTAGTTCTAAACTAACACAAATATACTCGTGATTTGTTTCTAAGTTTCACAATACAGCTATCATTCGTAATTAATCACTCACTTTGACAATACAAAATGGGCATAAAGTCCACCTTTCCTTTGGATATTAACTAAATATGCAATATTTATACATGTGTACAGTAAAGATAGTGTTTTATGTCTTAATGTATATCTGTTTGCTTTAATGTACATTTCTTTCATACGTGTCTAAAACATCAGAACGGGATCCGACATGCTCAGAAGCCAAATTAATCCTTCGCCAGGTTTTGTGGGACATTCTTTTCAGCACTGCTGGAGTAATCTGTCTGAAAGCAAGCCTCACAGCTTTTTTCATTCCTCAATCTATTATAAACTTGTTCTGCGACATGCTCTTGATAAATCCTCAGAGCGAATTGTTACGTGTAGTTAGGTCAGGACTTCGAGATGGCCAGTCAAGTGGAGTTGAAATAGAAGGCAATTCTCGGCCAATCCAGCGTTCTGGAAACACCTCGTCGAGATATCCTCGAACCGACACGACAAAATGAGACGGCGCTCCGCCTGGCTGAAACCAACATGTCTCCTTGACTCCTCGAGTTTCCAAATTATAATTTCGTCACCTAGAATTAAAATATATATATATTCTATTGTTTAACGACGCTGTCAATTGTCAGGATCACATCAGCGTCGTCGATGTACCGGAATTTTGTCCCGCAGGAGTTCTTTTACATCCCAGTAACTATGACATGGACCTGTCATTTTTAAGCACACTTAAAAACCATCGGTCTGGGCCGGGTTTGAACCCGCGACCTTGGGATCTGTAGGCCAGGGTCTCACCAACTGAGCTACCCAGACCGACTCTAGATACCTAGTGTTAATTTATGGGGGTGACGGGAGCTATTGCCCACTCGTTCAGCAATGGCACTATACAAGACTTTATGGTATGATCGAGCAATTCTAGCGGCAGTAGATTTGACGCAGAAGTTAGCAGATGATAGGGTTCATATAAGAAAGAAGGGAAGAATGGAGGAGGCCGAGTTTATAGTGAATAACCCAACGTTGTGTAGAAGACTATGACTGATTGACTGGTTGTTTTAAGCAATGTATCGCTTCATTTTGGCAATGTAACAGTAAACTAAATTGTATAGCTAACTTTCCAAAGTGACACACTCATATCCTCAAAATAGCTTACTTCCAAAGGAAAACAAAGTTGTAGACTTACGGCACTTAACCTCTAGCCTGATAAACAGGCCTCTGAGCAAACTTAAGTGGTCATCCAATATAGAAAGGTACGCTGAAGACCATAGCAGTTAAAATGCTTCCATGAATAAAAAAGTGATACCTTACCTTACGGTACTTAAGTTACCTTCCGAGCCGCGACTGTATTTAAGTTTAGATTTATGCAGGAAGAGCTGTTATTTTCAGCTCATTGAGAACAACACGGATGTAGGTGGACAGTCGTGTATTTTTGCGCGACCCTATGGTGACTTGCTGACCCCATTATAGAAGAATCCTGGTCAGTCTAACGCCGTTTTCTTGTCCCGTGGTTACACTTCTCAGTAACGATTTTCAGCTTCATTTGGCAATCTGTTCTTTCATTCATGATTTCAACTCACTTCTTAGTCTGAAGTTCACCAAAGTGAGCCTGAAAGGTCCTCTGTATCTCCTCTACACTTAATCCGCGAAGGGAGTGTACCATGTGAAAAGTTAACTAAGTGTTGAACATTTGAAGATCAATTTTATGTGGCAAAGAGAGATAAAATTATTTTAGTCTTCCAGTGACCACAGGCTATAAACGATATTTTTTTCTGCATCAAATGACAAAAATCAGTCAGGTTATTTTTCTATTACTTCCAAATGTTACCAAGATGTTACCACAAATACAGTTTTCTTTTCGTCGTTACACAGTCTACAATCTTTCGGGCTATCACAATACACAACTATTCTTGTCATAATCTTGTTGAGTCCTTTAGGTGTCTTAGTTCACTTCCTTTGTCTCTCATACTCTAAGACGTTATAATCAACTACGACGCTCGTTGAATCTTCTCACGACGCACGCACAGCTGTCCCACACTCACTACACACCTACCGACGCATGCTCGTAACTCAACTCTAAAACTCACTGTCAACTGTTCTTCTAAGGTTCCTTATATACAGTGGGGACGTTTCTCTATTTCCACGCACAGGGAATACTTCTGAGCTAGAAGTCTCGTGAACATTCTCCCTTTTGTTTCTGCTATCTCGATTGTTAGTCACGTACACACAGCAGTCCCGCGAGGCAGCTGAACGTCCTTTCCCACTCGTCGGCACGGTATGTGGTGTGAAGTAGCTTGGCCCCATCCATCTATTGTTGTGCGCCGAGCCCGACATCGCAACATCCAAGATGCATTTGACCCAAAAGTTCGATATGAAGATTTAATCGTAAACATGTTTTAAGCTCCCTTAATACAAAAAGCACAATTATCTAGAAATAAGAGCGTCTTATATCAGAAACGTAAACCTCATAGCTAGTAATTCGAGGTAATAATTAGTGATTAGTGACGAGAAAACAAGTCAGAGTAAAGGATTCAAAATAGGAAGATATAGAAAGAAAAACGTCTTTTAAAGAATGGTATTTAAGTCTGACTATTTTCGACACACATAGAGGAAAACGTGCTAATTTTTATTTTCTGAAAGGGATGACAATATTTTCGTACGTTTGAGATATTGAACTAACAAGCAAAATATGTTTATTTCTTATAACATTTATGCGTAGCTAGTATATTAGTCTCCCTTCATAATGAATTTGTGAACAGTCATGGCCAAGTCTGATGTGTTGCATTCACATGACTTTCTCTACTTTTGTACTAACCATTCTTACAAACTCTTATTCCTTTATCTTCTTCCTAATAGTTGAGATAAAATATTTGCAGAAATTATTGCTTATTTCCTTGTAAGTGCGAGGAGAATATGGGAATACAGCAGGCTTAGAGCGATAGTCAAATCTTTTAAAGCTTTGAGATTCCGTTCTCTTTGCACAGCTTAGATTACAAAAATTAAAAACGAGCTTCCATTTGACGAAAGTGTAAGTATTCCAAAACTCACAAAATAACAAAGAATATCTCCGAAATGCCACACTCTACAAAAAAAAAAAGGTATTTGGACATAAATTGTGTGTTTTAGCAAGATCTACATTTTTTACAGTAAGATTTGGTCTATCTCTTACAGTTTACCGGTTATTCAAAAGTCATCCAGAGTAAACAGGCCTACATAGGCTATAGCCAGAAAATTCAAAATATAATTTGCTATTAAAATGTCTCAAACATGCGGTATTTTGATCAAAATCGTTGGCCATTTTCGAGAAAATCAAAATGTTCGAAAGATTGTGATAGTGATTGGACTGTGTATAGGATAGTTTAGGGTGGACGAATTTTCTTCAAAGGCTTCTTGTCGCATCGTTAAGAAATTAAAGTTAAATACCAACTTCGGTTTTTAACCGATTTTTTTTTTTAGTTTTGCTCACATAGAGCCATGCATACAGATAACACACACACGCACACACACACGCGCACACACACAACACACACACCACACACACTACACACACACCTTTTTCTAAAAATGCTTGTTTTATTCAGGGGGCCTCAAAAAGATATATTTCCGGTGAAATTTCGACATCGAGTTTTTGGGTGGTATACAATACTTCATCTACTTAATATACGTAGTAGAGAAAGTAAAAAACGATTAAGCGCTGTAACCTTTCGATGTCGCTTCGGCCCCACGGAAGTACACGAAGTTAACAGTTCGTTTCACAAGTGCAGGTATGCTATGTTACGATTACAAATCAAGACACAGCGAGATAAGAGTTTATTACGATATAATATAAAATAACAACCAGAACGTTGTACAAGAACAATTCTTGCCTTACGTACACAGTCAATGCTCAAACTAAACCAAATCTTAAGAATTGCGCTGTCGTTTGCTGCTCTAAACAGAGTAACGGTTTCTCCGTGGTAGAAATGGCTCAGTGCCAGCGTTCTGCGTTTGAATCTCGGTGTGCTACTTCTTTCTTTTTTCTTTTTTCATATTAGCACCCTTTTTATATCGATGTAGAATACTTCTATTATACGAAACACCCTATGGTGTGTGAAATATTTATTTGCTTTTTCTCGCAGTCTAGAATACAAAGAAGATCATAGCGACGTGATATCCCGTTGCTTTTAAATGCAACGAAGCTAATAAAACAAGAGAGAACGATAAAGGAAACAAACGAATACTTTATGAGGTCCCCATTATATCTTATCATATACTCAATTTTCGTATGGAATTCACCAGTGCTTTAAAGTAATTGACTTCTTCTGCTAGTGATTCCCAAGTGTGCATCATGTCGTCCCAGAGTTGCACAGCATAGAGGTAGAGTATTTACAGGGGGATTCCATACTGAACCAACTGTTTAGTTACTGTATGCCAGACTCCGGGAGGAAGGGATGAAGTGAGTGCACCCTACGGGCGTGTTGGAACCCGGGTGAGTAGCACGAGCCAGCGCGAGGTTACCTGACGTGCGCTGGAGAATCTTCATCTCGACACCAGTCACCAGGCTCAACGGTTTCGATCCAGCAGGTCAAGCGATTGCAACGCCACCCATCCGTCGAGAACAGTAATTACAGTTCGCAGAATTCCCACATGCAGCGCCCAACTCGCCCATCACTAACACTTCCGATACAGAAATATCGGATTGAAATGAATGTGAAATGAAATGGAGGGCCGGGATGTAATTAACCTCTTAGCATTCGCCTGATTCACCCGGGAAAGCCCCCAAAAGTCCATGAAGCAAAGCGGATAGTCTATAATGACCGGCGTTGTTCATTTGGTGGTGCAGTTACAACCAATCAAAAAGGTTCAGGTAGTAGATTGGTTTTGGGGAAAATAATACATATTAAGGTACTATTTATCAAAATATCTTTATCCAAACTCTCCTAACCTCCTGTATATATGTATTAACAGTTATCTCCCTGTCGTTACAATTTGATTTTATTAAGCACCGTTTATTTGACAGCGGCTGAGTGATACTCATTGCGAATTTAACATTATGGATATTCTAAAGGGACGAAACCTAACTTGTGTTAGTGGAGAAAGTTTACACGTACCAACATTTTGAAATACTTTTGTACTCTCGTGTAGGTACAAAAGTAAAGGTAGGTTCCACGGAGGGGCCCCGCAACCAGGCAGAGCACCGCACGTAGGCTAGCCGGCTCACGGCGACCTCTGAGAGGGCGACTAGATTCGGATGAACAACAGGCGCAAGCTGAGATGGGGTCCCTAACGATTCGAGATCGAATGCATGTGACGCCTCACTCGGGGAAACAGACACCTCCGAAAGCCCCGGCAGGGGCGCTCGACGAAGGTGGGATTTCAGCTGCACAGGTCAACACGATGCCAAGGTAGTCATCCAACGTCACACGCCCCCGACCCTACAGCCCAACGCCCATTCGGGCCGACCTTTTACTGAGAGCATGCCACCATTCAGCCGCAATCTGCCGAACACAGTCACCTGGTTCTACAATCCTGAAATGGACGAAAGGGGAATGATGGGAACAGGAGAGTCGTGGTATGAAGAAGGGGACCCTGGCATTTTTTGGTAGTGTTTAACGCCCGCTTTTACTACATACGGCATCGCAGGCGGTAACACTTATGATATATGAAATGAAGATGGAGCTTCGGTAGAATGAGATGACGCACCATGGCGGGCGAAACCGGAGAACCCGGAGGAAAACCACCCCTGCGCCACCACAAATCCCACATGCGATTGCCTGGAATCGAACCCAGGTCACTTTGATGAGAGGCAAATGGTCTAACCATTCCGCCACGATGGGCCATCAACATTCGCGTAAGTGACAAGGGGGAAACCACGGAAAACCTCAAGTCTAAGTGTCGCGGTCGGCTGGAATCGAACCCACGACCTCCCGAATGCAAGTCCCACCGCGGTGCCACTTCACTTGGTTCGTTTACCTAAGGGGTAAAACGTATAGAGACGCTTTATCTTTGTTCATCTAAGCTTTGTTGCAGAAGCTTCCCTCTAAGCTTGGATTCACAAATTAACGTATTGGCGGACTTCATTTGTATATTTTTGATTGGCTAAGTTACACCTCTCTTAGGTCTTGGAGCTGCACCTGAAAGATATCTTAGAAGTCTTAAATCTTATTTTTAGAATCATACGTGTAATTACAAATTTTGCAAGCTTCATTACCTTGAGGGGATCTGCGTACAAATTTGATAATACAATTTCTGAAGATGTTTCCTGTTCTATTGTATACTAGCTTGGACCTACCTGTTAGCGATCCTTCGTGAGTTCGTAACGATTGTTTTGCAACTGTTTGTATGACGAAGTATAATAGCACCCAACGTTACTTCATTTGAAATCTAAGTTTATATACTCATTTAGTTTAGTAGGTCGAGCTACCAAAAGAATGAAGTTATGTACACTTTGTACATCAGACGGACGGAACCCGTTCCCCACAATGTGCCGTCACATGCACTACGAACGCCCATAACTTGATTCGTCTTTAATGTAGCTGGGCTACTAAGCCTTGTAATGATGATAATTATCGTAATCTTCAATGAAGTGCCCTCCAGTTTGAGGGACTTAAAGCCCCAAGGGCCAAGTCCATGCCTGGGTCAGTAGGCTGTCTGGGAAAAGTTGTCTCTTTCTTTACGGTGATGGGTATTTGCGAGTTGTACGATGTAGCCATTCGACAGACAATAGAGGCCTGGGAGGAGGGTGTGTGTTTTTCAAGAATTTAGGCAGAGCAGTTAGGGTAACCTAACACCGGACAAGTTAAATCTAATAGGCTACAGCCTGTCTAAGATCGGATGATTAGCCCAATGCTGGCGTGGCAGTGAAGAAGAACTAAAGTAAGGGTAGTAAGGGGATGGTATGAAAATTTGCGGATAAGGTTATCCAAATCAGTATTCGCCTGGCAATCGAGGAAAACCACGAAAAAAAGAACCTTAGATCATGTTGATCGGCCCAAGGGTTTGAGCCTGGGACCTTCCGCACATGTGTTGCATATGCGTAATAAAAATAATAATACCTAATCATAATCATAATAATTCGATATGTATAGTATTTAGATCCAAAGATTCGAAAGATGAGCTACAGTATCACATTGATATTTTATCCAACAGATAAAACCCATAACTGTTTTAGATACTAGAATAATTAAGAAATTGCTACCATACAAATTCATTTATTGTATTGAATTGAAGAGAACTTATCAGAACCGCTGTGCTGGTAATCTTTTATTCTTTAACACTTCTTACAAAATTCAATAATACACATAGAATTTGTTTCCCATTCTGTCTCAGTCCCAATTTTTTTGGGGGAAAATATATTTCTACATCCTTATAGCCTTAATACCGAGTGGAAACGAATATTCCCAACTTCATAGAATTAGCTGAATCATTATTAAATTATAAGCAAGCATGGGGTTACACTCAGCCTCGTTAGGTCCCTGAGGCCAATTGAGGAAATACTTGATAAAGAAGTTGCGACCCCAGATCGCGAAGATCGCATAACCCGCAGGATGTGCTCGGGGTGCTGACCACGCCCCACCTTGCTTTTCTGCACCCAATTCATGACTCCTATAGTGGGAAAAGGTGGTGGATGCAGCCGGGTTGATTGTGCTAGGGGTTATTTGTTTATTACAATATATGCATGAACTTCCAAAAATATTTAACATGCCATGTGTGCCTTAGAATGGTCCTTTATGTATCTTAAAGGTTGGTTACCAAAAATAGAAAATTAGCCTTAAAATATTCAGTTTTCTCATGTGCAATGCTCCGATATTAAGTTTAAAAATAACTAACTGCATTTGGAGATGTATTTCATGGAGCTGACAAGTTTCGCTTGCAATAACCATGTTTAAGATCCTATCTTCGTGAAAAACAGAACGTTTCTGGAATATTTATCGTTCACTAGAGCTGAATTTGTACACAAATCCTCCATCCATTACTTCAACAGCCCTTATTCATCTCAGACATTGATCTTTTGCTCCCCCATCGCTTCTACTCGTTGAAACATAGCTCTCGCCATATTGTGGTTTAGTTCTCTTGAACAGCTAAAATCGCAACGAAAACCCAACTTCTGTTTTATAAAGTACCCTTTCGACTGATAAAGAGCTCACTGCTGCAAGCCATATTAATTTAAAGCTACCAGAACATCAAGTGTATGTACATTCCTAGAGCAGTTTTAGCAAGGAAATTAAGCTCAAATGTCACGACAGTAAAACATTGAGACAGTCACATGTGGATAAACAGAAGGCCGATTCCTAGCATTCAAAAATAGTAAAGCATTAACGTTTGCATTTTTTGAAAATAAAACGTTAAAACATTTTGTTTAATGAATATTGCTACTTAAATTATACAAAGTTTAAAAACCATAAGAAAGCGCTTCTCGTCGTTTTTCCTTCTTCTGGACGGTGTGCATAATATGACATCTCTCTTTATGGGATACCTTTCGTGCCGTCTCCAATATCCTACTTCTGTCCTATCATACTTAATGGTTTAAACATAATAGCTGAAATACTAATCTTGGGGGAGCTGCCTAGTAGGTATAACCCGAGCGTGGTCTTTAGGTACTACGGATTGCTAATAATTTGACCACAGTAAAACACTTCTAAAGCAGAAAAACACGAAAGAAGTACACGCTCTTTTATCAACTTTAGCTCCGCCTATATCAAGTCTTCCCACCAAAGTTCGTAGAACTATGGAGAAAATGACTGATGGCATTCTCACGTCGTGTTGCAGTGCGGTTTAGACAAGTCAATATTTCCAACATGCAGCTGAGTTTGATAGTCTCTGTTCTATATGTTATCATCTGTCATACACACAAATAGGTTGTCTTGAATCACCATTCGCAATTGTATACATACTCGCAAATATAAATACGAGAGGTGATTCAAACGGAGACTCAATAAATTCAGTGTTGGAAATATCACTTGTGTAAACCGCGCTACTACATGACTTGGGAGTTAGAAATATTCTCCTCATATTCACCCATTAAACAATTTTATACTCGGCGACTTACTAAATTCTAAGAATTCCTTTGCGTTCTACGTGTGTATGTGCACACCACTTGGCTTCTGGGTACCCGACTCTTGAGCAAATGGATTTCTTGTCTACTGAAATTATCGAACTTCTAATTGCCTTAACTACTCCGACTTACAGCTAATTGCCTTTTCTCTCAACACGGAAGTTTCTAATGACCTCCCTAATTCTGTAACAAGATTTTAACTCACACTTCTTACACTATGTTGTCCTCCGTGGTCTAGGGTAACATGAGCCTCTAGTTCCCGAGGGATAGTAGTCAATTTATTTAACGACACTTTGTGCACTACTAGGGGCTGCCAATTTTGTTATATATATGTAGCAACAACAATACTCACAGTAATAGTAACCATAACAACAGTAACAATAACAATAATACGCATAATCATAATAATGACAATTACAGTTACAAAATCTTCCAGTTTCCAATCAACCTGACAGCCACATGACAGCAGAAGACCATCACTCAGATGACTGGGACAGAACGTGAGCAGTAATTAAATATACCTATTATACTATAGGGTCAGTAGCGGTTTCTGGATGTTTCCACATTCAATCTGAGGTGATAATGACGTTTGGGTACATATTATGATGAAATGTAGAACTGGTAAATGGAGATTAGATAAACATGTCTTAAGTATAATAGAATTGCAGTTATTAATAAAATGGTTAGTGAAAAGTGAGGGAGAACTCCTTTGGAATGTTAAGGTGAGGTGGAAATGATCAGCGGATAATAGTAGTTTATGTAAATAGTTTTAGTAAAACAAAAACGATTGGAACAGTAGGTGTTTGTAGCACAATTTATGTTCAAGGATGCTTTTGGAACAAGGTTTCACAGTTCCATTATGTAGTACGCTTAGCAATATTTGAAAGCAATCGAAGTGCAGTATCGATTTTAATTATTTTTATAACTGCAATACACGTGGGTAGATAAGTTTCAATTTGCTATTGTTCAAGATAGAATGATTGAATAAAAACATCCACATATACATATATTGCTAATGAAGTCCATTGTAAACAATTATGGCGTACATAATTAAAAGCAAATAATTGCCTGTTAATTGAGTTATGACAAGCGTGCAATACGGTGCTATGTTGACAAAACTCCAATTAGGTGGAAAATAGAAATTAAACAACAATAAAGTGTCGCTAAACTATGCTAAGGCTGTATTGCAACAGCAAGGCTAACTTGGTTGTAAAACAAGATAGTGGTATTCGTTGCTCCTAATGTTTTCTACTTGTCCATCCAAATAATTTAAAAGTACTTTTATATCATTGCTGACGCTTAAACATTATAGTCATTCGTGACTATAATAAATTTTAATAATTACCATGTGTGTTTGTATACCAATTGCAATGTTCACTTATCAGTTCTGGAAAAGAGACATGAAAAAAATTGCGGGGTAATATTTGCTTCACGTTCTCCAGGTACATATACTTTACCAACATTCCTAATATATTGCGCTACTCGCATAAAATATATTATTTATTCACTCTGTGTTAATCGCTAAATATACACTTTTGCCCTAGAATTAAGCGACACGGCATGGGTTATGTAGATGAGGTAGCAAAACTCAAGCGTTTGTGTTAAAGAGAATTCCTTTACCAAGAAGAAACTGCACATTCTTAAACATATTCAATTAGATGAAGCAATATAATCCGGTTTGGGAAGATGTGAACATACAACAGTGAAGGTTTTGGAAAGACCAATGACCACACAAGAAACTACAAACTGTATATCATTTCATGATGTAATTTTCTGTCCATTTCTTATGGTTTTCCAGCTAGGTAGGGTATATACATTTTAGTAAGAATGACATTTAAATTATTCACAGAAAATTCAAAACATACGTAAAAATGGCTGTCAGTTTCTCTAGTATATATGTATTTTAATCAAAACAGAGCTATTGTTGAGAAAATTAACATCTTCCTCTTTTCCGGACATTGTTAGATGGTGTCCTGGCTCTTGCTCTTATGTGAAAGTATGCATTTATCTGAATATTATTTTAGTTACGTTCGCTTTCTTTCTTTCTCTCTGCCTCCCTCCACACGTACACCTACACACAAAGGCACAGTGACAGTAATGAAGGAAAACAACTGGAAAATCTAATTAAGCTGGGGTCAAGGCTCACTTCGGAATCTAGGAGAATGAACCAGTACATGAACTCGCTAAAGATGTAGTAGAAACATCGGTGAATGTTTTGATAGCTGTCCACAATTTTTATTAAGAGGAGAGAAGGCGAAACTAGTATCGCTACGTGGCAAAGTGAACAGGTAGAAACAACCACGAACAGATTCTAAATTGTATTTCCCAAGTAAAGACTACAATTTTATTATACTTATCCTTAACTCAAAACTCTAACACTTTCCTTACTGACCATAGGAATATAAAGGTGTACTTGTTTAGATTTAAAAACATAGACATCGTAGACACAAACATGACTGGGTCATCCGTACGGCGTGTCTCCGCGTCAGAAACTTTGACATGAACAGCTTTGTGCGGGAGAAAACGAGCAGTCTCCGGCGATACCTGGCTTATTCAAGGTCTTTATTCCACATTGAGTGTTCATCTATGACTCGTGTGTCTGTACAGATCCACTCGTGTTATCACGAGATTATTTGAAGCCTGTGACTATTATCTCTGGAAATCATTAGCGGGAAGCGGGAAGTGATAACTCATCGGCTGAGCGTGACTCCGCTTCACCTGCGGAGACATGATATATGGATGACCTTGGAACTGTGTCGATCAAAGTATGTATCGCTTATTGTATGAGCGTAAACTAGTACAAAAACGAACGAATATCTTAATAGGTTCAGTGTTAAGAATAGAAAACTGGTCAGTGAATCTTACACCCTCAATGAACAGATCTACTGAACGCCTCATTAACTTCAGGGAAGCATAGTATATTGCTTGACAAATTATTGTTAAGTGCATTTAGTCTTATGTATATAATTTGTTCAATGTTAAATTTTTACACTTCATTGTGTGTAAAATAATATTGCGTGTATTATTAGTGTATTGGAGTATGCAGTGAAAAATGAAGTTACAAAACATACCCACATGCACATAAGCATGTGGTGTTAAGATTTCAGGTAAATATATTATGTTTTGAGGTTTCCTAAAGCTCACAACCAAAATAAAATACAGTTAAACAGCTTAACTCAAAGTTGAGAAGCCGGATACTTACCAAACTTGTTATTCAAGCTTAATATCCTTCAAGGATAAGACATATATTCCGTCATCCTCAATTGTACGCTCTATGGAAATTTGCTGGGTTATTTTTTGTTTTCTCAAAAATGGCTGAAATGATTTTGATTAAAGTAGAATACGTTTAGGATATTTTAAAGTTTAACAAACTATGTATGTTGAATTTTCTGAGAATCTTATTTATTTTGACTATTACAATGTTTTGCATACTTGGTAACGGATGGAAGAAGACAAAAACTTAACCTTCTAATGCATAGTGTTGCCATATGTCAATAAAGATGTTTAGTTAAAATTTTAGAATTTTGTAAGGTATTGGTAATTTATTTATGTAATAAACTCATTAATATGCTTCAGAATTATTAGTTATTTTTCAGTAGGTAACCTAAATTGTAGTCTAATGTTACCCTGTCATCTCAGTGGTTATTTTACGTGGCCCCTCCCCATCTTTTGCTACAGCCACATTTGATTGCAGTCACGGGAATTAAACTCATAATGTTCGGCTTTTAATAGATGGCTAGTCCACTTCGTCTGACCTTTAACAATCATGCCTATTTGTGTCTCGTGATTTGCAAAAGTGGGATTCTCAAGTCAACATATAACGGCGACTTTTTGAAGTTTTGACTGTCACTTCAGCCTCCTGTATTGCCGTTGTAGCTACTACAAAATGTTCAACAAAACAATTTCCCCAATCTATCTCGAATAAGTAAACAGAAAGATCATTTTTGCAAGATTAATGTATAGTAGATATATACAAATAAACGATTGTACATAAAGTCATATTTATGTAATATTGCGACTTAAACCGGAGTTTAAGTTACAGTTGCTTACAGTTACTCGAGATTGAAGACAGCATTCGCAAAAATGGGACAATCTGCCACAGAAACAAACGATAGGGGCTGCAAGCACAACCTTTCAACAAGCAGTAACAATCTGTCACAGAAAGAAGCGATATATTGTTTCCTCCTAGCTAGTGGAGCTCATTTTTGATCTGGTCTGCGTGGTTCATACTTTTTAAATTTAAACTGTGTATGTGTGTGCTTTTTAAGATGTGATGGATAAGTTTGTTTTAAGCAAGTAGTGAAAGTACTGTAGTGTAAAGCTACATGTGTAAACGTTAATTTAAAAGGAATAGTAAACATTTAATTTATATTATTATTGTTGGCTTCAATTCAAACTACACATATTTCAAATTGAAAACCTTCGTTAATAGTCAGATCGGCTAGTTTTCTACTAGCAGAATTTTGCACACACCTATCATATTTTGCACAAAAATTAGTATTGATTTGTGCATTTTTGCAACATTGTTTTATTTTCTAGCTTAAAACCCTGCTTTAAATGTCATTTAACCGGGTGGTTGTATCACACAGTGAATCAATGCAGTAGGTGTGAAATGACTCAATGTCTGTAGAACTCAGTTATCCATCATTTATGATTCTTAAGGGGAAAACTTGAGAAATAACTTATCCGAATAACTCACGCCAAGCGATATTCGAAGTCAGTACTTCTGAACGTGAGGCACATACACCATGGACACACTCACCACATGTTTCCTTCGGAAGTATACGTCTAAAATATAAAACGTTATTGCATTTTATCTGGGTCAAATGTTTTGGTGTTCTTGTAAGCTTCGTTGAAGTTTTCTATTGCTATTAAAGGCACAAGAAAGGTCTAATGGGATAAATTTGTTACACATGACCTCTACTATGTTCTTTATATCGGGCGTTAGTTACAAAAGTTGCGCTTTAGTCAGCGACGCTTTATTAAACAATTGCTGTCAGCCTCAGGGCAATATACACTCATCCGCCAAGATGCTTAGACATCAACTTTCTACTAGTTGAACGTGCTTTGTGTATTTCTGTGCAAGGAATTTGAGAAATTTCTTAATCAACTTCTTCCTTTTGAAACGGTAGTTCACAATATTGCGCACTGATTTGAGCTTGAGAGTTCAGCCAAGGGGGAAAAAGCATCTTGGAAGAAGAAGCAGATAAAGACTTAGCGAAACTGGCCTCTAAAATAGCGATCGTGATGTTTACGATCCATAACCAATGTAATTTAGAGCTTTGTTTTTGCAACAACATGCTTTTTGATATGGTCTTTCCTCATGTTATCCAATACCGCAAATGTAATAAGACATTCTTTTCACCACGATAAGAGTTTTATTCTCATCGCTGTATACGATGTCGTCCATACAACAGATAAAATGTAACACTTGCTTCAAATCGCTGTATCCTAAGATATTAACAACAATTAATAAGAAGTATAAATAAGAAATCAGGATTGTCGATTTATAAAGTGAATTTAAATAATTTAAGCAATCAGGATTGCAAACTGTATTTGCATTTCAAAAGAGGATCTACACAGATCCCATTTTTTCCTTCCCCTCCCTTTTTTTGTTGAGGTTATAATCACATGAGCTTCGATTTAAGTGTTTGAGGACTTTGACGAATTTCCTTCCATAAGGAAATTCCTAAGAAGGAAAAATGGAACACATAAACACGTTAAAACGGTTTAAAATAGTTATTTAAGTAAATATAAGGCAATTTTAGTTATTGTATCTTGTGTATCAGAGTATATTGAAATCAATTATGCATTTTTTATAAGTAACAATTTGCGGCAATATCCTTTTACCAATACAATAAGATGTTTAAGTTGTACTTCTTGTTTCTCTTGTGACATAATATTGTGAAGCCGGACGCGGCTCAAAACAAAGGAGTACTTCGAGCAAACAAGG
Organism: Tenodera sinensis; assembly: GCA_030765045.1. Taxonomy (NCBI): domain Eukaryota; kingdom Metazoa; phylum Arthropoda; class Insecta; order Mantodea; family Mantidae; genus Tenodera; species Tenodera sinensis. The sequence continues at coordinate 94,360,215 of CM060963.1, read as the reverse complement.
TCAGGCTGCCTCGCGGAACTGCTTGTGTATACGTGACTAACAATGAGAGTGGCAGAACCAAAAGGTGGTTTCTCTGGAAACTTTGAGAAAGATCTGACTACATCATCGGCGGCGTGTTTGAAGGAGTTCGCGAAAGGTCCGTGTGACGTCATCCCCGCTATATAAGGAGTAGAGGAGACAGGAGAGCCAGAGTTACAGTTACAGATAGCACTCGGTCAGTGTGTCAGTGAGTGTGAGACAGCTGTGTGTGTGTCGTAAAGAAGATTTAACGAGCTTCGAGTGGTGATTGAACCGTCGAGTTCGTGTATGAGAGACAGGGCAAGTGAAGGAAGATACTGAAAGGACTAAGTCAAGGTTACCAGAAGAAACAGTTGTGAGTTGTGACATCACGAAAGATTGTAGACTGTGTTAACGAGAGAAGAAATCTGTGTATTTGTGATAAAACTTTAGAGGGAAAATAAAGTGTTGAAATAACCGGATGGACCTGTGTCATTTTGTCACAATACTTACCGCAAACCTTCACGCTACATCGGTAAGAATGGCATGTTACATTATTGGGATTTTTACTATCATAAAGCTGTATGTGTGTTTTAGCGTTTAAGGCAACGTTAAGAGACTGTGAAAAATATTTCTGGTACTTAAAAATATTTAACGTTTAAACCACACAAGTTTAGAGCGGTAACTAACATATGAGTTGCCGTTTCAACTTATTGTTTACATAAAACATCCAAAATTCTCGCTACTAGTTTGAAATCAATGTAGTCGTACATGGTCCCCTCAATTCTCAGATCTAACAGCTTGTGGTTTCTATTGAGCGGCAATCTAAAGGAGAAATGTAGAGTACAGGAAGCATAAATGAAAACTGAAAATGAAACGGAAACATATTACAGTCACACAACGTGTCAACCAGTACGTGCTTTACCGACACAGTGCCTATTTAAGGTAGGGCAGAGAGGTCGAAAGGGGAGTTCAGATCGCGCAGCTGTAACAACCGCCAGCTGCGGTACGATTAGCCATCGAGAGTCAAAATAAAGCATGGCCGGTCAAATTTTGTAACACTTTATTTAAAAATACAGAAGTACAGCTTGATTATTTAGACCTAACCATGCAGGAGCGCAGAGGAGGAGAAGGCAGTCTAGAGTGGGGGAGAAAAGGTTGGCAGTTTCTCCTTACTTGCTTTTGTTACCAGCATTGTGAACACACACTACTCGGCTACTTCTGACCCAAAACCTCTCCCGGAAGATATGAACTAGTACAACTACTGTACATTAAGCTAAGCAGGTTCAGGTCGAAAAAATCATACTGTACTCAATGTAATGTTTAGCAGCCTAAGTTTGTGACAAGCTTGGTACTGTTATTTGTAATATGTGTTTTATGTACTTCTGAATGCATTTGGTTGAACATTTCAAAATTGAATGTTTAATAGTCTGAACAACACAATGCACAATAAAAAAGCCTATAAATATAATTCTAGAAATAACTGGTGTCACTCGGGCTTTACCCAACTAAAGATCAATTTCATAAATATTTTTTTTTGTATTTAAATTAATTAAAACAATTAGATTATTGGTATTCAACATTTTTAATTTGATAACCTCACCTTCATTGTACCAAGTTTGCTATTCATATTTAAAATTCCTTCAAATTGCCTCCCATGCAATATATTTCAATCAATTCCCATTAGAACCTGTTTTTCGCGTTATCTGCTTTAGATAAATGTAAAGAGTTTACATTTTTATTATTGAGAAAACAGGCCAATTCGAGTGGAACTTTCTTCACATTTGTCCTCTCTCTGCGGCCCTTCTCCCGATGGTTTTTGTTACATCGTCTTCCCATTTCTGTCTAACATAACATATGTCACACAAGTGTCGTCGTTTTCTCTTGTGGGCAACAATGCACGCATTTGAACTATCTATTGCTGTATGTCTCTCAGATAAGATTGCTCTATTGTTGATATTTAGGTAGGTTTCTGCCAGTAGTAAGCGGGAAGAAGTCAGCGTCTGGTGCTTCCATTACAAATGTGTAATTTGTAAATTCAGAAGTGAAAATCAATTCAGGCAGAAATGGTAAAGAATGAAGAGGCTTTTTTGTAATAATAATATGATAATAATATGATAATAATTATATTTAACAATAAATAATAGTTACCAAATGAAGAGGCTATTTATACTCTCATTTCAAGTAGTGTTTATATAGAAAAGCTTAAAAAATGTGTCCCGCCAAATAATTCTCACTCCCTCTTGCGCGAGGGACATTAATTTTGCAATAGCCTCAGCACATAATTTTTACTCTTGTTCTATGAAGCTATAAGGTGCCCTGTCTAAGAACTTGACACCATTGTCATTAGCGGTGATTTTAAAGTTTATTTATGAGTTTATTTAGCAAAATTATTCAGCAAACAGGTCTAATCGTGGTGAGAATCCTCAGATTTCCCCCGCCGAACTTTTTCACCTCCTCTTCCGTTGGGGTGGAATTTTGTAATAGCACCCCCGTAGTATTTTTATTCTTGTCCTAGAAGATATATGTACCAAAATTTGTATTCATACTTACATTAACATTATTTTGTTGTTAAACTATGCTGTTAATTGCCAGGATCACATCAGTGTCGCCGATGTGCCGGAATTTCGTCCCTCAGTTCTTTTACATGCCAGTAAACCACTTAAAAACCATCGGTCTGGGTCGGATTTGAACCGCGACCTTGAGATCAGTAGGCCAGCGTCTATCTGAGCCACACAGACTGACTGCATTCACACTATGTTAAGTAGATTTTCCGGGCTTGTGGGCCGTGGTCGAGTTGGATTGCCTTCCTCCGACGTTTCGCTGTAAACTGCGTCCAGCATCTTCAGGGTGATCCAATTAGTGAACTCCCAAGTCCGAAGACTAGACTTGGGAGTTCACTAATTGGATCACCCTGAAGATGCTGGACGCAGTTTTCAGCGAAACGTCGGAGGAAGGCAATCCAACTCGACCACGGCCCACAAGCCCGGAAAATCTACTTAACATAGTTGACAGCGCCGGCCGTGAAAGCCTCAGCACTTATATTCATTCACACTGAAAATCCTCCAGTGTCTCCCGTCGAATTATGTTCAATTCCATCTCCCATAAGAAATCATCTAAAGCAAGCGTACGTATTGAGAAAACAGCCTTACTCTCAAAATTGCCACCTGGCGGACCTTTTCATCCCTCTTTCTTTGTTGGAATGTTCTTTTGTGACACACACACACACACACACACACACACACACACACACACACACACACACGCACGCACGCCCGCACACACATGAAGGAACGTACGCAGGCAGGCACACAGGCACACACGCACGCACGCGCGTACACACACACACACACACACACACACACACACACACACACACACATTGACTTTTAATATCGATACCAAAGATGTCCAGCCTTTTCTCTTTGGAGAACCTTACGTAATGAGAGACTATTTCCCACTCCACTCCTTAGTCGGAAGGACAGAGTCAGTATCCAGTGAAGGATATAAACAGAGGATTCCATGGTCCTTTCTAGGTCATACCTTGAATTTTCTGGGAATGTCCACAGAAGACTTCTTCATTTTGGATAATTTTTGCATAAATAGTAAACAGTAAGAGACAGTGGAAAGTTTACTAAGTAAAAAATGTGAATCTCGTTAAAACACACAGTTTATGTCAAATATTTGATTTTTCTTTTAAGTGAGCCATTTCCGAGATATCCTTTCTTATTTGTTTCAATTTACCAATACTTTTTCGTTTTTCAAATAGGAATATGTTATTCATTTTTTTATATCTTGGCCTTTTCCAAAAGAGAACGGGTTTCCAAAGGCATCACATAACAACCAGCTCGTAAAACATATCACTAGCGCTTAAAGCCTACTGTATTCCCATATTCCCCTTGCACCTTCAAGAAAATTAGCAATAACTTACTTTCTGAAAATGCTTATTCCATTAAAATGTAGTTAAGAGAAATAAGCAGTTGCAGGAATAGTGTGTATAAGAGTGAGTATAGTTCTACATACATTTGCGAACAGTTTCTCCAAATTGATTCATATTAAAAGCCTGTATCGCAATAGGTTATACGACGATCACTTGTGCATTTTATAAGGCACTACGTCTTTGTCGCAAAATATTGATAGACTTCTTAAACGTAAGCAGTACCAAATTGATTACTATTGAACAGGTGTAGCGCATGAGATTTGAATGTAATACCAACCCGCCACTACAACAAGAAGCACGGCTTGAGGTTAAAGAGAGGCGTAGTCCACGTATAGCGGAAAGAGGTAAATGCAAACTCCCCTATTTCGCAACGGTTGGCCATTGCTGATCTATACTGTGGCACATGACTCAAATACTCAAAGTCAAGCTATCTCACACCACTACTTATAATTGCGTGGTCGGATGACAATGGGCGTGGCAGAACAACAGGTTCCAGGTTGCTCGCGAAACTTTCGATTGCCAGCTTATTTACGAGAAGTTCAAGAAAAGGCAGGTTTTGAAAAAAATACGTGCTACGTCCTTGCCGTCTATATAAGCAAGCCTAGACGGAGAGAGCGGCTAGTTTTTTATGATTGAGTCGTGAAGTGTTGAACGGCACAGCTGTTAGCAGTGTGTATATGTACAGTCGTCGTTGAGAGAAATTTGAGTGTGCATTGTCAAATACAGTTTGGGACACCTAGTCGTCGCGTTGGAGCGTTTGTTGTGCGAAGTAGTTTTAGAGTGCGATCATCGAAGCCAGCAGCTTGTGAGATAGAGAGAGTTGAACTGAAAGAATGAAGTACGTGTCAAGGTTACAATAAGACAGAAGTGCTGTGAGATGCAAGGTCACGACGAGCTGTAAATTGTGTTGACGATAAAACAAGAAAGTGTGCTTCAGTTTTAAAAAACGAAGTACAGAAAAGGTAACTGGAATTATCATTTTGTCATAGTGGTGTCAGATGTGGGATTTGTTACATTGTCCATGTCACAATATATTATACAGATAAGCAGTTTACACTCATATTAGGAGATAATACGATACAAAGAATGAAACGCTGTTTTTACAAAGTTTAGCAGTGGACATGTGTATAAGAGAAATGTGAAAAATGTGAAGCTGAAGACCAGCTTCCACGTTAAGATTGTGATAATGCTTCCGTTGTTCTGCAACTTTGTACATTTCGAGTTAACCAGTCGTTATAATGAAGTAATTGATTTCTGGGAGCCAAAACTTGGAGGAGCCTTAAAAAAACATACAAAGAATGTTACAAACAAAACTTTGGAACTGAAACAATTGTGTAACTCTGAATGCACATGCTTTTAACAACACACTTTACTCTTAAAACAATCAAAAGATGTATTAATGATGTCTATATCTTTGTTTCAGAAGTATGTCAAGGTATCGGTAAAAATTTGCTTCTGTATCTTCTATTATTTTAAAATAAAAACATTAAGAAGTCCCAGTTTTGTACACCTAATTGTAATTCCACAATTAGCATTAAACGTAAGGCGCATTAGTGTGTGATGAACACAAAGTGTCAGTTTTGGAAAGGAGGATCTCCAATAAAATACTTCTAATTCTGTGCAGATTTGTCCCTAATTTATTGAAACTTCTGAAAATAAAGTTTCAACTCGAATATGTAGCAATATTCCCAAAGCTGTAAGTCTTTAAGAAATTAACTTTAATTTTGGGCTAATTTCAACGAACTTGAAAATGCGCCGACGATTTTTTTGAAATTCTTAAAATACTTCAATGGTAGTGCTTAAACTACTTCCTAGATAATGTATTTAAAAGGTCAAATTCAAAAGATATATTCATCTCTAAACCAAGGAAGGTCGTAAGTCATAATATTTTAATATATAATACTTGACTGGCATAGTTCACAAATAGCCGCCACTGCGAAGACTGAAGTATTCTATGTGTGAACAACAGAAAGAACGGCGCCTTTGCCCCATGACATTGTGCTTCTGGATGACCATCATAAATGTTACTTTTCAACTCTTATATCTACTGCCCCAAATAACTATAGCCTTGCCCCAGTCTACACACGTTTTCCACAATCAAGAGAATGAAACTCTGCCAAGGAATAGGATAGAATACGAGCGATTCAGACTTTATTGCTATGGCCTTCTCACTGGGACATTTTGCCAGTTTCGGTGGAAAATATAACGGCATTATGGATTTGCTGTTGTGAGCTAACAATAACGTTGTGCATTGATGATTATGGCATGAGTAACATCTGTCGTCCGATAACTTTCACGAGTGCCATATTAAGATTATACATACGTTGATCGCATTGTATATAATCTTAGCGCTAAGTTCTGGGAAATGAATGATGAAGTGTTTCGGCATCCATAGCTGACCCAAGTCAGAACGTCTTCATGTGTTCTTCTCTCCCTGTATTTCATTTGTTACTACCTAGCGTGTTGAACCATAAACTGTTGCATCCTGGGATAGTAATGAGCAGGTGTTACAGACTGTGATGTAGCCTATTATCAGTACAGCATGGTATGAATTAATGAACAAACAAATGGAAGATTTATTTATCTTCTTTAAACTTAACAAACTGTAACAGAACGGCGTCCTGTTACTTTATCACTTTATTGTTCTCTAAAATTTTACTATAAATACACAATTTTCTTCTCGTAGGTAATACAATCCACAGCTTTTCGGGATAACATAACTCACAATTATTGTTCTTCTTAAAACCATGGTCAGTACTTTCATCATTTTCACTGTCTCTCATACACTTATTACGACGTTAGAATCACTTGGGACGCCCGACGTATCTTTCGGGACGACACATGCTCACACAGCAGACACACTGACCGACTTATTCCTATGGCTCTACTCTCAAACTCGCACATTATCTGCTGTGTCCTTTTATACTGGGGATGATGTCACACGACATTTAGAGAAACACTTCACACACACACGCCGCGATGACTCAGCTAGAAGCCTCCCGAACTTTCTCGATTACTTCTGTTTCTGCCGCCTCATTGTTTACGGTCACGTACACAGTCCCACGAGGCAACTCGGTCTTTAACGTATCTATCTGCTCGCCGGCCCGGCATGTAGCCCGTCCATTGTTGTACGCTGACCCCCGACATTACAATACAGTTTACACGTAGCGTTATTTCCTCTTAGAGTTGTTTGTTTTTTATTTCTTACCCTTATATTTAACCTTTTATTGAATATATAATGCGGAAGTATAACGTATCCACTATTTGCTGTTTACAGTTCATTATCCTTTTCCATGCTGATACTGAAATTCAAATCATCAGAGGACCCAGCGATGATGCTCAACGCAGATTTGAGCGAAATGTCAGGAGCAATTCCTACACGTCGACCACGGCCTACAAGCCCGGAAGATATTTTATTCCAAATGGGCACCAACCGTGAAAGCCTAAGCACATACACACCACTTAGGCTGTCATACATTATAATGTTTTATTTACTGCATTTGTTCATTTATTTACATTTACTTTTTTCTTTGCTTTTTAATACTTAATATTGTAATGTTTGTAAACTTTAAATCGGCCCTGTCATACAGTTGTATTAGCAACTTTTTTCCCATGCAGGTACCAGTGTCGCGGGGTTAAGACCATTAAAGTATCATCCAGGTATTTCGGATGGAGTTCTTGTATTGTCCCCTTTACATATTATCTCAATGTGCAATTTAAAGGGTACCCTGCATCTTACTGTAACCCTCTATATAACTTCAGGTTAGCTGCTCTTCTGTATGTGCACATTTACTTTGTGCGTCACCGTACGTCGTTTGATTGTGCTTTGTTTACCTTGTAACGGACCGGCATTTCGTGGGTTATGGTCCGTGTACACTAAACTTGAGAGGCAGTAAAGGAAATGCCTCGCCTTGACTCAGATATAAGGATAATTAAGTGCAGATGTCCCACACCCTGATTATCACATCTTCAGGTGCAATAATTTTCCGTAATGAATCCGCGATTAGTTAATGTCCAAGACGTTTTCACACTATTCGTTCATATAGTATTTACGTCACATGGGAGAGCAAAATTCTGATATACAATGGAGAACACAAAAACTAAAGTAGCTAGGTGCGAAAAATACTTGCAATTAAAAGCTTCTTCAGGGATATATATTATTTCCCAAATAAAAGACACTGGTGTATTCTGAGTAAATGTAATCATTATGAGTAATTTGTGTGCATGGTGCCCTTTTCTTCTTTTCAAAGAAGTTAAACATCAGCCATTAATCACTCATTCCAACCTACGAAACATACTGTAGCCTGTCAAAAGTTTTATTTTGGCTGGAAGCCAGAGCATTGGTATGTAACCGGTCTCCCCGTCGATCTCAAAGGTAATAAAATATCTTTCTTATACTAAAAAAGACACTATGAGAATATCGTTCTATTTTGGCTCACGGGATGTTTAAGTATCCAAGGGTAACTGCTCAGCTATACGCTCTCAGGTACGTGGCATAAAACCAAATGACGTTATTAAGGTAGGTAATGAGCCCAAAAGGTAAAGACAGCTTTACATATATCTGGTGAAATTGTCCACTTAACAAAATGAGAAAAATTACTCTTGTAAGAATTCACCTCTTTCATGCCCTTGATAAAATGTTACTTTAATAAATATCTCTTATTAGAGTATCACATGTTTGCCATAGTTATGACAGCACTTGTCCAATAGTATTAGCACTGAGCAAGATGGCTCCGTAGTAACGTGAAAGGCTCGCATTTAAGAGGAGCCGTGTTCGAGTGAGAGAGCTTAAGGGCCCGTCGATAACTAGATCAAAACTTAAAACAAATTTGTAAGGTTAAAATGTGAAAGCTAATAGACACAGTTAAAATATTAAGCAGTTAAAACACTAAAACATTAGAAGATTAAAATATATAAAACAAAATTTAAAAGTCTAAGACGATGCTAAAACTTAAGTACAAGTTAGACTTGTTTATCGAAACCGGTGTGGGCCACTCGGACCGTTTTTGTTTGATTTTAATGGTTTCCGCGAGTCAGTTGACAAATGCTGGAGTAGTTCCTGGTCTCCCTTTCTTTGGTTTCTCCTTGTATGTTTCAAGTGAGCTTCACGGCTCTGCAGTGTCAGTTCATGTCGGGCAGATGGTTCAGATGTTTGTTCATTGGAAAGTTCTTCTCAGCCCTTCCTTATTTTAGCCGTCTAAGAGCTCGACGGTGTGTTCGGGCTTGGAATCGTTCGAGTTCTCTACGCGACTCTGTGACCTATCTGTCTGCGACCTATGGCCTTCTGCGTTTCCTCCACCTCATTTGGTGTAGGAGCAAGAAACCTCAGAACCAAGTAAGTTGTAGGAAACTCTTAAGGTTGATCGCTATTGGTAGAGACAAAGAATATGGTATAAATATAGTTGGGTAAGCAGGATACCTAGTATTTGATCTCCTGGAATAAGGGATGCAGCCTAGAAGCAGGCACATCCTAGGTGGAGCCCCTAGCGTTTCCATGCAAAGCAACTTGTTAATGATTAGTTAAAAATACCAAAAGCTGAAAGGTTGGTTCAGATTTTAAATGTTCATACTTACCTATTGCCGCAAAAAGTTAATATATCTTTATTTTAATAAAAACTGAACACCTAAAATGCGTGGTATACATTTTAACAAAAATTACAAGCGTTTAAAATAAAGTCAGGAAAAATTAATATTTGAGTTTAGTTTTCTATTTAAATATTTCAAAATGGTGTTTTAATCAAAAGGGCAAAATACTTTTGAAACAAAAGTAAGAGATTGCTTTCCGACTAACTAACCATTTGTCGGAAAGCAATCTCTTGGGACGAGAGAAACTTTTTATAAATCAAGAGGAATGGAAAGAGTTCCTGTGTACACATCATCCCTGCCAAGCTGCACCTAACGCCTTCGTTGACATTTGCGATCCTGAAGGAACAACGGGATGAAGGATGAATGTTAATTAATGAAACGGAAGGATAGAAAATTTGGGAAATGTAATTTACCTTTCCAGCATTCGCCTAGCGACCTGGGGAAACTCCCATGGATCAGGAAGGTCGGCTACGGAAATCGAACCCACGACCTCCCGAATGCGAACCTTACCGCGGAGCCATGTTGCCCCATGACAGACCTAAAATATGTAAGCACTAACGACACTGAATTTGGTTCTAATGCAATAGTTAATACTTGTCCACTTTGACGCAGATGTAGTAAAAATACACAAGGAATGTAAGGAAAGGAAACAGTATTTAAATCAGTGTTAAGTCGTTAAGCTTTAGTAACATACTGTTTGTTATTGCAAGAGGAATCCAACACGCACACGATACCCACAAGTTAAAACATTTCACATTTCCCGTATTTCTGCATTCATTCAGCTTGTTTACAAGTTTCCTGTCAATGCCGTGAAATTCTGCGTTGCAAACTAGATGGTTCCCGCAGGCTTTGTTACCAAATTAGAAGCTATAAATCGGAACTGTTAAGACTACTTCAAGTGCAGTTTATAAAAGCTTATGTTAATGTTCGCTATAATGAAATTATAAATATACAGATGTTGTTAACTTAGAAGTTAAATTGAAAAGAGAAAGGACATATAAGTACACATCTAGGATTTCAAAAAATCTTCTCTAGAGGATTATACACGAGGACGTCTCAGTTGTACTTTATTTTTTGGACAAAACTAGAATTTTACAAAGCGTTGAGGGTTGAATTTTTGAATCTGGTTCTGAGTTTAACAGAGATTAGATGGGAAACACTAATCAAAAATTGCTTCACCAGGAGGTAAGCATTTAATTTAATTTATAGAGCTAAATCCAGGCTGTATTTACAGTAACTTCTTCTTTTCTTTTTCTTTTTTTTTTTGGGGGGGGGGATGTGGGGGGTAAGGTGAACATTTTATTCTTTGAACTCCCTGAACCTGTTTGCTAAAATTACCCCAAGACTTTGAAACTAACGGCTCGGGTTTGCTAGCACCCCTGTTTATAAGAGGAACAGATTTGAATTGATTTTTCTATTGAATCTCTGCCACATTTTTTAGGCTCTGGATTATACGGTATGAATTCTAATACTTGTGTATTTCTTCTGATCTGTTTGTCTTTTACTGGGTCATGTTCATTTTCTAGAGATCAAGTAAAAAGTCGCCTTAACGATAGCAATGAACCTAAAACTGTTCTCATGGTCCCTACAAATAAAATAGAACCCCAGAAGGTTCTTCAGTACACTACTTTGATCATTCACTACAATATCTTAAGTTTCCTTCTTCTCTGTAATTCCAAAATGTGAATTTAAATTTTAAAAGTTTTACCATTTTGCTATCACGAGCTCTGGCTTAAAGACGCTCATCCAATTGTAGAAATCACCAATGCATAATAGTTTGACTCAAATTGCTTGCACACCTTTTGTTCCTCAGATTTTTTCCTTTAGATGAATTATATGAACTGTATAATTTATCCAAAAATAGTTGAAAATAATTAAATAATGCACTTCTTTTAGAGTATCGCTTACTAATATTTCCAGTCTGTAATTACTATTGAATTAAACGTTCGATATCAGCTGTACCTATTTCATCTATCTACAAAAGCATTTGTGATAAGCAAAGCAGTTCCATTCTTTCGTTCTTTCTTTCCCTGGTTACACTCCCCTTATGTAGGAATTACACCCCCTAGGACCTACAAGCCAGTAGGGTCAGACGCCTGTCGGGAAGCAGAGGGACCTCTGGACCAGACAGAGTGAAGACCTGGAAGCAGGTGGTCAGCCAAGCACCAGGTATGATAATGAGGAAGATGATATGAAATCCAGGCGAAATGGATGATTGGAAGGGTGATAATGGAGCAATTGGTAGAATGAATGGCCGGGGAAACCGGAGAACTCGGAGAAAACCCGCCCTGACGCCGCTTCGTCCACCACAAACACACATGCGGGTCCCGCCTAGGTGGTAGGTGAGCGGTCTAACCACTCAGCCACGTCGCCACCATTATGCTTCCAGACTCAGGGAAGGATGAGGAATGATCCTAGCTGGAGAAAAATTCCTACCCCCCTGCCGGGAATCGAATCCGGGACCCCTTGCACAGCAGACAGGTGCTCTACCAACTACGGGGCCAGCCCACATGCATTCTCCTTTCTATAAGCTATAAGATTTCAACAAAATGACTAGTCCTTTACTGCTTAATGTTACACATTTGTGAATAAGGATATCAATCTTCATTTTTTCTACGTTTTGGGATTGTAACACTGAGAACTTATCCAATACAAGAGACGTCGCCGTGAATTCCTTCCCATGTTTAGACCATTAGCATTTGTTGATCTTCATCTACAGCTTCTCCGTGTACAGTGGCAATGTTATACACGGTTCTAGAAGTTCTTATTGTGTTTCAATTCCATCCCTTCTACATTGGATTGTTTTTACTTTCTTCTAACACCTCTGAGGCAGCCTCGGTAACGTTGCATACTTAACGTATTCTGATTTTCTTTGTGAGGCTTAATTGGTGTCACTATCAAAGCAAAGGAATTCTACTCTGGCAGATGTGCATGGCTTGACTTTTGTCATTTAATACTGCCTTAGTTTCAGAACAAGCTTAGCAACTAAGTTTACCTTCGTTGAAGAAAATCCATATGTGAAATATTTAAGTCCAACTTTACAGTAAATCATATTGAATCTTCACTTCACCAACTTCATTCACATTGCCTTAAGAAGAACTTGGAAGATCTGGATTAATATTTACGATTATTTCAACGGAAGTTTTCTCCGATATTTCATTAACATTCACATTTATACTTCAGTAGGACATTCACTAAATGACTCAACAACTTGCTGAGGGAAACTTAGCACCTTGAGCGAAAGGCGATCTTCTGTGCCTGTGACCCTGACGGGGCACCGGTCCACCCCGGGAGGATGCAGTGGTGAATGAAATCGAAGGGAGCCGGAACGTTACCATGACAGAACAGGGGGCAGGGTCCCTACATTTTTCCAGTTAGAAGCATCCCGGCAGAGGTTGGCTCATCCCGTTTCCTCTCCTACCCCTTCGGATTCTTACTCCCAGGGAGGGGGGCGGGACTGGGAAACCGGCTCTCCTATCCCCATCGTGCTTGTACCTCCAATGGGCGCCCCAGAAACCAGTAGGACTGCCTTCCAATCCGAAGCGGGGCGAGATTTCCAGAGCACATTTGTTTCCCCTACCGTGCTGCTGCCGCGACGCTCGTCGACGCTTGCAATCCTGAAAGAAACCTAACGGGATGAAGGGTGAAATGAAGTGATTCGTACCGAGAGAGACAGAGAATTCGGTGGATATGGAAATTCTTCCCAGCATTCGCCTAGCGACGAGGGGAAACCTCCGAAAAATCCATGGGTCAGGAAGGCTGGCACGGGGATCGAACCTGCGACCTCACGAATGCCTCGACGATCTCGCTTGGTTCACTAGGATCTTACCGTAGTAAACGAACACTGCTCTCCACGGCACTTATATCACCTTTGTTAAACAATTTTAATAAACTCCGTTATTACAATAAAGTAGTATAGAAAACATGCAGAACAGAATCTGTGCTCCTCAAAATTCTGAAAACTCACTTTCCCTTATGCTGCCTGCAATGATCTGATCCCTAACAGAACTGCCCATTGGACGCCAATGAGAGCAACGACCTTAATAACATCCACATACCTATCTACAGTCCGATTTCATTCATAACATGAAAAAGTGTTCCGATTAAAATTCAATTTAAAAATATTCTAATGCAATAATCTATGCTGCATAATTTTCTATACATATTATAATGGATAAATATTCATTTATAACCGTCCTAAATATACCAAGGCACCAACTTTCGTTATTAATGGGTCTTATTATTGATGCGTAGCGCACATTCTTACATTAAAAAGTTCCGGCACTGAAAGTAAAAATCTGATGTGTTGCACTCACATGACTTTCTCTACTCTTGTACTAACCATTCTTACAAACTCTTATTCCTATTTCTTCTTCGTGTTAATTGAGGTAAACGTTTGCAGAAATTATCTTATTGCTGATTTCCTTGTAGGTGCAAGGGGAATTTGCGAATATAGTAGGCTTTAAGTGATAGTCAAATCTTTAAAAGCTATGAGATTCCGTCCTCTTTGCGTGGTTATCATATAAAAACATGAAAAACTATGTTGCATTTGAACTAAAGGTTTTCCGAAACTGACACAAATAACAAGGAATATCTCTGAAATGGTTCACTAAAAAAACTTATTTGGACATAAATTGTCTGCTTTAGCGAGATTTACATTTTTGGTACAGTAAGATTTTGTCTATGTCTTACGGTTTACGAGTTATTCAGAAGTCATCCAGAGTAAATATGACTACATAGGCTATAGCCAGAAAATTCAAAATATACGTTTAATTTGTCGTAAAAATGTCTCAAATATATGAAATTTTAATCAAAATAGTTAGAGCCATTTTCAAGAAAGTCAAAACTTTCGAAAAATTTTCCATGCAAAGGGTAGTTTGGGGTGAAGCAATTTTGTTCAAAATCTTCGTGTCGCATCCTTGAAAGACATTTAACTTAAATACCAACTTTGGTTTTTAACCGACTTTTCGTTTTTGAGTTATGCTGTCCACAGACTGATAGATACACAAGGACCTTTTTCTGAAAATGCTTTTTTTTTGGATTCAGGGGCCTCAAAAGATATATTTCCGGTGAAATCTCGACATCGAGTTCTTGGGTGGAATACAATATTTCCTGTACTTTACTACACGCAGTAGAGAAAGTAAAAAAGAACAAGTGCAGCGTAGTGCTATGTACTGCTGCAACTTAAGCCCTGCGCACATTGTTGGATTTCGTAAAACTCTTGTAGTAAACGTTAAATGTTACAGCGTCAAGCAATGTTAATCTGCTCTTAACGTTGTCATTTAATTGGCATAAACTAGGTATGTTGTACTAGTTTCTTGAAAGCAGCAAGAAATGATTCTGCCAGCACATCATGTGTTGTTGCACCTGCTGCATTTGTTTTCATTTGCCCCTTGTAGTGCCTTCTGAAATCAAAACAAGCGGCAGTGGCGCCTCTTGTAGTGCTTTCTGTAATGAAAAGCAATGGCAATATTGTTCTTGATCAAAACAAACCACAGCAGTGGTCCACGGTCAGTTCGTCGCCGCACTTGTTTGTGCTTGTACGTGTAAAATGCATGAGGAAAAACAAAGGCACGACGAAAAGTATAGAGGATTTGAATTAGAAATTCAAACTTGGATCTCTCCATTTACGAAAATGAGAAGCATGTAATGTAACTGACTGTTGTGTTTTGATTTTTCAGGATATTTTTTTAACCAGATATCGGTCATATCGGACAACGAATGAATGAAATGGTTGAAATAATGTTAAAAGGAGCCCGGGTGCGTGCATATTTAAATTACCCGACTCATTTTCAGCACAAGGGAAAACCCCGAAAAAAATCCCTATCTGAAATTCCTAATAGAACCTTTTGAATGAGAGGCATACATATTATCCCCACATCACAGAGGTGAAATGTTGGACTATTCTAAACTGTAGCAAACACAGCAAGTTCTAGTACTATGCGCTATTCATATGTGCTATAACATTCATGTATAAACATAATCAAGCTTAAAAAAAATCCCAGAAGAGCGAATTATACCTATAATCTGAAGGAAATACAAAGTTTAAATATATGGAACACGCGTAAAATGTTTTTAGGAAGTAGGAGGTTTTTATGTGCGTTCATTTTTAGAAGTAACGCAATATATTTAAAAAAAAAGCAGTTAAATTAGTAAAAATGCAAATCTATTGAAACACATTGATATTGAAGATCATATACATATTTCCAGCGACGGTTACTATTATTGTACAACAGTGCATATTTTTGCATCTCACACGCCAAAAACGGACTTCTCAATAGGAAACTTTAATATGACGGATTTAATGTTGGCGTATGTTGCACAATAAAAAACCTCCGTAAACCTTTGTTCCTATCCTATAAATGTTTATTTTGGTACCGTCTTTATACTCTACAATTTTCTGCACATAGTTGTTCCGCACCTAGTACAGGAATACAAAGATCAGTGTAACGAATAACTAATCTGTGAAGGTTTTCATAGAGTGGAACATAACAGCTAGCGGAATCAAATGGAAGTGCACTATGATGCACTGTTATTCTCCAACAGTCACTGATATCCACTATGGCGTCATTCGTATTACTGCTACCCATAGAAACCTTGACAGTGTGCTTTAAGCGTAAATAAACCTCCACAAGTAATTCTTACATGATGATTAGTAGTGCTACATAAATTGCCTTTTCATTTTTTCCTTACATTTGTCCGCACTGCATTATAATCTTGACCACTCTTATCTTAATCTAAACGTGTTTTAACAGCGTTAAAATGTTTAAAACGATCTCTAAAGAAGCCTAAAAGATAATAAACGAATGTCAAGATCATTATATTGATGTGAAACTGATTTTCGTTTCTGTTAAACAGTTGCAAATATACTGATAGGTATATACGAGGTTGTATAACATAGAAGTTATGCCAAAACAAATTCTGTATTAAGCTTCATATACTGGGAGATCAGCACATCCTGGTGACACTGCATGCAATTTCAAAAGAACGTGATAGACAGTATTACGAATAAACGGTGCACACCATGCTTGTAGCTTCATGTTTTATTTTTAATTCTTAGACTCATGCAGCATAGATCTCTAAAATAATTTAGAAACCTCTGCCAACGGCACATGTTTTACATCGTACACTTGACTGCAATTGTATCTTCTTCCCCTTTGACTTTTCACGTTACGTTGGCGAGCCGCGTAGCAGAAAGACAGAAGCTTTCGCGTATTGCTTTTGTTTTCAGGATGACCCAGGTTAGTGTCACAAAAAGTTGTAGTGGCACTTGTATTTCGAGACAAAAACATATCTAGTGGGAACGCATGTCAATCTAATTTTAAATCTAGAGTACAACATTTATATAACTGTCAAAACACGGACATAAGCAAGGTTGTGTTTCCTTATATAAAGTAATTAAAATGGCTAATTTTCTACTATGCTCCAAAATGGGATTGAACTGGTGCTTTATACTAGGTCTACTGTATGAAAAAAGGCTTTTTAAATGTTTGCCTAAGTGCACATAAATATTATAGTAAGTATACAAAACTAAAAATCACTACGAACATCATTGCTGTATATACTTATACAGTTACGTACTCTGTATTTACACACAATGTAATTTTTATTTGGAGCACTAGAATGCAATTAGTTGGTAAAGGTGCAGAGCACCACACGTAAGCCCTCAGGGTCCTTTGTGTTTCTGCCATGACTGCTGGGAGGGATGAAAGGAAAGACCCAAAGTGTGACCTGATTCGGATAAACGACAGGCACAAGCCGGAACGAGGTCCTTAACGTTTCCAGCTAGAAAATCCGACACCGCCCGTCCCCAAACTCGGCAGAAACCACCACACGACGAAGGTGGTACTCCGCCAGCGCAGTTCTACGAGTAGATGATGGTAGGGAAGTCATACAACGCCGCCCGTACCCAACCTACAGGCCTACGCCCGCCCGAGCCGACCGGAGATGAAACCTACAGTGAGCAAGCCTCCGCCCAGCCACAACTCACCGAATACCGTCGCCCATAATCCTGAAATGGAAGAAAGGGGAATGATGGGAAGGAGAATTGATGGCAGGAAAGCCATGGTATGAAGATGAGCATCCCAATATTCACCTAAGAGACAAGGGGCAAACACAGGAAAACCTAAGTCAGAGTGCTGGGATCGAACCCACGAATAAGAGTAGCACACCATCCTGACGCAACCCCACGCGTTAACTAGTTGGTACATACCAAATTTTGATCACAAGCAGGAGATTTTCAGTTTTATGAAATCCCAGCACAAACAGAAGGAAAGAACAGAAGTAGAGCATTTGAAGTCTATCGTTCTCTCAAACGTAAAAATGTATTTCTTCCATATCTCTTCTTGGATATTCTGCACACGCCTCAATCTTTCGTTCAGTTCGATTTGGTTTTGCTGCTTTGCTACATATAAGATCCCTCAAGCCACAAAGTTGAACACAGTCAATAAAGGACTGTAATGCAGAGCAAACTGGCAAACTGGCCTTTGCGAGATCGCCAGGTCTGGATGTAAAGATCAATGTCGTGCGAAAGTGCGGTGGTAACTCTTGATTGGCTAGCATTTTTCACATACAATATACAATATTTACTGTTGGAAGATGGCGTAATATTATTTGTCTGGCTGATTTGTGTGCAAACTACGATGCTGAGGAGCTAGTGCACAGATAGTATATGTAAACACACAGATGCCATCAGTTTAAAGGTGGTTCTATATAGCGCTAAGTGTACTGTATAACATGGTTTGTGTGGGACATTCATTACACAATTACTCTTTCATATGTTTAGTATAAAAGCTTAACACTATGGACAGCTTAAAATAAATCTGCCTTCATCTCAGTTTTGTAAAATCAAAGCGTTTTGCACAATTCACCACTGAATCTTCCACAGAATCAATATTTTCATAGTGCGCTACTCCGATAATGATGTGGACTGTGTTTGTCATTCGCGACCTTACTTTGATCACTCTCTTCGTATATAGGACTCACATTGACTACCTAGGGTCAGATGCCTATCGAGGAGCGGAAGGACATTGAATCAGAATGAAGACCCTCGAAAAGGGGATCGGCACTTAGCCTAGGGTGAGAGTGAGTGAGTGAGTGATTAGGGTTTAAGGGCCCGTCGACAGCTAGGTCATTAGAGCCCCGGGTGAGAGTGAGGAAGTATGTAGATGATATAAAATGGATGAAAGGAAACTGGAAGAGTTCCAATTCGTGTTAAAAATAACAACCAGTTTTAATAATTAAGGACTTTGAGACTAAGTATAACCCTTTAGATTGTCTTGTGTGTTCGTAGTGTGTTCTTTCGTGGCGTCATAAATGACTAGGTTTGTATGTGGCAAGATGCTTCTTGTTTTATTCTTTAGTTCTAAGGCAGGATCACAGTACCTCGCCTTTTTGTTGCTTGTTGTTTCGGTTCTTAGTCGAAAATTGCATGAAGACGCTTGTCAATAGTTATTGGCGACGTAAAAGCTACTATTAAACAAGATTTAATCATTGTATAGCATTAACCTTTATATCCTATAATGATTCATAATATTATTGCAGTACAGATGCACTGAATAAATCACAATTTACTTTTTCTCATGCAGATTTAAGATGCATTACATTGTTCCTGCACTATTTTGAAGCGCTGTTTTTTCGAAACATAAGACGGTCGTCTGCCTAAAGCCTCTGTATTTTATATTTCCTTATGAGAGCTTACAAAGGAAAACTGTCTCAACTTAAAATATAGCAAAGGAAATGTAGAATAGTATTTATGGATCAAGTAATGTAATACATGACGAGGTGGGGAGGGGTGGAGAAGTCGAAGAAACCCGCTCAGACACCACTTGCTCACCACAAATTCTCTCAACATAAAATCCTCTGGGATCGAACTCAGAACATCACGGTGAGAAGCGAGCGGTCAAACAACTCCGCCACGGCGCCACTCAGCCGTGATCCTGCGATCTTAAACTATCCTGATGGTAAGGGACTACAAATTCTAGCAGTTGAGAGACTACAGTGGCAAAGATTTGTGCAGGTACAGTGGAATCTCGATAACCCGATCGTATGTGGACTGAGAGTGAGTGAGTAGTGGTGTTTGAGAGCCCGAATTAGGACCCGAATATGAACTGAAAGGCTGTCGAGTTACCGAAGTGTCGAGCTTTACGGAATAAGGGGTATGTTATTCACAACTCATTGTACAATATAGTAAACAAAAGTGTAACAGTTTCTAAAATTTATTAAATATTATGTTCCCCTTTGTTCCATCTCTTTAATACATCCAATTTAATTTCCATTGTCATGTTAACTTGTCTTTTGTTTTAGTTCGACATTTTCGCTGGTACAAACAATTCAACACAACACCAACGATACACCTGCATTATAACCAGAAATATGTAACAGAGTTTAGCTTATCACGTACAGGGGTATTTCTTTAGGCGTGGCGAACGAGTTTGCTAGGATCTGCGCGAGTGACATCACGCAAATAATGTCTCTGTTTCTTTGCTTGAAATAAACAAGACACAGCTGATAATGTGATATGGTACTGCACTTAGTCATGCACGGTCCGTGATGTCTATATACTACACGGAAGTCTTAAAGATAACATGACACCCCTATGGTCTTATAAATACAAAAGTGAAATTGATCATAAACCACTGCGTAATTTGTCACATCTAAAAAGATACCTTTGTACTGGGTAAAGCAATAAACCTTGAAACATTCCTAACCAGTGTTCGTGGTCTGTATCCACATTATAAGCGACACATTTTTGGTTTCGTGACAATGGTTTGCCCGCTGCATATGTTCTAACTAGATATCGAAGGCCAATACGTGGTCAGCTCTTTTGTCACTGTAAGGGAGAATGCGGCAAGTGGTATACGTATACTAATTAAAATTTATAATACCGTATAGTATATAATAGAAATAATTACAGTCAAATTTAACGATAAAAAATAAAAAAGGCCGTCCAGTTATACGGAATGTCGAGTTATTGAGAGTCGACTTATCGGTATTCCACTGTATTCAGAGGTAGATGAAGTATTAGAGAAGAAGCTAGAAGTATGATATTGAATTTTAGAGTATTCTGTCTAAACCATGTATCAATTTCACATGTGCAATGAAGAGGGAAGTGCCATTTATTACATCAGGGCGGCGGACTGCAAACAAAATCAAAGTATTCTTGATGGCGATAAGTGTTCTCGAAACGAACACTGGGGAAACAGCCTGAAAGGATGACACTCCTACTGAGTTATTTTACCAAAGACTATAAATGCCAGGCAAACAAATAACTTTAACATTATTAAAATGTTCCATGTGCTTATTAGCCATGGGGATTTTTAACAACGTACAAATTTATCAATGCTTGCTACATCAGAAACTAGCATTTAGTTGGCCATGATAACAGTAGACACGTGTGTTGCAAAATATGGCTTCTTCAATCTTCAAGACAGCCTTATATATGGATTATTGAAAACAGTCATCATACATTTCGACCTTTTTCTACAAATGCTTTTTTTAGAGGACCCAGGAAGTAATGAAGGATGTTTTCGGCGACTTTAAGGTATAAAATATTTGGGTGGATCTTGGTTACTATAAGCACAAAACGTAAAAATATCTGCCTGAAAGCAAGTGTAGTTTATTATTCACTGTCTCTAAATGCCAGAATGACCTAGTACAGGCCACTGAGTTTGGTAGCTCATTAGCAAAGGGTTTCACAATAACATTTCAAGCTATTCAGAGTATGTCATATCATTTTCGTAACTTAGGCAAGTCAACTAAAAATGGGTATTTTAGTATAGTGGGGCAGCTAGCCATTTCAGTTTATTTAAATAGCCATCGGTCAAACTCTGTGATGACATTCTGGACACAACCCGCAGTTCATGTAACGTAAAATAAACATAGGTAACGGCAACAGTCCGTGTGGACCACAGAAACGGATTTTCCACATATGCTTCATGAACATCGATAATTTGTATATGCAGATTTTGTTTCAACTCTGTTCTCTGTGTGTCAGAAAAGACTGTCGTAAAATTAACCACGCTGTCTGATATTTGCTTTATTGTTTTTAAGCAGCTTTATAAATTTAGTGAAGTTTTTCAATTTTGTTTCTTCGGCCTAAGAATTCTTTCATTTCTGCTGCGTAGTCATTCGATATTCTAGTTGCGTAAATGGTCAACATTGTTCTTTTTTGTATATATCACATACGGTCGCCTGGGATCGAACCTGGGCCGCTTTAGTGACAGACGAATGGTCTAACCACTCGGCTATGGCGCGGCGTTGAACTCGGGTCATTTTGTATGCGAGGTCAATATGTATTTACACGTATTCGTATATATAAAGAAAGTTACAAATTCACATATCACTCGTTACGTCTTATTTTTCTATTCCTATTTTCGAGTGTTTTGTATCCGCGTATAAAAAGAAAGATACATTTCTGATTGTTTAAAGTGCTGCTGGTAATAATTTATTATTTAGTTGTAACTGATTGGAAAATGCAATGACACTCATATATACATGCACATAGACAGAAAACAGGAAAACAACACCCCTAGTTTAGTCGCTGTGAGACAGTGAGTTACTTAGGGTAGAGTCGAGTGGATGGAAACGTACCGATGTTTTTAATTTCCTACAGCGTTTTTCGTTGTTTAATATTTAGAGAATCTCCTTATCATTTTATTCCACATCGGTACTGAGTGAGTCAATCTTTTAATTGGTTTGAATTCAAGTCCGACACAAACAAATCAAAGCTCTGAACGACAACAGCCTCTGGATGAGCTCGTCTCATATTGGATGATGTCAAAAGTCTGACACTCAAGCCTATAAATACAGATCAGTTTCAGACTCAGGAGCGAAGGAAAAGGGGAGAGTAAGAGAATCATTACGTGGAGTGCTAGAAGAAGGTAAGTGGTGGAGAAGTGGATGTGGCAGAGACAATTTAGTAAATAAATCACTGCATGTTATCGCAACGCTCCATCTACTCCACTGTATGCTCTCAGGGAGTCTTAAAATGCGGAAGAGTGCAAGGTTGTTCAGTGATTGGAAATTATCTGAGGTGAGTAATGAGCTAAGAAGGATATTGTCGGGCAGTCTTGTCTTCAGACTGTGCATCAAAGCTTCGGTAGCATCCTTAAGAGAAGAAGACGCCAGACGCCAGTTCGAGTCGAACGGAGGTGAGGTGAATGTTCCTCCGGTCGAGTGTCTTTACCGCAGTACCTAGCCGTCATACGGCTTTACCTGCGCGATGGTTTTGACGGTGTCACTACAGGGATGTTTTCACTGGGAAATTTGTTGGGACAGGGGTTTTTATAGTAATTGTAGGTAGGGATTGGTTCGCAAGTGAGCTGTGCGCGAATTTTACGCGCTAATTCCTACCAGGGTTCTGGCCGTCAGTCACTCGCTGAGAGGTGACTGAACTGGTGATTCGCTCTGTTTTGAGTACAGATTGCATTTTCGCCTTTCCCATCTTGGATTAGATCGCCGGACTTAAGATGTCCTTCGGCAATCTTTTGGATGGTAGTCGGCGCGGCTGTCTCTGGTCGTATTGGCCCAGGGTATTCACCAGAGGGTTGGGGTGGTTCTGGAGTTTATTGTACATTGTTCGAGCGCGAGTTTTGATCACGTCGACAATGTACGGGATGCCGGAATGTTCGTGTAGGATATGGGCAGGAAATCTTCGGCCTGTATCATATATCATCCTTAATGCCCGGTTCTGCAACGTCTGGAGTCTGATGAAGGTGGATCTTGCCACCACTCCCCAGATCTCGCATCCGTACAGGACCAGAGGCGGGACGATCGCTCGATACAGCCGAAGCTTCAGGCGTAGGGGCATGGTTTGGGAACTGAGGATGGGGTACAACTGCCGCAGGACAGCGTGACCTTGAAGTACTTTGCCCCTGACGTGATGTCTATACGTCAGCCGCCGGTCCAGCGTGACCCCGAGATACTTCGCCGTAGTGACCCAGGGGATCCGACGGCGCCGAAGCACGAGGTCCAGCGGGAGCCGGTTGGCTATCGTATTAGCCAGGAGAATCGCAGAGCTTTTCTCCGGGTTAATAGACATACGCCAGTTCTCGCACCATCTATTGATGGCACAGAGGTGGGCTTGTACTTGTCGGTAACTGTAGCGCGGGTTCTTGTTAGTAGCGAAGATCATGAGATCGTCCGCATACTGACAGATGTGTGTGTTGGGGTGCGTCGGGAGATCGGCCATGTAAGCTGCGAAGAGTGCCGGTGACAGTACACTGCCCTCGGGGACTCCTGCGCCAATGGGCCTCTCTCTGGAGAATGATCCCTCCACCTTCACCCGGAAGCTACGTTCCTGTAGGAAACTAGCCACCAAGTAAATGTATGGAGCGGGGATTTCCTGCTGTATGAGCTTGTAGACAAGCCCCTCATGCCAAGTGGTAGAAAATGCCTTTTCCACGTCGAGCAACACTGCCACCGTTTTAGCTCTCTCCTGGTAAGCCAGGGAAGCTTTCTCGGCTACACGCAGTAGTTGCTCAGTCGTGGAATGACCAGAACGAAAACCAAACTGGTGTTCCGGTAGGAGACCTTTTTCCTCCAAAAGAGGTCCGAGGCGGGACAGGAACAGTTTCTCGAACACTTTCGAGACAACTGGTAGGAGGCTGATGGAACGGTAACTGGATGGAAAAACCGGATTCTTCCCCTGCTTCAAAACGCATACCACACGCGCCTGTTTCCAGACAGCTGGAAAGTGGCACATGCTGAGGCATGCGTTGTAAATGCGGGTCAAGTGCATCACGGCTCTATGGGGTAGGTGCTGGAGCATTTCCGCTGTTACACGGTCCTGCCCAGGGGCTTTACTAGGTTTTAGGTGCCGGATGGTGTTAGTTACCTCGCGAGGGGTAACTACCGGGATGTGGAACTCCTCGTGGCCCGCGGGTCGGACTTCTAGGAAGTCTTCTACCGCTTGTTCCACGAGGTCAGTATGGTCATCGTTCTGAGGATCTACCCTAGGCTGGAACTGAGTCTCCAGATAGTCTGCTAGTGCCTCTGCTTTTTCCCTCGGTTCAAAGACAAGTCTTCCCCGAGGGCTGTGCACTGGATGCTGGTGTGCAGATTTGTCTTTCCTCAAGGCTCGGACGATGCGCCACGGTTTCCTCTCTTGGAGGTTTACGCGACGCATTGTTTCGTCCCAAGCTGCTTGCCTGTGTTTTCTTAGGAGTCGTCTCACCAGGGATTTGAACCTCTGGTGTATTACTCCTATCCTAGGATGTCGGAATCTCTGCCATAGCCGTCTGACAGCATTCTTTGCTTGAATGAGGCGTTTTAGTGGGACAGGGATAGATGTCGGGTTTGGTACTTCGGTAGGAATGCGATGCGTGTGAGCACGCACCGCGTTTAGGACAGAGGTAGAAAACCCCGTGGCTGCCTCCTCGAGAGCCTCTATCGAGTCTATTCGAGGATTTGCTTCCACAGAGTTTTGAAGGGCTAGGACGGCTGCATCCCAGTCGACTTCATCCACCCAGTCCGGCACTCCCAGGGCAGTAAGATTAGCGTCTGCATCCACCACAACAGGGTTGTGGTCGGAGTCCAGATCGTTAATCACAGAGAGGTCCAAGTGAAATGGTATGTTTTTGGTGACCATGAAATCGATGATATCCGCGGCGCCGCGTGCCGGGTAGTAGGTTGGACCTCTCGGCCCGTGCGCGTGAAGGGCGGGGTTCCCGCTAATGAGACGGTACAATCCCCGGCCCTTAACGTTCTGGGTGCGGCTGTGCCAGCTTGGGTGTTTTGCGTTGAAGTCGCCTGCAATGCAAACCCTGTGGTGTAGGTTCAGGAGTGCCGTGATGTCCGCTTCATAGAAGTGACCATCCGGCGGGTCGTATACCGCCACAAGCACCAGATCGTTCCCGCCCAAGGATAGCCTTATGGCGGTTGCTTCCAGGTGTTGTAGCGGAGGAATGGTAACAGGAGTGTGGGTGAGATGGTTCTTTATGAAAATGGCAGTACCACCGCCCTGTCGGCCGACCCGATCAGACCGATGAGCGGCGTAACTTGGCAGGTTAAACTGTACACCAGCGTGCAAGTGCGTTTCACAGACCATCAGGATATCAATCCCATGGCTGTCCACGAACTCCAGCAGGCCAGGTCTCTGGTCTCTAACTCCATTTGCGTTCCAGAACGCAGCTCGAAATGAACGCACAGTTCTATGCGCCATTACGAACTTATGGAGTTAGAATAGAGGTCCTTAGCCGTTTGAAGCACCGTGAGATGCTTCTGCACAGCGGAAATCCCGGGGTTGATGATGGTTTCCCTGCAGCGTCGTAGGATTGGGAGGGAACGCTGAACTAAGTCGGCGAACCAGGTTGCCAACTCGATGAATTCAGCCATCTCCTCGGAAGCGAATGTGTCCCCTAAGGTTGGTTCTGGGATGTTTTGTAGAGGCACTGCTGCCTCGTGGTTGGTTGAGCCAGTCCGCTGGGACGGGCTAGCATTGGCTGTCTCTGCCGCTTGTTGATTGGATGACGCAGCTTGAGCTGTGGGTACTGGTGGTGGGGAGAGTTTTCCAACAGTTTTGTTGGAATCCTTCGCCACAGTAGGTTTTTCTGTGTTTTTCACCACAGAGGCTTTCTTCTTCCCCTTCTTGGGAGGACGTTTTTCTTTAGGAGCAGTGCTGGGTGTTGGAGCAGGTTTTGTGCTCACAACCTGGGGTGGGACACTTTCCGGGACTGGCGTTGTCATCGACTTGGCAACCTGGTCGCTAGGGGTTACTTCCGCGGCCTCGGCCTGTGCGAGAGCACCTTCGTGTCTCGCCAGGGCCGTGGCGAAAGAGACCCCTGTTCTGACTTCAGTGTCAGCCTTGCCCTGTTTGCCTTGCATTATCGCAAGTCTCCTAGGGCACCCGCGATAGATCCCTATGTGGGATCCATTGCAGTTGGCGCACCTTCTTTCCTCTTTTGGTACCGGGCAAGCCTTTACCAGGTGCTCGCCCGCACAACGGAGACACTTGAGAGTCCTCTCACAGGCAAAGCTTGAGTGGTGGAAACCCAGGCATTTATAGCACTGGGCTGGCCCCTCCCTGCCGTGATAAGGCTCAATCGTGACCCGTGTATAGTACAGGCAAGTCACCTCGTCAATCTTAGGGGTTCCCTCCCCTTGTTTCTCTACGGTTACTAGGAATAGAGGTAGGGGTACCTTTGTGGGTTTCCCCTCTTTCACCTTTGTAGTGGTGAGTTGCACCACGGACCGCGGTTCGATTCCGTGTTCGTCCTTCAGGCCGGCACAGATATCCTGGGGGTCTGTCTCCGAATCGAGACCTCTAATTACCCTGCGGACCACGTGGGGTCGCTGTAGCGAATACGTGTGGAATTTTATTCCACTCGCTTTCAGCACTTCCTTTGCGGCCGCATGGTCTCCAGAGGTAGTGGTTCGGATAACAACACGCCCTGGGTGTCGTGTTGCCTGGAATACCGCCTTTAACTTTCCCCTGAGTTCCTTCATCACCTTGATGTGATTAGGGAAGGGGTCAGACACAATTGGCGGAATTTTTCCCGCCTTTTGTGCGGCTTGGTGCTGGGGGGACGCTGCAGGTCCCGATGAAGGAGCGGGTCTCTCTGGGCTCGAACCAGAGGACCTTTTCCTGCGGCTTTGTACCAGTACAAAGCCATCGTCGTCCGGCAGTGCTGGAGTTGATTTGACAAGAGCTGGCGGTGTTATAGGGGCGACAGTCCCTTGATTAACAAGGCCCACGGCCTTTTTCACCTTCGGCCTACTCTTGGCCCTAGTAAGTGCCTTGGCTTTCGCCTTGGCGATGCTCACTCGGGGACCGGGTGAGGGGTTCGAGGTAGAGGGTTTCGGGGGTGTCAAAACCATGTCAGGGCTTACCTGCTTGCTGGTACTCGGTTTTACTGTCAAAGTCGGTGCAGGTGCCATTCGGCTCCCCACAGAGGGCCAGACGCCTTGCGGCGCGCCTATTGGGGTTCCAGCGAACCCCGGGTCCAGACCTGAGTCCAGACCCTTGGCTACAACCTTGTGGGGCTGCGGTCTCGTTGGTCTGTCAGTCGGTACCGAGTCTCCTCCGTCCGACATCTCTTCCTGGTTGGCCCGTGAAAGAGCTCGGCGAGCCTCCTTCACTAGACAGGCCAGTAGAGGGCCCAAGCCCGGTTCTGTGTTAGGACAGCTCCGGGAAAGCTGCCTCGGTGGATTCTCTTCTCTCTTCTTCAGTTTGGAGTGCCCTAAAATCTGCTTGCCAGATCTCTTATAGGACACTCCTCGACGAACTAGCGGCGCCCGGCCTGGCTATTACACTATATGTAGTTGGCGCGGTGCGTAGTGGCTGCTCCCTGGCGAGAGGTCACGCAGTTGGCTCTCCCTTTCTTCCAGTAGTCCAGCAGAGTGGTCGAGAGGTGTACACTAGGCGAGTTCCAATCACAAAGTGATGTGAACTTAAGAGAAGAACCAACCGTGGTCTGTCATATAAACTGATTAGTTGCGATCCATAGGAATCTGGAGACTTGAATATGGCAGCTATTGGCAGCATTCCATCCCTTCAGAATCGAGGGTGATAATCAAGAGAGCAAGATATTTGTAGAGGCAAGGAAGACTCCAGAGCAACGGATTGTGAACAGATGGTACAGTTTGTGATTCGTTTTGATGCAGAGGAATTACTGATATTATTCATTTAGTTCAGGTTTGCAGAACTCGGAAAACAGGGATAAAAGATGATAGGTACGGGTTTTCCTTCCACAGTTCATGCCAATACTGCATCTTAGCATTACATAAGCAAGCGTTCTGTGAGGAGCTGTCTAATGGTGAGCATAATCCACAGTTTCTTTTACAGTTCTGCGCTCACATTATTTGTTTATGCAAGTGTTACATCTTTTGTCATGTAAGAGACAATTATACACAGTACTGTTTGCATTATCTGTTTATCTTGTAGCACTCCCTTTTAATTAGTAAAAAATCACTAATATTTTTTATTACACAATTCTTTGCAACTCCATACGTAAGAATAAGCAACACAATACGTAAATATTCAGTCTAGTCATTAAATAAACAAATGTGCTAACGCTAAAACCTAGTTCCTGACGTAGATATTTCACATATATTAACCGCACATATATTAACATAGAACATGGTCTGCCACTATTATCTAAGCCGTTATTGAGTAACAGTCGTTCCCTTGTAAGAGAAACATTGTCACTAATTACAAAATAAACTGAAAACATGTTCATGTTCCTTGTGATTATTAACGTAAAACAATGACAGTTATAACCAGGAACAGGAATCCTTTAGCAGTTGAGTTTAAGTTATCTACATTGAAACCATTATGTCAATACAAATAATTTTTACGGCAGCCTTGGGTCTGACGGGCATGTAAACAAGGTCCGGTGAGCTTTGAGGGAAAACGCCAACAGACTGTACGAGGGATGGGAATGTTTTGTAATCTGTGATGTCATTGCGTTAAGCCTAGTAACATTTCAATATTATTTCCTTTCTACCTTGCTTTCATGCTTAGAAATTCTTGTGGTATTATAACCATTAAATGAAATATTTATGATACACCTGGAGCATTACCTCACAAACTAGCTGATGTCATTAACGCCCATTCCGAACACCAGATTGTGCTTAGATAAGCACTTCATTATCATACTGAATGGTATTTAATTTTTAAAACCATCCAAACTTTACAAATTCTAAGATTTTTCAAAATGCATAAATAAATGTCAGCAAAACTAAGCTTTATTTTCTCCATATTTACACCAAATATGTCAGCAATTTACAAATATTTCCATGTAAAATAAAAAAACATTATGAGTAAGTACTTCATGAATGTTGACAATTCAAACCAAGAGCGACGAATACCTCGGAAATGATTAAAACAAAAATGTACCATAGAAATATACACAAAGAATGCTTCCTTTTTATGATTTTATGTACCTGTGTATTATGCTCCCGAGGAGTACAATGTTTTCCAAAATGATTGGGCAACATAGGTACGGCATAGTAAATTTTCTACACGTGTATATGGCATTGAAAAATAGGGGAGAAGAACAGATCTCAGGACGGAAACCTGTCGTAGATGTGGCAGAAAGAAAGAAACACTGGCCCACGTCCTGGGTTCCTGTCCCCACGGTGAGGCACTCAGAAACTCACGTCACCACCAGATCAGGTCACTCATCGCCGAAGAACTGCGCGAAAAGAACTTTAAGGTATATGAAGAGGTCCACGGTTTATCCACAACAGACAGCACACACGTCGGATCGACATTATAGCGTACCTAGAAGACAGCAAAAGGGGATTTATTATTGATCCAACCATAAGGTTTGAGTGCCATATAAGTCAACCTATGGAAGTCCATCTGGAAAAACAAACTATCTACGCACCTAACATATGCTTTAAAAATACCAGTTGGATGACGAGATTATTGATTTTATGGTAGGTGCTCGAGGCACAATTCCAGTCCTTTTTATGAACTTCTGGAAAAAATTTAAACTTTCAACCACCTACATAAGGAAAATAGTTAACGCCACTATACGTGGCTCTGTAAACGTCCTTAGATCACACTTATTTGGACCTTAAAAGCGCAACAGGATATTTTTTGTTTTAAAATCTGTACTCAAAACTTTTTAAATAGGTAAAACTATGTTATTATTAATTCTATCACCATATTATGACCATTGTTAAACTTAAACTCCAACGTTTGTCTAATGACCTAATATTGTTATTTGTTTTTGTTTAATTTGTCAATTTGGCAACCCACAAATGTGGGAAGCTGATTTATTTCAATAAAACCAAAAGGATGATGATTATAGTTACAAAGCATAGTAATATACAAATATAAACACACTGATTTTTAGTAAGCAGATTGATGTACAGTATGAACACACTTGCCAGCAAAATACGTGGCCAATTACCTCACTGTTATTAATGCAGAAACTAATTTACGTCAGCTGTAGAGTGAAATACAATATAATATTATATAATTGCTAGTAATTAATAACGAATTAATGACAAATATTTTAACTAGTCCTGAACAGCATCTGTCCGTAATAACATAGCAAACATTATGATATAAATACTCATCATTATTGATGTGACGTTAATGTAGCACTGTAGCAATGATTTATGGGGTAAACATAAATGTCCGTTTTAAGTTTCTCAAAGACGGCAGAGGACCACGCATGCGCGATATGCCAGACATGAGTGGAATATTTTCTTACAGTGGCAGTTGGACAATGTAGACCGTGGCTCAAATGAACGGCTTGGCAATTGTTAGTTTGCATTTTCCAGAGAAGGCACAATAATGAACGGGTAAATAAATAGGACTTATTGATACAGGCGTGGGGAACTGGTAATCTCTATGGGACCGCCCATGGCCTTGTACTGATAACTTTACGTTTGAGGGTCGCTTAAGCTATTCTGCGGGTTCCCGGCTCTGTTATAGTACATATATACTATGATTTTGAAAGTTTCCAGTAACCTTCTTGTGTTGGTTTCTCGCATTCCAAGTTAAAAGTCCGTAGTTCATACCCCCTAGATAACATGTTGCTCGTCCCCTTAGCGCTGGGGTAGCGCTGTTGCTTACCAAGCGAGAGACCGGGTTCAATTCCCGGTCCCGGCGTAGGGATTTTCTGCCGCTGGGAGACCTGGTCCGGGGTGCACTAAGCCTCGTTGGGTTCCTGAGGGGCCAACTGAGGATCTACTTCATTGAAAAGTAGCAGTCCCTGGTTGCGAAGACCGTACAATCAGCCAGGAGGGGCCGGGGTGCTGACCACGTCTCACCCTCCAGTACTGCACCCTTCTCATGACGCCTTTGGTGGGCAGAGATGGGGAAAGCAGCGACCGGGCGGTAGGCATTGGCCCGGAAAGAGTTGTTGCGCTGCGGGGTTAGATAACGTGTCACGAATAAGATACACTAGAATAGGGATGCCAATTTGTGATCTGCAGTGTCAGTCTCCTCACCCCTCCCCCCAACGATTGCTGCAGGTGATCGAACTTTACAGTCCTAACAGAGAACAAGCTCCTTGGACGGTAGGCAAACCGAAGGTGATAATCACTGGATAACCACCGGATACCAGTGGAAATAGTCAATCGCCGATTTTCATGGGCATTTTCATCCGCAGTATGGACCAAATATTCTGTGATCATGATGGCCGGCCTGATCGCGGTTCATTATGGACATTGAAAGCTCTCGCCCACTTACGCACTTTGCTGTCACTTATCGCATTGGGCCCATACACTTCACTGATCTGTCGAGAATGTCCGGCGCTGAAACGTTCCTTGTTGTCAAAACTGAATCACAGAACGTAATTCACAGTCGGCGGGCCCATAGATTCCTATAACAATTTAAACCGACACTGTGAGCAGCATCCTGCAACAATACCAATGCAAATGACGTCGTTTTACGGGCAAGGTATGCCGGGATCCAGTGCGCATGCGCGTTTCAATGTTCATACGAAATTCTATGAGCTGATGGTGATTCGGACCCTAATTTCCGAATTATTCTCGAACAACGGAGTTTTCCGCTTGTATCAAAGTGAGCAAACTAATTAGTAGCATAAATGGAGACCAGCGGGGATTTAGGGTATACATGAGCTTGCGTGTCATCATATGAACGACAAATGAACAACAGGTGTAAATTATCTCGGCAGCGAAGTTTCAAATCGTCCCAAATTTTCATAAGGACGTATACAGAGTTTGGCGAACAAAGGGTTTCAAAAAACGCAAGTGCATAACAACACAAAAGTCTATTAGGACGATTTTTTTTTTTTTTTTTTTTTTTTTGAGAAGGGACTTCTAGGGTATACTGATGGAGAAGTTTCTTCAGTTTAGAAGAACAATATATGCTGCTGTCTTCTGGATAAGATTAACGGTTGCTTATCACATCAGGCCTTTGCCGGCATTAAACCGGGATGTAATTCTTTATGATATGACACTGTAGAAAGACATGTTGCATAGCTAATATGTCAAAGGCTGTAGGAAATTCGCTACAGCGAGTTAGAAAGCGCCCCTTATAGTTCCCCAGTGACTACCAGTAATGAGCCTTAAGGGAAACAGCGATTTAACAGTGTTGCAAGGGTAGACTTCTTGAGCAGTAATAGGTTGAAAATATAACCCTCTTTCGTTTAGATTACAGAAGTTGCTAGTTTATTAGAAAATGCATGTTTTGAGATTTGAAAAGTGCGCTCGTACTACTGTGCTATTTATTGGTTCAATTATTTATAGTTTTATAAGTTCGATTATTTGTATTTGATCCGCCTTCGTACATACGAGTATTGGCGGTGACGTTATACGTGTTTCGGCCGGTAGACGCAGGGACTGACCCAGTATGTTATTTATTTACATAATATATTATATTACCAAGTGGGAGAGCCCAATTCGATTCCCGGTACCGACGTGGGGATTTTCTCCTGCTGGAACACCTGGTCCGGGGAACACTCGTTAGATCTCTGGGGACCCAATTGAAGAGCTAACCCCTACCCTCCCCCCCAGCGCAACAGCTCACGAAGGGCCAAGGCTAGCCGTCCGGCTGCTGCGTCCCCCCCCCCCCTCTGCCACTACAGCTGCAATGAGTAGGGCGCAGAAGTGGAAGGTGGGACGCGGTCAGCGCCCTGAGCCCTCCCGGTCAGTTATGCTCCTTCACAACCTGGGGTCACTATTTCTCCATCAAGTAGCTTCTCAATTGGCCCCTTCCGGACATAACGAGGCTGAGTGCACCCCGTGCACGATCTCCCAGTGGGGGAAAAATCCCACACTGGTACCGAAGATCGAACCCGGGTTCTCTACATCAGAGGCAAACGTACTACCACTGCGCTACGGAAGTAATTGAAGAACTACTTGATCGAAAAGTATGAGCCCCTGATTGCGAAGACCGGATGACTGGCCGGAACCTGTGTGTGTGTGTGTGTGTGTGTGTGTGTGTGTGTGTGTGTGTGTGTGTGTGTGTGTGTGTGTGTGTGTGTGTGTGTGTGTGTGTGTGTGTGTGTGTGTGTGTGTGTGTGTGGCTGTCTGTCTGTCTCTGCCTCTGCGTGTGCGTGTACGTGTGTGTGTGTATGTCTATATAAGAATCCAGTTCCGTGCAACTGTAGTTTGTTTACAAAAGATTCAGTGTTTTGTTTCTGTTTAAGTTTGGTTTTGCTTAGGGCAATTTGAATGCATACCTGGATCGGCTGATAAATCCCGGGCCTCAAAAGAAAAAAAAAATATACTTTAGAATTTGTTCCCCCTTTTGTTTCTCAACATAGTCTCCAGAAAGGCTAATACATTTGTCATATCGGTGTTAATTAAATTAATTAAACTATCTCTGTAGCGTGATTTATCATGGTCCTCAAAATAGCTGTTTACCACATCAATCACCTCGTTACTGTGAAATTTTCACCCTCCAAGAAATTGTTCGAGAACAGGTGGTAGTCACTGGGTAATAGATCTGACAAATAGGGTGGATGTTCAAGCAATTCGAACTTCAATTCGCACATTTTCCCCATTGCAATGACTGAACGATGGGCCGGAGCATAGTCGTGAAGAAACAAGATTTATTTCTTTGCCAAATGAGGTCTTTCTTTTCACCTCATCACTCAAACGTTGCAGTAAGCTTGCGTAGTAGTTCTCAGTGATACTCTTACCCTTTTCCAAGTAATTAATAAAAATAATTCCCTGTGCATCCCAGAAAACACTCGCCATAACCTTGTTAGCTGACAGAATTGACTTTGCCTTTTTCGGAGTTGGTTTACCTGGCGCAATCCTCTATTTTGACTGTGATTTACTTTCTGGAGTATAGTGATGTATCCAAGTTTCATCCATGGTAATAAGCCGTCTCAAAAATTCACTCTGATTTTTACGATAGAGCTCCAAATTCTTAACAGAAACACTTTCTCTGTGCAACTTTTGATCAGGTGTCGACAAACGCGGCACCCACCCTTGTGAAAGTCCAAAACATTACTTAAAATATTACCTGCACGTTCTTTTGATATGTTTATAGTCTTTCAAATGGAAGTATTTAATCACTGCTCGTTTTTCCAAATCCTCCATTTTCGTGAAATCTCTAAGCTTGTCTAGTTTAAAATGCTGTCATTTAAAAACTAAACAAGCTATTGACCTGTAACTATGGTTACAAGCTAGTCCAGAGTTAAACTATGTGATGCTATCCGCCAAACTGGCCCTGTGGTGCCTTTCTATGTGAGGCCCGGGACTTATCAGCCGACCCACATACATGCATGCATGTTATTACCGTACCGAAACGCGGCCGAAAACCACACATTAATAGGCAGGATTTTCATGCACGACAGACATATAGTTACTAACCAGCTCATGTGAGAGGTTTGTAGGCTGTTTCCACAAACATTGGTTGGTTTTGAAGTTCCAACAGAGATTGGGTTGGTGACTTGTTCTTAGACATACGAAGGTGGTTCATTTCGGTACGGTAATAACATGCATACAGTTACGTAGGTCGGCTGATAAGTCCCGGGCCTCACATAGAAAGGCACCACAGGGCCAGTTTTTCGGATAGCATCACATAGTTTAACTCTGGACTAGCTTGTAACCATAGTTACAGGTCCATAGCTTGTTTAGTTTTTGAATGACAGTATTTTAAACTAGACAAGCGTAGAGATTTCACGAAAATGGAGGATTTGGAAAAACGAGCAGTGATTAAATACTTCCATTTGAAAGGCTATAAACATATCAAAAGAACGTGCAGGTAATCTTTTAAGTAATGTTTTGGGCTTTCACAAAGATGGGTGCCCCGTTTGTTTCCTTAGTGAAGGACTGTTTTAATGGAAGATAAACTGGATATGATTAGGGACACTTAAAGAAAGGTCCTACGCGGGCTGTCTCAAGAATTAAACATTTTAAAACAACCAAATTATAGGTAACTAAGCTGATATTGTTGAAACATCGCTACATTTGTAACTAAAAATGAGCGCAGCTTTGGGGAATGAAGTTTCCGGAGCCAGGTGCAACCACGCTGCAAATGCTTTTTCCTTCTCTCGGCGAATTATAACTTGACCACTCTGTACGTTCAATATTTATATTGTTTTCATTTTTGTCACTCCACTCAAGGTCATTTATCCTCGCTATGCAAGCGTTCTCCACTCCATTTGGTGGTAATAATGACGTAGCAATAAAGCTATATAAAGGAAGGGGCAGGCGGATGAACTGTAAAAAGAGGCAGGTACCTATATAGAGCGCGAAAGTGGATTACTGAGCGTGACCTTGACTGGACCGGCCAGAGTGAAACTAGTATATTGCCGAAACATAACACGACAACCGTCTGAATTAAATTCCTGCTAGGAGCGTGTGCCATAGAGACCACTAAGCGATCATTTCTTTTGCTGTGTATCAAAGCAATTGCGGGGCACATATGTATCTCACCTTTTGTATACATTTCTTTATATGCTTTCATATGCTCTTTGCAGACAAACACGGTTTTCTCTACAAGGGCAATCGAACTACAGCGACAGTAGTAGGATCCTCCAGTGAGTAAGGTTTACTGTATGTCTTACCAAACAAACTTCAGCAAGCTTGCGCATGTTATTGATGTTTTCAAACTCAAAGACTCGCAGAAGTTTTGTAACCATGGCCGTAAACGGACAGATATTTTCTTCAGTGGCGGACCAACACTCTTCTAGTTCAACTTTGTCACCAAAGAAAACAACATAGATACCTATTTATATACTTATGCTAACTTATATGTTAAAATAAAAGTTATATTATCCAGCTTTATTGAAATAAACTTGTATGTGTTTTTAAAATGTTTCTTCGCTGATTATGTGTTTACGACAGGGAGTGGGAGTTAAAGGGTAGCTTTAATACAAGAATGAGCCTGTCGAATTGTTATGCAACTTGGCACCTTAACATACATTAGTTCCCATAGTAAAGGAATCTAATTACTTTCATCAACTGTATTGTGACAATTTGACAAAATCAGGTTCGGCTACTTTTCTATCATTTTATTGTATTCTAAACTTTTATCACAAATTCACAGTTTTCTTCTCATCGTTAATACAGTATACAGTCTTTCGGGCTATCAAAACTCACAAATTTACTTCTCGTAACCACACTCAGTCCTTTTAATGTCTTTCTTCACTTTATTTCTCTCTCATGCACTCACTACGACGATACAATCACTCGACGCCCGTTAAGATCTTCTTCACAACGACCAACATATCTTTCACTACAATACATACACGCACAGCTGTCTCACACTCACTTGCGCACTGACCGACTCATGTCTCTCCCTTGACTGACTCACTGCTGTTTCTGGTCTTCTTATATAATGGGGATGGATCTTTCTCGAGTTCTACACGCACGCGAGCGATCACGGGATGATGTTTTTCAAAACTTCTCCAGAAAGCCCCTTTTGTATACCCGCTTCCATTTTGACTTTTTTTCTACCTTATGCTGTTCAAGGACGTATAAAGTTTTATAAAAATCATTTTAGTCATGGGACCTCAAAATATTTATTTTCTGTGAAATCTCAATATTAGATTTTTGAATAGAATGCAATAGTTCCTCTAATAAAAAATAGAAAATGCACACCTTCTGTGATAGCACACTCTCCTTCATATTTTTCTTTCTATTCTTTATGCTTACCTGCAGGTGCGATACACAAATCATCAGATTCTGCCGCATAACTCGCGAAATAGTGATTTAATTGATATTGTTGTTCCCCGAATTTACTTTTCTTACATAAAGAAATCAAATATTTTCAATTATTTTCCTAGAGCCATCTTTACTTAAGCTGTGTTTCTAACAAGACTTGACCTAATCAGTAATCTAAAGTGTAGTGACACAAATGAACGCAAATTACCAGGACCGTCCAATGCTTAAAACAGGAGTTTGTTTGGGAAGGAAGTTGCCAAACTTGTCATAACGGAGGCCACATTAATCACCAGAGAAGGAACTGGGAAGAGAAGACACCTAAGTTTAAGATAGGGGTCATATTCACAGGCACGAGTGACAACTTAGCTTCCAAACAGTATTTTATTAAACTAATATCTGGACACATGTTAACAAATGAAGTAACTAAATGCTTGAAAAATGATCAGTCTTTCATTGGTCTCGTGACAATGTAACTCATGGGCAGCACTCCTAC
Source organism: Tenodera sinensis (assembly GCA_030765045.1). Lineage (NCBI taxonomy): Eukaryota > Metazoa > Arthropoda > Insecta > Mantodea > Mantidae > Tenodera > Tenodera sinensis. The sequence continues at coordinate 94,322,653 of CM060963.1, read as the reverse complement.
GCCCCCCCCCCCCCGTCTCTCTCTCTCTCTCTTTCTCTCTCGCATAGGTGCACACATTTGTTACATGATGTATTTCTATGTTAATAGCAATTCTTATTCAAGGAGAAAAGTGAAAAAGTTTTCTCTGCTGTATTATTGCCGATATTTTCGGTGAAAGTTTCGGACTGCCTAATATCAAAGGGACTAAATATTCACCTATCATAGCAAAACGGTATTTTGATTTCAAATGTTTAATTTTTGAAAAGTCTTTTCACAGATATACGCTGATATTAATTCTCAAGTAAAGGCTTTTAAATGAGGAATATGTTATTTGGCAATGAGTTGTAAAATTTCGCAAAATTAACTTCCTTGTAGTTCTCCTTCAGTGCTCATTACACTGTATACCAATTTAAAATCTGAATGTTTTTACATTCTTTCTTTCCTTTTTTGGTGGGGTGGGTCCACTTCTTGTCTCCCAAGTGTTGATGCCTGCCTACACTGGCATATTACGCTACCTAGGTACGCTCCTACATTTCATCAGTGATCCTTGCTGTCTTTATCAGTTCCAACAAGGATTTGATAGGTTGAACTATTGCTCGAACTTTGACTTACACAAATCAATGTTATGGAAGTGGAGAAGTCTGTGACGTGCCTGCTTCATTTCGCTCAACTCCCTTGATCACACGTACGTACATACTTAGGTCCTACTATCAACACTATTAGCAAATGTGGAAGGCTTCTCTAAGTTCAATTCGTCTTAAGAGTATCACATTTCAAAGACGTAGATTACATATTTCACAGACTATGTATATGCAGAGCGAAAGATAGCGTTGGTGTACTATGCAACATAACGGTTTGTAGTAGAGGTCTGGTATATAGTATGAGATATGACAAAGTTTGGAGAGGGGACTTGCAACTTCGACCTTAAAACGGCTGTTAACAAACTCGGTTCACACTATAGGTGGTAAGAAAGGATAGGGTGCTGAAATGGGCACCGCGTGGCAGTTGTGTAGGAACTCGCCAGGACAATGTCGAAGCTCGAGTCAGCGCACTGAAGTGTAGTGTGGTCTTTTGGGATAGTCATATAACGGAAAATGAATGCTATCGTGATAGTGTTATGCTCTAGCCTCCTGAGTTCTGAGTTCAGTTACTTTTAAGGTCGAAAGCATAGGGCATCTGTCAAGCAGAAGTCAACTTTGTCGGTGTGGAGTTCAACTCCATTAAGTAATGTCACCTATAGGAGACATTGGGACCGAGGAGGCTCGTCTATAGTCCGAAGGCGGGAACAGATTACTTCCTTCCCTCTGCAGTAACTACATGCGCATTAGGTATAGTCTATCCAGAATAAGAGTGACATTACACCTGTGTGTTGGTAGCAGCAGTGAGTCAAGCGGCTAACGGTGAATCCGGCACGCGTCTGCTTATTTCTGTTGTGCAGGGCTTCCAACTTGGTGTTTGGCCGCTCTTTGGTGGGGTAGTAGCTGGTTTATATTTCAAGTTAAAGGCACTGAGTTTTACTGACTTTGTCAGATTGGTAGTTACATACTGATACAAGTAAAGGAATACAAACATTCAGGATTCGCTTGAAATAAAATATAAGTGATCAGTACACTGAGGGGGGCAGCGTAGCAGTTAAAACCATGGAGGAACTTCATATTATATTTTGCATCTAATTCTTGCATGACTTAAAGCAATTCACTGCATTTTAGTTACACAAATTAAAACACTTTGGTATACGTTTTTCTTATGCATGTTTTATTACATTTTTTTCCTTTCTTTCCTTATTATGTCTTTATTTCATCATGGTTTAGAATACATGTATGTCTAAGCAAGGATCAAACACACAATTCGGAGAGTCTTCTTGCATGCATGTATATAATTAAATTCCAACAACCTTTCCATAATCGTTATGTCGTTTTTGTCCGCAGTGTATTTACTATATGCTACATTTGTAGCATTTCTTCTCATTTATTAGAGGGAGTATTAGAACATTTATCTACATATAGGTAGGTGACAAGGTAAACAAACAAAAACATGGCTGATAACATATATTTTGGATGATTCGTGGTTTACGTAATACTTGCAAAACTGCTTGCATGGGCACCCTTGAGGATATCGCTGGTGTCGCCTCCTGTAACACACAGCCTTGATTTGCCAAACCGGAGGACAGAACTGTCACTGTTGTATCCAATAATATAGTATGGATGTCTGGTTGTAGCTAATCAAATGTAATAACATTTATTATCCAGGTTAAGTGCACATGATCAAGTAAGATACCTGCCACACCGGTTGGAGTTGGTGTCGGTTATCTAGTGTAACACCTTAAGTGTATTTCTAATTGTAGGATAGACTATAGAATCGGTTTTCCTTTTTGTTTTTCCGGTTTACCGCTTTAGCGGTCTCAAAGGTGTGAGAAGGAAGAGGGGAATATCTCGACACTTTGTGAGCCCCAGGTCTGATAAGATAACAATTGGGAGATAAGTGCTACCACCGAATGACCTGCGTCCTCTCACGATTCAACCTAAAACACATGGTTTTAGTAATAGAAATTTACATTAAAAGATAGATAAAAATATTACTAACATAACTTGCTTAGAGGGTTATAGATTTGAAGTATGAACCTTGTTTCAAGTGTATTCTTCATAATTTGTATGGTTATATTATCTAATTATGTTGTACTTTGATATATTCTAGGTTTAGTTCCTTTTATTCTGGCATAAATGTGCGGAAAAATAGCCTAAGTAACTCTTTCTGCATTTGTTTTTTATTTTGGAAAAAAAAGCTGATGTGTTACCTCACATGAATTTTCTGTCCACTGGCAATTATATTTATAAATCTTTTACAAACTACTCATAAAAATTGTAATATTTGTTATCTATTTTACGTTAAACTAGCAAAAGGTTTGTAGAAGTGAAATGATTGCACATTTCATTGTGGGTGCAAGAGGTATACAGTAGGCTGAAACAGTAGTACAAGCTTTGAAAGACAGATTGCTTTATGTTGGCTTTCAAATTCCATTCTCTTTGTACGGCATTGCGATAAACAAAGAAATGAAGACTTCTGAATTTGAAGAAATATATAACTGTTTTAAAATTCAAACCAATAAGAACGATTGTCTTATAAATGCTTAATGACACGTAAAAATGACAACTTGTGTTTTAAAATCTACCTTTTTCGTGGAGCAAGGTTCTATCTATCTCTTACGTAGTTCTTAAAATTTAAGAATGAAAACTACTCCACAGCCTATATGCAGAAAATTCACGATATACATTTTATTAGTCATTAAATATTTTAAATATGTGGTAAGTATTTTGATCAAAAACTGCCGGAATCCTTTTGAGACAATAAAAGACGAGAAAGCATGCACCCTTTTCTGGAAGATATTTTTATTCCATCATCTCAAAACGTGCATTTCCAGTGAAATCTTGATATCGAATCTTTGGGGGAAATACAATATTTCCTCTGCTGCGGCAGATAGTAGAGGGTATAGACGAAATTTCGACTATATACATTCCTTTTCAATAATTTTAGACATAAATCCGAAGTTCAGTGAGACGAACCAGAATAACTAATTAATATAATGTCTTTCCTCTGTATTGAACTTTACAATTATGTAAAGAAGAAATATGCATGTAATATGGTATAAAAAATAAAACAAAGAAAAGAAGAATTTAAAGAGTTCGCAAATCTATGGATTTGAGAATGCAGAATCTTCCAAATGATGCGTTTTGTTTGTCAAACCAGTAATCTCGCTGGAAAAGGCCGTTTGTACACTTCTGGGATCGATTAATGGCGTTGTAGAATGATAGAGTACGAATTGCTGAAAGAAGAATGGACGAAAGGAAGATAAGTGGCGCAGGATTGCAGCCGAAGGAAATGGAAGCAGAGGGAAAAGCTTCTCCCAGTTCTGTGATTTCATTTTGTTTCGCTGGAAACTTTACACGGATCGTTCACAATGAAAACTTCTATTGTCAACATAGTACAAAACGCATACCTTGAACAAAACAAATATATAATACAAATAAATGGAAAACTCAGTGGGACTGCCTGATGCTCGAAAACACTTTAGACGAGTGAATTGGTGTGTTACATCCCGACCATTAGCGAGTTTGAATAATAAACCTGCCGTCTCGGGATTTCAATCCGGACCTTCCAAATGAGAGGTTTAGAAAATAAGGCCTGACCAGTCTCGCACGGTACGTTTTATTTATGTACAATTTCCAAGGAACGCAATTTGCAGGCAACGATGAGAAGAGATACTTAGAGACATGCAGAGAGGGAGAGGGAGAAGATAGAAAAGATACTGTGGTGGTGCAGGGGTAACATTGCAAGTCCAATTTCGAATCCCGATCGGACCAAATTGTCTGGCTGAAATTTCTGCTGTGTTTTCCTTCACTTCTTAGTTGAATGTCAAGTAGTTTTATTTGTTATCTCCGCTACACAATTTATTAATTGATTTCACATTGTCATTCATCGATTTTTTTTTCTGTCGTGTTGAAAAAGATTATAGTTTTGAAACAAATGAAAACAGTTCAACTACATTGTATACGTTTATACATAGATGTAACCAAGATTTGTTTCTGGGAGAGTTTAATTTTCCTAAGTGCATTTGCTACAGCAAATATCTCATATTACTTTGTCTGTAAGATTAACACAAAATATGAACTAAACTCGAAATTTATACTACTTCAAATAAACCTTGTCCAGAGCTTTCATGTTAGTAAGGAATTTCCAATCTAGAATATAATCCTAGGTGAAGCACTACAGGTAAAGAGTTCAATTTTTGTATATGAGCGATGCATGCATATGTAACATTCGTGAATACATTCAAAATTTGGTTGAACACGGTACAATGTATATGGAGGATATCCTAAAACGTAGGCCTTTTTAATGTTTTCCAAAATTATCACAATATTACCACTTTGTTTTCGCTACAAAATCAATACACCTGACATTTAAGGCTGCAAATCCACTTACGAAATTGCTTAAAACCTTAAGTCATCTGTGTACATTCACATTTATACTAACGTGGTCGAGTTTAGAAAAGCTTCTTTCCCACTGTATCAGCAACAGGGGAAGTATAGAAGTATTGCCAATACCGCAGAAGTCTTTGATACAACCCCGGTAATGGAGTTACAAGTTTGATTACGCCATGCTGTGTTTCAGAACTGTTCGCTGCTGTGATGGGAAAAGGCCACTAGGAGAGTCCGTATATAAACTATTGCGGAGGTTGTACTCTGCAATTCACCTGGATTTGGTCAACAGAAGTTATTCTCTCGCAGATTGCACATTGGTCAGAGGATTGTGTATCATTAGAAACAGTTATTACATTGAAGATTATAGAAGAGCTTAGGCAATGCTTTCGGTTATTTGCATCGCCCAAACGAACGAATCCAAACTATAACGTAGAATTGAGTTTTGTACTCTGATTCCACTTTCCAAAATCAGTCATGAGCTTATATTAGTGATGTCTAACCTTGTCTCTTTCAGATCACATGAATTAGCTGCTATCCCTCACCTCCTACTTCAGACCGAGGGTGAATCACGCCTGTGGCGTTTAGAATCACAAGCAGTCAAGTGTCCAGTTACAACAGGCGATTCCATGGCAGTTTCTAAGCCATAACTTGAATTTTCTGGGAATGTCCTCAGAATACCTCTTCATTCGGAATGATTTTGGCATAAAGTTAAACAGTAAGAGATACACAAAAGCTTACTAAATAAAAATATGGATCTCGTTAAAACACAATTTCTGTCAAATACTTCTTTTTTCTGTTAAATGAACCATTTCTGAGATATTCTTTTTTATTCGCTGGTTTATATGTGATGAACACATGCAAAACATGTGTAATTAAGTGAAGCATTCATCGGTCACGATATGAATGCCCTTGGGAGGGAAGGCGCCACTGTTTTGTTGACAATGAGTAATGTCATGAATTCTAGTGATCAGAGAGGAGTGAGAAACAAGGTGACAGTAGGAATTTACAGTTGCACAATGAAAACAACACCAATTTGCAGGTCTCAGCTTCAATAATAAATGCAACTCGGAGTTGTGGATCTTTATTTTTTAATTTTTTTTTACCTGACCGTACTTCCGATGCCCCGCCCACCTTTTCCGTAAATGCTTAGTTGTTCTCACCAAACGCACTCATATTAAGCCAGACTAGACATTGCTTTGTGTTCATCATTTAAAGCGTCTGTTCATTCAGAGAGATAACATGCTCTCTTGCCTAAATTTTAATAATTTGCGCACTCTATTTCAGGTAATGATAAACAATGAAGCATTTCTACTAAAACAAATTACAACGCTGGTAAAATTTTACTTCTGCAGGATCTGAGTAAGTTGCGTAGTATTGTATATTGGGAAATATACAGCTGCTGTAATTGAATCACCATATTTATTTGATATTTTTAATTTTAAAAAACCGTATTAAATATTGGCGTTTTCTTCTGAGACCGTTACTTCTGCTTGTATATTTACAACTAATCTATTAACTGCTGAATGCGTAATTATTTATTCCTTTGTAGAAATACATCCAGAGCATGTAAAACAGAGGAATATGCCAACTTCTGGACGAAGGAATTTTTGGCATAGACATCACTTTTTTTCGAGTACAAGACGAGTGTAATTTCTACCTCACTTAAAAACAAGGAGATTATATTGCCACGGGATAAGCAGCGTGTATTACAATTACACACAAGAGAAACGTATTTAGGTCACACTTTTATTCTGAACGTAGGAGGGGATGGTTGCACCTCACAGGTTAAATAAATAACTGAAGAGAAGCGCTGTTATAAGAGCATCTAGAATACTTAGAAAGTTCGAAGCACGAGCGGTTATAGTTTTTATTAAACTGTGTTTATGGTATTGTTACACACATTATATATTTGTTTACGCAAGATGTCATTAAATTGTTCACAACATATCCCGATATTTTATTCATTTATTTGTAATCTAAAACAAGGAACACGGAAATATGAGTAATGAGACGAACAGACGGCGAGGACAACCTGGTTACAAAATGTACACGAATCAATGGAGAGATTTGATGCAACTAGCAGCTAAAATGAAATACTCCTATATTGCGCCTGATAACAATGAAATAGTATTGGAATATTTCTCAAGAGTATAATTTAGTATCCAGTTTTGCATCAGATAAGTTACTTCAATTACAGACGTTTTCTTTTACCATAGTGTTACAGAACTCTACTAGCTGGTCAAAATGTTGTACGTACACTTCACACCATCTGTATCCTAACACTATCTCATAGACGCTAAACAAACAAAATTGCTTCTTATGTGGGATTACAAATATATTAGGTACACTTTTTTCTACTGCTGCCATCCCATATATACTGAGGACTTAACCTTTTCTTTTTATGGCAAAAAAGCAAAGGTAAAACAGGCTAAAAATGGTAATGTCTTATTTGTTTGTTTTACGCCATCACTTCTTCAACTGTTTTCTACAGGATTTGTCGAACATATGAACAATTGAAGTTCCTCTTTGCTGAAGTTGCAAAACTAACTGGGAACTCGAAAAAAGGAATGACTTTATGACCTAGTGCAAAACGCACACGTCTCACATAATACGCTGCCGGTAGAACTGAACAGGTTATACGATTTTATTATTAGATTCGTGAGAAAAAGCAATAAGAAGCGTGAGAGACCGAAGCTGCTGTGTGAAAGCATAATACTAGCAGAACAGAAAGTATTAATACACTCCTTTAAAAATACTAGCATCCAAATTGACAGAGAACAAAGTTAACTTTTAGCACCTACAAAGAACAAACGTTAAAACAGTTTAGGAGTTCTGGAAACTTTCACTACTTCACGCTACATGTGTTCTTTATTGGTTTGGTTTTCTATGTAAAATTTAAAACATTTTTTATGTATAGCATTTTAAAAATTAACTTAAACAAGTTAATAGAGTATTCTTTTTCAGATATGTTGGATAATATCGTGCAAGGTAATGCAAAGTGATGGAGAAATAAATTCTTTACTTCGTAAAAACTGTGGCATTAAGAAGCAAATTAAAAGAAGAAACACCTACGTTACTGGCGAATTTATTCAGTCAGTTTATGTGAGCATTTGATGGGGTTTTTATATATTTCTGTACTAAACTCATGTAAGTAAGTTTTAAAACACTACAAATAAAAAGTATTTCGACTAAGTTTCCAAAAAATAAACTAATACAATTCAAAAGTATTGGAAATTGCCAAGCACGTGAACTGCATTATCGTTTGTTCTTGATAAGTATTATAAATAAAGCTTTACTATGTTCTACCTGTGGCCACTTGAGCAAATAGGTTTTGTTGTCAATAAAACAAGACAGAAAGGTAGGTTACTTTTTTAAACTTAGAAAAGAAATCAGAAAAAGAAGAAGAAAATTAGCTATTATTTCCATTATTTTAACTTCATGTAGAAGGTTCCTATATTTAAAATTGAGATAATAATTGAGATTATACAGCTTGGAAAACGAGCGGTTGTCCATAACTGAATCGCGTGTTTTATATAAATCACATAGTTAGGTAGCTACTTCACCTTCCGTGGAGACGACTTATTGATGATCTTATATTACTCGATTCTAAGAAGCAACCATAGTTTAACTTCAACTGGAATATATTTCCCTCCATTAAAACTTTTAAACAGTGGTAGGCATATTACTCATTAATTAAATATTGACTCAAAAATGTTAGTTGCGATATATTTCAAATAGAAGCAGCACATCCGCTAGCCTTATTACTTTAACCCCACCTCTCTCTCATTTCTCACCATTTTCCCCATTTCCCCTGTACTCTAACCCCTCGCTCTCTGTGCATGGTATCTCTCATACTAAGTTTTGAAAATAGAGAATGAAATTATTTTTTCTTTCTTTCTTTGATTTTATTAAAGACAAACACGAATAAACATTTAGTTGTAGATTTACGCTTAGTAGGTCTATGTGTGTTATGCGATCAGAAATATATTTTTTCCTTAATTTATGTACATAGAATAAATAATAGTAACAGGAAATTGATACTATTACTTCTTAAACAATAGTATATTGACATTTTCAGATGTATTGCGGTTATAAGCTTTTTGTAACTTAAAAAGACTCGACAGTAAGCAAGTTATTTCCTAATTTTGGCTTCATGTTTCATGAGAACTCTGTTTGGCGAAGTAATTACACACATAGCCTTTTCCATAGGTAGGAGCCAGGTTGTTACATACCACGTTTTGCAACAATCGGTTCAGCCATTCTTGATTGAAGGCACATACAACCACAACAGTATAAGATTTTTGGCTTAACGTAGCTTGTTATACACATTAGCACCAGATATTTACTCACATAGAAAAATTACCAGACCTATTTTCAGTTTTAGTTCATATTTAATATATTTATATTCTTAAATGATATTTTAAACAAAAACGAAAAAGGTACATTAATCTATATCTTTAACAAGCCGTAATTCTGTACAATCAAGTTAGGTACCTCATTTTCCAAGATTGAACTTCTTTTGTTTTCCATCGTTGACTACAGAAATAACAGGTAACGTAAATATATTTCTCCCGTTTCCCATTATACTACTCAAGTTACGACCGCAATGCTCAACTATCCTGACGTCAAATTACGCACTTTAGGTTGTGTAAAACTTACAGTGATGAATGGAATATGCTAATACAAATTAATCTGAATACATCCAAAATACATTATGTATCAATAAAGGTATAGAAAGTGTACTTACGGAATATGGTGATTTTGTTGGTGACATTGACAGTGATGTCCCCCATGACACTTTGAGCTACTGCCGCCGTAGCATTGAGCGTGGTATTGGCGTACGAGGTCCTGCAGATCCTCCAGAGCCCAGAGTTGCTGTGGAGGAAGAAGCGTTTCGTATGGTTCACATAGATTCCTTCTGGTCCACCCCGGACTATGAACCACCAGTCCGTGGAGATGGCAGCCACCCATAACACGACGGACAAACCTACCATCACGGTACACGCGAAAAGTACGCGCCTCTCGAACATAAGCTTGTTTTGAAGCTTTTCTTCTCTTTGCTTGTCCTCAGCCATGTTGCCTTATCCGTAAACACTACACTGTTGAAGAAACTTTAACACAACTAATACACAATGTCCCACAGATTCCTTGCTAACTTTTCAAAAACATGTCACCATCACATTTTCATAATACAGAAAGTTATACACCAAATTTCACGTCCACAACGCTGCACAAAGTTCACTATTTACTGCACGTCGCTATTGTCATTACGAGAGTGTTCGACGAAGTCTTTAGCCAAGTTTAAAGCAGTGACAGTTTGACAAATGGAACGTTAGAGTAACAAGTTGCCCCGGGATTGCTACTAATAGCGTAAGAGTGGCGCATACTACCGCACTGAGTCTGAACCCATGGCCACCAGCACGCCGTGGCTGCCGAACATAATCTGTCATGCTAGAGGGAGTAGCCAGCCCGGCCAAAGCAGGGAAAGTTAGAAGGAAGCAACCATTTGCTTGGTTTTGTGGGTTGCGTGTGTGAGTGAGTTGTTTCTTTTTAATTCCCTTCCCTTTTCTCTATTTTTTCTATTTCTTACTCCCTGCTATTGTTGTAGCGTGTTCCTGGGTTCGGGCAGCCTGCCAGAACTCAAGTTCAAAGTCGCCAAAACATTCCTTTTCGTGTTGTCCATTACCTACATGTTCACATCACACGTGGAATGATCTTCATATATCATATCCACCTCCTCTCGAGGTCTTCCTAAGCTTGCATACTGCTCCAAACACCTGTTTTTGTGGAAAGCTTCTGTATTCCTCACCACTTCCACACCAATTTGTCTCTAAGTATGACTCATTTATTTTATGTCCTACTACACCGCCTTTTTAATTAATATACATGGTGCTATTAAGGGGTAGCAAACTCTCTCCATTTCAGTCTTTCCCTATATATTCAGAACCTCATCTTTATTTTTCTTTTAAGTGGTTCTTACAGCATAAGCACTGCAGGGGGTAGACCCTGATGATACATGAAATTAAATTATAATTGGGAGAGGAAATTTATGAAGGAAACGTTCCAAACCTAAATTTAGAGTACCCTCCCGGTATTCCCCATTTTTTAGGACTGAGAAAAATCTGAGAAAGTTCTTCAGGGACAACGGTTCTGCCGGAATGCGAATCGCAAACTTTTTGTTGAAGAAAATCACCTTTACAACAGATAAATTAATTATTAAACGTTTCCGAAAAAAATACATGCGTTAGTTAAAATCCCTAATAATAGCATGGTAGATTTGCCTGCTCTTTCTAATATTTTATCATGGCAGCCCTTGTCGGTGATCATTTTCCAATTGAAGATAAAGAATATACAGGAAGTGGTCAAGGTCACACCAAAACAATTGTTAAGGAAGTATCCATCCTAAAAGATCTCTGAATTTTACTTCCTCTATCACATTCTTTTTAGAAAAAAATCCATGTATATCTGTCCGCGCGCGTTTGTCAGTGTGTTTAGGTCTGCGAACGACATAATTTAAAAGAGAAATCTCTTGATATACAGGTTTAGCGTTTTTCAAATATCGTTTTACATGAAACATTCACCAAATTTTGATTTTCTCAAAAATGGTTGTGACGTTTTTGATTAAAATACCTCCCATATTGTAAATATATTTATATGCCAAATAAAATGTACATTTTGAATTCTTTGGAAGCTCCTATGGAACCCTCTACATTTGTAAGAAAATTTGTGTAACTGGTAAGCTATAAGAGATACACAAAAACGTATTACGCAAAAAATGTAGACCTCTTTAAATGTATTAAAACTAATGTTACTTGTGGCATTAGCCGTTTCCGATATATTCGTTCTTGTTGGTTTGAATTTTACAACAGTATCTATATTATTTTTTTAAACTGCCGTCACTGATCAGTTATTTCTTGTGATGTCATGGAAACAATACGAACTTCTAGACCAGGGATGTCCAACATGTTCTCTTTGGAGAACCTTACGCAGCGAGCGGCAATAACCCACCCCACTCCTCAGTCGGAGGGAGAGGCAGTGAGTACGCAGTGACGGACACAAACAGGCGATTCCATGGAAGTTTCTAAGTCATACCTTGAATTTTCTGGGGGTGTTCTCAAAAGTCCTCTTCATTCTGGATGAACTTTCGCATAAATAGTAAACAGTAAGAGACAGACAAGAGCATACTAAATAAAACTTACAAATCTCGTTAAAACACAGAATTTATGCCAAATAGGTACTTCTTTTTTCTTTTAAATGAACCAGTTCCGAGATGTTCTTTCTTATTTGTTTGAATTTGCCAATAATTGTACTTTTTTCAAATAGCAATATGTATTCCTTTTTTCGTCTCCTTGGCCTTGTAAAGAGAAGGGAATTTCAAAGCCATCGCATGCCAACCAGCTCTTAAAACATTTCACTATTGCTTAAAGGCGACTGTATTCCCATATTCCCCCTGTACCTAAAAGAATATTCGCAGTAAGGTAATTTCTGAAAATGCTTATGTCGATTAAAATTTAGTATATAGAGAAATAAGCATTTGCAAGAATAGTGTGCATAAGAGTGAGTATAGCTTTGCGAACAGTTTCTCCAAATTTAACCATTTATTAAAAGTCTGTATCGCAATATATTACGCGGCGATCACTTGGTAGATCTTCTAAGGCTATGTCAAAGATTGTTTGACTTCTTAAACGTAAGCAGTGCCAAAGAAACCACTAATGAACAGATGTTTAGGGCATAGGATTTGAAAATCAAACGCAATGCACGTGTCACCAACCCGACACTGCAACACAAGGCCCGGCAAGGGATTAAAAAAGGCAAAGTCCGCGTATGTTGGAAAGAGATAAACCCACACTTCCCACTTCCGTAAAGGCTGGGCATCGCTGTTCTAGATCAACATATAACAACTAGGTTTTAAACATTTGACTATCGAGCTGTGAATCCGTTTCTGAAATATTTATCTCAAATATTAGCATGAAATAGACAAGGGAAAAAGCGTTCGTGAGAATAGTTTGACGCTATATAAAAGTAAACAACAGTAGGTAGAGAAAGCCATATGAATGTAACACATTAGGTTTGTTTTTTAGAGCATACACTGACAATGTATTGTAAAATACCGGGAGAACCAATGAACTAAGAACCGGCTGCAACTTGTATTTTCTGTTCGCGCTAATGGCGCTCGTTGCCATCTGCGACTATCATTAAATAGGCACAGTAAATTTAGAATACTTTTAAACGCTGTACTTAGCAGGTTTATAAGAGGAGGTGCTAAACCTGGCATACACCGTCGTTGTCCATACATTTTTGCCTACCTCTAGTACACTATCCATTACTTTCCGTAGTTCACATTGAGAAAAGCTGGCAATTTCCTGGCAGATATTTTGTTTTGGGACTTTACCTCCTACATTTAGTAAACACGTTGCAAAAATGACACTTGTAGATATTTCATGACTTTAATACGAACTTAGGATCATTAGTTCAACATGCTTTCTTATACGTTAATCTAGAGCAAAAATGTTTTTCATTTTGTAATTTTAGGTTTTTGAATTTTTTTACCCTACTCAGTTTTCGGAAATGTTTCTCACGATTAATGTACGGCTTCTGAGTTATCACTTTTTAAAGTTGCATAAACGTTAAAAAACAGCAAACAAACAAACTGGAACCTGAAACTTTTACACCCTGAAATCTTTCTGCAAATGATATTTTCTTTTCAGGAGCTGACTGATTTAACACACACGAGTTATAAATTAATATGCGTTATGCAGTAGAGTACTGGGCCACAATGTACTTTGTGACTAAATATAGGACAAAATAATAAATAACTCGTAATAACTAAACTACACCATATCAATTCAATGCTGTAGAACAAGCCCGCCTCAGTAACATGATCTTGATTGCTGTAGCAATACAGAGTCATGGTCCTCACGCCCAGTGAAAAAACACCGCACAGCCGGTTCTTAGTTTATTGGCCCTCTGTATAATTATGGTCACCTGCTTGAACCTAGAAAATTGTGTCTCCACGTTTGAGTATACCAGCCTGCTATATTTCCGACACTATCGGAATTGATCGAAAATCACTGTGGTCAAGAGTGTATAGTTATAACACGATGCAGCCCAGCTTATTTAATATGCGCGCACCACCGACTGCCGAACTGCAGGAAGACCGATATCAGACTAACTAGATCATCCGATGTAAAGGCCGTTGTCCTTTGGGTTCTTGTTAAGAACATTGTGTACGTCATCCCAGTTGACAACAGGGTGGAGCTGATGACCTGAATAAATGCAGGCTTTCAACAAATCAAACGCTGTCGTGTTCTCAGAGTCGAGAACCTTCAACACCCGATATCAGGATATTTGGAATATATGGAACAGAAGTGTGTTGATTTAGTACGCATATCGATAACCATTAAATGGGCTTATAGTAATTTTAAAGCATAACAATAAGATGGGAATATTGCAAGCATAAAGTAAGTAGACACGCCCTTTGTTTCAGTGGCGGACAATTGCTTAGGTAAATGACCTCTCCCAACGAAATATAACGCTTACGTAAATATCGCTCTAAAACTCAAGTTTAACTGTACACCCTATGGAAAATAAAACTTTTCAATATTAATCGGTGCAATATATTGTGACAAAATGACAAAATCCGGTTCGGTTACTTTTCAATCACTTTATCGTTTTCTAACATTTTATCACAAATACAGCGTTTTTTTCTCGTCGTAAACACAATCTACAGTCTTGTGTACTATCATAACTCACAACTTTTAGTTCCGTAACCTTACTCAGAGCTTTCAGTGTCTTTCTCAATTTTCTCTGTCTCTCATACACTCAGTACCATGCAATCACTTGACGTCCATCAGAATCTTGTTCATGACGACCACGTATCTTATGCAATGGCGCGCACACACACACACACACAGCTGTCTCGCACTCACTGACACACTGACCAACTCTTGTCTGTAATCATCAACTTCTCTCACTCTTGTTTCCTAGTCTCTTCATATAGTGAGATAGCGTCACACGGATCTTTCTTGATTTCCACACACACGCCGCCAGTCATGCAGCTTGATCTTTCTCCAAGGCACCGGAGAAAAATCCATTATTGTTAGCCGTTGTTAGTCAACTACAAGCAAACAGAAGCCCGAGACAGCCTGACCTTGAACGTTTTTTTTCCGGCTTGTCGGCCCGGCATACAGCCTGAAGCAGTAGGGCCCCGACACTCCTTTGCTTTGCGCTGCGCCCGACGTCGCAATATTTTGTTTTTGAATTTTCGCTTTGAATCAAATCTGTCTTTTACTCTCACTTTCCCAGTTAGACGGCGCCACGGTAACGTGTGCGAAATGATCCAACAATTTGTGGGTTCGAACTCGGTTGCTGACCTTCCTGACCCATGGATTTTTTTTCGGTTGTTTCCCGGGATCACTAGGCGAATGATTGGTAGATTAATCACATGACCCGAATTTACTGTGCCTCTGTTTCACCTCACTTCCCATTTCACTACACCTTCATCCTGTTCGGTTGAAGTGCTGGAAGAGTTTCGGCGTTGCATGGCAAGGAATATGCTCTCTGTAAACCTTTGTCCTTCGATTGGGGGTGGTCTCCGAGTATTGAGCCTGCCAGTGGGACGTGTAAACCTACAGGGGGGGGGGGACAATATGCAAACTGTAGGGATTGTGCTCTCTGCTGTAATGCTGTGAGGTCCGACCATCCTCTGTGTTCTCTCACCTCATCCATCCCTTCCGGGGGAAGTTCCTTCAGGGCCTTAGGTAGAAAAATCTACTATATATTGAGGCGCTGTCCCCCTCCGAATCTTCTCATAGTTCATACTGCCATTTTTCTGACCGCAAATTTTATCTGAGAAGTAATGGAACTTCAATAATGAAATAGGTCGGTCAGTAGAGCACCTGCATGCTGGGCAAGAAGTCCTGGGCTTGATTCCTGGGAAGGAGGGAACTTTTTTTCCACTAGTTCCCCATTCTTCTTAGAGTCTCTAAATATGAATGGGAGTGTGAAAGTGTGTGTGAATTTAATGTAATAAATTAAAAATAAAGAAAAGCTAAAGTAATAGAAACGATAGTTTAAAACCACCGTTAAGCGAGTGAACACCATTGTTCTTTAGCAATTGTTCGAAGAGGTTAAAAACTGCCGATATGACCTTCAATGTTAAAGGCGGCATAAAAAGAACTTAAATAAAAAGAATACTTACCGGATATCGGGGTTGGCATGCGAATGGTGTACATAAAGAGAAACATCTCTCATGTTGCACATTTATGAATCTGTATCGCTATATTTGTCATGTTTAGCTTTTATTTAGGTGTATGTGTGATAAAAGTATCACTGGTAATTTGCCACTTAATTTCTGTGGCACAGGTTTGCCTTATTCCATTGTTTTGCTTACGTAAGGGCTCTAATGACGTTCACAACGATTTTCCTTTCTCGATTGAACTATTTTGCGTTTATTGCAAGATTCGATCACCACTGACATAAACAGATAAGAGATGTACTCTAAACGACTGTTTCATTGACAGACTATTCTTTCTTATAAAAGAATAGCGGTGGAATGTACGGAACTATCGCCTCTTGGACATAACCGTTACAATAGTAGCTAATTTTTTCAGCTCGTCATTTGGTTTATGTATACAAAGGAAAATGACGCTGAATATAAGAATAAATATATGATCCTGAAAGAACGAAGTTTTAATAAGAGAGAACTATAGTTGATCCAGCGTTAAAACCGGACTAGAAGTAAACCAAACATTTTGTATCTCTCCACGTTGCACTCATGTTCGTATCAGCTGCGAAGAACAAACACAAATGCCACATAGATTCATTTATTGTGTTAAAAATACAACAGAATGATGTTCTATTTGAATAATAGTAATAATAATAATAATAATAATAATAATAATAATAATAATAATAATAATAATAATAATAATGATGATGATGACGATAACGGTAACGGTAACGGTAACGATAACGATAACGATAACAACAACAATAATAATAATAATAATAATAATAATAATAATAATAATAATAATAATAATAATAATAATAATAATAATAATAATAATAATAATAATAATAATAATAATAATAATAATAATAATAATAATAATAATAATAATAATAATAATAATAATAATAATAATAATAATAATAATAATAATAATAATAATAATAATAATAATAATAATGATAAGCACTGAAATAAAAGCTAAGTTGAAATTAAATATGGCGCAGTTAAACTAAAACTTAGGTTAATCCGTAGCGAAGAAGTGTAAAGCTTGGGTCTTCCTCTAACACTGGCGACACGTTATTAGAAACACTAGCGCCCTTTCTTATGAACAGCACATTTGGTCAAGTCATCTGCTTTTTCTAATTCTGGCTTCCGTCTGTTTCATTTCTACCTTGGTGTTCACAATGGCTCCGTTGATTTAGTTCTTTACATGCCAATGGCGAAGGCTGTAGCTTCCGCTTACGATACTTCACATATTTTATAGTATGCTTTGGTTTCCTGCGTATCGGGAACTAGTGAATGACGTCATACGGTTACGTCAAATTGCTGTGTTGAGACTGAGTGGTTATAGTCTGACAACACTATAATGACTGTCTTTGTAGTCTGGTGATTCCAAATCCAAAGGTTCCGAATCCGATTCCCGCCTGGAGGATGGGAATTTTTCTTTAGCCATGACTATTCCCCATCCTCCGTAGAGTGTGGAAGTATGAGTGTGAGTGTAACTTTAATGTGTATAAAAAATTCAAACGTAAACAAACCCCAAGTTATGCGAGTAATAATTGCCGATGAGCAATTGTTCCAAAGGAAAAGCCACTGATATGACTTTAATGTTAAAGGTGGCATATAAATGGAGCAGAGGAGAAAAAAAAAGAGCTAATGTGTTGCACTCACATGACTTTCTCTACTCTTGCACAGACTATTCTTACAAACACTTATTTCTCTATCTACTTCATGTGATCGAGTGAACATTTGTAGAAATTATCTTATTGCTACCCTAATGACCTAGTTGTCGACGGGCCCTTAAACACAACAACAACAACAACAACTCTTATTGCTAATTTTCTTTTTAGGTGCAAGGGTATACAATAAGCTTTAAGCGACAGTCAAATTTTTTTAAGAGGAATGGCTATATAATGACTGAAATTTTGCCCTCTTTGCATGACCAGGAGATAAAAATTGAGTAACAACCTCCCATTTGAGAACGGTTTATAAGTACTGCAAAATTCTGACAAATAATAAGGAATATCTCCGAAATGGTTCACTTCACAAAAAAAGATCATTTGGCATAAATTGTGTTTTAACGAGATCTACATTTTTAAAGTAAGATTTGGTCTGTCTCTTACGGTTTACCAGTTATGCCAAAGTCATCAAGAGTAAACAGAATTATGTGGGCTGTAGTCAGAAAATTCAAAATATACATTCCGTTGGCCATAAAAATATTTTAAACAAATGGCATTTTAAGCAAAATTGTTAAGAGCCATTTTTGAGAAAATTAAAATTTTTCATGTAAAGGGCAGTTTAGGGTGGAGGAATTTTCTTCAAAATGTTCGTTTCGGAGCCTAGAAAAATATTAAACTGAAATACTAACTTTAGTTTTTAACCGATTTTTCTTTTTTGAGTTACGCACGCGGACGTGCGCGCGCGCACACACACACACACACACACACACACACACACACACACACACACACACACACGGACCTTTTTCTAAAAGTACTTTCTTTTGGATTCAGTGGGTGTCAAAAATATATTTTTAGCGAAATCTCGACATCGATTTTTTGGAGTCGGAAACCACTATAATGTTAATCGAACTGCCTAGGAGTAGTAATTGCGCCTAAATCCTTAAGATTAATGTAATTCAAGATCGATATTAAATGGTGGGATTAACACTTTATATAAATGAAAAGAAAACATGACCATAAAATACACCACTTTTTCTAACCCAAATTGCTGAATCAAATAATAAACAATACATGAATGATACGGTAGTCGTAAAATTTAATGGCGGCTGACAGTCGACTATTAGGTACTATTCTTTCTCCTGTTGTGCAAATAAATTTTGTGGGCGCAAATGATATAGCGTGATTTCACAGCGTGTATAAACTTGCAGGCATAGCAAGTCTATGATTGGGTTTTGTGTTAAACATTAAATGTTGTGTCAGCTATAGATAACTGCATTCTAAGGAAAGGAGAAAGCTAGCTAAAAGTAAGACCTGAGTTGCATTACATTAAATATATTTATTCAGGATGGAGAGAATATTTAGGTACATACAATAGTCGACAGTTATTTGGGGTGCAATTATGGAAAATCAGATATTTAAACAATTACATAAAATTATTTTAAAGTAGTCGATCTAAGAAAGAATTCCAGATCAAGAAGACACAGCGATGTTGGACCCCCTGGATGAACCGCACAGGAAATGAAAAACCAGAAAGTGTTAGGACCTAATCCATGAAGTGTGTGTCGACAATTAGGACATTAGGGCCCGATAATCCATGACGCGACGAAGACGATGATGTTGATAATGATTTTGTCGTCCCCTGTGACACCCGCCATTATTGCTAAGGTGGATGGAAAGTGTGATTAATTACGGCACGAGGGTAGAGTATCCTTGTCACCGATAGTGCCTGACAGCTGTCCTTTCAAGGCGTGGGAAGCTCGGGGAGGAATCCAATCCAGATAACTAGTTCATTCGAACACCCCCTCACCCCTAAGGTAATAATAATGGTAATAATCAGACGTAGGGAATCTTAGGCACTTGGTTTTACGCTATCTATGCTGAAACCTTTGCACTACAAATAATGTAAAACAAAAGAGACCAAGAATCAGTGACATACAGTTAAATCCGGCGCAAATTCTCTCCAAACTCCAGAAGAATGCACGGGGGATGGGTATGGTTTGTTTCCTAAGTCACCATCACCTATGGCCCAGTGGCAGTTTAACCTTAATTCTTTCCGTTCTGGCTTTACTGCTTAGAAATTCCTATGCTAGTGATGGTGATGACAGTGGTAAAAATTACGAAATAGTATATGTAGCCTTTAATCAGCATAACAACTAAAAGCACTGGAATTATATGCACATCATTGCAGAGATACGTGCATTTATCAAAAAGTTGAACGCAGAATGCAGAGACAAATGTAGCAAAAGTTACTGAATAACACTTCTTTCCCTCTTATTTATATTCATTCTTTAAAAAAAAACCGTGCAGTGTGGTTTCTTAAATTCTAAAATATTCTCTGTAAAGCTGTATCATTCTATGGAGAAATTTCTTAATAATCCCTAGGGCACCAAAAATCTATCATTCCTGAAAGATTATCCAAATTTCGGTTATTTTTTACAAAGCTATAAAGTGACTTCTTCTTGCAATGCCTTTTACATTACGATTATTATTATTATTATTATTATTATTATTATTATTATTATTATTATTATTATTATTATTATTATTATTATTATTATTATTATTATTATTATTATTATTATTATTATTATTATTATTATTATTATTATTATTATTATTATTATTATTATTATTATTATTACTATTATTACTATGGAAGTTTAACAAGCACGCTTTCCATTTTGAATTTGAACGTCAGTAATACGAGGTTAACCTAAATCTTCGTTCATCTAAGTTTACAGTTTAGCTGTGGAGATCGCTGGTTCGTATTTCTACCGTCTTGTGTCCCCATGTTAGAGAGGTGGGAAATTCATCTTAACTTCAGCGTTAAATTCTATTTCAACTTCCGAGAATATAACTCGAATGATGCCTCCCCCCCCCCCCAATAAAAGGGAGGGCACTCTTATACTGCAGATAAAATATAGGTACACTAAGATAAGCTCCCGTGATATTTTTCCTCCTTTGTATTTTTAATCAAAGGTTTCAAGCGGAATATTTTGCTGACAATAAAAAGAGAAAGAAAGAAACAATCAAAGAAAGAAAGAGAAAGAAAGAAAGAAAAAGAAAGAAAGGGAAAGAAAGAAAGAAAGAAAGAAAGAAAGAAAGAGAGAAAGAAAGAGAGAAAGAAAGACAGAAGAAAGAAAGAAAGAAAGAAAGAAAGAAAGAAAGAAAGAAAGAAAGAAAGAGAGAAAGAAAGAAAGAAAGAAAGAAAGAAAGAAAGAAAGAAAGAAAGAGAGAAAGAAAGAAAGAAAGAAAGAGAGAGAGAAAGAAAGAAAGAAAGAAAGAAAGAAAGAGAGAAAGAGAGAAAGAAAGAAAGAGAGAGAGAGAAAGAAAGAAAGAAAGAGAGAAAGAAAGAAAGAAAGAAAGAAAGAAAGAAAGAAAGAAAGAAAGAAAGAAAGAAAGAAAGAAAGAAAGAAAGAAAGAAAGAGAGAAAGAAAGAAAGAAAGAAAGAAAGAAAGAGAGAAAGAGAGAAAGAGAGAAAGAAAGAAAGAAAGAAAAGAAAGAAATAAAGAAAAGAAAGAAATAAAGAAAAGAAAAGAAAAGAAAAACAAACAGTAGTTGAAATGTAATACTTTCCTGTCTACACCAAACACTCAAATTATGCACAGGTTGAGTTTACACAGATTTGCACAGGCTGTTTACCTGGGTACTCCTTTAACACGCATGTATGATGGCACAAGAATACACGTTAACTCCTTGACGAGTATAATGCAACAGAAAATGTCAGCGCATGCGCCAGCTGATTGAACGAACTTCTTCTAGTTATAAATTCATGATTTGCGTGCGTTTATTCACGCGACACGCAACATCCCCACTTCCCTTCGTTTGCTTGCATTCATTTGTTTGTATGTACATGCAACTTTTCTGTTTCAGCTTTAATCTTCCGCACAAAAACAATGTAATGCTCACGACAGTGAAAGTTAGTTTAAAATGGGCTCATCTTCGAAGCTTATTGTACATCCTTCTCTATTATTACTTATCTCCAATATTTATTTTATGCGATCCTAGCGTTATTATGATAGCATAAATCGTACAAAATTATCCTATTTCTACAAAATTACCAAAAATGGAATGGCGTAATCACCATGGCAACAATACAGCAATGACGTCTTCACCACCACAACATAATCTTCCTCCAATGTGCTTGTAAGAAAGTCTGAAATCGTCACTCTCACAAATGCAAGAATATTCTAACACAAGAATCACCTCATTAAATTTATTTTAAAACCAAAAGCAACAGAAGTATACGTATTAATTAGAGCCTACGTTACTTGGTATACTCACTTATTGGTAATATTAACCGTAGTAATATCAATGGGAGATGATTTTAAATTCTGTCTTTTAATTTACATATTAATCAGAGCCTACGTACTTGGTATACTCATTTATCCTGGTAAATATTAACCATAGCAATGAAATGGGCGGTAAGTTTTTAAATTGTCTTTTAATTGTTTAATTAAGGACATGCACTTAATAGTTATTGTCAATCTGTTTCTATTACTGAATTGCGTAATTGCTTAAAAGTTTTCTATGTGGTCTTTCTGAGAAACAATTAAATGTAAAAGTAGTCATAAAGTAGCCCCCTCCCCTGGTATAATGTGATCCATGTTAAAAAAAAAAAAAAACGTAGAACAGGAATAGTTCGACAACGTTGAGTATTACTTTTATAAGCATACCAATATATAATACCCAACTGTAAAATAAGTTTGTTTAAAAGATTGCTCAGAGATTTTGTCACCAGTGGTGGTCATAAAGTAACCTCCCTCCCCGTTGCTAGTATATAAGTTCTCTAATATTGGCATTGCTAGGGTTAACAGTACAATTAGTCATGTTAGAAAATGTTATCCTTGTTATTGTTTGTTGTAAAAATCTTTTGACTTTTCTGGAATTAATAAACCCTCAACACTCTTGGTTTCGTTCAAAATGTCAAGCGGAACATAACCCATATTTTCAATAGTTTTATCATTACCTTCCATTTCCTCTATAAATGTTGAAACAAATGAAACAGCATCAGCTTAGCAACCATATTACGTCATACATCTGTGATCTCTGATGCATTATAATTTTCCATTTAGAAACTTTATTTTTACGTATTTTAATGCTAAAATTGCATAAAACGTTGTATGTAACACCTGCACAGTCCTTTATTATGACACTCGTAGAAGCTAGCGCATGAGCAAAAGCGATTGCGCCAAACATAGTCATGTCACAGTCAGATTATACACTACTTACATAAATAATTATTTCAGCCTGCTTTCTACTAGCCACGACAACTATCCAACAGGAAAGGTTTCAACTAAACATTATGTTGTTTGTTAACGACGCTGTCAATTGCCAGGATCATATCAGCCCCACCAGTGTGCCGGAATTTCGCCAAGCAGGGGATCATTGACATATCAAGTACTGCCACTTTTAAGCACACTTAAAAGCACCGTCTGGGTCGATTTTGAACCGCGATCGACCTAGGATCGGTAGGCCAGCGCCTAACCAACTGAGCCACCCAGACCGACAAGTTTCAATAGATGAAGCTATCGTGATATATGAATGTGAGAAAGCGCTCAAGTGCTGAAAAGTCGGGTAACGATAGTTACTCCTGTCTGAAATCAAAGTATTGATTATATCATGTTATGAGAAGCTAAAGGATTTCTATATAACGTTTCACTGGAATACTGTTCAAAATAAGGACAAATTCGGAGGAAGAATATGTTAATATTTCGGAAATCATAAATGCCATAAAATCCTATATGTCTTCTTCTTCGTCTTCTTCATCTGATTACCCTCTCAGTATGGAGGACTGACACCCTCTAGGACTGATAAGCCTGTGCCTAGGGTCAAATGCTTGTCAGGGAGTAAACGAACCTATGGACCGGAGAGAGTGAAGACTAGAAGCCCAGCACCAGGTATGGAGTGAGGAAGAGAATGATATGAAATGTAGGCAAAATTGATGATTGAAAAGGTGCTGATGGAGCAGTTGGTGGAATGAGTGGTGGAGGAAACTGGAGAGCCCGAAAAAACCCAGCCAGATACCACTTCATCCACCACGAATACCACATGCGGTTCCTGGGTTCCGCGCCACTTTGTTACAATTTCTAGCTCTTCTACTGAGAAATAGTATGTAACGCGAGAAGCTCGCATTCTAGAAGTTACGGGGTAGTTCTATTTTGTGCGAATATTGTATGAGGAACCGTTCACAATGAATGACATTTATATAACTAATAAGAAAGAGACATACGAAATAGAGCATTTTAAAATATAGAATCCATGTTCCCTTTGTTGGTCGGAAAGTCCAATATTTCAAGCTATACGCTTCCGAAATATTACGTCTGTTCTTTTGTGTCCTTTCGTACCATACCAAGAGTATTCAAAATGTCACCTCCAACATAAATCTTAAGAGCTTCTTTATTGGGATCTGACTGTTGAACTAGCGTCATATGGAGTTCTGCATAGCTACAAAGAAATATGCATTGAAACCATTTCGGAAAATATATATCATGCTTAACAAGAAGAAGAAAACAAATTTTATTATAGTACACATAATTTGCAGAGTATACCAGTATATGGGTGCAAATTCTAGTGGGCAGAGAATATGGTGTAATTGCAACAAATTAGTTGTTCTTACATCTTATATTGCTCCCTTTACCTGGATCGCTGTAAATTTTTAACCTTCCTAGTAACATTTACTAAGGAGAGAAAGTATTGCCATGCACCCAGTTACTTGATTTGGATATTTCATCTTACATATATGTTTCGAGGTTCCTTAAATGCAACAAAGAGCATGCTTAGTATGTGTAGGGAGGGGGGGGGGGGGTTGCGCGCGTGCTCACACATAGCAGCACATACTGTACGGACTAACTCAAAAACGAAGATTTAATCAAATGCCAACTTTAGAATTTAAGTTCAGCGTCTTACAAAGATGCCACACGAAGATTAAATAAATCTCTTCTATCTCACTTTACATGGAACAGATACCAATTTTTATTTTCTCATAAATACTTCCAACAATTTTAATTGAAATAGGTACCTTATTTTAAGTATACTTGGTAGAAAATCTTTCATCTTGGGTTTCCCGTGAATTTCTCCTCATTCTAAATTACTTTTGTATAATTGGTAAACCGAAGATGTAGGCAAAATCTTAATTCACAGAAAGCGTATATCTCGTTAGGGCATACAATAAGTCATCTAATTTTATCCTTTTTGTAGCGTTAATCATTTCTGAGATATTATTTGTTAGTGTTTTGACTTTTAAAATACTGTACTTCTTCAAATGGTTAGCCGCTATTTTTTTTCTCGTTGTCACACTAGGAGAATGAAATTTCAGTCATCACACTGCAATCCGCTTTTTTAAAAACCTGATTAGCGTATCCTTATACCTACAACGCAAGGGTAAACGTGTAATGAAAATTTACCTTAAGGAACTATTTATTAGTAGATAGAAGAATAAGATATTACAAGAATATAGGATATTACAAGAATAGGATGGGGTACAAAAGTATTGTACTTGGAACATACTTTGCGCTTCTCCTGCGATGGAGGAATGAAGGATATCAGGGGTACACCAAATGAAAGACAAAGTCGTGGTGGGAGCAAAACCACACCAGCATTCGCCTACCGACACAGGCAAACCACGAAAAACCCATAGGCTAGAGTGAACAGTCGCCAGGGATCAAACGCGGAACCTCCCAATACCAGTCATTCGCTGATTAGAAGAAAGTCAACAGGTGATTAGTAGGATAAGTGGTGCCAAGCTTCTTCTCTTATGAGATAATGCCATCATCTTTGCTCGACCACACCTCCTTCGCTTTGTGCAGGAAGCATTTCCCCTTCACTAATTCAGATAATCAAGCATTATATATGTTTATTTTTGAGTCCCATGAATGCGTCATAGCTCGGCGAATAGCAGATGGAGGTAAATCCTTCATTTCCTCTTTCGCACAAGGCTAGGGAGAAGTAGCGCGACGAAAACTTGCCAATGAGAGCTGTACGAAACTTCAACACTACTCGGATAAAATCGGATTATCTCGTTCGATTGAAGGGACATGTCACTTCCACTCCCCGCATTGTATTAAGCGTGGACTAAAAGAAATGAGCTATGTCTAGAACGCCAAATCCATGTAAGTCCTACACGGCACAAGACATTTTTTACACCATCCCGATAAAGTTGCGTAGCGGCAGCAAACGGTTGTCACATGATCCAAGTTGTAGCGATATTTCCGCCTAACAATGGGTGTCCAGAAATGGAACTTTAATTCGTCATAATTAAGGAAATAGTTTATTAATTATCCATGTTTTAGTCGCAATTTCTTTGAAAATTAGATCAAACTAATTGTAAAATTATATTTATGTTATAAGTTTCATAAAAGTTAATACATAAACATAGGCACAGTTACGCAGGGAAATCTGCAAGTTTCCCGGCAAGAAAACAAAATAATTCATGGGGCCGTTGGTACAATTTTGGCGTGAGGCAATAAAACGTTGACATTATATTATTGTTGCTGCCTTCCTAAAGTACCGAGAGTCTCTTAACGAACTCATGAGAAAACAAATGAACATCAAAGCCCAATAAGAATAGCCAATCAGGAGAAAAGCGTTGGTGAGAAAGTCAGCAGTTCAGTGCTACCAGGTGTAAGGGAAGGTTGTGTCTGCGGGTCGCGGAATAGACACCACGTTATTAGGGAGTGTCTTGTCAAGTGTTGCTGAGTCGCTACACGTCCAGTGATTGTGTATTATGTATATTGGAATTGGGATTCATTCGGCACAGCAGGAGATCATAATATAGTTAACGTGTGGAAGATAGAACTTGCAGAGTTTCCTGTAACCCAAAGTGCCAATAGGGGAAGTGCAACTTGTGTTCTTCTTCCGAGGAACCCCGTATAAAACCCATTCCTCCTCATCATCGTCCAACACACCGCTCCTCTCCCAAAGACCAACATCTCTCCATGAGGCTGAGTCCCTGAGAAATTGGCGCCTCCTCAGCTGCATCGACGAGACAACAACTTCAAGCCAAGAGGTCGACCAAAAAAGGGGCAGTGAATCCGCTACAAAGTGTCAATATTACTAAACTATATGATCAATCAATGAGGTGTGCCGTGTAGGACTTGCGAAATTGAGGATCCAGACTTTTTTTTTTATTTTGGTCCGTAGGTCCCACTGTCTACTTTCCCTTGACTATTTCACGTGCACTATGCACTCCTCAGGACACTGTGAGACATTGGAGCCCGTTAACAGGGATACTATCGCCATGTAACAGGCGTAACGTTACGTTTACGAAAGTAGTCTTCTGCAAATCTTGCACATTGACAAGATTTGTTGCACCAGCTCTATCACAGTGCGACCGGAAAACAGGTTGGATAAGGATGTATGTATGTGTGTGTTTGTGTGTGTGTGTGTATGTATGTGTGTGTGTAAGAGAGAGTGTGTTGGCGTGTGTTAACAAGCATGGACAACAAGTGCAATGAAAACACGTCCACTTTACAAAAAGTGCAATCGTCTTCATATTTAACAGACGATTGTATGCTCGTCCATGCAACGCTTTGTTTATTAGCAACTCTTTTCTCATCCTGTCGTTTCTCAGACAAAACGAATAGCCTCTTTCCTTACATTTAACTTCCCAACCTTCCACACTGTGTTTTGCTTGGGGATTATCATCGTCATCATCACCTCGCAGATTAGCACAAACTGTTTTGTGCTCAGTGGCAAGAGTATGGGAAGCTTGCCCGTTTAACATTGCGAGTGAAAAATGCTGTATAAAATGTTCATTTGTTCTGGATCAATAGCTTGCCGGTAGCTAATTCTGGGACTCCCACTTGGTAAGGTAAATAAAGAAAAGAAAGAAAGAAAAAAAAAAGAATAAAACAGAAAAAGGAAATAAATGATATGCCAGTCTAGATATGCCAATATGCCATTGCCTGAGGTTCAACTCGGTGTACATTTTTATAATATTGTAGTAAGATGTTATTCTTCCACTCTTCTTTCCACTGCTGGCTAAGTGCCATAAAAAGTGTGTTACAATTTTAAGTGAGTGAGTGAGTGACTAGGGTTTAAGGGCCCGTCGATAGCTAGGTTATTAGAGCCCCATAATTTTATGTTTCCTGTTAAAATCTGATCATTGACATTTCTTTTGATCCAAATGTACGCGCGTGCGTCTGTGTGTGTGTGTGTGTGTGTGTGTGTGCGTGCGTGTAGATATACAGAATGAGTCAGAATAATACTGACCAATTTTAAGGCATGATTCATCATTACGTAGAGTTACAAGGAGACTGTTGAAAAAAAAAAATCTGAAAAAATGTCGTACCTTTATTAGGTCGGAAACTTTTCAGACCACCCTCGTATTTACCTTGAGTGAGTGAGTGAGTGAGTGAGTGAGTGAGTGAGTGAGTGAGTGAGTGAGTGAGTGAGTGAGTGAGTGAGTGAGTGAGTGAGTGAGTGAGTGAGTGAGTGAGTGAGTGAGTGAGTGAGTGAGTGAGTGAGTGAGTGAGTGAGTGAGTGAGTGAGTGAGTGAGTGAGTGAGTGAGTGAGTGAGTGAGTGAGTGAGTGAGTGAGTGAGTGAGTGAGTGAGTGAGTGAGTGAGTGAGTGAGTGAGTGAGTGAGTGAGTGAGTGAGTGAGTGAGTGAGTGAGTGAGTGAGTGAGTGAGTGAGTGAGTGAGTGAGTGAGTGAGTGAGTGAGTGAGTGAGTGAGTGAGTGAGTGAGTGAGTGAGTAAGGTTTAAGGGTCCGTCGACAGCTAGGTCATTAGAGCCCCTATTTGACTTGACTTGACTTGATAACTTGCTAGTAAAGTTAACAGTATCCAAGTTATATTTTGTTATGTTATGAAGAAAACTGAAAATTGTTGTTCCGTGATGGCATCATCTATTTTCATTTATTAAATATATGCACACATAATATTAAGTTTTGCCCACCACTGCTCCTTACTCAGTCCTATACATGCATCAGTATACTCCAGACCCGATAGCTTACAGAGGCACATAGCTAAGCGGTTTGATGCGCTGCGTCGACACTACTGTGAATAGACCGCGTCAGTTTTGTCCACCTTTGGTCTTGGATCATCTCTGTTCAGTTTAGCACGCCGGCACGCAAAAGCACGTAATACAGGTCTATGTGCTATAAACTTGACACCGGAGATATTTGTTGTGTCGATCACCTGCGCAATGACACCAGCAGAGCACTAGTTTCATTGCTGCCAAGAAGTCCCTTTGAACGATCTGAGTCTCTAATTCAAGGTACGAAGCATTAAAACTTCACGACTTCGTTGCCATTGAAGACTGTTGATAAATATTACCCTGTGGTGAATATTTTTCCCCTCCAGCTTTCACTTTTAGAATCACGTTCGCATATTTGAGTACACGCAAGCAAGGGAGAAGCTTTAAGAACCTCGTGAAAGGGACTGGTGCTTGAAGCCGTGTAACGCCTCCTGCATGCACTCAAGAGTTCAAGTGCCACTACAGGCCAGAAAACCCGGAAATTTCAAAATCGATTCCTTTCTGTCCCGTTGTGTTGAGAGATCTGTGGATTTTTATCCATTCTTTTTGGAGGTCCTTGAGGTTTTGTTGCCATGCAAAGTTCAGAGCCCTACACAATAACAGACGATCGCAGCAAATGGAACTAATTTCATATGTTCTGGGAAATAAACAAAAGGGAAAGAAAGGACATACGGATTTTATCTCAAAGCAATGGTTTTGGCGAGACAGAGAAATTACTTGACAAGTAACAAAAATAGGAATGACGATGGAATAGTGCTAGTTTTAAAGCAACCATATTATTATCTGGTAAAGTGACACCATGCTTGCACAAATGTATGGCCGTCCGTCTTAACCAAAAATTCTAAGGATTTGTAAACAAATTATAATTTTAATCATCAAATAAAGACGTTTCTTTGGAGACATTTAAAAATTATTGCTTACGAGTAACACACTAAAACAAAGAGTTAATTAAAACTTCCAGGATGCACTATATATAAAAAACAAACAAACAAACAAACAAAAATAAAAAGGCCAAGAAAACATTATGCAAAAGCACACGAATAAAATCATGTGAAATACAACATTTTGGGTTAAGAAGCAGGATGTCACTTATATCACCTTTGCTCCACTTTAAACAGGCATTAACTTATTATTTTTGCAACTATCAATTGCAGAAAACAAACTATAACCAACCCAAAGTTGATTACAATTTATTCAATAGTCATTGTGCAACCAGAATTTATAGTAGTCATATGTTAGTTTACTTGGCTTCCTAATGACAACCCAGGTTACTCAAAATACTGGTTGGTTTTATCCGGTACGTATAAAGTGTATTCGTATAAGATTAAAGTGATTTTACCCGGTAGTTTAATGGTTTATCCGTATATTTAACACACACACACACACACATATATATACACACACATGTGTGTGTGTGCCCGCGCGTGTATGTGTGTCTGTGTGTGTACTCGTGTATAATAAAAATGCCGGCAAATACTATGCAAAAGCCCTATTAAACACAAATAACAGCATAAACTGGGCTTGTGGGCCGCGGTCTACTGGTTTCATCTGGGAAGAAGAAGGAGCCCAGTAGACCACGGCCCACAAGCCCAGTTTATGCTGTATTGGCACCGGCCGTGAAAGCCTTAGAACTTTGACAAATAGCACATTTTGTAATGGGGATTTCTCATTATTCCTTATTTCCACATTGTCACTTTCGGACTACCTCGTTCCTGCTTAATATAGATTAAATATCATTGAGAAGAAATAATAGAAGTTTAAGGGTATCAATATAATCTAGTTTATTCTCATTGTCAATAACTAACAAACACAGAATACCAAGAAACGACAGTAAAATAATAACAAAAGAAAGAACAAAATGACTGTTATTACTTCATCATCGATGTCAGAATGGAGATCAATTGAATATTATATGAACTTGCTGTTCCGTCATTATTTTGTGAGATCTTGAAAATCTATGTAATTATTCCTATGTTGGCAATATTCGAACTACTATGATGGTCGTTGACAAAGATATAGATGGTCTTGTGAGCTTTCGTAAGCATTACATAAACTTAAATAATTAATTGTGTGAAATGGAGTGGAATTCCGAAAGCTATGCTATACAGTAATTTTCACCTTGTGCCAAATATTACCTCTGCCAAGTTTGGTTGAAATCGGTGCAATGGTGCAGAAACATCATGATGAGGAATTTTTCCCCCCTTTTCCAAGATATCAGTGTCACCTATTTCTCATTTTCAATTACGAAACAAGTCACAGGAACTACTGAAGCTGGCAATCTCCAACATTAGCACTGAATGTAATCAGCACAAAATGAATTGTCTAGAGGGACACTTATGGATTGTCTAAACATCCAGCGCTTCTGATATAATCTTTTGAGATATCCTAATGGGAATAACCTAAGGGCGTGTCATTGGAAGAGCACATGGCCAAACTTCTAAACTTACAATAAGACAAGAACGTGTTGTCAAGTTTAAATCGAGATGGTGAACAGCCTTGTTATGCTGCGAATTTATTGGTATTGTAAAACAAGGAAAGTTTAATGGCAGGAAATTTGTTTTATTGAAGCTCTGCAAGCTTCAGGATAACACTAGGGAAATAAATTGTGGAGGTATATCATAAAATAAATGGAAAATGAATTGACCTAAATGCACAATGAGTAACTTACCTTCTAATTAACTTATAAAACCTATGTTATCACTGGCGTGAGTTCTCATTTTGAAAGCAGAGCTTTGAGAAAATTCCCAGTTTCATACCTTGTACAAAGGTTCTTAATAAATAACGACAGAAATACTTCTCCACTAAGGGAGCAACATTAACTCACGTGAAGAACTTAAACTTTGCTTTCGTGCCAACTTTTCGCTATCGTGTTAAAAATATTATAGGCCGACCTGTTGATACATTTAACCTTGGTTATGTTGGCTTCATTGATGTTAACAGGCTATAAGCGAATAATGTATATACTGAATAGAAGCACTGATGCAGTTCCTATCACAAACACTCTAATTTTTCGACGAATTTTAGTGTTTTTATTTAGAGCATTAGCGAAAACCTCGCAAACTAAAATATAGGAGTTTTCTTGACCGTGAAGCATAAGGCATTTAATTAATCCTGTTGACACATTTCACCTTAGTTATTTTTTATCTTTTTATTACACTAACTGCAAATTTAAAATATATTTTATCAGAACACTCAATAAATGGACTACAAGTAATTTCAGGAATACTAAAGGTAGCTAAAGAATGTAACAAAGCTGTACACGGTCAATCTTGATACTGTGGTCTAGTAGGTTGATGGTAAGTGCTGCTAATACGAGTATGGGATGTAATTTCTTCTTTTATTGTAGAGATATGTAGATGGTTATGTAGCGTGGCTTTGGTACTTTTGCTATGTTGTACTTTTGAAGGAAGATGTTCCATCTTAAACTGATTGCTGCCTACCGCCGATGGTCATCGTCGACTTCTAATATTACGCATTAGTTATTCCAACCGTGCGGCCTCCTGGTGGTAACAGTAATAATATAGTATTATTATAGTACTAAACGTGGAAACTGTAAGAAGTTTTATATAAAAAATTAAGAGACATTTAGTAATCATACTTAAACAAAATCAAATATATATTATATTTATATTACTTTAATTAAACTACAGGTCAGCAGTATCTAATTATTTTTTGGTGTTCAAATTGAAAATAGGAAAACAGTGAATACAACAGGCTCAAAATCTAAACTGGAAGTCTGGGAAGCAATTAATAACCAAACTAAAATCGTATTTTAGCCTTTTTATGACGTCATCTGACTCCTACATCAATAGTACGGGATAGCGGAGTTAGAAATGCATGTCAATATAGTATAAGAGTCAAACGATGTCCATTACCGGCAGTCAATAAACAGCCGAGGATGGTAGGAATCTCTTCCGAAATATGTGCTTAACTCTATTTTATGTTGGTTTTAACCTTTTCTTCAGTTATAGTTGATAGTATCACAGCCAGATTACAAAATGGCTAGCCTCCGACGCTAAAATTCCCTACCATGGTGTTTTAAATTTTATCCAACTCGGTGGTTCAGTTGGCAACTGACTTTCACGGCACAAATACAGCGTAGTCATTTTATGTCACAACCGCGCATCCGTGTATTCGTCCGCACACTGTCTGTTACACCGGGGCAGCTCTAAACGACCGGCGTTACTTATTCAGAATTAATTGTAACTCCAGCACATTGAGTATTAACCCTTATATCCTTTTGTTGTAAATGGTACTGAAAGTTCGTCCATCTGCATTGAGCCATTCTAGCATTCCTCGTCGTCACGAGACTCTAATTCATGAAATATGGTCACGTTGTATGGTTTAAATTTTAAAAGTTTGTCAGCTGTATGAACAGAGGTTTTGAAACACCTGCTTGCTGGAAACAGTCTTAGAGACTTCGAATGATGCACGAACTTCCTCAATTTTTCCCTGCGTTAGAACATATCTTTTTCGCCCTTAAGGCTTAACTGCGATCCAGTTATCCTAAATTTATTACCAGACGTCTATCTCTTTTTGGAACTGGAATATCAGATTATGTATCCTGCAACTGTCTAAATAGCTGTCCATATGATTAGCTGTACATAAATATTCTTTATTCAAACGCAAATGCTTTGGTATGCATCTCAGTGGATAAATAATAAAATAACAGGTGTGTGAATAAGCTCTCACTTTTGAGTTGTACAATACCCAAACTCTAGTCTCACAGCACGAACAGAAGACACTAACTGATACGTGACATTCACAGCCGATCAGCATAGCCTTGAGCGGGTCATTCACTGCTAGTGAGTTAGCGGAACAATACCGAGTACACATCATCCATGGTCATAAAGCATGGTCAAACCTTGTTGTAAATAAATCGGGTTTAAAAGGGATGATGCATTCTGTTAATAACTTCATCTGAATTTTCAGGATTTCTACAAAATGCTTAATAATTTTATCTGTGTTAAAGATATAAAGCAAATATAAATAAGATGAGATATAAAATGACGAAGAATGTACATATATTACACATCTAGTTTACCAAAGCAAAATCAGTTTATATATAGATACTGTTAAGATCTTGCACCGGATTCACTAAGAAGCTAGATGAGAGAATGTGAAGGAGAAGTGAGGTTCGTGGTGCAACTTCATTTTTCAGTGACTAATATACAAAATTATAACTTTAATGTACAAAGTTAAAACTGTACGGTAAATTTTGTTACTTATGACTGATCAGCGTGACCGGTTTTGTGAAGTTGCCTTACCTTATTCTCTAGAGTTAGACTGTTTATGTTGAAGGAGAGAAGGTGATTCCAGAAGTAAACAACTGTACACATTGAAAAAGCAGTGTTTCGTTTTTTAACACATTCTGGAGTTCATTGTTCACTTTCTTCCTAACTTCTCCGGCTCTGATTCCTTTAATTTTTACACATATCTACTTCTTCCGCTATGCTTATAGCTCTTGGCGTGTCAAGGTCAGTTGTTTCTAAAGAGGTTATGGCATTGAATAAGCAACAAAAGCTATCTTTATGACATTTTAATTGCTCAAAAGACCACAGAACTTAGATTTGGCAATTTGAATTGCACATGACTCTTTGGAATCTAAACCTTTGTCTACTTTCGCTCATATTTGGGTATATTACTCTACACCCATGGGAGAGATGCCAAGACAATATGCTTCCCTGCATCAATAACCTGAAATCACGGGTCAGGTCACTCTAATGGCCCCTCTACTTACGACTTCAGTTTGAAGCCAACTTTCTTTTGCATTTTCTACCTCTTAGGTACCGAAATTAGAGGAAGAAATGCATTTAACCCAAAAAGCTGAATTAGAAATTTCATTGCAAATGCACTTTTTTAAGTCCCGTTAGATCAAAAGGCATTTGAAAAATAATATCGGTGTTATATATCGTTTAAAATAACGGCAAAATTCCAAATCCTATTACTTATCTATCACTTTTTTGTCCTGTAAATTTTTACTACAAATGCACAATTTCCTTCTCATTGCTAACACAGACTATAGAGTTCTCTGCTTTTACATCTTTCCCAGTCTTTCAATGTCTTTCTCTACTTTCAATGTCTCCTATTACTTGAATATTACGACACAATCACTCGACAACACATACGTACTCGCTGACAGGCTGGCCGACTTATTCTCGTAACTAAAACTAACTATAAATAAATAAATAAATAAATAAATAAATAAATAAATAAATAAATAAATAAATAAATAAATAAATAAATAAATAAATAAATAAATAAATAAATAAATAAATAAATAAATAAATAAATAAATAAATAAATAAATAAATAAATAAATAAATAAATAAATAAATAAATAAATAAATAAATAAATAAATAAATAAATAAATAAATAAATAAATAAATAAATAAATAAATAAATAAATAAATAAATAAATAAATAAATAAATAAATAAATAAATAAATAAATAAATAAATAAATAAATAAATAAATAAATAAATAAATAAATAAATAAATAAATAAATAAATAAATAAATAAATAAATAAATAAATAAATAAATAAATAAATAAATAAATAAATAAATAAATAAATAAATAAATAAATAAATAAATAAATAAATAAATAAATAAATAAATAAATAAATAAATAAATAAATAAATAAATAAATAAATAAATAAATAAATAAATAAATAAATAAATAAATAAATAAATAAATAAATAAATAAATAAATAAATAAATAAATAAATAAATAAATAAATAAATAAATAAATAAATAAATAAATAAATAAATAAATAAATAAATAAATAAATAAATAAATAAATAAATAAATAAATAAATAAATAAATAAATAAATAAATAAATAAATAAATAAATAAATAAATAAATAAATAAATAAATAAATAAATAAATAAATAAATAAATAAATAAATAAATAAATAAATAAATAAATAAATAAATAAATAAATAAATAAATAAATAAATAAATAAATAAATAAATAAATAAATAAATAAATAAATAAATAAATAAATAAATAAATAAATAAATAAATAAATAAATAAATAAATAAATAAATAAATAAATAAATAAATAAATAAATAAATAAATAAATAAATAAATAAATAAATAAATAAATAAATAAATAAATAAATAAATAAATAAATAAATAAATAAATAAATAAATAAATAAATAAATAAATAAATAAATAAATAAATAAATAAATAAATAAATAAATAAATAAATAAATAAATAAATAAATAAATAAATAAATAAATAAATAAATAAATAAATAAATAAATAAATAAATAAATAAATAAATAAATAAATAAATAAATAAATAAATAAATAAATAAATAAATAAATAAATAAATAAATAAATAAATAAATAAATAAATAAATAAATAAATAAATAAATAAATAAATAAATAAATAAATAAATAAATAAATAAATAAATAAATAAATAAATAAATAAATAAATAAATAAATAAATAAATAAATAAATAAATAAATAAATAAATAAATAAATAAATAAATAAATAAATAAATAAATAAATAAATAAATAAATAAATAAATAAATAAATAAATAAATAAATAAATAAATAAATAAATAAATAAATAAATAAATAAATAAATAAATAAATAAATAAATAAATAAATAAATAAATAAATAAATAAATAAATAAATAAATAAATAAATAAAAACCTGCAATAATAAACCCTAACTAAACTAACTAAAACTAACTGCACACGACGACTTAAACAACTCAACTCTATCACTAACTAAAACTGCTACTACTCTATTACTCGCCCAACTGACTGAACTGCTCTGCTGTGTCTGTCCTATTTATACTGGAGCCGGCGTCACATAACCTCCTTCGAATTCTTTCCATCCGCACGCATGCAATGACTCAGCAGAATTAGCGAGAAACTTCTAGACTTGCTGGTGTTATCGCTGTTCGATCACGCACACGCAGTCGCTAGTTGCCCTGTAGTCTCAGACCTTTCTTTTGTGTTTTACCGTCATTATTACGGTCACGTGCACACAGCCGCTCGCCGTATCCAAGGTCACTCGGCCCCCTCTCATGCGTATATTGTTGAACGACCCAAGGTCACACTATAATATATGGAGAATGCGTGTGTAAGTGTGTGCATACAACATAAAATGAATGAAGGAATGCTGATAACTATCAAATTTTTACGCTATAATTTCAATAAATTATCCCCCAAAGCAATTCTATATGTATAGAGCATTCGCAGTTTGTGTTTACTTTCTAAATCAAACTCACATGGTTTTCATGAGAAATCTATAAATGAAGTATTGCAATGATAAGTAAACAAATAATTTCTCTTTTCTCTAAATAACCTGTGACGTGTTCTTTATCTAAAAGAGGTTGTATACAATCGAGTAACAATAACATCTTAGGAAAAAAACTGACCTCGTTAAAATATAGCTTGTGTAAGCAATACTCTAATATTACAATACCTGTTTCCGAAATATTACTTGTTTGTCTCGATTGTCCTATATATTAAGCAATGCACCCTAAAAATGTTATAAGGGACATTGTGGTCTCACATTCCTTTATGTCTCACTATACCTTCAACAAGATGTGTATTAGAATCATTTATTGAAATATGTATTCGTCATGGTTAGGTCGGTTACACAAATAGAAGCTTTAGTGGTAATAATTTGTAGAATACTTATGGATGTAAATGATTAATGGTCGAGAAAGTCGCGAGGCTGTGATTTGTTTTTAATTATTGGTTTTCTTTATTTTAGTTCGTGTTCTGCCATCAACTCTTGGTTTCAACCTCGCTTCTTCCAAATCTTTCGGGAGGTAATGCCTCAAAATTACGCGTTTGAGAATCAAAATAAATAAGCACAAAATATACGGAGAAAATTCATTAGCATAGTGAGTATTACTGCACTATCACATAGTGTAAAGGTATATAATTACCAAAGTGTCTGTAGGCTTTTATTGTAGATGAATCATCTGAAGTTAGTGAAGAGCGATATATTCGTATATAAAACCAGACTGTGGAGTTTTTTATAAAGCAGAGAAACTTTGCGTTGGAAACGGCGCAATGTGCTACCTTGGCATTAATGATATTTATGACACAAGGTCATAAAGCCGCACTTTTTGGCACTAGTGAGGAATTTTGCAGGGGTTAGTCGAATTCCGCAAAACTTTTCTACAGCGACAAAAAGAAAGCTTACCAAATTTCTTTTTTCACTGCGACAGTACAATAGTACTGTTCTACTTAAGTGCTCCGGCCTTCACAATTTTGTAAACAGCTATGTAAAAGTACTTTCAAATTGTGATTCACAAATGCTTTTTCATTATTGGCATCGTTTCATGAAAAATCTGATGTGTTATACTCAGATGACTTCTAAGAAAATCCTCGCAACTCAGAGTACTCTCCACTGAAAAAAGGTTTCGTTATTTGTTCCATTACAAATGAAATGTGCACGTTAAGTTGTCTACAAATAGCCTGTCAATAACAAGTTTTATTTACTTTGGAATGGCTAGTAAACTATAAGTGGTAGACAAGATATGTTAAACAAAAATTAAACAATCGCTAAAACGCCCAATTATGTCAAATACACTTTTTGTGGCATTATGCACTTGAGGGATATTCGTTTCAATTTCCCAATAATGTTATATACTGTCTTTGAAGTGAGAATTCGTCATTCTTGTGCAGGCCTGGACGACCCGCGGTAGGTTTTGAGCGATATTCAAATGTTTTAAATCTTTGATATTCCGTTCTTTTGGCACGATTAACATATAAAATCTGATGTGCTGCACTCACATGACTTTCTCTACTCTTGTACTAAACATTCCTACAAACTCTTATTCCTATATCTTCTTCCTGTTACTTGAGATAAACATTTGTACAAATTAGCTTATTTCTTATTTCCTTGTAGGTGCAAGGGAAATATTAGAGTAATGTAGGCTTTGTGCGATAGTCAAATCCTTTAAAGCTTTGAGATTCCGTTCTCTTTGCACAGTTAACATATAAAAAATGAACAACGACGTTCCATTTTACGAGTTGTTTTCCGAAACTCACACACATAACAAGGAATATCTCCGAAATGGTTCAACCTACAAGAAAATTTATTCCGACACAAATTGTGTATTTTAGCAAGGTCTACATTTTTGTACAGTATGATTTGGTCTATCTCTAACGGTTTACCAGTTATGCAACAGACGTCCAGAGTAAATACGAGTACAGGGGCTATAGCCAGAAAATTCAAAATATACATTTAATTTGTCATAAAGATGTCTTAAACATATGCCATTTTAATCAAAATCGTTAGAGCCATTTTCAAGAAAATCAAAATTTTCGATAAATGTTCCATGTAAAGGGTAGTTTAGGGTGGGGCTATTTTCTTCAAAATCTTCGTGTCGTATCCTTGAAAGACATTAAACTTAAATACCAACTTTCGTTTTTAACCTACTTTCCGATTTTGAGTTATGCTGTTATCATGAATATTCCTCCAGAGAGATAGAATCGGGACTGAAAAATCCAATGACACAGATGGGATTTGAACCACAGGTCCTCCGCTTACCAGGCGAGTGCTGTAACATTAAGCTACTGTGAAAACCTGCCAGAACGACATTGAATTCTCTAACCGATTCGTATTTTTCTCCCGTATTTTTCTCACTTAAATAATTCCTCCAGAGTACTTTGCTATTTCTTAATTGAGTCTTCCAAATAACGGAAACTAAAATTAGCACCTTCTCAAGCTTCATTATTATGAAATGCAGAATATTTAACACCATGTTTGAAATAATATGACTTTCAGTAACTATGGGAGTTATAAGTGGTATTCCATTTTCGTTGCAGCAACATTCTCCTTCCACGTTTGGAACTAAATTTCAGCTCATTTGAAACTCCGTATAGCATGCATGAATTTCCAATATGGAGAGAAACTTCCAATTAGTGACGCATACCTGAATTACGACTGAAAACCTTCTCTTCTAATTAACAGATTCCGACATTATTGGTCACACACAGCTGACATCGATAGTTCATTCGTTGGGAATATTAACACGTTCTGTTTACTGATAACGGTGTTGAAGAACTGGGTAATCAATAAAAGCGCAACAATATTGGTACTGCAACAAACATATTCTGAGATGTTTTGAAGAAATTAAGATAACTCAGTTTGGCAGTTTATTTTGACGCAGTTAAATCATGCTGAAAATATTTAGGAACCATATTTTATAAATTAGATGCATATATTCTAGGAAGAAAGGATAGACTTTTAGTTTTTATGTTTTCCTTTACTTTTCTATGCCCTTTTAAAATTCTGTATAAACATTTTGTGATTTATTAATCTTTTTTTCTATTTTTATTCCAAAGCCGCGAGGACTTGAAAATTACAATAAAAATCTGATATCTTTTTTCACATGAGTTATCCACTCTTGCACCAATTATTCTTACAATTGCTTTTTCCTCTCTCTACTTCATGTTAATCTAGATAAACATTAGTAAAAATTTTTCTAATTTTCTTGTAGGTGCAAGGTGAACACAGTAGACGATATTCAAATGTTTTAAGAGTTGCTGCTATATAATGACTTTAAAATTTCGGGCACTTTGCATGACCAAGAGATAAAAGAATAAATAACGGCCTCCCATTTGACATATATAAGCATTGCATAATTGTGACGAATAACAAAGAATATTTCCCAAATGGTTCATTTCACAAATATGTTCTAATTTGTCTATTTTGTTCCTTTGTTTGGGACACAGTGGGCTTTATATACATAAATACGTTTCGTGCTTACTGGAATAAAATATGCGGATTTTATAGTGCATACAGTTATCTATTTGAATAGTGTTTATCTTTTTGTACTTTAAGGATATTATGGATTTTTGTAATGATAGCTTTTATGAAGGCTTTTGTCCTGTGATTTCATCATTTTTATTGCGGGTAATAGATTAATATTATTTATTAATGTGGTGTTAATCTTAACATTTCAATTATTATTTGCACCCTGAGCCAATGCGTTATCATTTACATCATGCCCGAGGAAGTTTGCAATACCGACAAAATTGATGAGTCAAGTACAGCACTGAGCTCACTGCACAACTATTAGATAAAATGGGCTATGCAACTAGTATTGCAAAATCCTAAGTAGAACATTTTTTTATATGTAACAAACTACTTCGGTGCTTTAGTAGTAGGATAAAACTGGCTCTTTAGTTTGTAAATATTATACTTTTTCATTTCTAGCATCTACTTTTGGATAGGAAGTTTTATTAAATGTATTATATAAAATAACATTTTAAAAAAATTACATTAGTTCAGGACTGTCAATGAGCGCTTAAACCCTACTCACTCTCTCCCTCACTCTATCACTCACTCACTCTCTCATTCACTCACTCACGCACTTACTCATTCACTCACTCTATTCAGACAGTTTTAGGCGAAATTTAAAAATAAGTAGGTATTACATGGATCAGCGTCGGAAGATGTGATGCTCATAGAAAATGGTAAAAGATAGAGACAGACAGAAAGGGGGAGAAACAATACGGATAGCACTCAGTTATTCGTTCATTTGGTCGACACTGACAAACAATTTTGCAAAGATTTATGTATGGGGTTAGGAGCACAATATCTCTTTTAATAAACTTTGGAATACTATTTACATAAACTTGTTTCAAAGGAACAATCCATATGAGGTTTAATGCATGAAGCTGATGATGGTGCAAAAGATCGGAAAATCGACAACAATACTATTTGCTCTATGCATTATAGCTGTTTTTTCCAGGACGGCTCTATGAATTATTCACTCAAACGCATATTTTTCTATACGTATTCTAAATATTCGACAGAAATATTTTAAAAGTGGTTTCAAATGCAGTCCTACATGAAGAAGCCTGATATGACAGTTATGTATTAAAAAGTAACTAGAAAATTCTATAACGGGTAGAAGATACTGCTTCAGCCATACGTTAACCACTGGTTCTACATGATGAGTGTAACAAATATGTCAAATACAATTGTTGTCAATAAAGAGCCGTTTCGCTGAAAAAAAAATAATTTGTGTCAAATACTTGGAGCCATCTAGCTTCTTGACCAAAGGATATAAATGGTTTATTACTTCACTGTCACGCAAACATTGTGTGAACAATACAATAATGTCTTTTTATTTCTTTCGAATGGATTTAATCACAATTTAATGTTAACGTGACGTTACCAAATCTCTCTTATAAATTAAACTTGGCATAACACTTTAATATTAAATTGCGACTAAATTCATTTAAATTTGAACAAAAAGACATTGTAGTATTGTTCACACAATGTTTGCGCGACAGTTAGCGAAGTAATAAACCATTTATATTCATTCGTGAAGAAGATAAACGGTTCCAAATATTTAACAAATTATTTGATTTTTCGGCGAAATGGTTCTTTATTGACAATAATTGTGTTGGACATATTTGTTACTCTAATCATGTAGAATCTGTGGTTAAGGTACGACGGAGTACCTTCCACACGGTATACTCTTTGCATAGACTCAGGAGTAACAAAACAAATGACCATTTTTCAAACTATCTGCTTAAAAGAGCAAAAGGATTCAAATAAACCAGCAAAAGTGTCTTGAAAATAGTTATTTAACATTCGAGTAAATTACACGGCGTAATTAGCTCCACATATTTTGTGAAGTACGTTTTGGTCTATAACTTGGGTCTTCTCAGCATGGATCAATTCTTAAGAATAAAGAGACCTTCACAGACTATTTACAGAAAAGTTACTATACTGATGCTTCAAACATATTATGATACTCTAATAAAAGCCGTACCACCCATTTTTAAAAGAAAGAAAAAGGAATCTAAAGATTTGTTTCGGGTGGGAGAAATTTTAGGGCATTTTTCAAAAGGAACTAACTCATGCATAAAATTATTTAAATCAAGCCGCTAATCGAGTAACAGATACTCAGGGTTGCATGTTCGAACACACAGACACCTTCTTCAGAAATGCTGAAAACTTGTATTTCTACTAAAATGAATCTCCATGTTGAAGTTTTGATGGAATGCTTCCTTTGCTATAGCATTTACACATTAAAGTTGAAGATTATACAATAATGGCAGTTATGCATTAGAATCACTTATTTTTTCGAGGATGGTTGACGTATGTTTGAACGCAGATGAAACAGATTGTTTCCTGGTTCTTTAGCAATACCATGCTGTAGGCGCAAGATTGGTACATTTCAGCAAGGCATTTCCAAATACTCTGTCAAAGTCCCCTTGACGCTTTTTGAAGAGCGTACGCAAGAAGTTATGTGGAAGTGTTTTTCTTGGCTGAGTGACGGCTTCTTGGCACCGTTATATGCTTTTGTTGTTTAACAAAAGCATATCTTCTTGTTGTTTTGGAACCTCAAAATGAATTGTCTTTTAACCTTTCATCTCATACGAACATAGGATTATGGAGGTCACAGATAAAGAAAGAGATGACATCTGAAAATTAATGCTTCAGCGAGGCATGCATACAGAAAGAAAAGAACTTACTGAAATTGGAATTTTCAAGTTACCATTCGCCTACCACCTAGGTGGCCCGGGTTTGATCCCAGGGGCTCGCATGTGGTACTCATGGCGGAAGAAGCGACGTCTGGTTTTCCCCGGGTTCTGAGGTTTCCCCCGCCACTCATTCCACCAATTGTTCCATCATCACCTTTCCAATAATCGATTTCGCTTACCTTTCATACCATCCTCTTCCTCCCTCTCATACCTGGTGCTGGGCTGGCCACCCTCTTCCAGGTCTTCACTCTATCCTGTTCATATGATGCTGTGGTCCCCGACAGGCGTCTGACTCTTGGCACTGGCTTGTAAGACCTAGGGGGTGTAAGTCCTTCATCAGGGGAGGGTAATCAGGTAAAGAAAATGAAGAAGGAATTTGCAGAGCAATTGCAGAAAATTTTAACCAACATGATTTTGAACTTTTTTCCTACACACGGCCAGTGTGAAAGAACAATTAAATTGAAATTCCGTTCTCTTTGCAAGGCCAAGAGATAAAAAGACAAATACCGTGTTCCTATTTGAGAAAATTATGCCTTGGCAAATAATAATGAATATCTCTTAAATAGCTCACTTAAATGAAAAAATAAGTATGATATAAATTGTGCGTTTCAATGAGATCCAGCAAGCTTTTGTCTGGGCATACTTTTACCATCTACGGAAAAATCATCCGGAACGAAGAGGCCTTCTGAGAACATCCGCTAAAAATTCAAGGTATGACTTAAGAAAATGTCATGGGGTCGTCTGTTAGTGTCCGTCACTGGATACTGTGTGTCCCTCCGACTGAAGGAGTAGAGTGGGGAATAGTCGCCCATTACGTAAGCGTCTCCAAAGAGACAACGTCAGACATCGCTGATATATAATATCTGAAGACATTAGGGATCCCGCAATGTCCCGTTACCTCGAATCTGGCCATCCTCTGTGTCCTTCACTTCACCTCTTCCTCCTTTATGTTTCCAGAAGTACAATAGAAGACTATGCGTTTAAGTACCGAAATCCTCCTCCACTTTCTGGTAATCATAACTCTAAATAATGTACAA
The DNA here is from genome assembly GCA_030765045.1 of Tenodera sinensis. Taxonomy (NCBI): domain Eukaryota; kingdom Metazoa; phylum Arthropoda; class Insecta; order Mantodea; family Mantidae; genus Tenodera; species Tenodera sinensis. The sequence goes on along the minus strand of CM060963.1, from coordinate 94,278,252 downwards.
TAAGTTAAAAGCTAATACAGAGATAGCCAAAACTTATTCATAATGAATTTACTTTGCGTTGTGCAAGGTATAGTATAGCATTTTATGAGAAGAGCTAACCTCAAGGGCTCTACGCAAACCACATGCTCCCTTATGTATGAGATTACTGCGTGAATAAGATAGGAGGGGTCAACGGTCGTATACCAAAACGTGGGTGCAAACAGGAGTTTGTAGAGAGCTTCAGACGAACCAGCCCTACCTCGTTTCCATCATTACTGGTGATCAATCTGGGTCACAAAAACACATACTGACACAACCGTAATAGTGATTGACATTTGCTGGTCACATGGTAACGAACTCTGAAAATCAAAGCAAGGTGTATTTATGCCGCTGTAGTATCATGGAAACCAGCAAAAGAACAAATTGAAGCAGGTATATAATTTCCTCAACCATTAGAAACACAAAAACGCTGAGTTTCCAAAATGAATTTAATGAATGACACATTATTTTTACTTTTATACTACTTAAATATAGTAAGTAGAGAAAGTATTGCACTCCAATTAATAATTCGGCACGTAGACTTCACCTGACACGCCCTGAATAAAAGATCTGATGTGTTGCACTCACATTACTTTCTCTACTCTTGTACCAACCGTTCATACAGTCTCTTATTCCTTTATCTTCTTCGTGTTGGTTGAGTTAAAAATTTGCAGAAATTATCGTATTGTTTATTTCTTTGTAGGCGCAAGGGGAATATGGGAATACAGGAGATTTTGAGCGAGTCAAATCGTTTAAAACTTTCAAATTCCGTTCTCTTTGCACGGTTAACGTGTAAACAAATGAATAGCTATGTTCCATTTGACAGAAGTATGTTCTCCAAAAATTACACAAATAACGAGGAATATCTCCGAAATGGTTCACTGTACAAAAAATGTATTTGGACATAAACTGTGTGTTTTAGCAAGATCTACATTTTTTGTATAGTAAGATTTGGTCTATCTCTTACGGTTTACCAGTTATGCAAAAGTCACGCAGAGTAAATACGACTACAGGGGCTATAGCCAGAAAATTCAAGATATACATTTCATTTGTCATGAAAATATCTGTTTATGTTCCCATTGTGAATAAAGGCACATTGCGTCATGTTTGTGCTTAGGTTTCACGTCGCAATGTTAATGCTTAATTTTCATTGTGAATGGCCTCTAAAACATGTGGGTTATCAATGGAGGTTCATTTAACTAAATAAAAGTGCCGGGTTGATTCTATTATTTTTTGTATATTCTTCTTAGTTCGCGTTTCATTTGGCATGCCTACACGACAGACTCTTATTACACAGTCTGGTAAATAAACGAAAATAAAATATTGTGTCTCCTAGATAATTGTGGTTATTGTTTCAACGCACTTGTTATGAAAGACAATCTCAATATTCTTCAATCCGTCATCTTCTATTAATTTAATTCGTAATGCAAGAACGCATAAACGGTAACAATGCAGTTAAATGAACTTAAGCATGCATGTGCAATCCGATGGTAAGAGATTTTGTATTTCGTACACTGGTGGCATACCATGCAGATTTAGGAGATCAAATCAACGAAGCGATAGTATCACCCCAGGCATTTCAATAAGGAAAAAGATATATAGGTAGCAACTGCTCCCACACCACATTACGGAACTATACATGATGTTAAATTCATAGCCAAACATTCACCCCCATTGCACCGTTGCTCGCCCGTACAAATACACGGCATACTGTAATAGTACAAATCTGATGTGTTACACTCACTTCTCTACTCCTGCTAATTCTGCACTTATTTCTCTCTCTTCTTCATGTCAGTCGAGAAACGTTTGCAGAAATTATCGCTAGTATTCTTGTAGGTGCCAGGGGAGTACGAGAGAAAATCCAGTAGTTAAATAGCTGTCCTATTTTAGGGTTGTAATAAAGACACACCTGCTATTAAATCTGTAGAAAAAGACAATCTCAATTTAAATGATCAAGGATAAAAAGTCATACATAAACCCCAGCGCAATAGCCCATGAAGGGCCAAAGCTTGCCACCCAGCCGCTGCGTACCTCACTTCTGCCCACTACAGGCGTCATTGGTGAGGTGCAGTACTGGAGTGTGGGACGTGGTCAGCGCCCTCTTGACCTCGCGCACTTCTTCTCCATCAAGTATCTCCTCAATTGGTCCCCCCCCCCCGGGATCTAACGAGGCTGAGTGCACCCCGTACCAGACCTCCCAGCGGGGGAAATAAAAATTTATACAACGTAAAAATATTTGATAAATAAAATGTAGTAATATACAAAATTATTATAAAATTTGGAAATCGGACAGAATTATTTTTAGAATTATTTACTTAATTTAGTGTAGTATACAGATGATTGCATAAAATGCACAAAGAATCACGAATAATAGATATATAAACTTTCTAAAACACTTAATTCAATTTAAAAAGTCGGAGCAAATTAACAGTAAACTTAGTAATCACTCCACGAGCACCAAAAGGTAGACCAATAACTTCCCAATTGAAATTTTGCATTTGCCCTTTGAATAAGTAATGCAAGGCTCAAAGTATAGTTTTTTCCTTACGAACTTTGTTAATTTGCTCTATATTTGTTTTCAAATATAATGATAATTACGTCTATTCTTTCATAAAAATAAGGCAGAAAATGAGTTGTCAGCGTAAATATCGCTATTTCGAAGCCAGCACAATGTATACGTATCAATAAATCGTAATTAATTATTCCTGGATATAAAATCTTACTAACATTTCCAAAATCTAGTATGTTTCTTCTAAACTTAAGCGAACAAGAAATATGTTTGGCACCAAAGTAATCAGCATAATTACTAATTCCTTATAGCAGTATCGTGAAAATCAAACCCCTTGTCATGGCCTGCAGCAGGCTTTGAGCGATAGTCAAATCTTTTAAAGCTGATTGCTACATGAAGGCTTTGAAATTCCGATCTCTTTGCACAGCTAAGACATAAAAAATTGAAAATCGACCTTTCATTTTAGAAAAGTATAAGTATTACAAAAATCACAAATAACAAGGAATATGTGTAAAATGGTTCACTCCGCAAAAAAAATAATTTGGACATATATTGTGCTTTAAGGAGCTCTACACTTTTTGTATAGTAAGATTTGGTCTATCTCTTATGGTTTACCAATTATTCAAAAGTCATCCAGAGTAAACATGACTACGTGAGGTATATCCAGAAAATTCAAAATATACATTTCATTTGCTATAAAAGTATATTAAGTAAATGGCATTTTAATAAAAAATCGTTAGAGCCATTTTGGAGAAAACAAAAATTTTCTAAAAATGTTCCATATAAAGGGTAGCTCAGGATAGAGGAATTTTCTTCAAAATATTCATGTCGCATTCTTGAAAGACTTAAACTTAGAAACCAACTTTGGTTTTTAATCTACTTTTCGATTTTGTGTTATGCTGATATCACACACACACACACACACACACACACACACACACACACACACACACACACACACACACACACACACACACAGACACACACACACACGCACGCACGCACGCACTTCTTCTAAGAATGTTTTCTTTTATTCAGGGAACCTCAAAACATATATTTCCGGTAATATCTCGACATCGAATTTTTGGGCGGAATACAATATTTCCTCTACTTGCTGTACCTAGCACAGAAAGTAAAAATAAGCCCCATTTGTGCAGAAATTTTAAATAACTTAATTCTAGATTGGCGGTCGTTTTTTCTCATTACCAACTTATTCAACTAAACTTCCAAAGTCGAACAAGTTAGTCATGTAGAACATGAACTCCGTTGATCAACTAGTTTGATTATCTTAATGTAGGCCTGGATCCGCTTTTCACATGATTACATTTTTAAGGTTGTACTGTTTACTAGTTTTAACTGCACCGTGTAGGTTATTGATGTGGAGGGAGCTATATAGCTGTGTTGGGGAGGTGACTCCTAGAAGACAGTTAATAAAACACCTGCATAGTTTCATCAGGTAACGGTTACATGATTACGGCAAGAAGAATATCGCATTGACGTAGTCTCTAATAGCGCTCATATAGAAGTATATAATAAGTTCTATTTGAAAATAGGCATACTCTAAAGCGAAGAATATAACTATGTAGGACAGGGTCATCCATGTGCATGATTTATGACGTCGCAGGGCTTGTATGACGAAAAACGTAGCTGCGGAATATGCCGAAGAACCGTGCTAAGGTATGGAAGAAATGAGAAGGGCAAGATTACAATCACACATTTACAATATATGAAGTGATATTCCTCGTTCAACAAGCCCTTTGGTTATTATTAGTGACTTCACCTTACCCGTTGCCATGACTGTCCTACACTTTTGTGTTCCTTTGTACAATATATACAATAGTTTACTTTTTATCAGCTTTTTCCCCTGGATGAGGCATTTTTGGAACCTGCATGCCCCTACCATAAATCATACGAATGTTGTAATAATTCAGAATCCATAGAACGAGAGTTATACGAAATTTGACTTCTTATCCCTGAAGAAGGAGAGCAGTTCTAAGGTTCAAGTGAAAGGACATGCGCGCTTTTCAGAATCGATGGGCATCATGCAACTGTATGGACACCAACTTTGACAAATAACCGCATCAAACTGGTTGTCCATATTTTATTCAAAAGAAAATTATACGCCTCCAGCTTTATTTATAGAACTAGTTCTAACTGCCTAAATGGCTATTTCTAGGTCTTATGTTTGCTCTCAGTTGTACGCGCATCTCTACCGAGTATATTGAGTCATTCATCAACCACTGCGTTTTCCCTATTAATTAGCATCTTTCTTCTTAAAATGACATTCTTGCAGAACTCAGCGCAGAACTCCACATCTAAATATTTCAGTTACGCCATATCTAGTTCTATTTTAGAGCAAGAAAACGGGCCTTCTGTTAAAACATATATTACAACCACATTCCGACTTCATGTTCTCTACCGAGTATATTGAGTCATTCATCAACCACTGCGTTTTCCCTATTAATTAGCATCTTTCTTCTTAAAATGACATTCTTGCAGAACTCAGCGCAGAACTCCACATCTAAATATTTCAGTTACGCCATATCTAGTTCTATTTTAGAGCAAGAAAACGGGCCTTCTGTTAAAACATATATTACAACCACATTCCGACTTCATGTAGAGCTGATATATAGGCTGTTATTTGTGTAAGTGCAGATATTTGTATTGGTAACTGTAGTGGGTTTGAAGATTAATTATTATAATTAATGAATGAAATGTTACCCTTCTTATCTTTCTCCTTATGTGACCCGCATAGAGGCGCAACTCGTAGTACATTTGTAGAGTTGTCCTAAAATGTCTCTACCTGGCTGGTTTAGCTATCAGATCATTTGGTACACGAAGATCCTGGTAACGGATGTACATATGTGAGATTTATAATGAATTCCTCTCGTAACGAGCTTTTGGTAGTGTATGTACATGAATCATTACAATTCTTTAAGTCAATATCTTATTTCATTACTGTTTATAACAAGAGAAGAACGACTTCCCAAGACTTCGGCATTACACATACGTTTTGAGGGCTTGAAATGGAAACTGCCTCATAATTCACGACAATATCCTGACAGCATTGCGTATCTATTTCATTTACAGACTAATAACTTGAGTTCGTAAGGACTGCACGCTTTCAAATTGGTTAGTAGCCCAAAGAACGCGGGGCGCACACAAGCTATACGTGTTAATCTTCTCCGGACAGAGCGCCGGACAGGTTGTTGTAAAGGGAAAAGCAGAGCGACCTTTCTGCAAGGTAAGAACCCCAGAATATACGGGCAGCAGGTCATATATTGAAGGTGTTAATGCGTGGAAGGATAGCGGATGGTTTATACTGAACGGCGTTGTTCATTTGGTGGCGGTGTTACAACCTTGCAGAAAAAATCAGCTAGAATTATGGTATGTATAAGAGTGTTTGGAAATGATCTACAATAGTAGTTTTTATACCTTATTTGTAACAAAAATTATTCAATGTACACGGTATGTCTGAATCTACTGCTCACCAACGCCAATATAGTGCTGCCATCTTTCTGGGAATATTATTATTGTGTCACGGAATCATTATTTAGTGATATTACACACCCACTCGTAGACAGCTACCCTTATTTCATTATTTTATCTTGCAGTGTGCCCATGTTATCGAACAAAGACTGGTGTTTGCTGTTGGTTGTCGTCTATTCGCATATCTCTCCCGATATAAATACCGAGCCGCTGGTGTATTTGTTCTTGCTTCTCCGTAGATCAAAATCATATCTACGTACTCGTCTGTCGAATACATAATGAAAGACTGGCACAAAATATCGTGCGACAGCACACGTGTGGAGAACGCAGGGGTCGGCATTTGCAACACACTACATCATGCCAGTCCAATGGGCCAGAAGTCATTATAACTGGTCAATTACAAAATGCAGACAACCAAAACCGATTTAAATTATAATGTCCTAAACCCTCAGGGACTTACAAGTATATTATTGGGAATTCGGTTTCCAAGTTTTGATGAACATAAGAAAAAATATTTACAGTGCTGAGACTCGAACCTGTGTCATTGGTGTTTAGCGGAGAGCACACGTCACAATCCTACTCAGCCATTTCGAGACTTGACTAAAAGCATGTACCGCGTGGAATAGTAGAAGTTGTCTGCCTGGTGCTATGCCATTGTCACCTCGCAAGTTTGCGTGCTTGATTTAGTCTTTTAAGATAGTTTTAATCATTTACTGGGTGTTTTAATATTATTACTTAAATGGCAAAAGCTGTTATGCATATTAATTGAGATGCACGCAAAAATGTAAATAAACTGTTGTTTAATAATATGTCCGTTTTGACTGTACCGGTCCATGATGGATGAGGCGTGTCTAAATTTTTCCTAATATTTGGCAGCCAATCCTTTCTCTAAGTACAAGAATCCATCATTTTCTTTTTAGCTGACGTTGTTAGCGCACTCATATGATAGGTCCATTTTTCCGAGGCGTTTACTGAATTACGTTGCTATGTATAGTCTAATAAAAAGTTTGTAAAATCGGCCGGAAACCGGAATTCGCTCTCAGTAAACGAGTCGTATATTTTTGAGGTGTACTTTAGCGAGGAGCACGTTCTGTCCCTTAAACCACTGTTGCTCTCAATTTTGCACATTCCTCTCTTTAAGAACGTCAAGCAATACATTTTAGTAAGCGCAAAACTGGACTAAGGCGTATATGCCGTTAGATGGGTGGCCTACCTTCCAAAAAAATAAGGCGCGGCTGACTCACCTGGTATATTAGGGTAAAGTATCAGATTATGTGCAGTTATGTCCCTAAAGCCCCCTATAAAAGCGAGCTACGACTAAAGAAATAATTTTATGGAAAGGAAAACTTCGAAGCCTACGGTATAATGGGCCACAGAAACAAAATAACTGTGTGTTAGCTTAATTTTGTGTAGTGTTTAACGCTCGCTTTTACTACTGCGACACTACACTGATAAATGGAATGAAGATGGAGCACCGGTGGAATGAGATGGCGGGGGAAACCGGAGAACCCGGAGTAAATCCGCTTCAGCGCACCATGAATCTCACATGCGTTTGCCTGGGATCGAACCCGGGTCACTTTGGTGAGAAGCGAATTGTCGGCTACGGCGCGGCGTGTTAGCTTAATGAATGCTGCGGCGATAATCCGAACTTTTTGTTGAGCTTATTATTTACAGCATAATAAGCAGCTAAATAAAGACTTTCTTCAAAGCAATTAAATGAATGTCAAAGAAATATATTGTGTAAAATAACGAGGTAGCTACAGACATACAAACATCGTGAAGATGGGGAAAAAATTAAGGAGCTAAGGTGGAAAAAAAAAAAAAAAAAAAAAAAAAAAAGGATTTAAAGTACGAAGGGGAGCAAGTAAATACTTTAGTCATGTGATCGTAGAGCTTTAACTTAGTGAAACTGCTTACTCCGTGAAATTTAACTTCCGGTGTTTAATGCGCACTGCAATGAGAAAACTTTTAAACATACTTTGGCGTTCTCGTTTTTATATTATGAACCATTCAAAGATAATTTAAACTTCTTTACACATTTCGTGTAACTGTATCCGTGAGTATTGAAAAGAAATGCTGCAATTATAAGAATGAATCTACGATGTCAATATGGAAGACGATATTGCAGATCTAAAAACTTTTCGAGAGCAAGAAGTTCACTAATTGGAGTTTCACAAGCGGTGCACGATCAAAGAGTCCTTTCTTATAAAGCATCTTCTCAGAAGACTAAGTTTTCTAATTGTAATTGTATATGACACAGTAAACTAGCAAACACCTACAGGGAAGGGATAAATTTGTGCAGGTAATATTATGCAGAGCGCTCATGCAGAAGTGATCATCTCTCAAGGAATTATTCGATAGAACATTTGAAAAAGTTCGGATGGGGAACTTAGACAATCTTTAGTACCTATGCCCTTTATGGCGCGCCCTCCGGGAAGGAGGGATGAGGTAAGAGAGACAGAGGGTGGCCAGACCTAGAGTACACGACAGCAGAGAGCAAGATCCTTACAGTTTACATATTGAAACTTTCCGGATGGCAACTCGTTCACCCCCCCCCCCCTTCTGTAGGCTTACACACCCCACTGGGGAGCCTGGACTCGGAGATCGTTCCTGATCCGGACGATGAAGGTTTACAGAAAACATAATTTTTCCCTGCCATGCAACGCTGTGACTCGCGCCGACATTTACAGCCCTGAAACAATGAAACCATGAAAATGAAGTGAAATGGAGGTACAAAACTGCGCCTCGTGACCCGAGGAAACCTTCGAAAAAATCCATGAGTTTACAAGGTCGGGTGCGAGGATCAAACCCCCAACCTTCTGAGTGCAAGTCGCAGACGTTACCGTGGTGCCACTTCCCAGGGTCATAACAATTTAACTGTATATTGCTGTATATTCCATGAAAATGTAAGTTAGCACACTCAAAGTGAGACAGGCTCTTAAAACGATAATGCCGGACATTTCATCAGTGTCGTAGCACTACAGAAAACACAGGCACGGACTTCTCCAAAATCAAACTGGTTCCAAACGCAGGAGATATTTCTCTAGTGGAGAAATTAAGCCAACATTGGAAGGGCAAAGGCTGGTAGAGGCTAAAGAGCCTGAAACTGTTGTATGTTTAAATTTAACTATTATTATTATTATTATTATTATTATTATTATTATTATTATTATTATTATTATTATTATTATTATTATTATTATTATTATTATTATTATTATTATTATTATTATTATTATTATTATTATTATTATTATTATTATTATTATTATTATTATTATTATTATTATTATTATTATTATTATTATTATTATTATTATTATTATTATTACTATTATTATTATTATTATTATTATTATTATTATTATTATTATTATCATCATCATCATCATCATCATCACCATCATCATCACCATCATCACCATTGCTGACACAAAATACAATGGTAGTTCACAGGAAGAGGTGGTCCACACTAAATCAATGGTCAGATATCAGCCGCCATTAAATATTGTGTCTGTTATAATTCTCATTATTAGAACTTCGGTCCAAAAACTCTATTATTAAAATGAGTGTGTAGTTGAATTCGATCTCTAATGCTTCACATTATGGGATATTCCTTGTAGTGTTGATACTACAAACTCCAGAACCCTAGAATTCCAAATGAACTTGTGAAAATTTCGTCGGCGTGGGAAAGTGGCGAATCCATCGCCCAGTGAGGAACCACTGCAAACAACCTCCCGAGTACACTGCACAAAAAAACTGACCTTCAAAATTTTTTTTTACTCAAAACATAATTTCTTATGTATTTTGATGTGCTGAGTTTAAAATTTGGCCTTTGTTTTTGTTTAACACCCTGAGTTTTTTAGTAAATCGTGTGCTTACACTTCTAGTCATTTATAAATAAAACGTAAAGTCACCGTAATATCAAAGACTAACTGGTAATATGTAGAAGAATCCTTCATAATAAAAGTAAGCTAATTTTGTAAAAGCAACCAATTAACATACATACCTGGGAACATTGCCGACTCGTTTTCAAGTTCATCCTGTACTGCTGTCAGTTGAATTTCTGCCGTTTGCTACTTCTTCACTTTCCTGTGGTTTCTCTTATGAGGTTCCAGCAGTAATCTGCAAGCATATTGGGATTCCATTTTCCTTGATACCTTTCCTCCATTTGGAAAATATATTGGTGGAATCTTTCTCCATGTCCATCACTAACTTGTCCTAGATTTGCAGGGAAAAAGTCCAAATGGGAATACAGGAAGTGCATTTTGAGAGATATGTTGCAACCTAGTTTTCTATAAGCTTCTAGTAATATCTCAATTAATTGTTCGTAGTTTTGTGCTCTGTGTATTACCTAAGAACTGTTCGCAAATGATCTTGAATGATATCCATGCTTCAAGTTCCACATGATTTAATTTACTTTCAAACAGCTGTTGTCGAATCTGTGGCCCAACAAAAATGCCTTCCTTCAACTTAGAAGCACTGATTCTTGGAAATTTTTCTTCTAGGTATTTGAAACCAGCTCCAGATTTGTCTAATGCCTTGACAAAGTTCTTCATTAGGGCTAATTTTATATGAAGTGGAGGCAATAAAATGTTTGAACTATCAACCAATGGTTCAGCTGAGATATTCTTTTCTCCAGGTACAAAATTCTTCCGGGGAGGCCATATTTTAGTGTCGTAATGTTTGGATCTATCATGGGTATCCCATTCGCACAAAAAACAGCAATATTTCGCATATCCGCTTTGCAATCCTAACAGTATTCCAATAAGTTTTAAATCGCCACAGATGGACCAGTTGTGCTTGTCATAAAGCACTAAGTAATATTAACTGCGTATTTTTGTAACTTTCTTTCATTTGTACCGCATGGCCAATGGGTACCAATGGTTGTGTATTACCATTATGTAAAAGCACAGCTTTCAAACTTAATTTTGAAGCATTTATGAAGAGCCTCCATTCATCTGGGTTGTGAATTTTACCAAGAGTATTCATCAAACAATCAATATCACAACAATAACTCATATTCTCATCCATTCTGGAACATTTAATCAGGTGCTGTTCTCATTGTCGAAAAACTGATCTGTGTAAGAAATTCCATTCCTTTAGCCTAGAACCTAAAAGTTCTGCTTGGGCTTTCGAATTGTTGATAGTACTTTATTGAAGAAAGTATTTATTTAGCTGTGTATTATGCCGTAAATAATAAGCTCAACAAAAAGTTAGGATCGTTGCCACTGCACTCATTAAGCTAACAGGCCGCGCCGTAGCCGAGTGGTTAGACAATTCGCTTCTTACCAAAGCGGCCCGGGTTCGATCAGGCAACCGCATGTGGGATTCGTGGTGGACGAAGCGGCACTGGGGCGGGTTTCCTGCGGGTTCTCCAGTTTCCCCGTCATTTCATTCCACCGGTGCTCCATCTTCATTTCATGTATCATCAATGTCACCGCCTGCGATGCCGCAGTAGTAAAAGCAGGCGGTACAGATGTGTGTTGGCGACCTTTGAGATTGAAGAATTCTGTTTCTGAATCCTACCAGCCGAACTAGTAACTATTGAGCTATACCTGCTAACATCAAACGTATCCAGACTTAACTTATTAAAATTTGCTATTTCCGTAATATAATGTGAAGCATACGCTGCCGCGAGTCGCAAAAATGCTAAGCGGTACTCTGGCGGTGACCGCCCAAGTACGGTCTTTAAGCGTTACGACTCCGATAATCATTACAGTAAACACTTTTGTAGATCGCCAAGCAGGAAGCGAAAATTGCGACTTTTAAGAATGTACAGTCTTTTATTAACTTAAATCCCGCCTACATAGCTACCGCTACCAACGTTACTATATAATGTCAAATCTTGAAGCTACTAATTGCATCTGAAACACCGTTTTACTCGGAATCTTACTAAAGACAATTTCATTTCCCTTTCTAAACTTCAGTATTTTGTGTGCGTGAGTTTCTCCACGTGGAACATAACTGGTAACTGATTTTCAGGTAAATAATCTTGAAGCTAATGGTACTCTTGTTAACTGATTTAGCTATTACGCGAATTACCTCAGCCACAACCGAGTGGGTGGCTCAGGCGGTAACGTTTTTGGCCCTCATTCGGAAGGTAGCGGCTTCGATTCCCGCTGCCGTCCTCCCTGACTTTGGTTTCTTTCGGTATTTTTTCCCGGGTCACTCAGGATATTTACCTTACATCTCCCGAATCACTCTCTTTCATTTCATGTCTGTCTATCCGGTCTTTCCGGGTATTAGGAGTCAGCGGAGTTGACGGTAGAATGCGCTGTGGTTGAAGCTTCTGCTCTGAAAATACGGTGTTTCGTTGCACCCGCCAGGGGAATGATTGATCAGCTGGACCTGGCTAGTGGCGCGCTCTCTATGATGACCTGGAACTCCGTCGTGATGAACTACCTGCACCTGTTAAGGACCCAGCATAGCAGTTCTGCCTGTAATACGTTCTGGCCGCCTGTAGGGTACTTTGATCTCATCCTTCCTCCCAGGGGTGATGCACAATAAGCTATCGGGCGACGTGCTGGAATCCCGACCATAATAGACTCATTGCCTTTTCCTCAACCCTTTAGTTGCATCGTTAATGACTCTTCCTCATTTATCACAATTGTTTGTCTATCTCCCTATCGTTTCTTTGTAAAATTATTCAAGTTACAGTTCAATAGCTCAGGCATCACCTGCGAGGAACAAGCACTTGAAATAAGAGATGGTGTATAGATTAATAACCACCTCACTAACCACCCTATTTTAAAAGTAATTTAATCTTTTTGGAACATATTGCAACTGTTGTACCGGGTTTTTGAAAAGAACTCTTACAGTGAGTGACACGGGCGTATTTATAATGGTAATTATAGAAGATTGCGGTTTCACGAACTTTTCTGAATAACGGTTTAGAAAATGTATAAAAGTTTGTTAATTACAGTTTTAGAAACTCAGTGCGATCAAAGAGCCCTTTCTCATAAAGAAGCTACTCAGAAGCATATTCTCACAACAGCAATTCCATTATAAAACCGATAATCACTTCCACGATACAGTGTAGAAATTGGTGGAGCGATCAAGCAGAAATAATTACTTCACAACTTCAGACGACTCTGATATATAATACTCATCCAACTATTCATAGTCATTTCCAATTTACTGCCATCACTAATATATATTCTCTTCTATGAAAGCCGTTCCTTTTATTCACTGCATGTTAGTGACAATACAGAAATGTTTTTCTGAAACCATACAGATACTTCCTCACATACACGCGGAGGTAACAAGGATCTACAGCTTATATTACTAATGAGCTCAAGGAAAAATAAGAGCAGGTTTTATACAGTTACAGTGATTACTCACCGAAGTTAATTTTAGCGTAGAAACGTTTAAAATTATTAGTACTGCAATAAAAATTTCGGGAACGGATTGTAATAGGAAAAAGGAACATGGTATATTTCACGAGTTTGGTAGCTTTCTACGGTGTTTTTCTCTTTTCATTCATGTTTATGAAAACTATGTGAAAATGAAGATGACTGTATTTGATATTTGTAGAAATATCGGAAATATGCACGTTATTAGTCAACCAAATGTGATATTGTAATAAAATTGCCAGAGAAAATTTTGATTAAAAATAGCAATGTAAGCAGTAGTTTTGGAGATGAAAAGCATGAAGTTCCTCTACTTTATACCTAAAAGATGCCGCACTTAAATGCGAAGCTGGTGTTCATTTGAGGTTTCCTACTTGAGTTGTACTGTTCACTCCAAACAGTGAAATACGCAGACAGAGACACAGACAATCATTTAGATACAGATACGATAGATGCATAGATACGTAGAGTATATTCTATAAGTATAGCAGACATAAAATTCAATGGCGAGAGCACGAGGAGTTGGCCAACAAAATATCCAATCAGAGGCTTGCCACGTCTTGCAGTATTGTATAGTTAAAATACGCTGTGAAACCACGCTGGAAAGTCGGTAATATGAGTATCATTTGTGCCCACAAAATTTATTTGGAAAGAGAATAATCTAACCTGAAGTGGTCAGCTATCATCTGCCGTTAAATTGTATGGCTGCCATAAATTGACATCGCAGCTAACGTGCTCACAGCAGTAAAGTGGAACCAGCTCCTATCAGGTGATTTAGTCCTCGTGTGGAATATATTCTGATGTTTCTGATTGGCTAACGTTAGATATGAATCAATTGCTATTGGATGAAAGCGAAGTAGCAGTGACCTACACCAGCTAATAGTTCTCACCACAATATTTGTTTCATTGTCTAAACCTTGGATCCAATGTTTTTCACTGAAATATTATTTGAGACATTGACATATCGAATAAATTATGTATATGTACTGATTTTTCTGTGGCTCATCTGTATGATTTTCCTCATTCTCATTGAATTTCAAAAAATATTTATTGATATGAAACCATAAAACACACAAAAAAGCTTAATTTAGGGTAAAAGTTAAGAGTTTATAAAATAGTCTTCTGGGTGGAGGGTTAGTGGTTTTCGAAACTTGCATGCGTCATCTTATAGAGTGGCTTAGAAGTTTGCGACTCTTCTTATTTTTTTCAAAGGTTGCCTACTCTGGATTTAGTGCTAAATACTTATAATTTGAAGGTTGTTTGCTTTTATTCTGTATAAATGAGTGCTTACTGTTTAGTTTAAAATCATATCTGGGCAAAAGGTGCCCTGAACAAAAGAACGGTATACTATACTCGTATAAAAACTACACATGTCTCTGCCTAAGCTAGGTAATATGTGAATTTTAAATTTGTTGAGATTTCGTGGATGTACGAGACATCAGGTTTCTTTTTACCTGTAATTTGTATAGCCGTATCACCGACGTCAACTTCCGAGACCACATCCATGTATTACACGTAAAGGACCACTGAGGAGGATGTTAGGAACTCGTTAGAGTCCAGGTTGTCTTTGAGTTATATTCATTTAACACTTGAAAGCAGCTACATCCACTCACGTTCTCATAACCTCTACACTTAGGGAGGGAAGGAATAACCCAATTAAAGAAAAACTGTCGCCCACACCCGGGAATGGAACCCTAGTACTCCGGGCTAAAAATATGTATGCTCATCATTATTGAATGATGCGCATTTTTGTTTTCTGGAAGCTGAGTTGAAATACTTGGAGAATAAAATGTGTTTACATATATTCTATATTATAGGTATATTATTATGAAGCATTCTCATGTAGTGTGAAGACATTTGAATGCATTTTCCTAGTGTATGCTGGTAAGTCCGTAATGCAGAAATTGGTATTGAAACATAGTCTCATTTTCATATCGGTATCGCACGAAGAGTCCCCCCTTCCCCCTCAACGGAGGACAAGGGCCACCAGATGCCACCCAGCGCCGAGAACAGCAGTTACCATGCGCAATCATCCACACCATCTGCCCGACACTGCCCACAATACATGCCTGGAACTGCACCACCTGAAAGATGATAAGGAAATGGAATGAAAGGGAATGATGGAAAGGAAACCGTGGTGTGAAATAATGCACCCTACGGAAAAACCCATATCAGAGTGCGCGACCACCCACGTGGGATCAAACCCGCGACCTCCCGAATACGGGCCACAGACGTTATCACCTGAGCCATCCCGCTCGGTAAACAAAATGAAACATAGTCCAGTTAAACTTTCCACTTTAAAGTGAATGTGAGTAGCCTTTCTCTATGCTTTTATAACATGGGCTGCATACTGTGGTGAATAGGTATGGTTAGAACACTTAAATGTTATTCTAGAGTTATATCTTGTGTTTATAAAGCCGCAGTAATAAAGCTAATGCAACAGCTCTGGCTTCCATTAATGTATTGGAACCACGAGCTGTATTGTCGTCTACATCATACTACCTTTGACCACTAAAAACCGTACGGAACGATGTGTTTCAAACAATCATGGCTATTTACCCTACAATTTTTGTTCCTCTCCATAGCATTTGTTTGTTTTTATCACCTCCCAAGCTCTTGTTTTGTTTTCCATACGCTGCTATAAAACGCGCTCTGCAATCTCATTTGTTTACAGCATAGATAGTCAACTGAAAATGGCCTTTAGTGTTTCAGTAAGTCAATATGTTTCTGTATTTATTTCTTCTTCTGTTTAGATACATTTGTTCCATTCGTAAAACATTCAATTAAATCCCATACAAGTTTGACTTTCTCTAGATAAAAAAAACTCTAATCAGATCACTGCTTGACTGCATCACTTTTACTACGGCATACTACTTTTGACCAATAAAATGGAACGAAACGACGTCGCTGCTTATCCCACAATTTTCTTCACTTCCATTTTTTATCACCTCGTTTGATTTTTTTTTTTTTTTTTTTGCTTTCCAACATTTCATACTACAAATTTTATACATAAGGTCCATAAGTCCCTAGAAGAGGTTCTGCAAGGACACACAACGTCACTGGAAACCAGATTCAGTCACATAGAGGACATTCTAACACTCACAAGACTTCCCTTTCCTTCTACAGTTCCACACACGTTCTCCCCACGTCGCAGGTCGATGTCAGGGCTTCCACCACAGTATTCGACCTGCCCAAACTTATGGCCCATCTTAACATACATTCGCAATCGTTAGGTTTGCTCCGGTGTTACCGGACACCACACCACCCCTGTTATTGATTAAATTGTATCATCACAGAATTACCTTGTTATTGTGTATAGTTACATTAATCAAATAAAATATAAGTAAAGAAACTGGACTTTGAGAATTTCAGTCTCATGAAAGAAAAAGAACCTCACTATTCGTTGAGAGAAATTGTCACAGATTGCAAAAATCAGTTACACTTCTACGAGAAAGAATCGCAAGTACAACACGGGAGCTTCATTACATGGAACGAAGCCTATTTCAACTACACCTTCTGCTGACTTCGACCCTGGATATCGTGGACTGCGACGTACTAGATCGAGTTTCATTCACAACAGGCTTCTACGCTTCGGTAACGTCGAAGAAATGACGACAAAAGAAATTTGAAGCACTGTACAGGAAACAAGCTCAGGTAAATTTTTGCCTTGTCTAGATGAAGATAATTTGGTAGTAAACCTGTCGTCTACGGTTTTATACAAACCCACTAAGTTGGTTTTTGGACTGAAGCTCGCATCTACACCACAAAAGATTTATGTGGAGGAGATTATGACCGGTGTTGAAGTGGCAGTTATGCATATTCCGGAAACTACAGCCAACTCTATATGTATTGAGATCTATAAAGTTCAACGAAACGCAAAACAGCCCGCACCTAACCTAACAAAGGGGGAACGTACAGCGCTACGATACATAACCTCGAAGCTACAAATCGGTTGTTCCAGCAGACAAAGGCAATGCAATGGTTGTGCTTGATACGTAAGACTACAAAACAAAAATCGATACGCTATTAGAAGAATCCGTGTACAAGAAAATAAAATATACTGCCATTTCCAGCATAGAGAGAACAACTGCTTTAGTGATAAAGAAGTCATCTTTACCTAAGGAACGAAGAAAGTTTTAATACCCCATGACTCACGTACACCTACAATAGATAGACTGCCAAAGATCCACAAGCCAAATGCTCCACTGAGACCCATAGTGAGCGCGATCAAGTCACCTGCACACTCACTGGCAAAATTCATGGCGAAAGAACTTTAAAAGCTAGTTGGTAAGTCATCTGGTACAGGTATTGAGACAGTTTCAATTGGAACCTCACCACTTATTGGTTAGCCTCAATGTCGCTTCTCTCTTTATTAGAATTCCCTAAAAGATGCACTTGTCATCATCAAAGAAAAAGATGCACAGACATGATGGGCCCTATCTTTCTTCCACTTTTTTCAGCGAAGAATTATTTGAACAGGTGGAAGGGGCAGCCATGGGTTGTACCCTTTCCTCCGTTGGTTTAGAAGGATGCTATATTGCCCCTTGACAATTGACTGACAGGATACACCAAGGTCTGCATTCTGGTAGAGTAAAAAGTTTTTAATTTAGGGTTCTTAAAAGCTTTTAATTTAGAATTTTGAATGGGGAGTAATTTTGAGAGCCGAACAACTCTTTGTTGGGACTATACATGAAGCTCAGCTTTAGCTGCTGATGAAGTTACTCCTTGGTTATGGGGCATGCCCGCAAGCCATGCGGAGAACCCGGTACGACCTAAAGCGGGGTCATTCTGGGATCGCAGTCTTAACCAGGGCGCTTTGCCGGGTTAGTAACTTTTCGTAGAATTTTGCTGCCTAATTTTATCCTCCACTTATGGAACAGATGAGGCTTCGTGAAGTAGTCTCACGGGGAAAGGTAGGGTAACAGAAAAGATGAACCGGAGTCCTGTGTTCTGTACCCTTTGGAGTCACAGGAGTAAAGCATAAGGGGGATTACAAGAGCCCGGAACAGGTATAACTTCAGTTAGACTGGCATCTCGAACCTCAGCATTGGGTACAGTGAGGTAAATGCCCCCTGTGTCCTTGCGAAGAGGTCTCTGATGTGCTCGCAGAAAGTTAGACATTATCCAGTTTAACTCCCAATTATTAGGTGATGGAGTCTCTCCACCGATCCTTATATAGATATATAACAGGAAGGGTATAAAACAGTGCTTAAATTGTTATCTATATAACAGTCACAAAAATAAAAGTGAGCCATGAAGTTCAGTTAGTGTTTTGTCATGGCAATGAATGTTAAAAGAACTAGCCACTTGAATATACAACATTGTTTTCTACAGTATCATACAGATACGTGCACACTTTCTTTCTATGCATGAATAAGAGCGAAATAAAAGTTTTAATCTTATTTACTTTACCTCTTTTAAGAATTCTTCTGGAACTTCTTGTAATCTAAGAAAGTCTGCGTTAGTGTGAAATCTTTGTAATTTTCTGTCCCAAACATCAATAATAACTATATTCATTTATAATTATTATAAATGTAGTTGGTGACATTTAGAACATCAATCAGCCTTATTCATTTGTGCTGTTTTGCACAGTTTGCGACTAATTTTCTGTACTAGTGTCTTTCTTAAACATCAGTAAAAATTGAATAGTGTAACCGAAATTATAATGCCAATATATATATTTATATATATTTGATAATATAAAGAAACAAAAGGATTCTAGTCAATAGTTAAGGGGAAGACGTAATAAAGCTGAATATGTTAAAGTCTCAAGAATGGAAGCCTAGGCAGATTTAAATGAGTGATAAGGTTACAATTGTTGTTTGTACGAAGCCATAGTGATTCCGCGGGCTGATTCATATCTAACCATGACGTGCTCTAAAGTTAGCCAATGGAAATCGCTTCCTTCGTGTTGCTCACGCAAAAAAACAAATGCAACGCAAGACACACTCGTCTTGAATCGAGCCGAGAGTACACGTGCAATTTCTGAGTTGTACGTAAGCTAGCGCGTATACATAATTCGGCGGTTGCTAAAGGGTGACAAAGTTAAAGTGTTATAACGTTGTAGTTGAAATTACAAAGTTACATTATATTTAAATATCGTCGGCAGTTCTCTGCAAATCTGGAAATTTGCAAATAAAGTTAAATGTTGGTTAATTCTTCGTTTGGTTTCATTCCTACCATAACCCACGCACACCCTGCAGATTAGGACCTCTTGCTAGAGCTAGTCCGGACATCAAACACGAGTTCTTATAGGTCTTACAGGCGACGTCTTCGACGGAGATGAGAGTTTGCGTCAATAGGCTTGGAGATATTTAGACTTCAATCAGTACTATTCATTTGTCCTGTTTTAACATTTGCGGATTTTTTGCAGCGCAATCCTTGAAATTCACTTTCCCAAACACCAGCAGTAATTAATGAATGTTGGTAATGTTCAGAATTCAGCCATCAGTATTCATTTATTTGTTCTATGCAGTTTGTGGGCTTTTGCTATGCAGCCTTTGTAGTTTACTTTCCCAAGTATCAATAAAATGGATAGGTTGGTAATATTCAGACTTCAGTCAGCTTACTCATTTGTGGCGTTTCTTACGCCTTGCTAGGCAGAGCCTTTCTCTTTATACACAATAGCACGGGTTTTTCTGAAGTCCATTAACGACTACGGTACTTTAATTTGTTGAGTTGGTGTGTTTAGCGGTTTTCAAGGTGATCGCTCCAAGCTGGCACCGATATCATGCAGTTTATTTTCTGTTAAAGCTGATCTAGAATGTTTCTAGGCAACACCGGACCCGAAGCTTTAAATCCATTAACAATCGCGTGCAACGAAGAAAGCCCATTAATGCGTTACGATATATTTTAATGGTCCTATATTTTAACTCTATCAAATCATAAACTAATGTTTTAACCTATTGTGATGTCGCGCTCGGCTCTCAACAAAAGACGGTCGGGGCAAAGCTACTTCACACCACATGCCGTGCCGGCGAGCGGACAAAAACGTTCAAGAACGGGCTGCCTCCCGGAGCTGCTGTGTATGTGACTGTTAACAATTGAGGCGGCAGAAACAAAAGAAGTGTCGAGAACGTTCTCGAGACTTCTAGCTGAATCATTTCCGGTGCGTGTGTGTAGAGAACTCGAGAGAGGCCCCTGTGACGTATCCCCAGCCCAGGAAGCCTGAGAACAACATTGTGAGAGCTTTTTACAGTGAGTTACGTACATGAATCGGTCAGTGTATCAGTGAGTGTGAGGCAGCTGTGCGTGCGTGTATTGTAGTTAGAAGATTCAACGAGTGATTGTAACGTCATAATTAAGGTATGGCAGACAGATGAAGTGAAGGAGGACACTCACAGGATTGAGCAAGGTTATGAGAAGTAAAAATTGTGAGTTGTGATAGTCTGAAAGACTGTAGACTGTGTTAACGACGTGGAGAAAACTGTGTATCTGTGGAAAAAAGAATTA
Organism: Tenodera sinensis; assembly: GCA_030765045.1. Taxonomy (NCBI): domain Eukaryota; kingdom Metazoa; phylum Arthropoda; class Insecta; order Mantodea; family Mantidae; genus Tenodera; species Tenodera sinensis. The sequence goes on along the minus strand of CM060963.1, from coordinate 94,257,432 downwards.
GAGGACAATGAAGTGATATAAAAGTAATCGGACGGATTTTTGTCCTTCCGTTAGAATATATTTGCAACAGAGTTTAAGAAATGACCTAAAATACCTCTTTGTTGCATACTACTATCAAATTGATCCATAGCTGAACATTTTCAAATAATTTTGAAATTAAAAAATATCTTAAACTGGTGTCCCAGGTCCAACTTTTTTGACCAAACTTTTTGTGTCCAATGTGCATAGAAGAAAGTATCTGTTGCACTATGATTCATTTTGGCCCAATACAAATGACAATTCACGTAGCAAGCGAGAGAAATAAACATGGCAGACGCAAATATTAATTTAGCGATTGCTATAGTAAGTATAGGTTACTACGAGTATTGGTAGGAAGAAAACATGTGTTAGAAGTAAAATATGTTGATGCACGCTGTCATGGTTACAAAGAAGAGAACAGTGCACGGGCCTACTACAAAACGAAATGAGGTTAGAGGAACCGGAAAACTATCGCAGTTTTCTGCGAATTGGCGAAGATTTATTTTTCAACCTTTTACATCATGTCGAAGGCAAAATTACACACCAGGACACAAATATGAGACAAGCACGAAAGAGATTAGGAACAATTGTAATGGTTTTAATCTTAGTATGGATGGAAAGGAGATTTGAACTCACTTCATAACATAAAATGTTAACTGGATTTCCTATTATTTATGAAATATTGATATGTAATAACCACCTAATAATACATGTTAAGGTCACGAAAAATCGTTAATGAATCTTTCATAAAAAATTAAACGTTTTATTAAAATAACCATGGCATTAAAGGTGCCACGGGTCGTACATACACAACAGGCAGACATGTTGCCTGCGAAGTACGCCATATTGTTATGTTACAGACGCTGATTGGTTATTTTCATGTTGTGGTATGAAAAAGCTAGATGTAACTCAAGCACATTGTATACAAATGGGTTGGATATAAAAAATAGGATAGAAATTGTATACAACAAAAATGTATCCAACTGTCGATGTCTCACGATGCACTTTTGTTGTGTACAATGCTTTGGACCAAAAAGTTGGACCGTGGGATATCGGCATTATAAATGCTAGCTCAATGCGAATATTGAAAATTGGATGTGTTCTAAGAATCTATCAGTCAGTGCAAGGCCCCCCGGTTTTATTTCAGAGAGCAACAGTATTAATTTCCGAACGTAAACCAACAAATGCAACAAGAGAAAGCTCATCCTCACCTGTTTATTTATAGCCAAGTGATTATTTAGCGTCGCTGTGACGCGACAAGTTAACGGCACCCAAAATAGAGAGCCCACTTTCATCACATTCGACTCGCTTGGACGTTTCCGACACTTGTCCACACCTACAAACGTACCTTAGCCCTTGCTTTGATGAACAGTTAGAACGCAGAAAAGAATTTGGTGCTTGCTAAGGTTTAAAGACTTTGTGATCTCCAGCTTTTAAATTCATTGTACTTCAGTAACTGTTAGAAGTTTAGTTTACCATGTTTCCAATAAAATTAATTTGTTATTGATTTTATGGAGCTATAATACTTGCATTACTCCAACACATGCCCACTGTGCAAAGTACTTATTTTGGTCATCAATTTAGGATTTGCAAATGTACAAAATGAGTATAGCGAAGCATTAATTATATTACAATAGTACCATAGCATTACCATTTACGTTTTTTATTTAATATTATTTCCCTCCCCATCTTTCCCCCTCTTTCCCCCTCTCTCTCCCTCTGTCTTCTTTTACATGTTACTCTCCCTTTGCCTCTGCCTCCAGTTCTATTTCTTCCTCTGTCTCCCTCCATCATCATCTGCTTTCTATCTCTCTCTTTTTCTTTCTCTCTGTTTCTTTATGTGCAACAATTGCACGTGCAGCTTTCAAAACCGGCATTAAAGGGTTTTTTTTCTGTAGTGTCAGTAAAACTTATATAAAAGTTTTAAAGTATTAGCTATTTACTGTAAGTGTCTGACGAGAAAACTTCAAGGATGTGCTTTCTTTCTAAAGGGAAAAGAGTATATACGACGATGTAGCAGTAAGAACTCCTACTTTGACTATCATATTCCTTTCTCCAGAATGTGGCTGTAAGGAATGTCAACGTCAACAACTCCGTTTTCTGGAAGTTTTTAAGAGCCCTAAGCCTTAGTGATATGTTGAAACTCTAGCCGTACAACTTCTCAGAAGCAGGTTAGAAGGCATATATAAACAGTAAACATAGCGTGAGCTAGAAAATAAAAGGTCAGAAAATTAAAGATAAGAGGGGGTTGTGTAGATAATGTAACAAAACAGAGAGGAAAGGATTAGCTTGGATGAGGACAGGAGCGTTACTTTTGAAAGGGATGAGAGACAATGACCTAGAATAATTTATTAAGACAGGGAGCCAGACAGTATTGTTCACTGTTTAATTAAATGCAACGGATAAAAAATCTTAGAAATTTGGAAACATAAACGGGATATTATGCCAGAAGGGACACTAGCTATGTTTTCAGTGGGAAGAGAAAAAAATGGAAAATGAAAACTGTTTAGAAAAGTTAAAAAATGGACAAGAAAGAGAGAGAGAGAGAGGGAGAGAAAACAGAAGATGGGGCAATAGGTAACACAGAAAGGGAGACTACACTCTAAACAGTAATTGGACTAAGTGCGTGAAGTACTTAAACGGTATGCAACCTAATTTGTAAATTAGAATAACTAAAATAGTATAAGTAGTGGGCATGAACTTGTAAAGAATTGTACCTAAATATAATAAATTATTAATAGATTATTAATAATATAGATATTCTGAGAGAAATGAGGTTACGAACTCGAAGACGTTCGCTATGTTATTAAATTAATAAACAAACAGTTCAAAGAAAAGCCGTGTATTGAAAATTTGGTTAGGTACATGTGTTTCATTCCTTGAAATTATATCTAGGAGCTCTAGTGTTGAATGAATAAAGCTCTTTTGTTTCGAACAAAGTGGAGGAATGCGATGAAATTCCTGCTGAAGTTGTGATTAAATTCAACGAAGCGAATAAGTTACTGTCAGTGAAACGTGGTTATTTGTTTAATAAAGAATATACTAGTCCTGAAACGTAATTTGGAGAGAATTCGATGGATTGTATTAATGAAACAGTACGTCTTGCCTTGCTTTGGGGATCCTAACTCAATGTGTGCTCAGGAGGTGCTGGCAGTTAACAGAAATGTGAACGTTGCTATTTACAATACGTTGTGCTGATTTTTGAAGCATGGTGCAAAAGAATATGAAGCGAAAGGAAGTTTTGATGCGAGAGCGGTTAAAACTCTGGATGAAACATTTTTAGTGATCGAGATTGCTCTATGTCATATTTTTCAATCATATTATAGAAGATACAGATTCCATTATTGCTGAGAATGTGCCTGAAATCAATATTACAAAGAACCTATTTTTCAGTAAAGCAAAAGATAAAGATATCTATCAATAGTTTGTAATTGGAATGTAAGTTAGGTTATGACCACCAAGAGATGCTCAATGCAGAGACTTTAGGAAAGAATATATACAGGAAAATTGCATACATTCGAAGGAAGTATCTACACTTGGTTTATGCAGGCAAAAATACAGGTCATTCGTTACGACGAACTTCAGCAATTCTCCCAGCAATGCAGAAGCAACGACAATAGTTTTAAAGTGTCATGAAGGACAGGTATGCTCTGGACAATATATGAAAGGCAGCATTGCACCAAAATTCGCATTTCCAAGATGTTACTTATTATGCCTCCTATATTCTGCTTTTATAATTGATATATGTGGAACAGTGTGCATGAGGTGCAAACTTCCCTTACGCTTCTCTCTCTCTCGCTCGCTTTGCCGTCTTCCTCTTCCACACTTTCAGCATTGTTTCTTCCTCACTATGTCATGTTTACCTGTGGTATGCAATGTTAAAGTAGTAAATTTGGTTTTTAATACCAAAACTAGTCTTTTGTTTTAATGATCTAGAAAGCACTGGTACAAACCTCATTTTGGGATAAAGAATGCTGTTCTACAAGATGTAACTTCTTTAATACTTCCTCTCTAGAGTACCGTATGTGTACTCTATTATAGTGTCTTTCAACATATGATTTTGTTACCCACGCAATTACTGTACAGCAGATGAAGTATTTGGCTTTACTGTCACAACTTAGAAAGAAAATAAAGAAAAGAAAAACAAAGTTCCCATTCTGATCTAAATTGACTTTTGGCACTCTTTGCTTTCTTTGGAGCAGGTTGCTCCGTTATTAGGTGGTTGTATTACACCTATTTCGTTGATAAGCTAGACGTCTGTCAACACAGGTTTGGTCGATTCTTCGTTTTTTCGCTCTCCAGCGCGCGAGTTGAGCCGAACTTAACCGAGTCACCCTGATGCACGGTGCAAGGAAGCTCTGCCTTAGATCGCACCCGGTGTAATTTTAATCCTTGAGAGGCCCTGGTTTATTTGATGTTTGCAATATAAAAATGAGCCCTAACTAAAACTAAACCCCAGCGCAACAGCCCATTAAGGGCCAAGCGTTGCCACCCAGCCACTGCGTCTCCGACCTATGCCCACTACAGGAGTCATTGGTGGAGTGCAGTACTGGAGGGTGGGACGTGGTCAGCGCCCCGAGCCCTCCCGGCCAGTTTTGCAGCCTTCTCGACCTGGGGCCGCTACTTCATCAAGTAGCTCCTCAATTGGTCCCTCCGGGACCTAATCCCCATGCTGGTACCGGGAATTGAACCCGGGTCCTCCGCGCCAGAGGCAAGCGCGCTACCAACTGCGCTACGGAGGCAGCCCAACAATGAACCCTGAGAGTTAAAAATTATTTATTGGGGAAGCTAATAAAACAGTCTGAAAGAGAAACCGTTGATGCCATGATAGTAAAGAATTAAGACCTAAATGACCAAATTTTTAACCTATGCGGTGTAATAGACATTTTATACCAAATTTAGAAACAAACCATATGCTATTAGCTCAAACGTGCTGCTTTATCAAGCAATTTTTGGGAAAATGAAAAATGACAGTTTTATACGTTGCACCTTCACGACATTTTGTTCTTGAACTAAGCGACTTATATAGAAGGACGGGCAAAACAAAACACAGGAGTGTTTTCTAATGTTTGTTTAAAGGATTCGGATGGACTTGAAATATATTTCAAGGGCATCCGAACTTGAGAGGTCATGAACTCTCTAAATTTGATATCGCATCAGTAGTTACTATGCTCTAGAATACGGTTATTACAAAACGTAAAAGTGGCTGCAATGAGAAAGTTAATATTTAGGTCCTGAAATATCAGTAGAATATAGTTTATTTTTACATGACCTATAAAGAAAATAATTGTATGCCAGGAACTTCCAGGCATAACGAGGCTATTCCTGCTCGTTAACTGTCCTTTCATACGTTTACATCTGAGAATATGTTTGTCAGTGAATTAAGTTGTTTGAAATTGGAACAAAGGTTTCGTATGATGTAACTGACTGCACGAGGTCCGTTGACTGGCGCACTGCGACGTCTTCTAAATTATCCCTATCTGCATCCATCAAGCATTTCCACGGTCGGTATGATGTTCTTTTTTTTTCAACGTAAACAAAACGGTCTATCTATATACGAAATAGGTGGGTAGGTGAATGACCTACGGACAGCATATGTGTAAAAACTTGCCAAAATATTATTCTCTAGGTTATGCTTTCGCTTTATTCTGTGCAGATTAGGAACCTCTTATCCGCTAATGCAATCACAAGTTTCGTTGTATATTTGATATGCGCTTTAGGTTATATATGATATGTTGTTCAGTTTTTAATATAGATTATATCCCCTGTAAGATCAGCTCTAAATTTACTGACCCACAAATTCTACATTTCGAAGCCCAGAAGGTTTTAATACTTTGATCTTTGGCATTTTAGTTTTTTTGTAAATTGGAACCCGCTATTTGTTGTTAGACTATTCCTACTGTCACCAAGTGCTGAGCAACCTGGTAGACTTCCACTGCCCATTTCGCTTACTTTTGAAACTGGACAGGTGCAGACCTTAATTACTACTATCCCATTTATATTATATCGTTTGGGTTCTTCATGGAAACCTGAAAAGATCTTCCGAAGTAGTCCTGGATAAGCCGTTTTACGTAGTGCACACCATATAGAGCGAAGAGAGTACAAGTACATAGGTACTGTGGCAATTGCCAGTACGACAAATCCCATTAATGACACCAGTGTGACAAACTCGACAACAGTCCAGTTCAGTTTCTTTTTTTTCTGAATTAATTATCTTCTAAATGAATGCACAACACAATTCAGTTTTATTGACGCTAGCATAGTCTACAGTCCTTCGTGATGCTGCAACTCACAACTGTTTTTTTCTCGTAACCCTCACTCACTCCTTTCACTGTCTTTCTTCACTTTTGCTGTCTCTCAAACAGCTGACTGACAATACAATCATTCAACACCGATTAGCTGCTTTGCTATCTTCCTTTCGACGCGACTGTTCTCTCACGACGATTGTAGACACACACACGCGCGCGCGCGCGCACACACACACACACACACTAAAAACTGACTGACTGCTGGGACTAGTCATTTTCGTAACTATCTACTCACTCCTTATATGGCGAGGATGACGTAACCCGGACCTTTCTTGAACTTCACCTTTTCTGGAACTTCTACAAAATCACCGGCCGCCGGGGCTTCTCGAATAATCTTGAAAACCCTGTGTAGTGCCACGCTCATTGTCGTGTGTACACAGAGGCGCGAGGCAGCCTGGTGTTGAGTGCTTTTAATACACGCCCCACCTGATATGTGGTGTGAGATGGCTTGACCACGACCGTCCTTTATTGTGCGCCTTGGCTGGCGTCACCGTACCATAGCTAGGATGTGTGCGAGCATAACACTGAAAATGTGTAAAATTCATTTAAATACTAATAAACTGTCATGTGGTTTCTTAAGAAGGTTACAGTAATATAAATTATTATATCTATATTTTACCGGTATATAATTTATATAACACACCCAAAAAGTAAATACGTTGAACTGAAGCTAGCTAAATATCAACAAGTCTTGGGTACTATGAAGAAAGGAGTAAAACAGGGCCAGCCCTCTAGTTTTGTAAGCTAACTCCGCTTCAGGCCGCCCCCGTAGCGCGCCTGTCTCTGGCGCGGAGGACCTGGATGTGATCCCCGGTACCGGCATCGGGATTTTCTCCCGCTTGGAGGTCTGGTACGGGGTGCACTCAGCCTCGTTAGGTCCCGGAGGAGCCCATTGAGGAGCTACTTAAACAAACAAGTAGCGACTCCAGGTCGCGCAGGCCGTATAAGCAGTGGGAGGGTTCGGGGCGCATGACCACGTCCCACACTTTAATACTGCACCTCACTCATGACGTCTGTAATAGGCAGAGACCGGGAACGCAGCTGCTGGGCGGTAAGTCTTGGCCCACGAAGGACTGTTCCATTAGGGTTTAGTTATTTAACGGCGCTTCTAACAGTATTGGGGTGATACTTTTGTATATTGATAGAAAATCGAAACGGAGAATAGAAGCTGCAAAAATGAAATTACTAAGCCACTAGAGGACTTTCACTTCTATACCACAGGAATAATGAAGAAATAAGAGCTTAAATAACCATACCGGGTGCATTAGAGCCTATACATGAGTAATAAATAAACTGGAAAGAGCAGGGAGACTCAAGATAGAATACCCTTAAAATTAGTCTAGCACAGTGGCATTCAACCTTTTTTCTCCGTGCACTCCCTAAGGCAATTTTCCATTTCAGCCTGTACCATTGGCGTAGCCCTCGAGTTATCCTTAATTCAAATTATATATAACCATATCTAAAGTGGATTAAAATTTATAACTTACTTAATACTATGCAGAGAAGGATTAAGTTAAATTTTACGTACCACCTAAGAAGTATTCGCGTACCCTAGGGGGTACGCATAGCCCTGTTTGCACATCTGTGGTCTAGTACACACCAAGAGGCCCAATGGGTATCGGCAGAAGAAGGAAACGATGGATCGATACATTTTAATCTTTTATTACGATAATTTGGAGACGCAACAGGCCAGAAACCTAATCTATGTTGTCTGGTAAGGAGATTGGTAAACTACTGGCAAGTCTGAGCTGAAAGTAATCAGGTCAGCAACGTATTCAAGATATGTACAAATAATTAGGACTTCCATATATGCTTTAAGTCCACGTAAATCCACGCATTATGATGACAGAAGTTGAATGCGAAGTCCAATAAAATAAAAATATATCGTCAGTGAACTTGAGTGCTGTGCTTATGCTTTAAAAGTATAAAAGTAAAAAAACAGATAAGGTCCTCGAAGTTGAATTAATGTAGTTGTTTTTAGTTACATGTGCCAGAGGAATGCAACGTGGTTAACAAAGTGCAGCACACTCAGTGTAAATCTGTGCCCATTAACAATTACGATTCATTAAACCACGAATTTAGATGGAAACAGCGGCAGTACTCTGTTTTATAGATTCACTATCAAAACATCGTAAGGGCTTTGAGTACCAGTACCTCCGACTGCTACTGCTGTTGTTACGCATTAATGTTCACTATTTTCTTGTTTTGTCATTGAAATAATATAATTTAAATATTTCCGCAGTGCAAATTGGCGATCATGTAAAAGTTCCTTTTTAAGGAAAAATAACATTACAGTAAAATTATTAATAATACATTAACATTTACGCTGTACTTCGAAATATTTTCTCTCATCTTCATAGTATTCCGGTAACTATAGACTCGATGATAATAATATACTAATCAAGTGTTCAATATTAATTTTGAAACCCAACATCGGGTAGCTTTAAGTTTTAAACAAAATTAAAATATTAAAAGGTTATCTTTTTATTGTAAGAGGGTTATTTATGATATCAATACGTTTTTTCATCCCTACAGAGTATCAAAATAAGCACATTTAGTAGTTTTAAGAAGCACAAAAAGAGATGGTGCCCTTTATGGTGTTTATATGTAGTGATACACCATCAGCAGGCAGTCATAAACACAGATGTATGATACGCATCAGCGCCCTATCACAGAACTCCATTATGGAGGCATCATCAAGGTAGGCATTACGGACGTGTCTTCGGCACCTCGGTCATGTGGCCCTTTGTGCCTGTGCCTCACAAGGAAAAGGATGAGGTGAAATGAGAAGTGATGGAGTACTGGTGGAGCAGAGAGCAGGGTCCCTAACAATTCCAGCTTGAAGCTTCCCTATGGCGTCTAGTACAACCAGCACCCTCTCCCGATGGGGGTGGGCGCATCCCCTTGGGGATTCGAAAGCATGAGTCCGCATCGCTGGGATACGGAGGTTTACAGATCCTTTTTCCTTGCCATGCAGCGCGGGCCGGCGCAATACAAGGGTGAAGTGTGGTGAGAAGTGAGGTGAAATGGAGGGAGAGCAAATTAGGGGAACCCTTCCCGGCATTTCCCGGTGAAACCCCCAAAATGCCATGGATCAGGAAATTTGGCCAAGGGAATCGAACCCACGACTTCCTGACTTCCTGAAGTTAACCCTGAATCATTCCGACCGGTGAAGAACATTAAATGATCACTTCGTGTTCGTTTCCTATCTTTTCTTTGTTATTTTTTAAACATACCCCAAAAAATAAACATATGGCTGACAGAAAATTTAACGGCAGGGGACAGGAGGCGCAGATCAGCATAAAATTCAATCAGCTACTTACCACACCTTGCTGTGTTACACAGTTAAACACGCCGAGACATTCCTTGTTATATGATTGAATGTTCCATTACTTATATTTTTCTCAAATGGGAAGTCGTTATTCGTTATTTCTTATATTCTGGATATGCAAAGAGAATGCACTGTCAAAGCTATCACATAGAGATACACCAAATCATACTACACAAAAAATGTAGATCTTGCTAAAATGCATAATTTATGTCCAAATAAATTTTCTTGTAGGGTGAACCATTTCGAGATATTCCTTGTTATGTGTGTGAGTTTCGGAAAACTTAAAACTTTCGTGAAAGGCAACATCGTTCATTTTTATATGTTAAGAGTGCAAAGAGAACGGGCTCTCATAGCTTTAAAAATTTGACTATCGCACAAAGCCTACTGTAATTCCATATTCCCCTTGCACCTACAAGGAAATAAGCAATAAGTTGATTTGTACAAACTTTTATCTCAACTTACACGAAGAAGATATAGGAATAAGAGTTTGTAGGAATGGTTGGTGCAAGAGTAGAGAAAGTCATGTGAGTGCAACACATCAGATTTTTTATAATGTTATGCGAGGAATTTCTTATGTAGATTTCATTGTCAATTCCTTGAATATTTTTGTTTCTTTAGGAAAGTGTGTAATTCCTGCTTATTTTGGCCCCATAAGGACAATGAAGAGTTTAAATAGCTTTTTATAACATAGATTGCCTTTATTTGAATATAATTGTTAGTATCGTTGCTCTTATTATATGTTAAATATCTAGCTATGCGTGCAAAATTACAGTTAATGTATCAGCACTAATTGATGCATATTGACATGAACCAATTGTCTGCAGTAATTACATCATTTCAATTACAACGAGCAAGTCAGCGTGGGAGGGAGAGAGGAGAGAGAGAGGGGGGGGGGCTAGAGAACAACCTCCCACCTGTCCATAATAAATTCAGTCAATTAACGTAATGTAGTAGTGCCATTGTGCCTCTTTCGCTACATTTTGGTTATTATTATACTTATTTTAAGGACAGATTGCACTCTGAGTTTACAATGTTGAAGTCTCATCTTGAGCAAGTTCTCAAAAAGTATCTGAGGTATCTCGAAATATGTCGTTGCTTTCGTTTAAATCTGCTGCTGCAAAGCAAATCTATTACAATAGTTTGTTTATTTTTAAAACATATTGTATTGCCATCTGAAAATGCTGTTTTGCATTTCCCAACGAAGCTACTTATATGTTCGATGCCCCACAGATCCAAGTTTTATTCAATAAACGCGTAGTTAGTTTTGGGGGAGGACCCTTCGGTCGTCCAGGATCATTTAGTCATAATGTCATACTTATTGCTTGCTTTTGGTGATTAGTTAATGTCATTTAACTGGTTAGGTCACACCACACGGTGAATGAGCGAAATGGTTTTAATGACGTTCAAACTGTCCCCGGCTTACTCATTTGTTTTCTCAGGTAAGGGAAAAGGCCGAGAAAAAGAGGGAAAATTATCATAAGTAACGCTACGAGTGATTGTCAATTTTTCCAGAGAATTTGACAAGATGCATTCATTAAGACTGTTTCACGAATTAAAGGACGATATAGCTGTGAGATTTTATTTAAATGCTTTATTGTAATTACTAACCTCTTAAAAGAAACATGGAGCAGGGATACAATACATCAGCGTCCATTGGCACGGCCTATAAGATTATCACATCTTTTAAGATGTTGGCAACGTTAATAGTTGGAGCATCTGCAGTTAATTTATAATTTCATCCAATACAAAATATGCCAAACTGATTCCAAGTATATTTCCTGTTGCATTCTGTATTTTGAGGTTTCCCTTTTTGAATCATTTCGTCTATTTCAGCATTAATGCTTCATCCAAGCCAGAGTCAGTCATTTTTGACATTTGAATAGCGGCTCTGTTGCATGAAATTACGTAACCTGTTGCGCATCTGTAGCGCAGTGCAGCTAGATTCTCTAACCTTATCATAACAAGAAAAGCAGAGAAGGAAATAACTGAAATTCAGAGGACGTGATAATGAAATGTGTTGATTTTTTCGTGACTGAAGGCTGTCATTGGTTTAAATTTGAAATTGTTATCCACATGATTCATTGATTTCAACCAAGCCGCATATGAGTGGAATAGTCCAGGTAATAACCCTAACCGAGATTCGAATTTTGGACCTCTTGAAAGTGAGATAGACACCCCACGCCTTAAAGGTTGTAAATGCGTTACTAGACAATGAGAAAGTAGAAAACAATGATTAACAGAAGGTAAATTTGAGAAAATTAAGTTTGAAGTTCACTTTTACCATCTCTACCACATACATAGCAGAAAAGGTCCTGCATTCCACCCAAAAATTGATATAGAGATTTCGCTGGAAACACATTTTTAGACTGCATGAAGGCCCCCCCCCCCCCCCAACCAAAAAGCACTGTTAGAAAGAGGTCTATGTTTGTGTGTGTTTGTGAACACAATAACTCCAAAATAAATGATCGGTTAAATACCACATTTGGTATTTAAGTTCAGCATCTTCCATGGATGTGAGACGAAGAAAATATTCCCACAGCAAACTCCTTTTTACAAGGAGAACTTTTCAAAAATGTTGCACGGCGGAGGATCAGTAAAACTACGGATGGAGTATTATGGAGTAGAGCAATAAGAATGCAAATAAAAAAGAGGATTCTTCAGTCCACAGAGAAGGTAGGAGGGCAATTCGGAAACTATCCTCCGTTGTCAGGTAGCGCGGGAAATAAGATGACTCCGCTATTTTTAGATCGCCAAGTAGCGTGGTTTATTGCGTTCCAGCCGTGCTAGCGAAAATGTCAAACTGCTAGGCGTTCGCTCACCATAACCTTACATAGTAGGTGCCACGCTAGAAAATCCCCGCCAGGAGTCCAGGAGTAAGTACGAGTCGCCTGAATTCACCCAGGCGAAATGCGATGTGAGAGGTGCTATACGGTTTCTTTATAAATCAGGCGAGCCACTGATAACAGTCCGTTACGGTATGCTAACAGCCAATGTTGTGCATGGCAACACTCGATCTCGCAGTGCTCGAAAAACTCAGGATTATTTTAACAAATTTAAATGGGATAGTTTAATATTCCCCTTACAACTTCGCGCCGAACGATCTGCATCTCTTCAACCAAATAAGGTGTCTTAAAGCTTACTTTTTTCGTCCTTTTTGTGTAGATTTTCAAAGAAACAGTATTACACTACGCATCTCGCCTTTGAGGGGATTTTCAACCGCTGCGGGACGACATATGTTAGTTTTCGAATTGCCTTCTTACGGATGATGATGATGATTTGTGGTTTAAGGGCGCTCAACCTCTAGGTCATTAGCGCCCTTCTAAAATTCATGGCAATAGCCAGATATAAACTTGAATCAAAAATAAATTACTAGTATCAAATAAAAAAATACACATAAACGTAAAGACCGCGGCAATAACCGGATATAAAACAATGTAATAAATAGGTCAAAACGCATAAACAAATATCTAAAATTTTAAATCCTCAAATTGATATTGCACTCCGCTAAAAAATTAAAAACTCTATCAACCGCTGTTTTGTCGTCCGCTAGGACCTCTGCAAGTCTGGCAGGCAGCTGCAGAGAATCCCGAAGGTGCGCTAGAGAGCAACACTCTAGCAGCACGTGGCGAACCGACAAAATGTTGTCACACAGCGGACATAGAGGCGCAGGGTCCCTTTTAAATAGGTAACCGTGCGAAAAATTGCAGTGCTCTATTCTTAATCGAGCCAAACTAACCTCCTCGCGACGAGATGTGCGACAGGAAGTTACCCAGTTTATCGGAAGTTCTTTCACTTCTCTAAGCTTATTACCTCGGAGAGCTGACCACTCGTCGTGCCAGGACGCACGACCGCTCTCCGCACTTCAAGCCTGAAGTCTTCCGAAGTAACACGTGAGATGGTAATACTGGGTTCTGTAGTTGCCGTCTTTGCTGCCAAATCTGCCATTTCATTCCCCAGCCCTTCTTACGTATGTTGACATATGCGGTAGAAGCTTTTTGGAGAGTCAAACAAGCAGGATAGAGACAGGTGAAATGGATGGAATAAGAAGGGGTGCCAGGAGGTTAGAGAAGAAAAGGAACAATGATAATGGACTTGGAAGAAGCAGTGATTGAAAGGACTGAGAGCCGAACCTTCAGTTGTATGATCATATAAGTGGCATGGCTAAGAAGAGATGCCCAAATATTCCTACACAGTGGTCTCCAGTGGGTACTAGGAAACGAGTTCGGCCTAGAACTTCTTGGAAGTTCAAAATATCACGGATGATGGATGAGCGAGAATTGGTTGAAGGGGACTGGAATGATAGATACAGAGTGGGAATAAAGGGTAACCTTTCAAAAGTAGTGACGCCCACAAAAGTAAAAGTATGTAAACTGTAAAAAATAGACCAGAAGTTAATACAAGATATGGATTTCATTAAACTGTAAAATTTACGTTAAATAAAAATATTTGCAGCGTTAAATTTCCAGGATATTCTTTATTATATGCTTGAATTATCAAATATTATATACCTTTTGAAGTTCAGAATCTTTTTTCCGCCCTTAAGTAAAGAGAAAGTAATTTCAAAGCCCTCCCTTAGCAACCTGTTTTGTAACCGTTTTAAAATATTGACTGTCGCTGAAGTCTACTGCATTGTCTTGTACTTCAAGGCAATATAAAGAAAACTATTTTTGCATATGTTCACTTCGGTTAACATGAAGTAGATGAAATAATAGGTTTTGTACAATAGTTTGTTGAAGAATGAGTACAGAAAGTTATGAGAATGGAACACATCAGGTTTTTAATTTTCTTTACTAAATTCTTTAGTGTTTTAGGGATATATATAAAACATCCTTATATAATTTTATTTTTTGTTTTTTAACAACTCTGCCAATGGCCAGGATCATATCAGCGCCACCGGTGTGCCCGAATTTTGTCCCTCAGAGTTCTTTTACATGCCAGTAAATCTACTGACATATATATATATATATATATATATATATATATATATATATATATATATATATTTTGAATTAACGTCCTCCAATATTGTATCATATCGGACGAATGAATGACATGAAATGGGTGAAATGATGCTCAAATGAGCCTGAGGTCCATGGAGCTTTAAGTTACCTGACATTCGTCTTCTCAGGATAGGGAAAACCTCGGGAAAAAACCTTTCCCGGATAACATACCCTAACCGAGATTCGAACTCGCGACCTCTTGAACGTGAGGCAGACACGCTAACCATCACGCTACTGCTTTTAAGCACACCTATAAACCATCGTTCTAGGCCGTGATCTTGGAATCAGTAGGCCAGCTCCTAATCAACTGATCCGGACACAGTCTACACCGATGTCTGCGACTGTTTTAGAGAGGTTGTGCTGCTTATGGTGCCATTTGAAACTCCGAAACTTTTTAAATATTATTCAAGGAAGAAAAAACGAATGTAAAGAAAAAGGAAACCATTTCATAAAATGTAGCGTGAAAGCTGTAACCTGCATAATTTCATAGTAGACGTCTCATTAGAAAAAGTGCATTCCAATAATTTATACAGTCACATGAGTTTGCACTTTGAATATTTTAGAATCCAAGGTAGCTGAGGAAACTTATAACTTTTATATGCAGAAAATGCAAACTTCATCACAGTTTGCCTAGGATTTCAACTGATTGAGGAACACTAAGGGATAATGCAGTTCATAACATTTTTTTTCAGCCAGATCACATTTTCACCTCAATTATACAGAATTAATTCCTCTACTGTTTTGCTTTAAGTGATATTAAATACAAGTGATAGTTCTGAGTATACGATACCCATGTTATAACAGGATACTAATTGCACTGTGTTTCAAGAAAACATATTCATTTTTTAAAAAATACCGATTACCTGTAGGTACTCTAATTTTTAAACAGTTTTTAGGGAAGACTATTTATTATAAGATAAGAACTGAAGCTTTCATGGCGATGGTTACAAATTAGCACTTATCGAGTTACCAGACGTGTAATATATATGAACCTGTATGAACTTTCGGCCATATTTAACTCAATGGCTATCATCAGAAAATGAATAATTAATAATATTAATTATAGAAATAATGATTAATAATTATAAAATAATTATTAATATAGTAATAATGATAATGATAATAATAATAATAATAATAATAATAATAATAATAATAATAATAATAATAATAATAATAATAATAATAATAATAATAATAATAATAATAATAATAATAATAATAATAATAATAATAACAACAATAATAATAGTAATAATAATATTATTACTATATTATTATTATATAATATTATTATATAATAATATTATTACTATATTATTATTATATAATATTATTATATAATAATATTATTACTATATTATTATTATTATTATTATTATTATTATTATTATTATTATTATTATTATTATTATTATTATTATTATTATTATTATTATTTTTTTTTTTTTTTTTTTTTTTTCTTTTAATAATTATAGAAATGGCCATCTCAAAATCATGGCCTTCTTTTAAATATTCCTGTCCAAGCTTTGCTCAGTCGTAGGCCGTTGTCCATATAGAAATTATTTGGCTCTAATTTAATTTCAATTACCTCATTTACGAGTCTGTCGTAATGTCGGTTACGCGGTGCAAAACCGCGACCTCATCAGATAATATTCTGTGATCAGTCTTGAGACTATGCTGTGCTATTGTTGATTTTTCTGGTTGTAGCAGTCGTAGATTACGTTTGTGTTCTTCATGTCTCTCTTCAATCGTACGACCTGTCTACTCTACATATGTCCTTCCCATTGGCAAGCAATTTTGTAAATTCCGGGTGCTTTAAAAACAAAGATTATCCTTAACTGGTCTCATACACTCTCCTTTGATAGAAGGGATAATGTTATGTTTTTTGAGTATCCTCGCAATTTTATTCCAGACGTACTGTAGAAGGGGATAAACGCCTTTCCTATAGATTTTCCATTTTCTTTCATGTTGTGATTGTCCGTGGAGTGGTTTCTGTTATTCTTAAGCCTCCGGTATGCTTGATGAATGCCAATGTTTGCATAGCCATTTTGAGATAAAAAAGTAAAAAATAAAAATAAAATCTGCATATTTATAGTCCTAGCATCTAGAGTCTACACCAGGACATAGAATCCAGCGATTTTGTTTTTATTCAACTTATTTTCAATTTTATGCATGTGAATACATTTGCAGGCCAAATAACTATTAGATTAGGAAAACAAACAAAACAAACCATTGAACATAGATAAGTATTGTTCATTTACATCAAGCTATGGTGATTCTTGAAATGAAACTCGAGCCTCACTTCTTGCTATATCTAATCTTCCCATTGAAGTCCTAGTATTCTCTACTGTTCACTCTAGATGTCCCATCATCTTCTCGCGGTTCCATTTCTTCTCCAACTTCTAGTGATCTCACTTCTTGATGTTGAATAACTTTCAAAGGGTGGATGGTTCCATTTTATCTTCGAAGTATCGTTTCTTCAGGTTCAATTCTTATTTCTTTTACTTCTCTTATTCGTTGGAGTTGTCGATATTCGTCCATAACTGGAGTAGAAACGACTCTGGCCATCTCGTCTAGTACCAAGAAGTCTTCATTTGTCTTCACTATATCCCAGACTTTTTCCTGCCAACGGTTTCCTGCCATCTTGTAATGACGTGCTATATTTTGAACATTCAAATATCACGTACTCTGGCCGTTTTTTTGTTACGCAGTTCCCAATGAAGGTCATACGTTTGACATGGTCATTTATTTATTAACTGTTCATTTCCTGATATGGCCATAGACTCGCACAGTCTTATAGACATTACACTGCTGGTAATCCGAAAAGCTCTAATTAGAATCTAGTATAATGTCTGCTGCAATTTATGTTGCGAAAGAAAAATGTTTAAAACGAAAACAGATAGCTGATAATTTAGAATCTCTGTCATCTAAGATATGGAAATTGCATGCTTTCATCACATTAATGAGCATTTAAAATTGCATATAATAATCTGCATCTGCATATGTACGTTTCAAACATAGGTTTGCTCTAATGTATATTTTAATACTTCAAAAAGTTCTTAACAAATAATTTTCTGAAAATCTTGCCTTACGTCAAATCACTTAGACTTTATTTTGATTCATCTCAGCATATGATAGAAACAACGAATTTTAATTCTATTGTTAAACGTCGTTTCCAGAGGTGTCTGTTTAAAAGCACGAGGTTTGATATAAACTGGTTGAAGCAAGAGAGATTTTAATTGGTATTGAGGTATGTAGGTGACCTGGCATATAACCAAACCTCAGCTGCCGAACCGGACAATGAGAGGGGAGAATAAAATAGACCAGGTGTGGGGCTCCCGGCCACTCACTTCCCAGGCCCTTCACACCACAGAGCACCTAGCTTTGCTAAGAATGACATCAGACAAGGCAGCAGAGGACATGCGTGCTATAGAACGATATGCAGTTTGTATGGTAACATACTAACATAATTTGCCAATATGAAATATACCCATCTCTGAGAACAATTCGCTTGCAGCTGTATAGGGTGCCGATATAATGCTGCGACGCTCCTTCTACAAACGGATTTGATACGCTGGCTGAAAGAAGAGGCAAACTGCAATCAATGACCTGTTTCGCTTTTGTCCTCTCGGTCAGTAACCATTTGTCGTAGTTTAGGTCAGAATGTCGGGATAGGCAGCAAGCAGAGTATCCATCCTCGTTCAAGGCTAATTCCACCGGATCGTGGATACCTCTTTTTTCCGTTTTATTCTTCCATGATAGTTCACGACTCTCGTGCTAATGATCTGTGGTTCTATTACCGGCTCGGAGTGTCAGCCCTATCCAAACCTCCATCTCTGACTGATTATGTGGAGTATACCCAAGGCCCAGTGCGGTTTGGAGTATTTTGTAATTGATGTAGATCCTCGCCATCATCACCCCACCGTCAAAAGCAACCGTGCCTCCAATGGATCCAGCGGTCTCTTGGTATAACGAAGGTCACTGACAATTGGGAGAACTTCAAAACAACTTGCTCATGAATGCACTATAGTGGCTGTATCATTAACGAACAAGCAATGGGATTGGCTATTTACATCGAAACTTACGTTAATTAAACACACCAGGGTTCACAAATTTGCGCACCAGCTCTCCAGGATCTTATTATGTGGACACATCCGAGACAGAAACAAAAATTCTTTCCCGGTATATTATTCTAACATAATAATGATAAGGTAATCAACAGTAGGCTTTAATTCAATCGCGCTTGCATGTCAGTCATCTGCTGGCCAGTTGATGATGCTTACATTCAGAACCGCCGAAGAGTCTGAGGGTGAGCTTACCACTCAGCCTTACTGCTACATAGTCTCTCTGAATGTCCAGCTTGAGTGGCTAAAACTATAAATAATCACAAAAGGAAGAGTCAATTTGACCTTCAACAGACTCGCTGAGCCTGATAACGTTAGCAAGGTTAGGAAGTGTCTGGTATGAAAGCGAGGCCAAATTGGATCCATCTGTTTATTAACTTAGACCATCACCCTGAGAAGCTAGTGCAATTATGTATAGGCGCTTGTATATTATCTTACAAATGACGAAATTATTTTAAGTAATTATAAATAAAATAACATTGTGATTTTATATGTCTGAAAGGAAGTCATCCTCTCCCATATCTTTCTGAAAACAGAAGAAACCACTTTTAAGCATTAATTTAGTAGTAATTTGCAGTAGTAAACCAGTGATAACATATACCATTTAAAGGCTTCAATTAATTATTTCAACAATTGTTTGCAAGAATACAAGACCTCGCTTTGTCGTTTATAATTACAACTATGTCACTAAAATCATCAAATAATAAAAGAAGACATGAATAATTTTCTAAAACAAGAAGTATTTCATTTGTGAAGGATATGATCACAGTCATTATTCTGTTTCTGTCTTCTAATTCGGAGGGCCTACTTTAGGATCGGTTGCGTTGTGTTACCTGAGCTTTTGTTCCGAGAGCTCTTATCTTGAAACCACAAATGTGGTAACAGCTCACCCATTTCATGCACTCCCTATGTTGGCTGTTCTTACTTAAGGTGCAGGCAACTATAACTGTGCATTAAATTTCGAATGATATTTTAGAAATTATCCACCTACATATTATAAACTATCTCTAAATATCCAAAAACAACCAGCTGAGTATTTCACCCTTTTGGATCCATTCCAGTCATAGTAAGCTGTATTAGTGGAGTGGATTTCTAGGGGAAGACCAATTTTATAACAATATATTTACATCCCGGAAAGCACATTACATTCCCATAGCGCTTCTTGTATTCCTAAAGGTGATATTTTTGGGGTAGATATTATTTCTTATTATAAGCTAAAAATGCTAAAGCTGTTTACGCTATTGACCCAAAAATAAGCCCTCTACGCATATATGTCGCACCCCTAAATTTGGAGTGAGAAATTAAAAAATACTTTGCCCAAAAATAAGCCGCACACTGAGAGGGAAAAATTACCGGAAATTTACTGTACTTACATGTAAGATTACGTATGTAAATATTTGCTCTAACACAGAACGTCAAAGATAATCTGCGATGGATTTTGTCCTTCACCTGACGTATTGCAGAGTGTGATGGCTTGAGGAAACAGCAACCAGGGAAAGAATAGTGGAGGTTGATGCCCCTTGCTTTTTCTGCTGTCATTGAAACCAAAACATGTTTATTGTCTAAGAACCAGTCATAACATAAATTGCGTGTTTTAACGAGATCGACAAGTTTTTATGCAGAAAACTTTTATCTGTCTGTTACTGTTTACTATTTATGCAAGAATTATCCAGAATGAAAAGGTTTTCTGAGGACATTCCCAGAAAATTTAAGATACGACTTAGAAACTTCCACGGCATCGCCTGTTTTTGTCCGTAACTGGATACCGTCTATCCCTCCGACTGAGGAATGGAGTGGAGTAGTGCCGCTCACTGCGTAAGGTTCTCCAAAGAGAGAAGGTTGGTAATCCCTGATTTATCCAAAGCTTTATCACCGGTAGAAGTGATTAATTGTCCCGATGTCATTGTTGACTCGGCTTGAACGATTCCTTCTCCTCCTTGTGTTCCTTAAGCCACTTTTGGAGTGAAGGACAAATAATAATTACTGGGTTTAATGAAAATTTTAGATAAATATTTAAAGAATCAGCTATTACATGGTATATCTGCTTGTACAAAGGATAAGGGAAAAAAATAATTGTTTAGGAGGTATGAAATATGACAAGATTCGGAGGGGATACTTACCACCTCAACCAATGAATTCTTTTATGCTTATGCCCCTAACGGGATGCCTTCCGGGACACATGGAAGCAAATTGGAGTGTTTTTAACGTTAACTGATAAAAATTAATGTTAATAACCGCTAAGTTCAGAGAGCTTCGCTAGTTGTTTCTCAAGTCAAAGCCCCTAACATGAACAAAAAATTTAAAGCAAGCTACGCAAATGGGCAAAAAAACAACTAATTTAAGTTAAATTTTCTATGAGTTGGGTTGTAACAATGCATTGAATATTTAAGACGATCTGAAGTTGTGACATATATTAAAGTAATTATTGTAAACTGTATCGGACTGCTTGAGACTTCACGCACGTATTCATGGCAAGGTTCCATCCAACCTGTACTGTCTTAACGATGAAGCACTTGTGTGGCAAACGTTCACATGTAGCCAGAAAGTTCAATGTTCTCTGTAGCCATTTACAGCTGAAACGTATTTATATTTACCTGAACTGACATTCACCGCCACTTCTTCTTTCATATGAGTTGACTTCTCTTTGTAGTACTGAACATTTTATTTCTTCCACAAATAACCTTAGGCAGAAATAATTTCTGATTTATCAAGACTTTCATCTGACCCTTGTGTCCATAAATAACATAAATCTGAAGAAAAGCAATTGGCTAAAGCATAATCAATTATGAAATGAGTCACTTAACTGTCACGAGCTGCTACGAGTAATACCAGAAATCTCACATTATTTCGCATGAGATCTTTTCTTACTTAGTGCCAGTCATCCTGAAAAAATTAATGGATCTCATTTATCTAAACAATCCTTTCTATACAAGTTAGTAAAATAGGCGAAGGAAATCAGTGACCTAGATCAAATTCACCAGTAAAATTAATACTCGCACTAGCAGAAATTTATAAATTGCTTGTACTAATCTGGGTAGAAGTGGCACACTGAGTGAGATGGCTCAGACAGTAAAGTTTGTAGCTCACATTCGGGAGATCGTGGGTTCAATTTCTGCGATGTTCCTGAGATTGGGTTTGTCGGGGATTTTCTCAGGTGCCGCAGGTGAATGCTGAGAAGAATATTTACCTTGCATCCCCCGTTTCATTCTCTCTATCCGTCTTTCCAGGCTGTAAGAGTTAGCGTATTCGCAGGTGGGCTGCACTGCGGTGGTGCTTCGCTCTGGAAGTGTTCGGCTGAGGGGAGGCGCTATGGTTGGCGGCCGCCATCTCAGGGGGACAGATTGTTGGGACGAAACTGGTTGGTGGTGGGCTCTCTATGGCGACCTAACTCCCTCGGACTAGAGAACTTGCCTGCTTAGGAGCTTAGGGACCCACTGCAATAATTGCAGTTAATTGCAATTATTTAGTTCCACCTGTGATGAGTTCTAACTGCCTGCAGGATAATTTCATTTCATCCTTTCTCCCAGGGAATCACTACTGGAACGGACAGACAGACAGACAGACAGACAGACAGACAGACAGACAGACAGTGGCTCTGCAGTTTACCATAACAGCGTTTTCTGTGGTCTAAATATATGTTTGTAAAATGATCAACTCCTCGCAAATCTTAGATTATTTACGAGCTTCACTTTAGACTTACTTAAATATATTTCTTGTGCTTTATCCAAATCATCTGTATGTACATCGGACCTCAAAATTATATTTAACACAGACAGATCGCTGCTTCTGTCGCAGACATGGTAACAATTATTGGAAAACTCTTCATTCAACTTACACAACCTGATTTCAACTTCTCCTCAAAGTAAAAATCTAAATGTTCAGCGGTTTTTTTGCAACGCTGAATGACTGAATTAAGACGTGATCTGCTATTCCCAAGAGATAAACTTCAAAGGATAATTAAGGATATCTAACACTACAACACATGGGATAACAGCATAATCCTTTTTGAAAGTTCACTTCATCTTATTCAAAGAAGTAGTTTGCCTAATACATTTAAATATTTTGTCTTTTTCATATATTCTTTTCTACTTTGCTAGTTAGGTAAAATTTTTAATTGCATTTCGAAAAGCAATAATTATAGTTGCTTCCGTAAAGAATGTTCGTGTATCCGTTTTAGCTTTAGTTCATTCTTCACTCTAGTTGCAGCAGAGGTTTATTTAGTCTCAACGGGGTTTTAAGTAAGGATATTTAAAAACAAGCTCTCTAAACTATCTCTAGTGAACCCTATGTGTAAGTCTGTGTTTGTGTGTTTGTGTGTGTGTGTGTGTGTGTGTGTGTGTGTGTGTGTGTGTGTGTGTGTGTGTGTGTGTGTGTGTGTGTGTGTGTGTGTGTGTGTGTGTGTGTGTGTGTGTGTAGTAACGGAAGGTGGCACCTCGACCCACCGTGACCCCCACATGGATCTTTTGCGGACTACCATCCCTCCAAGAGGAAGGGATGAGGCTAAGTGAGATTGTACGCTGATCAGAGAATGGAGCCAGCGAAGCCAGTGCCGCACAGAAGTTTCTAACAGTTACGTATCTTGACATCTGGCGTACAACCGAAGTGTTTCCCCCACCCAGGAGGAGAGCGACAAGGCTACCCTTGCGGCCCGGGCAGCAAGTTCAAGAAGATGCCAGAGCGCAAGCATTTGTCCTATCTGTCCGAATTCGTCGGAACGTACCGCGCTACCAACCAAGCATGAAGGGAAAGATTTCGGTGAAGAAGAGAATCCACTCCAGCATTCGCCTAGACAAGGAGAAACCGCGGAAAGACCCAAGTCAGTTGGTCGGTCGGGGAAAATCAACCCCGGGACTTCCCAAAACTCGGGCGGTATTCGAGATTTATGCATAGCAATTGATCATCATCATCATCATCATCATCAACAACAACAACAACAGCAACTTCTCGGCTTGGGCTGTTGACCCGTCCCGTTCCCCAGTGGAAATTTAAGGCAGATGATCTCTCTCAGCGTTGTTTAGGACTTCTTCTATGGCCTAAAGTTTCATAATTTAACATCCTTTTAGGAAATCTATCTTCATTCTTGTTACATGTCGAAACCAAACGTATTTGTTTGCCTTTATTTTCACATTTAATTTGAACATGTTTAATTTCTTCCTCATATCTTCGCTCCTCTTTTGGTCTCGTAACATTCTCCTCGAGACTTCTAAGAAACCACATTTCGGCTGGTTTTGTTTACTCTCCTCCATTTGTGTTAAAGGCCATCCATGCTTTGATCCAAAAATGAACGTTGGTGCAAATTTTAAGTTTGTTTCCATTGTTGTTTTATTTCTTAAATATCTATTTCTTTTGTTTCCATGTTATGCCTGTATGTATTCATACTTCCTAAATATTTAAAACAGTGCACTTGTTCAGCTATTTCTGTTTCAATTACACTTTTTGTCCAAGAAAAGCCACAGATTTTGTTTTCTGACTTGATAATTTTAAGTTGTGTTGTTGAATACTACAATTCCCATTCATTAAATAAAAAATGTGATAGTCAAACAGCCTGTCACAATTGTTAGGTCAGCGTGATATAGAATCCCTTCATTGACTAATTATGCAACTATTACTATAGAAACTAAAAGTCATTTTAATATTTATACGTAGCATACATACTCCTATCCATGGTGCTATAGTCCTGAGTGTAGATCAACTGTAATGTGAAAGGACCCTTTTGGATGAACTTTCGGCAAACCTCCGCCCTCCAGGCGATCCTGTTCAAATTCTTCTTACTTTTTCACTTTTTCCGAGTATTTAGTTGCATTTCGTGGAAGAAGAGAGCAAGGGGATTCAATCAGAAGACAAGAAATGCTAGCAACTAAACTAATGGAATTAAAGCTATCGGTTTAATATTTACGAAGAGCAAACAACAGCAAAGTTTAATTTTCTAGCGATTTTCAGTGTATTTTAAGTTGAATTATCTCTATTGCACCATTTTCAACCTTTGTTCGCAGTACCGTAACAGTTTACGCACATACGCATATCACATCGTAGGCTTTTCTTTTTTCTTTGTCCTTTTAATACCTGGAAATATGCAGCAAATTATCGCTTAAGTCACACAGAAGCTCATTCGGTAAGCATTAAGACCATGAAGTGAATAATTGACAAAAACTTCGGATATTTCTTTACAGCAACCGAATTGAGAGCGAAGCACGCTCTCTGTGGACAAACGCTTGAGGGGGACATGCCTACCCTATCTTTCATAGCTGGAAAGCTGAATACCTTCTGGAACTAAAGTATAAACAAATTCATATGCGATTTTATTAACGTTGCAATTGACAATTTCAAAGTTAACGTTGAAATCTTACCAGAATATTCCTTGCAGTTTAAGATTCAATACAAAAGTTACGATAAAGAAACATTTGCAACAACAGATTACACAATTAATTATAATGAAAGAGAGAATGTTGGACTTTTGTTATAACTTGGTGCCTTCGGGCTATGCTTTTAGTGTTTTCATGACAGATACATTGACCTATATGTAAACAATCATAAAGAGGTAAGCTCTGACAACTTTATCTTGTCGTTCACATACAAATCAACACACTACAAAAACTCGAACGCATAGTGCTATACTTACTACAACCTTCTGCAAGTTTAATATACTTATGTATCTGTATACATTTGAGCCACCCCAACCACAATTATTCTT
Source organism: Tenodera sinensis (assembly GCA_030765045.1). Classification (NCBI taxonomy): domain Eukaryota; kingdom Metazoa; phylum Arthropoda; class Insecta; order Mantodea; family Mantidae; genus Tenodera; species Tenodera sinensis. The sequence goes on along the minus strand of CM060963.1, from coordinate 94,231,957 downwards.
AACTAAGAAAAAGTATATCGCCTATGTCATTTTTACTTTCTCTACTGGTTAAGTAGGGAAAGTATTGTATTCCACCCAAAAATTCGATGTCGAGATTTCACCGGAAATATATGTTTTGAGGCCCCCTGAATCCAAAAAAAGCAAAGGTCCGTGTGTGCGTCTGTGTGTCAGTCTGTGTCTGTGTGTCAGTCTGTCAGTCTGTCAGTCTGTGAACATCATAACTCAAAAACGAAAAGTCGGTTAAAAACCAAAGTTGGTATTTAAGTTTAATGTCTTTCAAGGATGCGACACGAAGAGTTCGAAGAAAATGGCCCCACCCTAAACTACCCTTTACATGGAAACTTTTTCGAGAATTTTGATTTTCTTGAAAGTGGCTCTAACGATTTTGATTAAAATGTCATATATTTGAAATATTTTGATGACAAATGAAATGTATATCTTGAATTTTCTGGCTATAGCCCCTGTAGTCGTATTTACTCTGGACGACTTTTGCATAACTGGTAAACCGTTAGAGATAGACCAAATTATACTATTCAAAAACTGTAGATCTTGGTAAAATACACAATTTATGTCCCAATACATTTTCTTGCAGGGTGAACCATTTCGGAGATATTTCTTGTTATGTGTGTGAATTTCGGAAAACTTAGAACCTTCGTGAAATGGATCATCGCTGTTCATTTTTTTTAAATGTCAAATCTGCAAAGATAACAGAATCTCAAACATTTGACTATCGCACAAAGCCTACTATATTCTAACATTCCCTTTACCCCAACAAGGAAATAAGCAATAAGATAATTTGTACAAATGTTTGTCTCAGCTAACAAGAAAGAAGATATAGGAATAAGAGTTTGTAAGAATGGTTAGGACAAGAGTAGATAAAGTCATGTGAGTGCAACACATCAGATTTTTATGTTTGTTATCTAAGTTTCTGGAGAACGAACGACTCTCCAAGTATCCACACGAAAGGATTTTTAAATTTAAACAAAAGTTTTGCAACCTTTTAAATATATAACATGTTCCATTTCGTATATAGTCTTTGACTTAGTTGCACGAAAATTGAAATAAACGAATCTCAAACACTGAATTAAAAGTCCTATTTGTATTACCTTCAACGATTAAAAATGATATAGCGTAAAACCAAATTTCTAAACACTTGAACAACTTCCCAGTGATAGAGAAATGATAGTTTTAAAGAAACACAAACGGTATAGAATGACCATATTAATCAATTTTAAATAAACGTGTTTATTCAAATGTTTCAGAGAGTGAAACATTTAGGTATACTAGCCAAAAATTGCATATGTTCATTAATAAGCACTAAATTATTTCCAAGAGAAAGACAACGATTTAAATAAATATCAAATTATACATACCATGTGATTACAATTTCGAAATATCTGGTACAGAAGGTAAGAAGATTAGAGTTTTAACATAGGTTTGCATTAACATCCCAAGGGAAAGTGCAAGTATATATACGAAAATAATTATATACGTGGATAATCTTGAAAATGTGTAGTATAATTTAGTTTTGTTTAGCTCTTTATTTATGCTTTGTCTCGAGTTCACAAATATGCTGGTGTCTCTAAAGTTTCAGGTTTTGCTTTTGAAGCTTTCAACAGACCTTCTAGACGAAAAATACTGTACAAATACAGTTGTTAAACTTCGGAATCCAATTTTTGAGAACTGAAAAGCGTCCACAATAGCCTCAGAAGGCACTTCAAACAAGTGGATGCATATTGATCGTCAACTGTCAGTGACAGATATGCTGGTGCCCGTCCCGTTACTCTGTTCAAGGAGTTACATAAAGGTACAGGAATGTAACAGTGCATTATTTTTTGCGCACTTTCAGGTAATTAAGTAGTATAAAGAGCTGAAAAGAATAAAACAATGTAAAGTCTGTTCTCTATACAGAGTGGTGAGTCCATCAAAGGTGTCCAGTACAATTATTGTCAATAAAGAACTGTATCAAATATTTGGAATATTTGGGACCATCTACCTTCTTAAAAATGGATATAAATAGTTTATTATTTCACTAACTGTCGCGCAAACATTGTGTGAACAATGCTGTAATGCATTTCTATTTTAATTGAATGAATTTAGTCACAATTTAATATTAACGTGACGTTGTCAAATCTCTCTTAGAAATTAAATTTTGCATAATATTTTAACATACATTGTAACTAAATTCATTAGAATTAAGGTAGAAATGCATTACAGCATTGTTCGCACAATTCGTCAAGAAACTAAATGGCTCCAAACATTTGTCACAATTATTTTTTTTTTCTTTTTTCGGTGATACGGCTCTTTATTGAAAATAATTGTATTGGACGTATTTGCTACACTCATCGTCCAACTGTGTATTAGCTGGTATATTTTCCACAGCTATGCGAGAATCTGTTCAATAAATGAAGTACTAACATGTTGTGTGGTTAATGGCAAAGATTCTTGAAGTAATGATGTTTCATGTTTTTCATTTTATTTCATTGCAAATACACATTTTGCATAGTACATTCATTACTTCACTACTTTGATCAAAGATTCTCAGTAGTCAGTTTCACGCAATTTAAAAAAAGCCAATGGTTTTTTAACTAAATCAGTTTACGCATACACATATACACATATCTGTGGTTTTGCTTGTGCTACACTTGGAGAAACTAACCTCATTTAGCATTTTTAGACGTCGCATCTCTTCGTTCTAACTTCATTGCATTCATCACCAAATGTACGAGCTGTTGGAGCAAAAGTATTTTAAAGCTGTTAATGTCATTATCAAGATCTCTCCATGCCTTGACCCATGACATATACAGGGTGCTTAAATAGTTGGAACAGCTTGGGGTGGATTACGTAAGTCAAAACAAGGGGGAGATGTCAAACATATGAAAATACTTAGTTTTTTTTTTTTAAATTATTATAGAAAGTTTACTTAAATCTGTTTTGGGGTGCAATCTAACAACTTATATTTGCTCGCAATTCATTTCACCAGGTAACAAGTGATGCTGTCGATACAGATGGATTTGCTAATGCACTCTTGTATCTTAAATAGCAATATGCTGCCATGAGGACATGTTTACTTCTATCATTGGTGTGTGTTTGTGGTTACTAAGTCATCTGCTGCACTTAAACTCGTTTAACATTGATGGGACATTAATTTATTAAACAGACAGAAATCCATATGATTGCATAAACGATAGTGGATATATAGTAAAGTACCAGTTCCACGGCAATTCTAAAGGAAATTCTGAATACAAAGCGATTTATTTAGTCACGAAAGTTTGCAGAACGATTCAGCACTGTTTGGCTGTTACATCCGATGTGTTTTTCCCAAAAACATTATTAATACCTTTATACTTTTCTCTTAATTGACATTTTCAACATAACATTTCAAACTGATAACTGATTTAAAATATCATTGTAAAAGGTTATTTTAATGATAGCTCAAAAACGAAGTATTTTTATACACTTTATAATAGCGATGTCCAGACATCTCTTTGGAGATGCAAACAACAGATTCAATAGCAGTTTCTAAATCATACCTTGAATTTTCTGAGAATGTCCCCAGAAGACCTCTTCATTCTGGATGATTTTTGTATAAATGGTAAACAGTAAGAGACAGACAAAAGCTTACTAAATACAAAATGTGAATCTTGTCAAGACACACAATTCCAAATACTTTTTTTATTTTATGAGTTATTGTTTATTGTTAGTTTGAATTTTGCAATAATTTTGCTTTTCTCAAATAGAAATATCTTATCTCTTGGTCTTACAAAGAGAACGGAATTTCTAAGGCATTGCAGAGCAACCAGGTCCTAAAACAATTTACTTAAAGCCTACTGTATTCTCATACTTCCCTTGTAGCTACAAGAAGATTAGCAATAAAATAATTTCTGAAAATGCTTATGTCGATTATAGTAGTAGATAGAGAAACCGGATAGCCTAGATATTTTTAGAGAAATAAGCAATTTGCGAGAATAGTGTGTGTAAGAGTGGGTATAGCTCTACATATGTTTGCGAACAATTTGGAATCTAGCCTCATGTTTTTCAAATATAATCGACATCTTTGTTTCTCTCTTTAACAATGTAAGTATGTGTGTTTTAAAATGGCTACTTTTGTTTTTCTAACTTCTTTCTACTTTCGATCCTCGGAAAATGACATATTTAGGTTATTATTTATTTATTTTGAACATCATATCAGTGGATGCATGTGTGCTTCACGTGCTCGTGCATATTTGACAAAGCTGGGAGAAGACAAAGTTGTTATTTGTGCTTAGAAGCAGGTATGATTACACTGATAAAATTAATAATGGATTAATAATATTCCATAAAAATGGAAATGATCCCCCTGAATGTCAACAACTTGACTCTTTTCCTCATGTCTGTAAATGAACAAGAAATCTCTTCAAATGATAATAATTCAAATAAATAAGTTTTTAACAAAACTTGTTTACATAAACACATCAAATAACTGCCTGAATGTTAACTGCAAATATAAGAGCCTTAATATTAAGTCTAATTCTAAACGATATAGCAAAATTGAAGCTTAATTTAATTGGTTTTAAAAAATCAGTAAGCTGCTTTTTCATTAAACGTAATATTAATGCGGTAAGTAGCTTTAATTAATCCAGTTTCAGTTGTTGTACGCCACTCATTTTTTCCCTTTGCGTGGAAGCATTTTTTTAACCACTCGGAATGGTAAGAAAAATACATGTTAACATAAAAGCCCGAGTATATTCCTGCTTTTAATTTTGATAAAATAAAACGTCGAGTATCTTGGGCTTAACATTTCCAACCGAAATACGTTTTCAAGGGCCAAATTTGCTCCTTTGGTCTCTTCTTTTAGTAGTTCCTTGATTATTTCTCTAGATTTCGCTGCGGTCTGATATTTAGAATGTATATTTCTGTCAGTAGGTGTCTCTGAATTAGTTCGATATTTTCCCACGCGTTCTATTTATACTAGAGGTCTCTGTTACAAAATTTGTTCTTGCAGTTTATATTGCTTTCTCACACTTTATGAATATGAAGAGTTAAATGTTGAATTTAGTGAGTCTGAAAGTTCTGAAGATAGCTATAAGGAGACTTCAGGAGAAGAAAGTGAAGAATCAGTTTCACCTGAGGATGATATTGAGCGTGCCTACTTGTCGTGCGAAACTAGACGTTAGGATATTTCACACAGCCACAAACATATACACAATGGTTCTAATCAGTGGCATAGCGTGGTGTGTGGATTTGGGTATGCGCTTTGAACTCGCTTTACGGGAACGCGTAAGTGAAATTTCTAACTTCTACAAGTATTAGCGGAAATTGTTTAAATTCATATCAGACATAACACCGGTAGGAGTAATGTATATTCAATCTTAAACACATACATTTAAAAGAAATGTATAATCTTTTCTAGCTATTTTTGGCAGCGTACCCGAAATTAGCCACCCAATGAAGATTTCAAAATGTTGATAATTTTGAATGTTATTCTATTATAGATAAGTACTCTCAAAACAATATTGGTAAAGAAAAATTTTAATGTCTTTGTTTATTAAATAAAAATAAACTTTGAAAAAATAATTATTTTCACAATTTTTATAGTTGTTATGGAACTTTATAATTCGCCAACGCGTAAATATTGAAGTTTTCTCTACAACACGTGTTTTCCTCATAGTGAACCACGTGGATGCACATGAGTAATGTGCATACCCTGCCATCGGTTTCCTGGTGTATTTTTCTCTTACATGTTCACATGCATTACTGTTCAATATGCTGCTTGTTGCACTCTGATACACGCAGAAAAGTCAAAAGTATGAAATTAACGTTCACTGCCAAAGAAAATACTGAAAACTTAGCCTTAAACCTCATTAACATTAACAACCGAGATGTAGTTTTCTACGTTACATCCACTACGCGCGCACATCGTTTGAGGTGACCAGCGGGCGTGAGGCAAACTACTCTGTTTCAATGCTTGGCGTCATACACTAAGAATACCAACTCATAGGAGATAGTTATTCGAAACATATTCCTCAGTAAGCATTATCCAACTGAATTAGTGTAAAGATAATAGAAAAAGTTAACTAAGAAAACTGGCGCAGTATGCAACACAATATCCAGGATCTGGTTTGCAAGCGTAATTTCAGCAAAGAAAAAAAGGTTAAACAAAATTATCATATGTATACCTGTGATTTTAATCTAGGGGATACTTAGAAATTAAAATGTTCATTGTTAAGCTTGTAAAAAGTAATTCCACAGTTACTATTATTATTGTACTTAATAGAATATTTCATTCCGGCAATAAAAAATCTGATGTGTTACACTCACATACCTAACTTTCTCTACTCTTGTACAAACTGTTCCAACAAACACTTATTCCTCTATCTTCTTCATGTCAGTCGACATAAACATTTGCAGAAATTATTGCTAGTTTTCTTGTAGATGCAAGGGGAATATGAGAGAAGGTCCAGTAGCTGGATAGCTGTCCTATTTTAGGATTGTGATAAAGACACGCCTGCTAATAGATCTGTAGAAGACAACTTTAAATATGAATGATAAAGGATAAAAATTGTATCATGTAAAAATATTTAATAGATAAAGTGTAATAATGCAAAAAATTATAAAATTTGGAAATAGGATAGCCAATCAGTTTAGAATTATTTATTTATTTAATTTAGAGTAGTATACAGACGTTTGTGTAAAATATACACCCATGGACAAAAAAAATTAGTCTTGTGTGGAACGCCAGGCTACCTTAACGGTAGAGAACAACTCCACGAGTATCAAATAACTTGTGATTTTCACAAAATATGTCTATTTGTCTGTCAATCCGTCATGTATGTGTGTATATATGTATGTCTGTACATATGTAGGCACGTCTGTAAGAATAACTTATTTTTTGTCAACAGGGGTAGAAAGAATGACGAATAATTTGTAAACATTTTACAACACTTCCAATTAAAACCGTCGGAGCAAATTAACGCTAAATTTAATAATCACTCCACGAGCGCTAAAAAGTGGCCAATCACTTCCCAGTTTGCAATTTTGTATTTGCCACTTAAATAAGGAATGCAAGGCTCAAAATGTAGTTTTTTCCCCTTAGCAATCTCCTTAATTTGGACTAGATTTTTTTTCCCAAATTGGATTATAGAGTCAAGAATTAGACTCCAAGTTTGTTGCCCAGAAATGCCAATTACGTCTATTATTTCATAAAATAAGGTTAGAAAATATGTTGTCAACGTAAATATAGTCATTTCAAAATCTACTGTACGCAGTAGAGAAAGTAAAAGAGGTGACAAAAGAGCCCTGACATTGTAAAATAATAGATATGTTATGAGGTTACTATACGCCACTCTGATTTATATATTGCAAACCAAAAGGAAAGATACAGATCGTTACATTTATTAACAGGTGGTGATTAATTTACCTTTTCTTTAAAATATTCATCAATTGCATATTAATGCACGCAGTTATTATAAAGAAATGATCGAATCCCTTACCAAAATGGAAATGATTATGGTTTTAAGAAATGTTGTGTTTAGCTACGTTCTCTTTAATTATCATCAAGAAATCAACCACTTTCACATTACTCTTAAAATACAAAGTCCTTACACATGTAAAGATACCATACTTACTGTTCATTTAACAATCAAGTTTAATAATTAAGATTATAAAAATATCTTATGCTAGAAGATGGCTGTTTCGTTGTTAAATGCATTCAAAAACTTTTCATGTCAGTTGGCATCACATTTAGGATTACCAATTCACTACATACATATGTCCTTGATTATCGGAACGGGCACATACAACAAACAGAGTCTACGCTTTTTTTACCACACCATAAACTACATCAATACAAAATCAGAATTATGAAGGAAGATGTTCATAGATTAGCTGATATCTTTCACGGCACTATAGATAGTTTTACATTAGCACTTTTTAAAGAAAGGAAACAAAAGCACTTTCTGATGTGACAAGAGTTTCGGAGCACTATCTGTTTAATATGAGTGTATCTTTCCATTGGCACTTGTCGGGTTATTTATATTAGCTTCTATTATATTTCACAAAAACACTCCTTCGATTATACTTATAAAACTATATTTCTTAGCAGTCTTCACTGTAATCGGACAAACATTTTGTATTAACTGAGGAAAAAAGTTTTGCTTTCAGATGTAAATACAACATGAGGCCTTAATAATGAAAATAAAGAACCAATATCACTTGTTTATCCAATAAACAACCTCTTTGATATTGTTCTTTATATTTATAGAGTGGTAGCAAGAGACACACTGATTAAATATGACATGTGTTTGCTGAAAGCAATGGTTTAGATCGCATTTGAAGGATATGTACTGTTCTGAATATATGTTGTGCTTAGAGATGTTGGAATCAAGTTTCTGCTTCCTCTCTGCAACAATCTTGATACAGATCTCTCCTATGATCGTTTAGATATAAATCATTATAATAAGAAGCACGAAATCAGTCAGCGAAAGTAATTCAAAAGCGAGTTCAAGCACTCTTTATTGTGATTCTTTGTACCGTAAATTAATTGACAAATGTAGAACAAAGAACCACGAAGACCAGATGCTCTATTTGGAACAGCCTGAGATAGTTATCTCAGCATATTCTATGCTTGGTGTGAACGGGGATGGAGCAGCATTATTAAACAGCAGCAAACAGCAACAAAGTGACAATGTATGTATGAGCGCTTTAGCGCTAATAACCAAATGACAAAGCTTGACAAAACAAAGCTCATTAAAAGCAATCATTACTGACAATGTCCAGATTTAAATCTCCCTCTTCATGTAGCTGCGAATATAAAATATGACGGAAAAAATCTGGCCTGACTGCAGTAGAAAGGAAGAAACTAACGGGATTAAATATGCTATAATGGCAAACAAATCCTACTCCCACTGCAGTACATTGGATTCCGCCAATACTTACAAATTTAAAATTTCTGTAGTAATTGTTTTGGAGAGCTGGATGAAGTTTGTCTGGCACAAAAGTAGATGAGACACAATGCCTGCTGTGCAATATCTTTTAGTTCGTAAGAAACTCTCAGTAGAAGTGAGAGTGTTTGGATTCCAAAACGAGAGTCGCTCTGGGAGGGAAGTCCATTCAACGTCTGAAGAAGAATCGCAAATGATGTGAAGGACAGAGAATAGTCTCAAGGAAGACGTCGTCAGAGTCTTGTCTCCTCCTCCACAAGGACTCGCTGCTGTTGTTGCTGCTGCTGCTGTTGCTGCTGCTAAAAGCTAACATCCCCGGAGGCCTGGCGTCATACTTCACTATTGCTCCAAGTATCCATCGTGCTGAATGTGCTAATTGTAACACTCTTCTTCTTTACAGGCAAAGTGGCATATTTGCCAACACTGCTGCTGCTATGACAGCTCCCAGAGCTGTTGGATGAAGTAGAAGCGCCGCCCTCGGAAACGCCCAGCATCCCTTGATGAACTAGAGTCCCGGAAGTCACTCCTAGCCGCTGCAGTTGCTGAGCGAATAGGAAGGGAGTGGGCATGGGATCGGGTACCGCTGGTGTTGGTTTCACCGCGAGATGTTGTTGACTTCCGCGCATGAGTGTGATGGGCACGGTGATGCCCGCCAGCGTGGCTGCAGGGGGAGGCTGAGTGGACGTTGTAGTTGTTACTGTATCCGACATGGTGACAAGCACGCTGGTAGGAGGAGCAGTAGTGCTGCAGCCATCTGGATCCATGACGACGCTGGTTGTGTTGGTGGTACAGATGTCTGGTGCAGTGTTACTCAGAAGCAGAGGTCCTTCCACGCCCTCCATGTCGCTTCCACCTAGGCCGTCAGATTTTGAACCACTCCAGAGACTTGGTGGACCATTTTGGCGTCGATTGTGCACCAAGTATTCCTCTGCAGATCCCTGCTGCTGACGAAGGTGCCTTTCAGCACCTGGTACCATGACACGCACCATGTCCTCCACGGTAGGGAAACGACGCAGATAGGCCGTCATGGAAAGTAATGCTGCCACTTCAGCCATAATGAAGGCTGCACCAGCAGCGAAGAAGGACCATCCGTATCGGTAGTCGAAGAGATTGGCCATATTAGTCGTAGCATAGGAGGGACTGCCAGTGACGACAGTTTGACGTCGTGGACGGTCCATGTAGGCATCACTCAGCACGGATGCGAAGATAACTAATCCTCCGCCCAAAGAGAGACCTGCGAACAAACACCAAAAAATCAATGAAGCACGCAGAAATAGAATTTTGGATTCTAGCTCCCTTCTCTTTATGGAGATAATTCCCAAATAACAGTAGTTCAAGGCTGAAAATAATAATTGGCGTGAAATTTCAATGAATAATGAGTGGCCACAATCCTCTTCCAGTATAGTGTTCTGCACGATGTAGAGTGCACGCACAGTAGAAGTGGTAAGCTATGAGTGTGAAACAAGAGCACGAGGTGCTTAAGAAAGAATAAAGGAAAGAAAGACTGACAGACAGATGGAAAGAAGTAAACAAGGAAAGAAAAAAGAAAGAAAGAAAAACAAAAATAGAAAGAAAGAGAGAGCGAAAGAAAGAAACAAAGAAAGAAAGAGAGAAAGAAACAAAGAAAGAAAGAGAGAGCAAGGCAGGAAGGCAGGCAGGTAGGAAGGTAGGAAGTAAGGAAGGGAGGAAGGGATGGAGGGAGGGAAGGAGGGAGGCAGGGAGGAAGGAAGGGAGGGAGGGAGTGAGGGAGCGAGGAAGGAAGGAAGGAGGGAAGGAAGGAAAGAAAACTATTTACTGTACGTAATGGGAATTATACTCCTAAATCACATATAGTGTGCAATTTGAATACCAGAATCTGTGCAGCAGCAGTGCTAATTACGGGCGAGTCTTCTGATCCTGCGGATTAGTAATTATAAACGATGCGAAATGAAACTGCTGACACGGTATTCACCAGCCCGCTGATTGGATGCTCCTAATTAACATGCTCTAGTAGTACAATGGTTAACATGCTGGTAAATAAATCATGGTCAAGGTCGGAAGTTCAAATCAAACCTGAGAATAAATGAGGTTTTCATTCATTTCTGCTTATATTTCGAGAACACTCGAGCAAATTATGTTATTTGCTACCGCACTAGAAAGTAGACCTGCCCATAAATAGGAATTTCCAGCTGTCATCCAATTTGAAAATGCATTTTACATTTTCTGAACTCTCAGAACAATTTATTGGCTTTCTTTTCTATAAAAGGATAGGTTTAAATATTCAAATATTAGTAATGATGCATTATGTTTTAAGTTATAATTACAATATTATTATACATTTATTTATGATGTTCATTAAAGCATATTCTAACAAGCAATAATTCGTGTTTCCTTGAAATTCACATAGCTAAACTAATTAAGTGAAATGACACTTCCCTGCCAAGCTATCGGTTCTAGTTACATTTATTATACATAAATAGTACTTTCGAAGTGAAAGTATTTGAAACTGGGATCTTCACCACTGAAGGCCAACACGCACTCTGTTCCGTTACGAGTCACTTCTCATGCACTGGACAGTGTTTTACAGCCTGTAAAACCAGGACTACATTAACTTCTCAATCCGCAAGCTGAGAAGTTCCACTTGGTATATAAAATGAATGTATGTTTGTCCTCTATGTGCTGCTAAACCGCCTGACCGATCACCTTGAAATTCGGTAGGTAGGTATGTGTGTTTTCGTGGTAAAGATATGTATGCTATCATTTTAGCATGTAATGTAATATTCCCCGTGTTTTCTCTACTCTATTTTCTTTTACGTAATAAATTCACATATCTTCCCCTACTCTCCCTTCATAACGTAATTCATACCATTTTCTATGACTGAAATGGAAATGTCACATATTACATTTACATGATTTTCTCTATTCACTTTCCTTTTACGTAACACGATCACATTTCTTCCTCTATTCCCCCTTCAACATACAATTCCGACAATTTTCTAGGAGAAATAGAAACGCAACACATTACATTCACACAATTTTCTCTACACACTTTTCTTTTATGAAACACAATCACACTTTTTTCTCCACTCCCTGTTCTACAAATAATTCATACAATTTTCCATGTGTTTAAACTTGAAATGCAACGCACTACATTCATACAATAATCTTTACTCACGTTTCATTTATTTCTCTACTCGCTCTTCTACAAAGAATTCATACAAATTTTTATATGATTGACATAGAAATGCAACGTCTTACATCCACTCAGGTTTCTCCACTTGCTTTTCTTCCTGTGGTATTTGGGGTTGTTCAACAGCGCTTTTCCAAAGTGTTTTCCCGGGATTTTATTTGTTTACTTTTTATTTGAAGTTCTTTATAGTATCCAATATAAGTCTAAAAGTTGCCGAGATAAAATCGGGAACACCGGATATTTCAGCTCATAATATTACGGTTTATAGACTTTTCCACTTATGTGGTGGTTAGCGTGAACAAATATTCCAAACCTGGCTTCTAGGCTGGGTCATCTCCTTAGCGCCATGCTAGCGCTACTGTTTACAGGCGGGAGACCCGGGTTCGATTCCCGGTGCCGGCGTGGGGAATTTCTCCTGCTGCGAAAGCTGTGCCTCGTTAGGTCCCTGAGGGACCAATTGAGAGGCTACTTGATTGAGAATTAACGCCCTGTTTGCGAAGACCACATATACCGGCCAGGAGGACCCGGGGCGCTGACCACATTACACTCTCCATACTGTCGGTTGAGTAGCAAACTTGGTGTCTAAGTTCAGTTTCCAAATACGCGACAGGTAACCAGATTTTCAAGCAAATCACCCCATCCCAAATACGCTTTCAGGGAAAGGTATTTTCACATCGAAAACAAATGCATGTGTGGAACTTTCTAGAAATAGCTGCTGAAGTCATTCTGAAAGATACCTGCATAGCCTTCAAAACTGTAAAAAAAGAATACTGTAAAAAAATGTATATCTTGTCAACACACACAATATGTGTGATTTTTTTTAACCTTTTTGTGGAGTTTACCATTTTTAAGATACTTATTATTGATTTGAATTTTAGAATACTTATGTTTCTCAACAACGGTAAGTTTTTATTCGGCTTTTCTCCTGGCCAATACAAGGAGAACGAAATTTCAGTCACACCACATAGCGACAAGCTCTTAAAGGTTGTGACTATGGTATTCCCCTATTCACATTGTGCCTAACAAAATAACATGGGGCAGATAGAAGAATAAGTTTCAATAAGAAAAGTTTGTTGAAAATGTTAAAGAAAATCATGTGAACGATTCAATGACAACTTGCGCAGGGGGACTTAGCAGCTCGACCAAAAAGCGACTTCTTGTGCTTATGCCTCTGACGGGGCACGCTCCGGAAGAATGGATGATGCGAATTGATTGAAGGGCGGCCTGAATGTTGCCATAACAGAGCAAAGGACATGCAAGATAGCCGAGTGGTTAAAGGCGATGGCTTGTAAGGGAAAGGTCCTGGGTTCGAATCTAACTCTGTTTAAATTTTTGAATTGTATATCATATTGTAGAATTGTATATCATTTGAATTGTATATCATATTGTAAAGAATTGTATATTATATTGACAGCGCTGCCACCGGGCCATGCTCTAAGCAGTGAAATAAAGTATCTATCTATCTATCTAATCCCTACATTTTTCCAGTTAGAAGCACCCCGGCTCAGCCTGGTTCCTCTTCCACCCCTTCAAGTTCGTACTTCCAAGGGGGATGTGGTACTCCCCTCCTCCCTCGGGCTGGACCATTCCATGTTGGGCCCGGAAATCAGTAGACTCCAATGCGGAAACGAAATTTCTAGATCGCATTTGCTCCCTCTGCCATGCTGTTTCGGCAACGTTCGCAGACGCTTCCAACCTTGAAAGAAACCTAAGGCGATGAAGAGTGAAATGAAATTATTAATATAACGAAGGTAAGAAATTATGTGGATAGGGAAATCCTCTCTAGTGTTCGCCTGGCGACCAGGGGCAACTTACGAAAAATAACCCATGGGTCAGGAAGGTCGGCCGTGGGGATCGAACCCGCGACCTCCCCAAAACGGGCTACCTCCTGAGCCATCCCGCTCGCTTATTCATGCGAATCGAACACATCAAATTTTTTAAATTTTTTTTTTTTTTGTGTTCATGCTTAGAGCAGAGAATTTCAAAGCCTTCACACAGCGACCGACTTTGAAAAGATTCGATTACCACTTTAATCTGCTTTCTTCTTATACCTATAATGAAATACTTTAATGAAGGTTTATCTATATTAACGAGCAGTTTACAAGCTTCGGTTTTGTAAGAATACTTTAAAGAAGAAAGAGTAGAGAAAACCATGTGAATGCAACAGACGTTTTCCTCTGTGTGTGTGTGCGTGTGTGTGTGTGTGTGTGTGTGTGTTGTTCAAAAAGTACAGTTCAAAACGTTATTGTTGCTTGGGTTACGTTTTCAAAATAGCATTGCGACTTGATATAGCAACATAATTTCAAGATGCTCAACAGGTTTGTATTGCAGAGTTGCAAGGCTGCCTGTGAATTGTGTATCGGCAAACGAACTGCTTGTTTGCTCTCCGGAGCTACAGTATGTCTTGTGTGCTCACGAAACCGAGCCACTTAGGAAGAGGGAGTTACCACACTTCTTGCCAAAACATCCTCTACCTCCTTCGGCACTGTGGTGATAACCTTCGAGTCCTTTTTATAATGAAGAGGAAGTAAAGAAGTGTTTTTACTTTCTCTACTACGTATAGGAAGTAGGAGAAGCAGCGCATTTGGCCCACAAATTCGATGTGGAGACTTCACCCGTGCTATATGTTTTGGGGCTTCCTGATTAAAAAAGCGGCATTTTCGGAAAGGCTCCGTGTATGTGTATGTGTCTGCCTGTGTGTCTGTCTAAAAATCAAAGTTGGTATTCAAGTTTTCAGCTTTTAAGTGTGCAACACGAAGATTTTGAAGAAAATTCCTGTATCCTAAATACCCTCTACATGGAAAAGTTTCGAAGATTTTGATTTTCTCAAAAAGGACGCTGACGATTTTGATTAAAATGCCAAATGTTTTGTAGCAAATGAAATGTATATTTTGAAATTTCTGGCTATAGCCTGTGTAGTCCTGTTTACTCCTGATGGCTTTTGCGTAACTGGTAAACCGCAAGAGATAGACCAAATCTTACTACACAAAAATCAAGATCTCGTTAAAACACAATTTATATTAAATGCTCTTTTTTGTGAAGTGAACCATTTCGGAGACATTTCTTGTTATTTGTCAGAATTTTGCAATACTTACAGACCTTTCTCAAATGGAGGTCATTATGTTTTTTTTATCAGTTGGCCATGCAATGAGAATGTAATTTCAAGGTCATCATATAGCGACCACACCTAAAATACTTGATTTTCGCTTAAAACTTACTGTATTCCCTTGCACCTACAAGAAAACACAATAAGATAATTTCTACAGATGTTTATCTCGATTAACATGAAATACATGGAGAAGTAAGTGCGTGAAAGAATAGTGTGCGGCTGAGTACAAAAAGTAAAGTGAGGGTATCACATCAGATTTATTTATTTCATGAGGAAGGAGATAAATTTTGATAGTTCAATTAGAAAAGAGGCACTTATACAATCTTCACGAAATTTTCGACTGCCGGCTTGTTTATGAGAATTGTCGAGAAAATGTGGATTTCGAGAAAAATCCATACTACGTAATTCTCGCCAATACAAAGAAAGTTGGAGAAAGAAGCAAGTTATGGAGTCGTTAAGCGTTGAACTAGAAACCTGCTAGTAGTGTGTGTGTGTGTGTTTGTGTGTGTTTGTGGGTGTGTGTGTGTGTGTGTGCAAAAGTCGAGAGAAATTTGAGAATGTGTCGTCAGAGACAGTTTGGGACATTTAATCGTCGCATTGGAATTGTATGAAATAATTTTAGTGAGTCTGATCTCGAAGCTAGCAGTTTGTGTGTAGGAGAGATAGACAGACAGACAGACAGACAGACAGGTGGATGGGTGGATGGATGGATGGATGGATGGATGGATGGATGGAGGGATGGACGGATGGACGGATGGACGGATGGACGGATGGACGGATGGACGGATGGACGGATGGACGGATGGACGGATGGACGGACGGACGGACGGACGGACGGATGGACGGATGGACGGATGGACGGATGGACGGACGGACGGACGGACGGACGGATGGATAGATAGAGAGTAGAACAGATAGATAGAGAGAGATAGTAGAACAGAGAATGAAGTAGTGTTAAGGTTACGATCGGACCGAGCAGCGGTAAGTTGCAAGGTACGACGAATTGTAGATAGTGTTAAAGGCGATAAAAGAAAATCGTGGCTTGTGCTTCAGTTTTAAAAGTGAAATAAAGTGACAAGAAAAAGTTACCGGGCTTGTCATTTTGTCACATTGGTGTCAGAAGTGGGATTTGTCAAATTGTCATTTTGTCACAATATTTTTTTTCCTTTCTTTTAAATAAATCAACAATATTTTACAAAAGTTCGCCTGATAACCTATACACAAATATCTAACTCAGTCTTGGTATCTGAATTTAAGACTTACAAAATAAATGTATTTTTAACGAACTTATATTCACCTCAGTAAGAACCAGTAACCATGCATAAAAGGCCAAGTGTTGAATTGTCCCCAGGGCTTTGTGAGCTAGATATTGCACCAGGTGCAGAATATCGCTGTTTATCTGGTTAGGTAACGCTCACTAATACGGGATTTGCTCAGCTATTCATCACAGTATGACCAAATGCATATTCTGTATTCGACCAATATAAATGCAGAATATAAGCTGCTGTGTAACCTCACGCACAGTGATTTTATTTCTGTCATGACCGTTGCGAATCTCTTGGTCTGGCGGCACTTTCTATGGTAAAGGAAAAGGTCTGCCAGGAGCCCTTCTTAAATTATTTCCTATGGAATTATAACTGCATAAACTTGGTACTAAAATAACCTTTACTTAAATTAAGATTTCTAAGCCATTCTCTGCATACAATGTATTGTAACCCACATATTCAATGGTAAGATTTGCAGTTAAGGTCGGAGGGATGTGCGCTCGCGTGTGATACAAGTTAGCTGGACGCAGAGCATGAATGACGTCAGAAGTGCAGCACGGCCATCAAATGTGTATACAACTGCAACTAGAAGCAAGCAATGTTACAGTACTCTGGTAAAGCATTGCCTTGCAAGTGTATGCAGACGCAAGATCTAGGTGTAGCATAACGCGATTGTTTTGTTGCTTTTCGCAGTGAGCTGCAGACATAGAGTGATGGTGTTCTTTAGTGTTCATATGATGCTTGTAGATTGTGCTGCAGTGAGGCGATTTTCATGGTCAGGCTGTACCTACCTGCAGATGTTTACATGTTTGAGCGATACAGTAAAGCCCATGTGAAGTATGCCTATGGAAAAACGCACAGGCCTCCGGCCTTTAGCTATCAGCTTTTTCGTTAATCAGCTGTTTCCAACAAAGCCATTTCCGTACGTCAGTGCTCTCTGTTGTCCTAGAGCCCCCGGTTCGATCTGGAATATGAATGAGAGTGTGAATGTGTCTGTGATTTAATGCACAAAACCCAAAGAAAAAAAAAAAAAAAAACACCGTATACTTGTTAACCCATTGTCGATAGGCAACACAGGACAAAGATAAAATGCCGTCGATTACAACAAATATAACAAAACATAGAATAACTTGCTGAAAACTATGTTTAGTTTCTTATTCATTCTTATAAATTGGTATTTATTGTAATTTCAATAATTGTAGACTAAGTACCATTTTAAAATAAAACTAACCCCGCGGCGCACCAACCCTTTCCGGGCCATGGTCTACCGTGCAACCGCTGCGTTCCCACTAAAAAGGTTTGTACGAAAAATGGTACAGTATGGGGCTCTAATGACCTAGCTGTCGACGGGCCCTTAAATCCTAACCACTCACTCACTCACTGGTACAGTATTGATATTTTATATTATTAATTCATTTCTACTTTACATAAAAAATAAGTGCAACTCAATTCGGAATAGAGTGGCAAAACACCATAATTTTAAGATATTTTCAAAGCAAATGGAATGTATCTCTACCTTGAAAATTCTAGGAATATTTTCCAGAGTCCTCTACATTATGGATAATTTCTGTATAACTGGTTAACCGTAAGATATGGAACAAATCTTAGTACAAAAAATCTGATGTGTTGCACTCACATGACTTTCTCTACTCTTGAACTAACCATTCTTACAAACTCTTATTCCTATATCTTCTTTCTTGATAGTTGAGATACACATTGGTACAAATTATCTTATTGCTTATTTCCTTGTAGGTGCAAGGGGAATGTTAGAATACAGTAGGCTTTGCGCGATAGTCAAATGTTTGAGCTTCTGTTGTCTTTGCACACTTAACGTATAAAAAAAATGAACAACGATGATCCATTTCACGAAAGTTCTAAGTTTTCCGAAACTCACACACATAACAAGGAATATCTCCGAAATGGTTCACCATGCAAGAAAATTTATTCAGACATAAATTTTGTATTTTAGCAAGATCTACATTATTTTGTATAGTATAATTTGGTCTATCTCTAACGGTTTACCAGTTATACAAAAGTCGTCCAGAGTAAATACGACTACAGGGGCTACAGTCAGAAAATTCAACATATACATTTCGTTTGTCATCAAAATATCTCAACCATATGACATTTTAATCAAAATTGTTAGAACCATTTTCAACAAAATCAAAATTTTCGAAAAATTTTCCATGTAAAGGGTAGTTTAGGGTGGGGATATTTTCTTCAAAATCTTCGTGTCGCATCCTTAAAAGACATTAAACAATGCCAGCTTTGGTTTTTAACCGAATTTTCGTTTTTGAGTTATACTATCCACAGACTGATTGACAGACTGACACACACACAGACACACACACGGACCTTTTTCGAAAAATGCTTTTTTTGGATTCAGGGGGCCTCAAAACATGTATTTCCGGTGAAATCTCAACATCGAATTTTTGAGTGGAATACAATACTTCCCCTAGAAAGTAAAGATATACATCACGTTAAAGCGTACAATTTGTGTGAAACATTTTTTTATTTCACTGTAGTTGATTTGAATTTTCAAAAGCTTATAATTTTTCAAATGGGAAGTTGTTATTTGTCGTTTCATTTCGTGTCCATACAAAGAGAATAGAATTTCAAAGTCATCACATAGTGATTAGCTCTTAACAGATTTGACTATTGCTTATGTTTACTATATTCTCCTATAAAAATGGTAAAAACTGGTCATGATGGTACGCCCGCTGCGTCCCCCACCTCTGTCCATTACAGCTGTCATGATTTGCCTGTAATTCTGAAGCAGGGACGTGTGTTATGACAAGTAAATTAAATGCATTTCAGTTCCAGTTTGTACTTAAAAGTTGTTATATTTTTAAAAGATTAAGAAAATGTAAAAATTGCCAAGTATACTTTGTAAGCTGACGTGTAGTTTCTCAGGGAGAAAAAATATCATTGGTAATTACACATTACCTTTTTACTCATTACAAATGCGCGTATGTGCATGGATACTACGTGCATTTTATTAACCATACTCTGCATTTTCAGTTAGAAATGATTTGGGTTATAATTCTTTCATTACACGCAACAAACCACACTTTTATAAAGCGACCAGGGAAGAATACATTTTTGTTTACCCTTCTTTAGCAGAGGTATTATTGGAAGAATGAATAACTAGGCGAAATAACACCTAAATAATCCCGGAACTTGGAGCTTAGGGCATATTTCGTCAAACGACTTGCATTTTAAACATACACATGATATAATTAAAAAATCTGATGTGCTGCACTCACATGACTTTCTCTACTCTTGTACTAACCATTTTTACAAACTCTTATTTCTATATCTTTTTCGTGTAAGTTGAAATAAACATGTGTACCAATTATTTTGTTTATTTTCTTGCAGGTGTAAGGGGAATATTAAAATGCAGTAGGCTTTGAGAGACAGTCAATCTTTTAAAGCTTTGAGATCCCGTTCTCTTTGCACGCTTAAAATATAAAAAATGAACAACGATGTTCCATTTCACGAAATTTTTAAGTTTTTCAAAACTCACACAAATGACAAGGAATATTTCCGAAATGGTTCAGTCTACAAAAAATTTATTCAGACATAAATTGTGTTTTAGCGAAGTCTACATTTTTTTTATAGAATAAGATTTTGTCTATCTCTTACTGTTTACGAGTTATTCAAAAGTCATCCAGAGTAAAAAGAACTACATAGGATATAGCCAGAAAATTCAAAATATACATTTCATTTGTCATTAAAATATCTTAAACATATGGCATGTTAATCAAAATCGTTAGAGCCATTTTCAAGAAAATCAAAATTTTCTAAACATTTTCCATGTAAAGGGTAGCTTAAGATGGGGGTATTCTCTTCAAAATCTTCGTGCCACGTACTTGAAAGACATTAAACTTGAATATCAACTTTGGTTTTTAACTGACTTTTCGTTTTTAAGTTATGCTGTTCATAGACTGACAGACACACACACGTATGTTTTTCTAAAAGTGCTTTTTTTATTTAGGGGGTCTCAAAACATATTTCCGCTGAAATCTCGACTTCAAATTTTTAGGTGGAATACAGTAGAAAAATTAAAAAGAACTAACAATATAAAGAGTATGTATATTTGATATAAATAATTCAACATGGACCGGTTCTTCATAAAGTAAGTTTTCATCTCCTTCTTTCGGTTATATAGTGCATAAAAAAAAAAAAAAAGTTGGTAAAATCAAGAAGACTTTAAAACCCGTTAACATATTCCAGATATTAAGTTATTCACCTCAAATATGTGATATTGACATGAAAATTTTTACGGTCACGTTTTAAGAAATTAAGGATAAGAAAAATTTCTATCTTTGTAGTTTGAGATGGGGAATTTGATGAAAATCTTTGAGCTGCCTCCTTGAACCTAATATTGTGAGATAAATATGTGCTCACCGTAAACTACAGAAATGCTATAGACAGACAACCAGAATATTCTGAAAGTTCCAGAACATTTTAGCATGTTTTATGGAAAATTCCAGTACCTATATAAGCTAGCGTGTTCCTAATAGAGTGAGTCGAACGTGAGTAAGCGATGTGACTTGGCGACAGCATGTGTAACAACAAGTGCAGTTTACAAGCAAGTTTGTGATGATGGTTGTGAACATACGATATATATGTGCTGCTTTCGCTAGAGAATAGAGACGTCATATATTCGATTGCTCAGTGAGTGAATCATCCGAAGAGGCTGCCTCGCGCGTATTTCATTACGTATCTATGTCACGAAAAAAAGAGAGGGATTACCAGCCAAATTGCACTACGTCACATTAGTGAAGGGACAATGGGGATGAGTGAAGTTACATAAAAGTCGAACTACATCCATTACTGAAATGGCAGTGAGAGTTTACTGAAGCGAGATTGAGAGCTGTACACATCACAATACAAAGTTTAATATTCATCCACTTTTTGGTCTTTTAGCTATTCCCTATATATTTCTTTCTCTCTTACTCTCCCTCTCTCACCTCCCTCTCCCTCCCCCTCCCTCTCTCTATCCCTCTCTCTCTCTCTACGCCATGCATATTTTTTTCAAAAAATGGTGGTACGGTTCAAGGGGGCTTAAAGCGAACATTCACGGTTAACTCTCAATAGCATACTCTTATGCTCGTGTTTTTACTTTCTCTACTGGTAAGTAGGGGAAGTATTGTATTGTCGCGAACACAAGTTGCGACTAGGAGCATAGCTCTAGGGAAATGGGTAGAGTTAAATGCTTGGCTGTGATTAACTATTTATTATACTGCATGTGGAATACAAGTACGGCTGACATGGGTCTGGAAGAGACCTTACATATTCCTTAGGCCTTGATGAGGCCTAAGCGGTTATCAGACATAGACAATGTTAAAGTTTTTAGGCTCTTACCTCGAAGATGGTACGTGGACTGTGCAGAGGGTTGACGGACGTGGCCCTCCCGTGGCAGCGCTCTAATTACGTCGAAAGACTCCCCCGGCCTCAGATCTCTATTCCCTTATATAGATTATTGCCACCCACGGGAGATCCCAACATTGTGACGTCCCTTATACCATATAAGGTCGGGCGACGCCCGACGCCTAATTTGAATTGGCCAATCAGGAATAAGAATTCCAATGTTCTAGAATTTCCTGTATGATGTGTCCCGAGCAAAGTGCGTTTCTGCTACCGTGCAGAATCGCACGTACACCATCAGGAACTGATGTCAGGGTAAGTCCCCAGGGGTTTCACCGGAAGTGGTCACCCTCCATATTCCTGTCACACCATCCATCCTGTTATGAAACATTGGCCACGAACGAGAATTTATGTGATTCAGAAAATATATGAGTTAATCTGAAATAAGGGAATATTTTCTCTAAATAAGATTCCGAAGAATAATATGTTTCTATACATCCCTCAACAGTCCACGTGACACATCCCCAATGGCCAAGAAAATTCGCTGGCCTCAGCGAAAAAGAAAAGGTAGGGCCCAAAAAAAACACAATAAAATCACTATACAATAAGGATACAGAAAATCGCGCCAGGCGATGTATGAATGCAAAAAGTATTATATAAAAAGAAGCATATATATGTTATATATAATATAGGTAGCACCTGAAGCAACAAGGAGAACATGGGAAAACAGGAAGGAATTGTCACTAAAAGAAGGGAGATCGTGAAGAGTAGAAGGAAGAGAACACATGGCGGATGATTAACACCATAAAGTCTAAACACCTGGAGTGCACTGTAATAGCGAAGAAACTGCAAGTCTATAGGTCCCGAACGCATCCACAGTCAACATCACCATGAGAACACGGCCGCATCCGTAAAACAATGATATCCGCCGGCGCATCCGTCCTGGAGTACTGGAATCTCCCCAGGCTTCTCGGTGCAGGCGAACGGAAACCAAATACGCAGCCAATGTTCCATCTTGTATGATGCATCAGATAGCCAAAAGTTCCAAAAACAGCAGTGGCCGTGGAGTCCGCGGCACTCTTGTCGGTCTCACTGTAGCAAGTGACACCCAAAACAGCACAAAGTGACGTTCAGTCGAACTCGGAGAACAGGGCGATGTGGTTGTGGCGTGGGCGTGCATCGCTACGGTAGGTGCCTCCAGCAGGTGCTGCCGCGGTCCGCATGAGGGGGGGGGGGGGGGTAAAGGAATTAGCAATCAACATGCCATAGTGAGTAACAGAAGGGTAGGAGGAGATAGAGATGGGATCTTCTCGTGACACGAAGTGGGCCAAAGAAGGTGGGATTTGAGGGAGGGGTCTGGTAAAGGAATTATGGTGGGAGGAAAGGGAGAATGAGAAGTCGAAAAGGAATAAAGAAGGAGGGGTGGTGCTATCAAAAAACAATAAAAAAAATATATACAACTATTAGTACATCTTAGGTATAAGTAGCAGGGATAACATAGTAAACATACAAACAGCTATTGGAAACCTAATTCTAAGGGCTAAGAATTGTATACCTAACTAAGCGGAAGTGGGTGAAGTTGAATAAGCTAGGGGAGGAGGTATGTAGGTACCGAAAAGGCGGCACTGGAGAGTTACTGTCGGGCAGGGTTCACATTCACATAGGCCTGGCCGACAGGTCTGGGTCGCATATAGGTTAAGTCTAAAGGCTTAGGGGAGGTATAGTCACTGTGTTCCAGGCGAGGAGTCTCATAAAAGTGGACCGGGGAAGACGGAACATTAGGAGCGTCTTCCGAGGGAAGTGGAGGAGTATGTGGGTTAATATCGTCATAAGCATGACGTGATCGGGAAGTTTGTGATGACGGCGGGTAATTACAGGTGAAGGCAGTGGACCAAGGGGTATGGTGATGCCACCAAATAGGAAACAATCCATTGGTTTTGGCTAACCATATTAAGTAGGCGATTATCAATACATTAAACAAAAATAGAACGCCAATTAATGACGTGATGGTAAGAGTAGAATAATCTTGTACATGCCATTTCGGGTTATAACACTCATGCAAGGATGTGTACGTTGGATACGCACTAGCATAATATGGGGGTAAAATCGTCGTAGCAAAGGACGACCAAGGCGCCGGAATGATGCGGCGCAGTGTAACCGAATTTTTAGGCGCGATCGGACATCGCCGAGGCGGGGACAGGATGTAATGGTCCGTTGTTACATTACAGTAGCATGGTATTCTAAGCCGGTAAGCGCCAATGTCCGTATTAAGATATATAGTGCGTTGTGAAGTTGGGCAGTGTACCTGAAAAGAAGGTATGTGAGTAAGTATGAAAGTGACGTCATCGTAAAGAGACACCATGGATCTGTGATTATCGATACAGGTCATAGGACAGACATGAGATAAATTGGAAACGGAAGTACCATGCAAGATAGCCATGGCACACGCAGTCTGTAAGGCAGCGATGCCATATGCAGGGGTGACCAGGCAGAGACTGGATTTTGAAGTATCGCACTGAGGTAACATTACCCTGAAGTGAGTATCCGTGTATAGAATGGCCAACGCACGTGCCTCCAAATTAATCATACATGTCTTGTCGTAAAATGCAAAGGGTGTAGGGGTGAAGTATCGTCCTACTGCTGATTGTACGTCGGCCTGAAGGAGTGGAATTTGTAAGCCGACTATCACGTGTCTAGGAGAAAATAAACAGTCAACGATTGGCGCACTGTAATATTTACCAATTACGTCCTTACCCCACACTAGGCGGAAGCCTGTGTTATTTGCTACAACTTGGTCCAAAGCATTAGATAACAGAGAAGGAGAAATTACTGTGGGGTGTAAATATCGAGAGACACAGGATCGATAGAGATTATCTAAGCGGTTCACCGGAGACATTAATTCAAATAAAGGGGCAGCCCCAGATGATTTGGTCGAAATGGCATCTTGCAGATTAAGCACTCTTTCACAAAAGGAAGTATTAATTATAGTAACAAAGTGATTGAACAGTTGTGCTTTATGCAATAGGTTGCTCATAGCGTCATTAGACACGTACAGATTTTCAATGTGTTGCTTGTCTGCTAACAGAAATTGTGACCCAAAAATAGAGCCGTCACCCCTAAGGGGGTCGTCGTTCGATTTAAAGAGGGATGGATCAGGTTGATTTAGTGCTTTAAACTTAGCGGATAACCAGTGGCAGAAAGCTGTGGTCGTAGAATTAATATGACAATAGCTAGCAGTTGGTGAATTTAGCCAACATTGCGGGGCAAGAAACAAAAGGGGGGCTGAACTCTCATACAATGTCATATTTGGCAACACATAGAAGTCTGCACCGGCCGTCACTTCAATAGGTGCCGATTCAAAAAGTCGTTCACATGCCTTAGGGGTTGTCAGTATTACTAAAATATACATCGTTATGCGTGCAGCAGTGGCCATCTCCTGCAAGCAAAAAAAATTATCACCTTGATTATCACTTATGTGTGCGTATCCGGGGCACACAGAAACTTCAGAAATAGCTTATTAGATTTCTATTCACGTGATGGAGTGACCCGCACTTCCATCAGAGATAAAAAAATCAACAGACAGTCCTCTTAACTGACGTAGGCAGCACCCAGTCGGGACCTCACGGTATTCCGCTGGATGAAACTATTCGCCTCATATACTGAACATACAATGGTATGCGCTCATTAATCAGATGTGTTCGTAGGATCTTGCGATAAACCTACGAACATCATATTTAACCGTTAACTACCAAAAGGGCCTCACGGTTTCCTCCCGGAGTTAGCGTCTACCTTGATAAAAATCGTTAACCGGTATAATAATATTCTGACAAACCCTAAGTATTCAGAACATATATTGACAATGCTTAACAAAAGTAAGTTACAATTAAAATATTATGCTAAGGCACAAGTATAAACGGCATGGATGTGGCCAGCCGGTGTTTTCCAAGTAACAATAACAGGAAGTGGTAAGATAAGCACTCCTTAAGAGAAGTCCAGTGATGCCATGAAACACAAGTTGTGTTTTAAAGCGAGAGAATTCAATAATAAAGAAATAATAAACTTATAGATTCTAAGCTTTTAAACTGGTCCTGCTTCTGGTATTGAGTCCATAGGCGTAGGCGGTACCCGTCTAGCGGCAACTGGTGGGGTAGCCAAGATGAACACACTCCCAGTTGATTGATCACCAATCGTGCTGACTTCCGGTCTGCGAACTCCTCGCTGCACTTGTATAATCTGCCAATACAACTTCAAACTGCGATAAGTTACAGCACAAGTAAAAATTAAGAGTAAGATAGAGGGTGCCTGAAAAAGATTGAATCCCAGAGAATTCAATAATTTATAATTTTAAGCCGATTGTACTTCCGAAATGGGGGTTCCCTGGAACAGGTGGTATACTTCTCGCAGCAAATACAGGCGTGGTTAGAAGTAAGACACTTCCAGATGGTTGGTCTCCAAGGGCGTTGACTTCTGGTCGTTGAATGGTCCGATGCAGTTTTAAGGATCTGCCAACATAACTTAAGGCAGCGATAAATCATAGCACAGAGAAAATTCAGTAGTAAAATACTAAAGACTATGGTAAAATCGTGACATTTTTCCGAAGCCTAGCGCACCTGGAATGTGATTGGTAATGAGCAAGTCCGGACGACGGAATAATACAATTGCTAAGAGAGTATTAAGAAATGAGGTCTATATACACAGCAACTGCGTGAGTGTTGAGGACTCAAGGGTCATATGGTGAAACAGAGTTTACCTGTGGGGGGGGGGGGGATGACATAAGTTAAAACGGAGTAACTCCATAGACCAAAGGAGAAAAAAAAAATCATATCAATATAACATCGCTAAGGCAAGAAAAATGTAGGTTAGAATATATATAGCGTTTAAGTTGGTGAATATGTTGTATCTGGTTATATTGCTATGCATAGGTAGAGATATACCTACACACATTACGAGAGAAAGACAGTATTTAAACAGGTACGCTACGATATAGGAGTAGGGTATCTGTGAGTTGTATTCTTTGTAAAATAGTGACTAATATAAGTGTTAAGTTCTTCTTTTGTTTTATTATTATTATTATTATTATTATTATTATTATTATTATTATTATTATTATTATTATTATTATTATTATTATTATTATTATTATTATTATTATTATTATTATTATTATTATATTGAGGAGAAAAGTAGCCGAAACGATATGGCGTACATTAGCCGAAGTCCTTGGGGGGGGGGGGGTTGATGAAGGAATTCTCGGTGCAGTTGAATAACTATTAGTGTTCCGTAGAAAGTCAATAGCGAGGAAGTAAGTACGTCCAGTGACAAGAATGTGTAATAGCTTCAATAATCGTATTACAGATGTAACACTTTTCCTATAGGAAAGTATGGTCACATATTTGGTGGAAAATGCTATATTATCCCATATGTTTGCATCGGTTTAAACTTGACGTGAAGGCTATATGAGGTTGGTAGATAAAGAACTTCCGTTGAGAATAGAAGTTGTTATCGCAAGTGACTTCCTATGCTGGATATCACCGGAGTGTCCACGGTGAAAGTAAGTCATTCCATCAGATAATGTTACAGTATATAGTATGCTTCGCGCGGCAATGATAATTTATTGAAGGTAAAAAAAAATTCAGTAATGGTATTGCCAAAATCGTTTCTTATCACGAAAACTTACGAAACAAATTTATAGTAGAAGTTATCTGTGTGTCATAATTGTGAATCCAGAAATAATTAGTCATCACAGAATGAGCTTCGTAGGTGGATATTCACACCTAGCATCCGGCATTTAGGTATGTTCTAATATGTAATAAACATGTATGAAAGGTTAGGTGTACAAAAAGGTTTTTAGTTGGTGAGATAAAATTACAAGATTTTGTGCTTGCGATATTTTTCCAAAAAGATCTTTGTGAAGTAGATTTCACGTGAATGTTATGAACATTATTATGCGAAAGAAAATTTTAAAATTCAGTGTGTCTATGGACTGAGTTAACAATAAGATTAATAATTATTTTGTTCTTATGTCTTATAACGATTACTATTATTATTTCAAATGTTTTAATTAAATGGGGTATTATGAGTAGCGATTATATTGAAGTGAAAGTGTTGTTGTTTGTTTTCATTTTTTCTATACTTAACCTGAAAAGAGTACTTAGAACTTACATGAGTAACACAGATCTTAACACGCTTTTGAAGTTCTCAATATCCCCAAGGGGAATAAGGGGGAGGAAAAAAAAATTTTTTTTTTTTCCATTTTTGAAAATTTTCGAATCAGTAATTATAGAACATGTATGCTTCTACAACCATTTCTTTCTGAATGATTTTCTTTTCTCTTTTTCTATTTTAACTTTCCGCTTTCGTTATTGCTTGTAGTTACTATAACAACACATACGTGTTTAAGGGAACCGTATGGTCTGTGAAGTAATTCAATCTGGTCTGTAGAGTGATTATAATTATACTAATAATTACTTGTAAACTCTTTGCTAGTTCAGGGTTGATCATGTAATTGTTTTATATATATTTTTTTCTTATGTTGTCCGCAGTGTGCGCTATTACTCGTCAATCCATAGCCTTAACTAATGCATCGTATATTAAGATTGAAATTTAGTATTTGGTTTTCCATCTTTCATCATGTTTCATCACGTGTATGCAACGTCTTTGTATTTACATTACAATATTCTAATATTGAAACTTGATTCAATATAAAACATATCCTTTACTTTAGTACTGTATTTCTTCATACGAGCCTATATTATTTACACAAATAATTAATCCTATATGCTTAGTTAGCTAAAATAGTTACTTTTAAATTGACTTATATTATACATATATATATAGCATAAGCTTGTTAATATGGCATAAGCTTGTCATTGCAGCATATAATTGATACTCAAGTGTTCTTACCTTCTCTTATAGGGTGCATAATAAGGGTATAATCGTGAGACATGTACAATCGATTCCTTTATTTTAGAACCTTTCGTCTCTTTAATTTTGTAATTTACCGGTGAGGTTTGTTCTACCACTATATAAGGTCCATGAAACCTATGTAACAGCTTTGTGGAACGACCTTTCTTTCGGATGGGGGTGAATAGTTTCACTAATTGTCCTGGCTTATATTTAAATTCTCGCCGTTTCCTGTCAAAGATTCTCTTATCTTTAATTTGACGACGCGTAATATTAGCTTTGGCTAACTCTCGAGCTTTAAGGATGTGGGCTTGTGTTTCTTTAACAAAGAGATGCTCAGTCGTATGCTTTAATTGAACTTCTTCCGGTAGCGTTGGATTACGCCCATAGATCAGGAAGAAAGGTGTCATACCTGTCGATTCTTGCCGACTAGTATTGTATGCAAATACTATGTGGGGTAAAGCTGTATCCCAATCCGTCTGGTTCGTGGATGTGTAATTTGAAATCATATTAATAAGGGTCTGATTGGTTCTTTCACACAATCCGTTACAAGCTGGATGATAGGCTGTAGTGAACTGAGATTTAACGCCCATAGAGGTCAAGAGATGTCGTGTAACTTCACTCATGAATACTGCACCTCGGTCTGACAACAATGTAGCTGGTGCACCGTGTCGGCACAAAATATTTTCCAATATAAATTTGGCTATATGATCGATAGATCCATTCGGTATAGCTTTCGCTTCCACCCATCTGCTGGCAAATTCAGTCGCAACTATCAACATGGTCTTTCCATATCTGGACCTATGAAGTGGTCCAACCAAATCTGTTGACCATTTTTCTCCAACTTTACCAACAGGAATTGGTTGAAGGAATCCTGCGGGTTTCGCATTCTTTGGACCTTTGCGGGATTGACAGCTAGGGCATCCTTTAACATATTTCTCAATATCCTTTCTCATACCTATCCAATAATATCGATCGTTGATTTTCTTAAATGTTTTTGTGAACCCTAAATGTCCAGAAAGGGGATCATCGTGACAAGAAAATAGAATCTCGTGTTTAAGAGATTCCGGGATGACCAATAAATACAACGAACCACTAGCTCCCGCGTTTTTGCGATAGAGCACACCTGACTGTAAGGTGTATGACGACGCCTGCCGTCTCACTTTAGGCGAGTCATCCTTTGAGCCTTCCAGTACCTTTATTATAGGTTCCAATTGGGGATCCTGCTTCTGTAGTTTTAATACTTCCACTGGAGATAGAAGACAGGTTAATATTTCATCTATTTGTTCTTGAACTTGTGGTTTAGGTGCTTCTACAGGATATCTTGATAGTGCGTCCGCATCTAAATGTTTCGCACCGGATTTGTATACTATAGTATATTGATACTCCTGTAACTTCAAAGCCCATCGCGCTAATCTACCTGTAACGTCTTTTAAGTTACGAAGATAGCATAGCGCATGATGGTCGCTAACTATATTAACTGGATAACCATAAATATATGGTCTGAAATGTGTTAAACCATATATAATTGCTAGCAATTCTAATTCAGATATGCTATAATTCTTCTCATGCTTGTTTAGAGATCTTGAACAGTAAGCTATGGGGTGGAGTTCTCCATTAATTCTTTGGATTAGAATGGCACCTATGCCTATCGTACTGGCATCAGTGTGTAGTTCAGTATAAGCTCCCGGCTGATAATGAGCTAACACCGGAGCCGTGGTGAGTGCTTTCTTAAGCTTATCGAAGGAATCTTGGTGAATTTTCAACCATTCAAATTCCTTATTTTTTTTCGTGAGGTCATGAAGAGGTTGTGCAATCTGTGCAAAGTTAGAGACGAAACGTCGATAGAAACTAAAAAGTCCTAGTACTCGTCGTACATCTCTTACTGTCTTAGGTACTGGTAAATTAAGGATTGCCTTAATCTTGTCTGCATCTGGTTCAATGCCTTTTTCGGAGACCTCGAAGCCTAAAAGCTTTATACGAGACATACCAAAAAAACATTTGTCGGGTTTCAATTTAAAATTATGCATTTCTAACTTATTGAAAACTTGTTCTAGATTGTTCAACAATTCCGGAAAGGTGGGTGCAAAGACGACAATATCGTCAAGATACACCAATGCTTTTTTATATTTGAGGTCCCCCAGTAATGTATTAGCTGCTTTAGAGAAAAATCTCGGAGCATTAATAAGTCCAAACGGCAAGCGATTGAATTCCAGCTGATGCTCAGAGGAAATGAAACTAGAATATTTTTTACATTTTTCTGCAATAGGAATTTGGAAGTATGCACTCAATAAATCTAACGTGCAATACCACCGTGAATTTCCTAGATAACTTAATAAGTCGTCAATTAGGGGCAATGGGTACGAAGAGGGAACTGTCACAGCATTCAATTTGCGATAATCCACGCAAAACCGAAAGGAATTATCCTTCTTTTTAACTAAAACAATAGGTGAAGCCCAAGGGCTGTTAGATTCCCTAACGATCCCGGCTTCCAACATGTCCCTTATTTGAGATTCAATAATCTCGCGCTGGGCTTGAGAAACTCTATAAGGTCTTTGCCTAATAGGTTTCTGGTCTGTGACTTCAATTTCAAATTCCCCAATATCTGTGGTACCTAGCTCCTGTAATTTAGTAGCGAAAACATGTCGGTATTTTTCTAGGAGGTTATGCAATTGAGTGTGCTGCTCCTTTGTCAGTTGAGCGTTGAGGTTAAATTTAACATTATCAATCTCAACTGATTCTGTCTCACCATTGGTCCAGTTATTTGACTGTACCAGAGCTACTTCACAGGCGTTGGCTAAGGTGGTACCTGCAAAGATTGTCTTTGGTTCTGCTGTATTATTGTAGACAGGGATAGCACATTCTTGATCAGCTTCACAAAATATAGGTGTAATGTCAATGCGTTTCTTCTGCATTAGTTTTGTACTAGGTTCCAATAGAAGTCTACCCCTTATATTCAGTGGTAAGCTTACAGCGACGTTCAGGGAAGTGAATGGGGGTATGCGAATATCCTGCGAACAAGAAGCTTTGCGGGATTGATCTAGATCTGCTTCAGGTTCTAAGGTAATTTGTGCAAGGGGGCAATCCGGTTTTTCTTTACAGAATATTGTAGTTGTATCATTATTAGGGAGGCGTAGTGTAATTGCCGAAGTTGCCAAGTCTATAACTGCTTGATAACGATGCAAAAAGTCCATCCCCAACAGAAGATGATGGCCAAATTCTTTTCCCACCAAAACATCTTCTGTAAAGGACTCGTTTCCGATCTGAAACTTCATCGTGGTGACATGGCTAATATCAAGCAGATTATTATTGGCTGCCCGCAACATTAAGCTCCCCGACACGGGATAAGTGGGAGTATCTACAAAACTATAGTGCACTATACTCACTGCACTTCCCGTGTCAAAAAGAACATTAATGGGGGCATTTCCAGTAACTGTACCCTTAGCCATGAGTACATTTACAGGCTGAATCAAGGCATTTACACATTCTGATTCGTTGGTGGACGAAGGCGTCACGAGACTTATTCTCGTGACGTCTGTAGTCCGTTTGGGGAAGCCTGTTTTTGCTGGCAATTTAATGCCACATGCCCAGGCCTTCGACAAATAAAACACGTCGGGCGGCCGTCACGTGTACGACCATTCCCGTTTGATCCTCGGCCAGACCCACGCATTTGTGAGCTCATTCCACCTCGTGAGTTGAATGTAGGTTGAGGTCTAAAATTTCCACGAGGGGGAAGAGTTTCTCTACTACCCCCACGTCCTCGCCAATTTATTTGTCCGGCATTTCGAGGAACATAACTGGACTGCTTACGATCCATCTGCAGTCTTTGCAACTGACGTTGAAGACCTTTGACTTGTTGTGTTAAGTTTGTAACAGGATCCTCAGGACCCTTATCCTGCACATAAGCAACCATATTATGTGGTGGTGGTGGGGTTGGTGGTGGGAGCAGATCTACTCTCTGCCCAGCTAGGTATCGTGCAGCCTCTATACGACGCACAAAATTTGTTAATTGAGCTACAGTCTTGGGGTCCGATGGCAGTACTTGTTCTAATAGAGAGGGTTTGAGACCTCTCATAATATACCGTACACGTTCCCGCTCAGGCATTTCTGGATTTACCTGGTCACATAGAACCAGTATATCGTAGATGTATCGTTCTGTTGGCTCGGTTAAGTCTTGCATTCTATGTCGTAAACGACATTCTACTATGTCTTCATGTGCTGCGGGAATGAAGGCAGTTTGAAAAGCAGCTTTTAAGTCATCCCATCTATGATGGGGATGTCTAGGGGCGTATGTCTTGAACCAGTTCGCTGCCGCTTCCCTAAGATAGCAGGGTAAATACTGCTTCTTACGATCATCGTCCCAGCCATTAGCTGCAGCGATTGTCTCAAAGTTATAAAGGTAGCTAGTTATGTCTTGTCCTGGTTTTCCTTCGAAAATTCCAGGATCTATGAATGGTCTGGCAAATGGTACTGTGGAAGGGGGGAGAAATTTGTAATTATTTTGTTCGGAGGCGGAAGGCCCTGCCTGAGTGACTGGCGTTGTCATGATAGTGTCCTCAAGGGAAGAACTAGAATTTGACCTTAAAGGAGAGAGAGGAGGTTGTGTACTAATATTAATTGCCGTCAGATCTCCTACGCTGAGACTCCTTTGTTTAGGTACTGGGAAATAACTAATTGGTGGCTGATTACGAATTCTGCGACTGCTTCTCTGACGGACTTTAGACATAGACTTGTATAGTTCAGCTAGATCAGAAGAGATCACCTTGATATCTTTTACGGCAACAGTGTAGGTATTAAGGTTACCGTCTAAGCTTTGTTGATATTCCTTAATAAGTTCTCTAATCTCAGTGCTAACAGGACTATTGCTTTGAAATTGTAAGAGTGGGTCCATATATTTTTTCTAAGAAAGATGAGGATTATTACAAGCACTCGAACTAGAGACATGTAGAACACCCGTAATACGTAGCGCCAGATAGCAAAGACAACCCAGCATAAGCAAAGCTAAGAAAGTAAGACCAGCCGTTATTGTATCCCATCTCATAACTTAGTTGGACGAGTTACGTTACCACTAATTAAGCAAATTTGCAATCAGAATTGAAACTGTATTTCTTATATACCAAGTAAAATTTGTTACACCTTACTTATGTACTGAGGGTACGCGAAAACAGAACCATACTTCTCCAGAGAATTTCGAGAAGCTGGCACTTCCAACTGTCGAGAGAATAACAGAATTTTAGAGGGTATCGGGATTGTAACCATATTTCTCCAAAAAAAATTAGAGAAACCGGTGCCTCCACCATATGTCGCGAACACAAGTTGCGACTAGGAGCATAGCTCTAGGGAAATGGGTAGAGTTAAATGCTTGGCTGTGATTAACTATTTATTATACTGCATGTGGAATACAAGTACGGCTGACATGGGTCTGGAAGAGACCTTACATATTCCTTAGGCCTTGATGAGGCCTAAGCGGTTATCAGACATAGACAATGTTAAAGTTTTTAGGCTCTTACCTCGAAGATGGTACGTGGACTGTGCAGAGGGTTGACGGACGTGGCCCTCCCGTGGCAGCGCTCTAATTACGTCGAAAGACTCCCCCGGCCTCAGATCTCTATTCCCTTATATAGATTATTGCCACCCACGGGAGATCCCAACATTGTGACGTCCCTTATACCATATAAGGTCGGGCGACGCCCGACGCCTAATTTGAATTGGCCAATCAGGAATAAGAATTCCAATGTTCTAGAATTTCCTGTATGATGTGTCCCGAGCAAAGTGCGTTTCTGCTACCGTGCAGAATCGCACGTACACCATCAGGAACTGATGTCAGGGTAAGTCCCCAGGGGTTTCACCGGAAGTGGTCACCCTCCATATTCCTGTCACACCATCCATCCTGTTATGAAACATTGGCCACGAACGAGAATTTATGTGATTCAGAAAATATATGAGTTAATCTGAAATAAGGGAATATTTTCTCTAAATAAGATTCCGAAGAATAATATGTTTCTATACATCCCTCAACAGTCCACGTGACAGTATTCCACCCAAAAATTCGAAGTCGAGATTTCACCGGAAATACATGTTTTGAGGCCCCCTGAATCCAAAAAAAGCATTTTTAGAAAAAGGTCCGTGTGTGTGTGTGTCTGTGTGTCTGTGTGTGTGTCTGTCAGTCTGTCAGTCTATCAGTCTGTCAGTCTGTGGACAGCATAACTCAAAAACGAAAAGTCGGTTAAAAACCAAAGTTGGTATTTAAGTTTAATGTCTTTCAAGGATGCGACACGAAGATTTTGAAGAAAATAGCCCCACCTAAAACTACCCTTTACATGGAAAATTTTTCGAAAATTTTGATTTTCTTGAAATTGGCTCTAACGATGTTTATTAAAATGTCATATGTTTGAGATGTTTTGATGACAAATGAAATGTATATCTTGAATTTTCTGGCTATAGCCCCTGTAGTCGTATTTACCCTGGACGACTTTTGCATAACTGGTAAACCGTTAAAGATAGACCAAATCATAATATACAAAAAATGTAGATCTTGCTAAAACACACAATTTATGTCTCAATAAATTTTCTTGTATGGTGAACCATTTCGGAGATATTCCTTCTTATGTGTGTGAGTTTCGGAAAACTTAGAACTTTCGTGAAATGGATCATCGCTGTTCATTTTTTTTATGTGTCAAGTGTGCAAAAACAACAGAATCTCAAACATTTGACTATCGCACAAAGCCTACTATATTCTAACATTCCCTTTGCACCTACAACGAAATAAGCAATAAGATAATTTGTACAAATGTTTGTCTCAACTAACAAGAAAGAAGATATAGGAATAAGAGTTTGTAAGAATGGTTAGTACAAGAGTATAGAAATTCATGTGAGTGCAACGCATCAGATTTTTTAAATTGTTTCCTGAGCGTTATAAAACGTGATTCTTAATGTCCTGTCGTTCACTTCAGTTTTCAGTTTGGGAAAAAAGTACGAGTATTATAAGAACTATCTTCAGCATACCTTGAAAAAATCTTATGTGTTGCACTCACGTGACTTTCTCTACTCTTGTACTAACTATTCTTACAAACGTATTCCTCCAACTTTTTCATGTTAGTCGAGATAAACATTTGCACAAATTAGCTTATTACTAATTTTTGTAGGTGCCAGGGGAATATGGAGATACAGTAGGATTTAAGCCATAGTTAAATCTTTTAAAGCTTTAGAATTCCGTTCTCTTTGCATGACAAAGAGATAAATAGTGAATAACTATCTTCCATTTGATGAAAGTTTAAGTATTGCCAAACACACCAATAACAAGGAGTATCTTCGAAATGGTCCATCCCCCCCCCCAAAAAAAAAAAAAAAAAATCCGCTTTTAGACATAATTTGTGTGTTTTAACGAGATCTACAATTTTTATAGAGCAAGATTTGGTCTATTTCTTACGGTTTACCAGTTATGCAAAAATCATCAAGATTAAATAGAATTATATAGCCAAAGCCATAAAATTCACAATGTACCTTTCATTTGCCATAAAAATATCTTAATCCTAGGGTATTTCAATCAAAACGATTAGAGCCAGTTTTGAGAAATAAAAAATTTTCCATGTAAATGGTAGTTTAGGGTGTAGGAATTTTTTTCAAAATCTTCGTGTCGCGTCCTTGAAAGATATTAAAACTTAAGCACCAACTTAGGTTTTTAACCGAGTTTTCGTTTTTGAGCTATGCTATTCACAGACCGACACACACAAAATGTACAGAGACCTTTTTCTCAAAATGCTTTTCTTTGGATTCAGAGGACCTCAGAGCATGTTTCCGGGGAAATCCCGACATGGAAACTTTGGATAGAATACAATACTTTCCCTACTCACTATACGTAGTAGAGAAAGTAAAAAGCTAACTATAAAATCCTCACTCAAAGGACGAGTGGTGAATATTTACCTGAGAAAGGAAAGCCAAGGCAGGGTATGCTGTCAGATATACTGAAATACAAACAGACTTTCCGATGTTTAACTCCAGCAGTTGAGGCAAATATTTGGACAGTATAACCTTCTTATTGAGTTACGTTATAGACTGCGGAAATAGCTTACACGAACGTCATGGCCTGCATCGGAACTTGCCTCAAAGGCGAGATTTGTTTTCCATAAACACCACTGGAGTAATGCAGAAAACGTTAAACCCACATCAAATGCTGATTGTAGTCACTTTATTAATGTAGTGGTTGTTCAATGCGAATTTCATTGTGCAGGGTACAAACAGAATTGTTTAAATCCTTTCAGCTCGTCATATAAATCAACATTGAATGCTTTAACGTTCTAAATTGGAACAAAGTAATTTTTGATGTATACAACATAATGCATTCATTTTCGTGAATTATCCCTTTTTATAAAAACAGGGGTTGTATGTTTGTAGTTCTTTTCATTGGAAGCAGGGAATTATATATGCTGTTTCAGCAGCAGGAAGCGCTTTTAGTGAATCTGTTTTCATGGCAAAACGCAGTGTGAGATAGACGCCCGCTCAAGGGTGGTGTATGTTTGTGTGTAGCTTGGTTGTATGTGGGTGTAAAGCACTTCATCCTTCCTATATTATTTCGGTCTCACATCTTTTATACAACATCCTTTAAAACACGTTCTCTTGAAATGTGATTTAAATTTGTTTCAGAATTCTGTTTGTAGGTAGGCATGTGTTTACTTGTTTGTCAACATTTCCCTACGTAGGTTCATCTATTTGATTTTCTATTAGCCTTTATTGCAGACAAATATTGGATTCGATCATTTCAATTTAAAATAACCTTCTTCTTCCTTTTCAAGTATTCATTGAAATTCATTAATCTCCCATACTTATTTTCTGGGCCAGTTCCTTTCTTATATCTTCACTTCTCTAAGAGATACTCCTTTTAACCTTCTCATGAATCACATTTCTGAGCTTTAAATTTTACTTTGCATTTTATCCAGCCATATACTAACGCTGATTTCGAAACTATGAGTTTGACCTGCTTTCTCATTGAGTCACCTAAATATCTATTAATACATCCATTTATTGCCTTGTATTTTATTACACTTTTATCTACATCTTGATTCAAATTATGGATTGACAGGTCACATCCCAGATACTTAAAATTATTCAGTTGTCCTATTATTTGATTTTTATAATTATTTTCGCTCTATTTCTTTGCCTTACTACTTGAGATTTTCATATTAAAGGCTTCTAAAGCCCTATTTAATTTTGTTAACTTTTCCTGAAGATCATTTTCAGCTTTAGCTAAAATACCTGATCTTCAGCAAACAGTATTGTGTTTATTATTTTTTTAAATGTGGTTTAATGTTTTAGGGTTCAATTTTTTCCTTTCTTAATAATTATATTTATGTATATATCAAGTAATATTGTTGATAATCCATACTCTCGTCTGAGACCTTGATTCACTTCAAAGGGAAAGGTTTTAACACCATATAAATTAATACTAATAACACATAAGAAGTTAAAGTCAAGAATCATAGGATACTCCTGGATCAGCGACAGGATAATAACACTAAATAACATTTTACAAAAGTTGTGTGTATGACTAACAACGGCACAGCTAAATGCCACCAATGCTACCAGTACTACCGATAACCCTACCATTTACTACGTCAACAAATACCTTACCAAAACTACCGAATCGTACTTTTTGTAGAGCACAATTCTATTCCAGACCATAGCGAGGGTGGAAAATAATCCTTCGTAAAGAAAAATTCTTATACACCAGTCGGGAGTTCAACCAGGAACCTCTAGATTTGAAAGCTTGTCCACTAACCACCAAACTAACGAGGCGGTCGGAACGTTACACTTATTTAAATCTGAAAGTTTATGACATGTACCAAAGATGATCATACATGTACATACATACAATTCATTTATGTAATCAGACCCTCATCCTAAGTCTTCCAATGTCTCTTCTTCCCTTTGGGTTGTGTATGCCGAAAACTTTAAGGGAATTTTTTCTCCTTCAAATAACGCTTTTGTTTGAATTTGTTTTTCTTTTAATGTCATGCCTAATTGAACAAGTGAATAAGTGAGTGAGTAGGTGAGACAATGAGACATTTGTGCAACTTTTTTAATATTGATTAATATCCTCACTTGTACTTGCTACATTTAAATAAAACTAATAGAATGCTATTTTATGCTGTAAATAAGATGTTTTAAAGCAATACGATTCCTCAAAATTTTACTTAGTTTTAATGGCAGATTGAGCGTATTTTAAGACGTACCCACGCAACACAAGCACTTCCAGGCGAATGGTGCTGAACCTGAGATTTGTTGAAGAAAAGTCGCAGGTTGTTGCATACATTTAACAGAGTGGAGTTATGGCATTCACGAAGCTCCTGACAATTAAACATATGTTAACCTATTTAAGGCTTAGTTGGTATGTTCATTTACTTCTGCTTTCTTCATATAATTTTGTTACCGATTTGAATATCAATTTAATTATGGAATGTGATCAGTTTTGATAGTCTGTGAAAATAGGGGGTGTCATCTTTATTATTGACTGTTGTTTCATCTATTTTGCCTATTTTACTCAAGTCTTCAATTGGTTTGTTTATCAACAGTGACATCGCATTCCTATCTAAGCTCTGGATTATAATTCGCACTTGTTTGATTATCTATTTTCTTCGTAACATCACAGGTAGTAGCGACAATTCATACAAAGGAAAAACAAACAAGCTACCAAAATATAACACACTCGTAATGTAATAAAAATTAGAATCACACATTTTCTGCTATGATGAAATTCAAATGAAATGTATTCAATATTCTGTCATTAACTTCAATGTAACTAGTGTGGCGATTTAGCCTATTCTAAGCGTTAATATAATCTGAAGATCTGATGTAGATAATACATAACCTGATTCTACATTTTCTATACACTTAAAAATTTGGCGTTGTTATACGAAATTCCATTCCCAAAGGGGTTCTGTATGGTAGACAGAAAGTAATGTATGCATGTGGTAAAACAGCACCTGTTCTTGGCAAAAGATATATAAAAAATGTACAAAGTTACACACTAAGAACCATCAATATTTCGGGTTTATCCCTTCACCGAAAGACTAGAAAAATTAAATATACATATTTTCATTTAAAGTTTCCGCAAAACATTTCGTTCAGGGAACGTTAATCGGAAACTAAACATTTTTTGCCGAATCTTTTGGGAATTTTGTTGATTCGAAAACGGAGGTGAGGCCAAATAGCAGATGCTAGCAGTCCGTGACAGGTAGCAGAGATAATATTTGTATAACTCTCAACATTTTGTTGCAGTTTGTTTTAACAGATCTCTACAAAATATTTTTCCCAGAGGAAACAATACACAGAACGGTTACAATATGATACTAATTTTTAATGTTTTATACTAGAGTAAAAAGACAGGCTAAATGGAGCCTACGGCTGTATTTCTGCAGTAACAACGGATAGACAGAAAACAAAGAAAAAACGCTTATTCAAACATATGCTCTAATTTAATGTCTGCTGAACGTAACCACAAAAGCAATAAGCATTAGCTTTCATACTTTTGGAGTTATCCTTATAGGTGTAATTTATTTTTCTCTCCTCATCTACACTAGGTTTTAAAATGCTTATTTCTCAGCATTTAGTGAGTCACGAAAGCACTAGTTATTGTAAATTTACCTAATTACTACTTCAATATGTTCGGTATTAAAGTTTGAAAATATATTTCTGAAATAGTTTAAGTATACAAATGTTACTAAGGAGAAATAAAAGTGAAAACTAGGAAAAACAAATACTTGCCCAAATTCAACTTTACAAATTTTTTTCTTCCAATATAAT
The DNA here is from genome assembly GCA_030765045.1 of Tenodera sinensis. Taxonomy (NCBI): domain Eukaryota; kingdom Metazoa; phylum Arthropoda; class Insecta; order Mantodea; family Mantidae; genus Tenodera; species Tenodera sinensis. The sequence continues at coordinate 94,191,418 of CM060963.1, read as the reverse complement.
TTCATATTTCGGGCTTTGAAAAAAAAAAGTCATTGATTATCTGTATGATTTATTGGCCAGTGCTCTGACTTCTAAAGTTCAAAGCACTTGGATTCACTTCCCAAAACTTTTATCCAATTATTATCATTAACTACTCTCTGAAAATAGGAAGTAAATATGAGTGCATTTCAGTAAAAAAATGAATAAAACCAACAATGGTGTAGAACTTATCTTAGTTCAGATAAAGCGCCACTTAAGCACTTGTTACCATTTCTCGTGAAGACAGTCCAATCCACATTCAAAAGAAGAGAGCTTTTCTGAATCTTCAATTTTTTGTTGATAGGAATAATATTAGAATAAAATTAATTATTTAGTAATTAAAGTTAATTCATAATAAGTATGCCTGTTAGAGGGAAGTTTTGAGAACGCTCAATAAATTGTTCATTGGCAACAAGAATAAGTTATTTCTCACCTCTTAGAACTACATTTTTAGAAAAATCTGTGGTGGATGGAAGTGCTATTTCACTGGTCTGAATACCTTGGAAATGCATAAGTTGGTTCTCGTCTCACCAGAGTTTCTTCCTGCAGTTTTGTAAAACGTCTTTACAATAAACACATGCTATTCCAATGTTAGTATGACCATTCTGAAATCTGAAATTAGACATCATGAGTGAGTTATGACCTTTTTAGATACCAAAGTGTGATGATACACTTAGAACAACCTGTGGTACGGATTGTTTACATTTCAGTTTGCATTGCAAACATAATTTTCAGAGCGACCATAGAAAACAATACCACAAGGAGCATCCTGACGGCATACGAGTAAATCATAATAGAAAAGCACATTCTAACATCTATTTTGCGCCACCATTAACTCGGCGTTAGAGGAAGAAAAATTAATATAAGAAATGCAGTTATTTACATGCAATTTTTGGTACAGTATAACGCTAATTTCATCCAGTTTCCAAATTTGCAAGATTAAAGTTGAGTTACTTTATTTTACGTATTTCTTTCAAAATACTATGGCGCCGCCGCCTGTCCATCAAGAAGACGCTCGAAGTCAAGCTACCTCACACCACTTGGTGGTCGCGTGCCTCAAATGTGTGTAGTAGTGTTCAACGCCCGCTTTTACTGCTACGGCACCGCAGGCGGTGACACTGATGATACATGGAATGAAGATGGAGCACCGGTGGAATGAGATGGCGGGGAAAACCGGAGCACCCGGAGAAAACCCGCCCTGACGCCGCTTCGTCCACCACGAATACCACATGCGGGTCCTTGGGATCGAACCCGGGCCACCTAGGTGGTAGGCGAGGGCGCTAACCGCTCGGCCACGCCGCGTGCCTCAAAGCAGCTCTGTTAGATATGTTGAGTGCCGGCTTGTCGATGAGAAGTTCGAGAATATGTGAATTTCTAGAAAAATCCGCACCACATCATTTTCACCTATGTCAGCGAATGCGACGGCGAGAGGAGTTTTTCGGAGTCGTAAAATGTTGAACGAGATAGCTGTTAGCAGTTTTGTGTGTGTGTATCTGTGTTTATAGTCAGTGTTGAGAGAAATTTGAGGTATCATCAGACACAGTTTTGGACACCTGATCGTCGCGTTGGAGTAGCTGTAGAGTTGGAAAAATTTTAGTGAGTGATCCGTCGGAGTTGTTTATGTAAACAGTCGACTAGTGTTGTGTCAAGGTTACGAGAAGACAGAACAGCTGTCAGTAACAAGTTCACGACGAATTGTAAATTGTGTTAACGATAAAACAAGGATGATTGCGCTTTTGGGTTTCAGATTTAGAAGAGAAATAAAGTGACAGAAAAAGTAACTGGACTTTGCCATTTGTCACAATAGATACACTATCTCAACATAGTAGTTATTACATCCGCATGTTTTTTACCTATTACTAGTTTTAAAGAAAAGCAAGAAGGAAAGTTATAAACTGACGAACATGATACAGTTTTACTTGCACTCTAGGGTGCTTTTCACTTGTCATAAAGCGACATCTTTAGTTCATAGAATAATGTAAAATAAACGTTTGTCAGAAGTATGTCAGAAAGGGTTTCTCTAACAACGCAATTACTCTCTGATACTTACCTTTGTCTCTTTGTCTCGCTGTTCCTTTTTGTGAAGTCTACGTTAAACATTGAAGATCGTCGCCCTTTTTTATTCCCATCTTTGTTCAGTTCCCGTTTTGCAGCAAAGGACATAATTAGTGTTTCTTTAAGAACTAACAGAGATGCCGATAGAAAACAAAAGAAGTTCTTTGCAATATTAACAGGAGACTCCTGGGACTTTACTTTCTGCTTTTATTTCGGTTTTCAAAAGTAATTTCACGCTCAGATTGGTGTCGCGTTACTCCAGGTGATTCTGTCATGAATTCGGTTTAATACGGCTGCACAGCTGCAAGGATTTACACGCTTGGGAGTGTTCCATATTAAACACACGTACTGAGTAACTGAATTTGTCTTGGTTAATTGGTTTCGAGGGCAGTTCAGCTTTGTAGTTTTTATTCATTGCTTGTGGACAGAAATGAATGAGTTATTAAATATTCCTTCTGTAGCGTTTGATTCTGATGCGACGCCCAGGTATGCTCTTGTGAGTTTATTTTTTGAACATTAACATCTAAGATCATATTGGAGACTTTGCCTTTGAAAACATTGTGTATCTGCGATGGTCTTCATCATTTTACTATTACATATCTGTATAAATACAGTCCAAAGTAACCAGACCTAAACATTAAATTCACTCTCTCTGTCTCTCTCTCTCTCTCACACACACACACACACACAATTTACACTTTCAGTCTTACTTCTAGACTCCAGGGATGACGGGAAATAATCTTGGCTAAGAAAATATTTCCATCCTCCAACCAGGAATCCGATCCGGGGCCATTGATTTGGAACTTAGCATGCCAACCACTAGACCACAGACCTAACCTGCGTCAAATTGATTTATTTTACTACCCCCTTCTTTTCTTTCTCTGATATTTACAGTTACGGACACAAGTATTAGAACAGGGCAATTTTGACAGGGTATGTTGGTGTGCGTTTGTAAATAACGAGCTAAAAAAATCGAACACTGTGATATATCTATATTTATTATGCTAAATTATAATTAAATAAACTTAAACGTAGCTCTCATTTTTTAAGATTTGCAAACAAAAAATATTTTTGTGTCCTTTTCTTGCAATAACTGAAGATAATATTTTGCGCATCAAGTAAATGTATTTTTTTTAATTCTGAGGTGATATTTTCCATTGCTGTAAAAGAACTTCCTTCGGATTGTGACGGTTCTACGTCACTAAAATCATAATATGATCTGTTCACTCATGCCGGCATGAAGTTCCGTTGTTGGCCGCTCTTGTAGGTGAGAGCAGCACCTTAAGGGCGAAGTTTTGTCATAACATCATGCCATCACTGTGGTGAATTTTCATTGGTCTACTCAAGGTTACCCGGTGTCTGGCATCACTATTACTTTCTCTACTACGTGTAAGAAGGGAAAGTATTGTATTTGACCCAAAAATTCGATGTCGAGATTTCACTGCAAATATATGTTTTGAGGACCCCTGAATCCAGAAAAAAAACGACACAAAGATTTTGAAGAATATTACTCCATATTATGCTACCCTTTATATGCAAAATTCTTTGAAAATTTGATTATCTAAAAATGGCTCTAACGATTTTGATTAAAATGCCATATGTTTGAGATGTTTTTATGGCAAATGAAATGTATGTTTTCAATTTTCTCACTACAGCCCATGTAGTCCTGTTTACTCTTGATGACTTCTGCATAACTGGTAAACCATAAGAGATAAAACCAAATCTTACTATGTTAAAAATGCAGATCTCGTTAAGACATAGATTTTTGTTCAAATTTATGTTTTGTGGAGCGAACCATTTCGGAGATATTGCTTGTTATTTGCGCGAGTTCTGCAATACTTATACTTTTCTCAACTGGAAGGTTGATATTCACTTTTTTGTCTTGGCCGCGTAAAGAGAACGGAATTTCAAAGCTTACATTTAGCGACCAGCTTTAAAAGATTTGAGTATCGGTCAAAGCCTACTACTCCCATGTTTCCCTTGCACCTACAAGAAAATTAACAGTACAAATGTTTACCTAGAGTAACGCGAATAAGATAGAGGGATAAGTTATCGTAAGAATAGTACAAGAGTAGAGAAAGTCATGTGAGTGAACACATCAGATTATTTCATATAGGCTCTGAATTTCCTTTGTTAGATGACTTGGATATCCTTTTATTTGCATTATAAACCATAATTTATTTCAGAAAACCCTATAAAAACAAACTAATAATCAGCCTAGTAATAATAATAATAATAATATTAATAATATTAATAATAATAATAATAATAATAATAATAATAATAATAATAATAATAATAATAATAATAATAATAATAATAATAATAATAATAATAATAATAATAATAATAATAATAATAATAATAATAATAATAATAATAATAATAATAATAATAATAATAATAATAATAATAATAATAATAATAATAATAATAATAATAATAATAATAATAATGATAACTATTAATCAGCCTTAGACCCTTGTTTCAATATGCAACACACAATCGCTGATTTTCATGATGAAGCTGAGATTATGAGCCAAGAATAATTTCAGAATATAGATGGTAGTTGTAGTAATAATGGTAGAAGTTAACATTTTCCCAAACATATCTCGTATAACATACCAAATGCTACACCTCCGGTACAATAATTACATTCACAGAAGCAAGCTTAAAGTTGGTGGATTATTTCGCAAAAGCGCATTACAGCAAGCGCGCAATGGAAAGATAATCGTGGTACGTGAGCACTGCTGTACAGATGTGCAAGAATATGTGTATGTGTGCATGTGTGTGTGTGTGTGCGTGTGTGTGTGTGTGTGTGTGTGTGTGTGTGTGTGTGTGTGTGTGTGTGTGTCCCTCTGGTGTGAAACACAGACAGAGAGGAAGAGAGAAATACCCAATTAGCAAAGATGAACCTAAGTAAATTAGCAAATATAATTAAAACAAAATTAAATGAAGAGGGAAAAGAAAGACTTAAGCTAAGAGAATTAAGTTTCTTTCCATTAGCCATTAACCTTTCCCTTTTAAATTTAAATTTTCCGTGTATTATCTGGTGTGTTAATTGCACGCTAATATCTGACTTTCTGTATATACAGAACTGTGCTGCTTGTATTACGAAGAATAAAAGTTGCACCCAAAACAACATACCCATATACTCATAGGAAAAATACTAATTTTATGTAAAATGAGGCGTTTGGCGTCCACGGGAATGATGTCGAATTGACTAACCTCGCTCGCAACAGTCTAGCCCAGGCAAGCACGAAGGATAATGAACTAATGACATTTGTAGCGGCGTGGGATAATGCTGGCTCGAGTTTCACTGCTTCTCTTCTTCTCATCGTCATTGTTGCCTAAAATGTCTAATTTGCCTAGCTACTCTTATCTCGGGTTGGGTAATGAGAGATGAATAAAGTCACGTCGTACTGTTTCTCTGGATATATTCAAGTTAAATAAACAACACTAATGAAGCTGTTATCCAGTTACATATTATACTCGTCTAAACCACTTTACAGTTCCCCAATTATATAATAATTTCTCTTTAACTCCTCACTAATTTATCAATACACAGGTTTACATCTGCGGCGGCACTACGATTCGTCACCAATATTGGGTTTGCTAAGCGAATTTAGCTTGTATCTTATCTTTCGGAGCTTTTTAGGCTTTTAGAGTATGATTATATTTTTTAATAGTGTAAAGTTTTACCTTTTTAGTGTTTTGACTACTTAGTATTTCGGCTTTCACCTGCAAACATTCACTTTTTAACTGTAAAGCTTAGAAATGTTTGAGTTTTTCTATTTTTATCTTTTGATTTCAGGCTCAAATGACCTAGTTGTCTACAGGCCCTTAAACCTCACTCACAGATTCACTCACTCACTCACTTACTCACTCACACTCACTATCACTCATTCTGAGTTTACATACTTCCCACTCGCACAGACCAATTTGTGCTGGACCATAATTAGACGATTTTTTCTGAATTGTCCATTGTACCACACGTGTGCTAATTTTCCCTGCAGTGTATAACGTGTTGGGTACCGTTTTTGGGTCTAGGACAATAAAATAATTCATGTTCTTTCTCTGGTAAAACCTTAGTACAATGGGAATTTAAAATTAGATACCGATTTAAAATTAGAGATTTCACCGGAAATACATCTTTTGAGACCCCTGAATTAAGAAAGAATATCTTTAGAGAAAGCTCTACGTCAGTGAACAGCATAACTCAAAAATGAGATTTCTGTTAAATATCAAACTTGGTACTTAAGTTCCTCCTCCAAGGACGCGACACAAAAATAATTAGAAAACGTCACACACCAGACTATCCTCTACACGAAAGATTTTTCGATCTTTTTTATTTGCTCGAAATGGCTCTAATGATTTTGACTAAAATACCATATGTTTAAGATATGTTCATCTTACATTTTCTGGAATTGTTCTCAGAATGTTTCTTCATTCTGGATAACCGTAAGCGATAGACAAAATCTTGCTACACAAAAATGCAGATCTCATTAAAGCACACAATTTAGGTCAAACGCATTTTTTGTGAGTGAACCATTTCCGAGATATTCGTTATATGTTTGAATTTTTCAACACTTCTATTTTCCTCAAATGCGAAGTCATTCATTTTTCCTTTAGCAATACTAAGAGAATGGAATTTCAAAACCGTACAGAACGAACAGCTTTTAAAAGGTTTGACTCACTTAAAGCCCACTGTTTTTCCATATTTCCTTTACACCTACAAGAAATTAGGAATAAGGTAATTTCTGTAAATGTTTATCTCGATGAAGTAGAGGAATAATCGTTTGTAGGAATAGTTTGTACAAGAATTGAGGAAGTCATGTGAGTAAAACTTTTTTTTTTTTTTTTCAGAATGATTGTTCGGAGAGCTCCGTTAACTAGCGTTTCATAATATCTAGTATACTTCAGAGTTAATATCTAAGATTGTTTATGCCTAGACCAAAAACAACCACGTGGAATTTTATTACAAACTTAGAAAGGTGAATTTTTCAATCCTGAGACATCTTTTCAACTTGCCGCTTACGCTTGCTGATTAAGACTTAGCAAATATGAATTACAGTTATATAGAAACTGTACCTGTGTTATCAAATTGAGCTGCTTATATTTTGTGTCCTGAATTTATTGCACTTTGCATGCTGATTCAGACGTGGAATCATGAGTTAGCTTTACCTAATTGTATGTTTAGCGATCTATTGCTTCAGGAAGGAAACATTTATTTTTTCCACAGTATTTGGTAATATTGATGAAGTAAACACTTTGAGTAGTGCGGAAATACACACGTGTTAAGTTAATCAAAAACTTTGAAGCAGTCGGGGTCTCTGGCCGCGGTTAATCAGCTCTGGGTGTATCTCAGGGTGTACAGGTGCAGAGGAAATTCAACTGTTTGCTTTTAACTAGCCCTCTAAATTGCATTAACAACGAGCGGGATGACTCAGGCGGTAACGTCTATGACTCGCATTAGGGAGGTCGCGGGTTCGATCCCCATGGCCGTGCACTTTGACATGGGTTTTTCCATGGTTTCCCCATGTTACTTAGGCGAGTGCTGGGGTGTATTATTTCATACCATGGTTTCATTTCCATCATTTCCCTTCATTCCATTTCCTCACCATCTTTCAGGTGTTTATTTCAGGCGTGTAGTGTTGGCAGTGCCGGGCACATGGCGCGGATGATTGCGCATGGTAACTGCTGTTCTCGGCACTTGTGGCGTTTGTTCGGCCTTGTCCTCTATCCTCGTGGGACGCTCAGTGCGAGACCGGAACAGCGGTGTGATGGCTGTTTGGCGGGGTCTGGCACCGGGATGAAGAGATTCCAGCACTTGTTAGGGACTTCCACGCCCCTCTGTGGCCTGTCTGGCTGCGACCCTGAGTGACACCTTCAGCTCCCACATTTCATCCCTGCCTCCTGGGGGTGGTAGATCTGTGTAGATCGAACAGAGTGAGATATCCCCTCTCTATCTGTACCCTTTACTTTTACCCTTTAAATTGCATTGACAATTTAAATTATTTTATTTTGTAATACTTTAAGCTTGAAAATAACACTAATTTATGTATTACTCCTCGATACTTTCGCTTTTCCACAAACCTTAGGCAGTTATGTCCTCTTACTTCACTAATTCAAAATTTCGAATGTTCGTCTACTCGGGAAAAATTAGTTTTAAGAGCTGGAATCAGGACTGAAAAATTCAATGACATAGCCCGGATTTGAACCACGTATACTCCATGACCAATTTGCCAGTACGACACTAAATTTCCCAGCCGATTCGTACCTTCCCGGTTAGACCACAAGGGAATCTCACATTAGCCCCAAGGGCGACTTACAATAGCAAGTACCTTATGTGACCTTTAGATGGTAATTATTATTTATTTATGCCAACAAACTTAATGCTGGTGTTTTCAAACTCACAAGCCGTGTGTGGGTAATGTCTCCTCGACGGAAAACTACCGGAAGAACAATTTGGTTTCCGGAAAGGAAGATCCACCATATATGTCATTAGATGTCTGTAGGAAGAAATCCAAGAAGCGCTTAAGCATCCAAGAGGAAAGATTCACTTTGTCTCTGTGGATAATAGTAAAGCCTTTGATCTGATTAACAGGTAAAACGTCATCAATAAACTGGGAAGTCTCCTGGGAGAAGAACGCTACCTCACAAGAATAGTAAATAATATATTGGCATGTAAATATGTCCTTATAGAAAACCAGATTGAGACATCTCTACCGATAACGCAACTCAGCGGAGTCCTTCAGGGGGACCCAATGAGTCCATTGCTATTTAACATCGCCACAATGGATGTTGCGCAAGCCACCATGACAGACGACCTACGAGGATGACATGGTACTTGTATCAACTTCACCTGGACAACTGCAGCTCGCGTGTAGCAAACTAGAAGTCTGGGCAAATGAAAATGTCCTCCACATAAATGAAAGCAAAAAATGTCGATGGTTTTCAAAAAAGGAAGACGAACCACACCGAGAGATGATATCTATATCAACAATAAGAAGCTACAACGAGTAAACCACTTCAAGTATCTGGGGGATACCTTTCAGACGCGAGGAATGATTTTCAGCAAACGCATCAGCAATACTAGCTACGAATGACATCAACCTCATACACAGACTCTCCATGAATACAGCGCTGGCGCTCCTTAATGCGAAGATCACAACGATCGTCACATATGGATTAGACACCATATGGACACATTCTGAAATAATAATTGTGTAACTGTTATGAGGATTATTGGTCATGACCAAAAATTGGCTATTTTAGATTGAACACGTACTTTATGATCTATGTTGACATCTCAGCTTTGTTAATACCAGAGGGAGAGAGACGCTGTTTATTCCGTCCTTGGCAAGAGCAGAGTAGGATGTGTCGGTCAGATTTTATTAAAACAGAAGATTCACGAAATATAAAGCTTAACTAATGGTGCCCTTATAAAGGGAAACGTAAAATGTCAGACTTTCAGAGCTGTGAGGATTCACCAAATGACGGAAAGTAAGAATATGATCAGAAACTGAAAATATATAAATAGGTTACCTATTACAGGAGCCAGAAAACCTCAGTCTCCCAGTTTTCCTTCAGCCACTAACACGCCCACTATATCTGTCAGCTCCAGAATTTACTGCTCAGCGTGGAAGAGAAACAAACGAGTTTTCAGTGCCAATTAATTTAGAACGTTTTCTTTAAAGCACCCATATAATTACTTTGTTGGTTATTGTTACTATTTACCGCGGCAAATGTCCAAGTAGGCAAACAAGAGTTTTGAGCATTAACTTGTGATACAGCAAATAAAGTAAAGGACCATATCATGAGTTCCATAATGAGATAAACAGTCATTATATGAAAGAATCCAATCAAATCATACGAAAACCTGTAGATTAATATAGTTGACTATTCTAAAGTTCTGCTTTCGGTAGATCTCTGAAGATGATGGGAACCAATTCTTACCAGGACACCATAATATTTCGCTGCTCTAACACTTTGGCGTAAACCTTAAAAGTGCAAACATTCACGAATCTAGTAAGAAATGGTGAAAATGCAATGCCAATGTAATGTGTCAAATTCACATGGCTTCTACCAATTCAACAACATAGCGTATGGCTCCACGGTAAGTGAGAGGTTCGCATTCGGAAGTTCAGGTTTCGATTCCCAAAGTCGACATTCTTGACTATGTGTTTTTTCGGGGGTTTCCGGGTAAATATTAAGGATTTTTATACCCCCAAATTTCTTCCCTTCCATTTCATTTCACCTTCATTTTAAACCGATGTTTTAGGGTTGCAAGTGTTAGCGATTGACTAGTTTGGCGTTGATGTGTAATGATTTTGCGAACTGTAACTGCTGTTCTTGGCGCACAGATGGCGTACTAGTCGCGTGCACTGGTGGCTGCTTGGCGATCCCTGGTGTCGAGATGAATCTCCAACACACGTTAGGGACCCTCACGCTGGCTTGCGCTACTCGCCCGGGTTTCAACACGCCCGTAGAGCGCTCTCAATTCATCTCTTCTGACGTACAATAGCCTTAGCAGTTGGATCAGTGGAATACTCTCCATGAATATTCCGCTTCTAGCTTTTTCTTCAACAACTTATTCTTACAAAAGTTAATCGAGATAAAAATTTGTACACATAATTTATTGCGGAAGTAGGAAAACACCGTAGGATATAATGATGGTCAGATCTTTCAAGAATTGATCACTCTGAGATGATTTTGATTTTCATGACATTGCCAGGGGAAAAATGATAACTTCCTAACTATATATATATAAGTATTTGAAAATTCAATAGTAAGAAATATCTTGGGAATAGTTTTCCAAAAATGTTTCATGAAAAGAGTAATTTAGTTAGAAAGGATTTTCTTGAAAATCTTTGTCTTGTATTCTTGAAATAAGCAGATCTTGAACACCAGGTTCGGTATTGAACCATGTTTCTTTTTGAGCTACGCTGTTCATACATACACACAAACACCAACGGTCACATCTTTCTCAAAAATGCTTTTATTAAACCATACAGTTTCAAAAAGTATGTTTCCAACGAAATCTCGACATCAATTTTTATGGAATACAACATTTCCTGTTGCGCCCGCAGTATACGACCAAATTGGAGCTACAAAGGTTAAACAGATGAACTTTAACATTGCCATTGCCAGTTTCTCAGGGCGTAACCCTTTCTGAATGGTAAAGCAACCTTGCTGCAAGAAATGAAATGTCGACGTACTCTCCATGGCCTTCTCTGTTAATTGCTTTTGTAAGTCACCAAATCCAAATTATCTTATGCAACTGGTGTTAGATCTTGTGATCTTCCTATACTGCGATATATTTGCTTATATAATCTAGCCTGAGGTGAAAATTTGTCTTCATGGTAGTGACTTCAGGAAGTTTGACACGCTGAAGAACAGAAGACACTGTGTTATTCCAATGCTGCTGTATAAATGGAGTTTGACTCTCAAATAAGAACAGGATACAAACAGGATGTAGAAGAGATCAAAAGAAACTTTGGCTCACAAGAACAATAGATATATGATATTTACAAGAGAAAAGAATTTATGAGATTGACCATGGAGATCGAAAGGCGCCCTTCATACACCCACTGCTACGCTTTTGTATTGAACGATGAAATAAATTTAGGATCCGTGCTTCTGACCAAAGACGATGGGGAGGGAAGAAACTCAAAGGAAAACGCAATGGGTAAGACGACTCCGGCAGGAGGGTTTAAAACCGAAGCAAATTTAACGAGAAAAGTCGCAGTCGTGGGGAAACCGAAGTCCTCTGCATATCAAATCATGCACATGGTGAAGAGAGCGGTGAATTCTGCAAGGGTGTACAACAGAATGGCCATCTAACGGGACCTATTTGTTCTTCTACACTATGTGAGGCATTTCTTCTCCCTGTGTGTGTGTGTGTGTGTGTGTGTGTGTGTGTGTGTGTGTGTGTGTGTGTGTGTGTGTGTGTGTGTGTGTTTGTGTGTTTATGTAAACAGCATAAATAAAAAACGAGAATTCGATTATATGTAAAACTTGGTATTAAGTTCATGGATACGATACGAAGATTGTCAAGAAAATTTCATATATTCCCTTTACATGGAAGGGACATGAAAAATTTACGAAAATTTTGGTTTTACCAAAAATTACTAACATGCCTATTTTCATGACAAATAAAATATATAACTGAGTAAATTGCAGTAATTTAATCTTCCAGTAATGTTAGCCCCTGTAACAGGACCGATCATTCCGCTTAGTTACGCATGTAGTTATATTAGTCTAGAAATTCCATACCCTGAAACAATTGGGAAACAACTGAAAATCAACTTTAAAACAATTATGAGTAATTGAACAGTTGACATATTAATAACAGATGTTTAGTAAATGGCTAATGCCACCATATAGCTATTTAATGCAAATTATGTTCTAAATATATATAGTTTTACACCAAAATGTAGAGAAGTAAGCTAAGTTTAAACTTATCTAAACTTAATCTCTCTGTTATAATGCACAAGAAGTTGGCAAAAATTCTGTTTTCAAGCACATTAACTGGAGGTATTTTCATCTACCACTTAATGTTTGCCAGTTAAACATATTAATTTCATTCTGAATGAAGAGCACTTTTCAGGATATTCCCAGAAAATTCAAGATATTAACTTTATTTGTCATGCAAATAATCGGTATTCTAATCAAAATCCTTAGTCATTTTTTCAGAAAATCAAAACTTATGAAATATACCCTAAGTAAAGAATAGTTTGGGGTGGAAGGATTGTCTTGAAAATATTCTTGTCGAATCTTTGGGTACTGTACTTGAATACCAAGTTAGGTATTTATACGACATTTAGTTTTTGAGTTATTGTTCACACGCATGCGCACGCTACTTTAAAAATGTTTTTATTTTGGATACAGGGAGTATCGAAACATGTATTTCTGAAATCCCAGTATCGAATTTTTGGCTGGAATGCAATACCTTCTGTACCTATTATGTACAAAGAGTTCCGAAGAAAATCTCACTGCACCTTGCGTCTATGCCACATTATATTTTATCTTTGTACCAGAGCGAATAGAAAGAGGAAGTGTGATCACTCCACTGCGCTTCCATATGATTATACAAGAGCTACCTGGTGCCTCCGTCAGGTGGCAGCAAAGTCGTTAGTGTGGCTATTTACAGCGCTTTTCGCTGGGCATTACATTGGAGTATTGTTGTGTATGGTTGCACTGTTTGTTACAGTGCGATGAATTGTGGTTAATTTTTATGAAACTGTGAATTAATAGAAATAATCGACATGCCTATGTGTTTCGTGCCTTGTTGTAGATCTGGATATGACAAATCTAAGGATAAACATTTCTTTACACCTCCAAAAGATAAACTACTGCTTTCTAAATGAGAGAGGGCTATGCCTAGAAAGCACAAGTGCCTTTCTTCTAATATTTACGAGTGTGATTCACATTTTTCATAAGAACTTTTGATAAAGGTACACAAGTTTATAGTTAATGGAGAAAATATTGAAATTGCAAGGCAAAGATGGAAGTTAATGCCTCATGCAGTTCCACATCGTTTTCCTAATCTTCCTAAAAGCTTATCACGGCCGATAGACTCCCGTAAACCTCCTTCACAGCGATTATCAAAAGGGGTTGGAAGAAATACCAATTTAGAAGACAGTGGGAATCATGCAGAAGGCCTTTGAAATACGAATGTTAATCTTCCCCTCGCAGGGGATACCAGTAGATATTTTAGTAACAAAGTAGGCCTATTAAAGAAAAGGTTAAAGAAACAACAGCGTAATATAATTAGACTAAAATGCCAAGTGAAAGTAGCCAATGCAAAGTTTCAAGTACTTGAAAGTAAAGTAAATGGAAGTAGTAGCAATACCAATGAATCTGATGGAACAAAATGCCTAAGTAAAAAACAAAAAATTGTTCTTGATACAATTTTGAAAATATCAAAGGCGACTAAAAAGAAAGGTATGAGACATAATGAGATATATTTCGACCATCATCCATCTACAATGGATTTTCTCCAGTTGCATATGTTACAGTCAATTATGTTCCAAACAAATCATATATCGTCTGAAGGCAATTGTGAGTATAGGCAAGAGCTGCCTTTAACATCATTCGTTAGTCAAATGAAGTTATTAGCAAAGGAAATAGTGAGCCATAATAGTGGAATTACAAGAAATATAGAGAGCAAAATTAAGGACGAAATTGAGATTGAGGAACCTGATATACGAGAATGGGAAAAGAATGTACCTGAAATTACTCAGAAAGATATGGCTAAAGAATGTCTGGTATATCACTTGAGTGGGTATATACACACAATTGTTCAAAGCATGTGTTAATTTACTCCATGGCAAGTGTGCAGATTTTCCCTCCGTATCACTTTTAACTACAAATAAAGACCACAAAACTGGTATAGACAATTTATGCCTTACTTACCCCTCTAAATCTGTATATGGCATTCTTTCGCAAGTAGAGAGGGTTTTAGCAGAGAAACTTTCAAATGAAAGTAACTTGTGTGGGGCGATATAGTTTTCGATTGTTGTCACAGTGTTAACCAAATTAGTGTTGCTTCTGGAATTGGATGTTGTAAGGAACATTTACTGGATCTTGTCCCCAAACTAATTCTGCATTAGATGAATTGTCGCTTCTTTTTCCAAACTAAGGAAATAAGAAAGGAATTACAATCATCAAAGGCTGCAAAATCATCTCGGAAATTGTCGAAAGTTACTAACAGCTGATTTCAACATTGGTGAGTACATTTTTATCTGTAGAACAAAATACAAGTAGCTTGCACTATTTTTGCAGCAAAGTTAAGCTTTCATTCACAGGAAATTACATTTTACTTTATTCCTTTAATGCCATTTTGCATTCTAGTGTTAATATTACTGTCTTGGATTTCTCTGAATGGCTGTCAGAATATGTATGCGTGAGTTAGTCATTGTTAAACGACATTATTGTTCTGCTTTGCTACTTTTCCAGTGAATCTCCTTTCGGTCTGGGTGACTCAGTTGGTTAGACACGGGCCTACTAATTCCAAGGTCGCGGGTTCAAATCCGGCCCAGACCGATGGTTTTTAAGTGTGCTTAAAAATGACAGCTCCATGTCAGTAGATTTACTGGCATGTAAAAGAATTCCTGTGGAACAAAATTCCGGCTCACCGGCGACGCTGATGTGATCCCGGCAATTGACAGAGTCGTTAAACAACGATTTAAAAAAATGAATCTCCTGCTAAATGCTAGTGTTTGTATTAGCATTGTACCGCACTACCAATTGCGCTGACATCTGTGCGGCGGAACACATGAGCTACAGCAGTGATCGCACTTTTTCTATTCGCTCTGTTTGTACCAAGCCATGGCTATTTCATTGGTTGTTTTAGGCCACGGTGCAAGGTTGTGCCACTGCTTCTGGTAAACAGTTACGCCAAAATCACAACAAAATTTACAAAATGGCGTAGAAACGAAATATATGTTCACACTCTGGACGTATTGTCTAAAAGAAGAAAAAGGCAGAATGAGTAATTCCGTTTGTCATACAACTTCTTATCATGATTGGTAGGTATACTTTATCGGCTAGTACAGGACATGTATTTGAAGGGGTTAAAACCTAAGAGGAAAACTTGATGAGCGTCCAGGTTAGCGGTGAAGCTTACAACGCAGAAGACTCCAGTACATGATACAAAATCTGCTCAAGATTTTCTTTGGCGCTCTTTTGCCTGGCAAAGAAGGTAAAAGGTATACCTTTGGAATATTTTATTCTTTAGTCGTAGTAGATCGCCACGTTTCTACTAGATGCATATGGTCAAATGTATTGAGGTTTAAACCAATTCTTAAACTTCAGAAAAAGTAATCATTGTTCTTGTTTGCAATAAAGAATTTAGTGCAATATATTTGCATTTGCTTTAAATGAGCCGACATACTGGCTGTTTATAAACGCTGGCGGTTTTATACCATCCCTACTTCGAGTCTTGCAGATAGGGAAACTGTATGGTGACACTGCTTTAATAGAACAGGCATTCACTAAACTATAGGCAAACCAAAGAACAAAACAGGGAGATGGGTTTAACACTCTCCCTTCCGGCCATAAATCAAATATAACTGAGTTTACTGGCCGACCCAGCTAAGATGCATATCGGTGATCATTGGAACCACAGGCTGCTTGCTATGTTGACCTCCGTGCAAATAGAGCGACAGCAACGCCACATCCACTGCATCGGGTAGTAATTCTACAGTTCGGTACTGTCTGCTTTCATATTTTACGCACTCTTTTCCCACTCTCAGCAGTAATTTTAGTGTGTTCCCGTAGATTCAGTACAATATGATGTTCTCTAAAAGCGATGGTCACGAATTTGAAGAACCGATTTCCAAAAAAGTTTCTTAAGAGTGTTTGGGAAAATAAAGCAGATTAGTGGTACTAAATAACCAACTCAATGTTTAGTTCAGTATCTTTTAGAAAATCCCCCAAACAAAAAAGTATTGTGTCAAATGACACCCTATTTTTCTTCTAAACTGAATTCCCTCTATTTTATCGTCTATACAATTTACAACTCTCTGTGACCTTGCAACACACAGCTGTTCTGTCCGATCGTAACCTTCTTTATCTTTCAACTCTCTCTGTCTCACAAACAGCTGGCTTCGACGATACACTCACTAAACATTTTCTCAATACTCAACTTGAAAAATGATTCAGCATTTGAAAATTAACCAACTCTCCTCCGTCTGTGCACTCCCACTTTTATGAGCCAGGTGAAGTCCGGCGAATTCTTTGGAAAATACACCTTTACTCAAAACTTCTCGTAAAGAGCCCGCCGGCATGTGAATATCTCCTAGATTTGTCTGGAAACGCTTTGTTCTGCCGCACTCATAGTTGTCTTTGTATTGACCGCTCCAGTGTCACCTATTTACAAGCAGCCGTCGTCACAGTATACTTTGCATGAAAATATTGTGGTTATTTTTTATTTTCTCAGGTTTAGGATAAAATTCTTTGCTTTAAGATATTTGTGTGACAAATTATATATTTTGAATTTTCTGGAGATAGCCTATGAAGTCTGTTGATTGCGATTGAATATTTTAGAATGTTGTGAAGCCTGAAAACCGTAAGAGAGAGGGAGAGAGAAGGGGGGAGGGGAAGGGGAACATTTACTACAAAAAGAAAATAGTTCTCGTTAAAACATAACTGTTTGATTGCGGTATGTATCATTTCCGAAGTAATCTTTGTTATCGATTTGAACTTTGCAACACACTATATTTATTTTTAAGTACTAAGTGGATATTCATCTCTTTTTCTTGAGGGCATGCAAAGAGTGGAATTTCAAATTCATCATACGGCAAATCACTTTTCAAAAATTTGACTATTGCTGGACTGCTGTAACAGCTACAACAAAATGTGCAATAGATGCATTTCTGGAAATGACAATCTCAATTATCAACTAGATAGAAGAGATAACTATTTATTAACGAAATAGCTGTCCAAAAGTTAATATGACCACATGGATCCAGAACGCTTAGGGCATCACACAAATCTTTAATATTATTTACAATGATTTCTAAGATAACTATGTCCTAGCTATTTTTATTAAAGTTTTTATATTTTTGCAGAGCTTGTTTTCTAATAATTATCATATGCATTGTGACATGTGACAAGTCTGATTACCTTTTATGTCAATTTAGTTGTTCATAAAACTGTTAGCGTAGCGCTAAGCCTATTATAGGTCACAATTCACAACTGTTCTGTTGTATCTAACACAACTGACAATTTGTGACCTTGGAATTCTCAGCTGTTCTGTTCTTGACATTCTTACAATTGCACTGTTCACAACTCGGACGATAAACTAACTCCTTGATCAGTGCCGAATGCTTATGTAGTCTGAATTACTGGCGACTTTTCTGGAAATCGAAGTTTCTCGAAACTTCTGTCATACAGAAGCTCTCACGTCGAACGGTTCTAGAAATACGTGCAACACCATTCGTTTATTGTTGTGTAATGTTTAAGGCCAGCACTTACCAAGAGAGTGGTACGATATAGCTAGGCATATACTTAATCCTTTGCGCGTGGCCACTGGAACGGAACAATGTTCATATTCTTTCTTCAAGTATAAATGGAGATACAATATTTGTATAAAATGTCTTAGGATCTAAGTGGGAATCTGTTTTAATTTCTGGAATTTAAATTTAATCCCCTGGTTATCTTTAATATTTTTGCTGTTTTACAAAGAATACTGTCAATTAAACGAAGTAATCTGGTAAGCCATGTTTATGTACCTTTGGGCTACAATTCATAGCCAATAAGTTCCTTATTTTACCTCTTCTGGAGGCATTTCAAAGGAGAGTTTAAGGTCCTTATTGGGTGTTACTACAAAAGATCGGTTCCACAATGTAGATTATATTAGACTATAGTTTAATTTATATTTCTATTCTTCAAAGTTTAATGTGTTCATGTATCCATGTGTTTTAAATATTACTGCTTCCAGTGTTTAATATTTTAATATTTATTTAGTGTTAGTCTAGTAAATACGTACACAAATGAAAAGTAAAGCTGTAGTGCAAAATAGCCAACATTTTATGTGAAAAATATTAGATTTAGACTCAATAAGTAATGACATGCTCTCCTAAATTTTCATGTAAAAATTTCTGTCAACATTGTATGAAAACTAATTAATGAAAATAGTCCGGACTATAAAACAGCCACCGGGCTTAATCAATGAGGTCCAGATCTTGCCAATGGGCAAGATCTCGGTCCCCCCTCCACCCCCCCCCCCCACCTACAATGTAAGTATGAGAGAAGAACTGGAGGAAAAAAGCATTGTGGAAGAAATTAAAAGATATCAGAGCAAGTGGAACGATCGCCTTAAGAGGATGGAACCTTCTAGATTGTCACGGAAAACTATTTTACAAACGATTAGGACGAAGA
Organism: Tenodera sinensis; assembly: GCA_030765045.1. Classification (NCBI taxonomy): domain Eukaryota; kingdom Metazoa; phylum Arthropoda; class Insecta; order Mantodea; family Mantidae; genus Tenodera; species Tenodera sinensis. The sequence goes on along the minus strand of CM060963.1, from coordinate 94,172,455 downwards.
GTCGTCGTACGATCCCGGATGGTGTAGAAAGAGCAGTTTTATTAGTCTCTGAACGGGTCTGAAGACCTAAATCATGTTAAGGTAGAAGAAGAAGACGTCTTCTGCTTGTTTTAGCTATGTTTCAAACCGAAAATTTAATGTATCACATTTTCGAAAAATAACTTGGAGAAAAATGGATAGGGAAATTCAGACTTGTATTTTTAAAACTGGTCCATGAACGAAATGAATGACTAATAATTGTGCAGGTATCTTGGGGGGAAAAGTCACCTGTCATTCATATTTTCAGAATAAGAGAACTTTTTGGCCAGTAGAAAGTCAAGGATCGCGGTGGACGACTAACAGTTTTCTCTCGATGTACCTGCTCGAGCCTCTAATTCTTTTGTAATCAGTATTAGTTATTATGTAAATTGCGGCATAATCGAATTTCGTTTCAGCTCCAGATATCAGACGTAGACGCTGTATTGACTTCATTTCGGAACTCGATTTCATCAAAGTTGGTTCGTCCTGTTCTAGTCTCTTCGTGTAAATAGAAGAGCAACAAAGGTTGTTACGGAAACGCGACGAAATTGGAAATGCTATTTGAAACTGCAGAACCATCAAAAGCAATTTCCTTGGACTACACGAGACATACTGCGTCGTGACATCGAAGTTTTCTCCACCGTTATAACACTTCAAATCATCTTGTTGTATACATAAATATGCTTATCATATAAATGAAATTGTAACAATTTGGATTCAATATGTCAATATGAAGGAATAAATATGAATATGCTATTTTAACTGAGAACCAAGTGAGGTGATTTGCTGTTGACTAACTGTTGAAACTGAAACAATGGATTTCTAGATAATATATTATATGAAATAAAATCTGGTGTTGCATTCACTTGAAATTCTCTACTCGTTCTTGTACTCTTACATTGACTCACTAACAATTTGCGGACGGACGCTTAGCACCTCGACCGAAAGGTGATCTTTCATGTCTATGCCTCTTAAGGGGCAACCTCGAGAGGATGGATGAGGCGAATGGATCCGAAGGGCGGCCGGAATGTTGCCACACAGAGCAGGTGGCAGGGTCCCTACCTTTTCCCAGTTAGAAGCACCCCAGAGGAGGCTGGCTCAGCCCGGTTTGTACTCCCAGGGGGAGCGCGGGGCTCTGAAACCGACTCCCCTCCCCTCTCGGGCTTGTACCAACCCATGGGGAGCTCGAAACATAGGCTAGCCTTCCATTCCGGGCGACGAGATTTCCAGAGCGCATTTGTTACCCCTGCCGTGCTGCTGCGACGCTCGCCGACGCTTCTAACACCGAAAGAAACCTAACGGGATGAAGGGTGAATTGAAATTATCAATGCAATGAAATGGAGAGGCAGGAAAGTCGGAGGATCCTTCCCAGCATTCGCCTGCCGACCCAGGAAAACCTCCGAAAAAACCCATGCGTCAGGAAGGTCGGTCACGGGGAGCAAACCCATGTCCTCCGGAATGCGAGCCTCACATGTTACTGCCCGAGCCATCCCACTCGGTTACAAACGTCTATCTTTCTACAAATGAATGTAGTTTATTAAATTGAAATGTTAGTACAAAGAATTGGGTAAATATTTCGTTCTATATTTTATTTCAAAGGTTTTTGAACATTTGCAGAAATGGAAAGGGTAGAATGAGGCTGAAAAATCCAATACCATAGCGGTATTTGAACCGCGGATCTTCCCGTCTCCGGTTATACTAACCGCTGAGCTACAATGGCAAATGCCGACTATAATAACAATAATAATAAGCACAATAATAATAAGAACAATAATAACAAGAAGAAGAAATAAATCCCGTAACCCCGTAGCACAACAGTCCATCCAGGCCATGGTGTACCGACCCTCCCCTCTTTGTCTATCACAGGCGTCATAAGTGGGGTGCAGTACTGGAGGTGGGAGGTGATCAGTGCTCCCGTCCCTAGTTCCCTAGTTCTGTGGTCTTCCCGACCAAGGGCCATTACTTTTTAAACAAGCAGCTCCCCACGGCGGTACGGGGTCCCCCGCTTGGCAATACCAATAATAACAATGATGATGATGATGATGATGATGATGATGATGATAATAATAATAATAATAATAATAATAATAATAATAATAATAATAATAATAATAATAATAATAATAATAATAATAATAATAATAATAATAATAATAATAATAATAATAATAATAATAATAATAATAATAATAATAATAATAATAATAATAATAATAATAATAATAATAACAACAACAACAATAGTAATAACACAGTTGTACTTGATTTATGCGTATATCAAGGGGAAGAGGGAAGATTACTTGTAACTTAGAGTTACTTACAAGTGAGATTTCGATAATGCACCAAAAAAGAGAAAGTAGTATAGTGGACCTACAAGTGTAATTTTGCAAACAACAAACACAGTACGGAGGAAACGTTATATTGAACTTGGTCCTGTTTTAGAGAAATCAGTTAATTTGACTTGATTCACTTTTCTTGTATTAAGTGCATACACCTCATTACTGATGACTAGCGTCCGAACCTTTATACAGCTATTGCCAAATGAAGTGATTAGAAGTTACATCCACAAGGGCAGAGTGTGACGACATTGTGTGGGTACCTTGACAGCACAAAACATACTGCCTACAGCGCATAGCGTCTCTCACACATTTCATTCATTCATCATCTGATATGATACTACGTTGGAGGACAAAGGTTACATGCGCCTACGTGTATTGCATATCTATCAATATTACCTCACATTGATGCGTGGTTTACGTTGTTTGATCATATTTTACTAGATTCCACCACCTACGGTATACTCGTGTCTTCAAAAAGATTTGGAAGACCCTTTACTGCAATTCAGATCAAACGCACTGATAGTGATCACAATTAATATCATTTTGAACCGAAAAGTACATTTTTTTTTTAAATCGCAGTGATCGAAGTTATGATCACAATGTTAGGTAATCGTCATGTTTTAATTTCGTATTAACTACCTTAATTCGTTATGTTTTGTATTATGTTTATTTCCCTACCAATGCCACCAGTACTACCGTAATCCTCCCATTTACTACATTATGGTGCCGTGGTCGAGTGGTTAGAGCGTTCATCTACTACCTAGGTGGACCGGGTTCAATTCCAGGGACCCACATATGGTATTCGTTGTGGACGAAGCGGCGCCAGGGCGGGTTTTCTCCGGGTTCTCCGGTTTTCCCGCCACCCATTACACCAACTGCTCCAGTGTCACCTTTCCATTCATCGATTTTGCCTGCATTTCTTGTCATCCTCTTCCTTACAATCATACCTGGTGCTTGACTAACCACCCGCTTCCAGGTCTTCACTCTGCCCGGTCCATAGGTTTCTGTGCTCCCCGACAGGCGTCTGAGCCTAGGCACTTGGTTGTAAGTCCTAGGGGGTGTAAGTCCTACATAAGAGGATGGTAATCGGGTAAATAAAAAAAGAACCAAAACTACCAAACCGTAGTTTTGCTAGAGCGCAACTCTCGTTCCAAGCAATCAGAATGGTTTTTCAATTGTAAAAGAAAAGCTATCAAAGTCCGGCTTGGGGAGAAATGGTGATGTCCAGATCTCCCCGTATTGGCTGCATGGTTGTCCACGCACATGAGCGTGTACACGGTAATGGGAATGGTAGGCCATGATCGAAATAAGGATTGTTACATGGTAGATTATGAATATGTAAGAATAATAAAATATATTTAATATACAGATGTCTCAAAAAACACCGACAACGCTTAGTATGTTGTGCGGGACGGCAAACTGATCAGTTTTGAGATAGGAAATCCTCCGGAAATAATTTCCAATCGCTCCGTGAGCTCGAACAATGTCCTCTGCTGACGTTACAGGAGTACTATACACCATACTCTTCAAACAACTGCACAGAAAATAGTCGAGAAGTGTCAGATTTGGAAACAGTACTGGCCATGGAACTGGTCCTCCTCCACCAATCCATCGATTTGAATATGCAACGTTCTGGTGACTCTACAGATTTACATCAAAGTGTGCTGGAGCTCAAGTCGGCCATTTCACTGCAGTTAAAAAACGCTACTGTACTGGAAACTGCACAAGTAACGCCGTAGGATGGGCTCCAGGGACTATGGAGCAATTTAGCCTATGTGCAGGAATATTATCATGCTCAGGTCCTTCATCCCAGTAAGCAGATGGCTAAAGGGTTGCATATCTTCCGTATTAAGTTACCAAAACGAATGTTAACAGATTGTCACAACCGTTCGTTCCCAAACTTCGGCGCTCTCCATCGTCCAAACCGTGCATTTCCGTACAGGAGTTCCTGTCAGAAAATCGATCAGTTTGCCATCCTGCACAACATACCAAGCGTTGTCGGTGTTGTCTTTAGGACACCCAGTATATGAATATATAATAAAGTAAAATTTATCGCGAAGCTTACAAAGCCCATTATAAATAAATTCTAATTTTATATAATCTTAGTAATCATAATAATGATCATAATTTTCTTATGCTTTACTCATAAGCGACTTTTTTTTTGGCGGGGGGGGGGGGGTTGTTAATCTTCTCCAAGCGGGTAGGACATGATTCATTAACCTTAAGATTGGTTCACAACCACCAGTAAGGGTAAAAATAGTCAGAACGAGAAAGTTTAAATACATGTATTCAAATGGGAGCGTTCACAATCGACTGGAAGCTGTTCCGGGCCGCGGGACGGGAAATAAGACTTAACAAAGTAATAACTTTCTCGCTCTCGTTCGATTCATATTGTGTATATTATATGTTTTGCTATTGAAATTATTGAAAGCTGCTTGCTAAGAAACAGTCGCTTAGCTCTGCCTAGTCCAAAGCTAGAAAAAATAACATTGGTCTGTTAGAAACAAATGAATTTCCAATGCGCAATATTGACCTCTATTTCACTATCGGTATGAATACCGATATGTATACCATTGTGAACCAAAATGTTGAGTGTTGTGTTGCTTTCTGTTCTCGTTTCCATTCTGGTTAACGTTACAGGGTGGCTGTGAACCAACCTCTGGAATTACTCGACATTCGTCTTCTCAAGACAAGAAAACCTCGGAAAGGACTCAAATAACTTTCTCAACCCAGATTTGAACTCAGGCCTCTTGAATGTTTAGGAAAACGCACTACATCTACACTAGAAAGTGGTTGACGCTTTGTAGAAATCACAATCATGTTCATCTGGCATTTCTAAGCATTAAGGCCAAGACTAAAGGAAATAAAGTTGAACTGTTACTTGAATTTACAGTAAAGCGTCGTTTATCTGGACCTCCGGATTATTTGGATCAAATTTGTAGACTTTTTAAGTTTAATGTTCACATTAAATAAGTTTAATTATGATAACAAAAACGTAACTCTAAGTATGCACACCAAATATTCACTTTTAGTTCGATTCAATGCATGGTTCCTTCATAAGTTATAAAATAAATTATGGTAATAAGTCTGAGCTGTAAAATGCTACCTATTGAGTTTAGGAAGATTTAGTACTATGTCACACGGTGCTGACGCGGTATATCTCACCAGCTATAAACAGCGCTAGAAGAAAGTGTTGATCTTGTCCCTATCAATCACTCCACTTCCCTCAATCTCCACAGTTTTCCTGCTGTTTCCAAACGGCACGTGCCATTAAGTTAATCGTGTGTTTCAACCGGATTGTTTTTTGTGTCTTATCAAAGTTTAAAGTGACATCAAAGCGAAAGAAGTGGTTTCAATGCATAAAAGGTTAGTGCTATTAATCGAATTGATAAAGGAGAAATGTTAAAGAAGATAGCTGCTGAATTGGGAGTTGCCGACAAATATTACACGTGCTTGGAACGCAACCCGACTTCACTCCAGCTGAACTATTAGTGATAATTGTACTTCGTTTAAATGCCACACCTGTTTAAAACAGAACACTGTGGATCAATTCTTTGTTAAGAAATGATTGATTTTATGTGATTAAGATTTTTTATATTTTTAATGTCTTGTAAACAATACATACTATGTACTGTTCATAATTTTGTTACAAGACATAGTTTTTATGTCATAAACGTCTGCTTATTTAATAATATAAGAATTTTGTTTTGCTTATTTCCCATGTAACCCGGATTTTCCGAATTGCCTTTGGTCCCAGTTAGTCGGAATAGACAAGGTTTTACTGTATACAAGAATATCTTAGGAAACAAACCAATCCTTATTCCTGATGTTTGCAGACAGTATTCGCCAGACCATGTTTATCTCCTCGTTCGCTTGGGTTAAATCCTTTCTATGTCAGGTGGCTTGATGCAGTTGACTTGAAGGCAACTGCTCAAGAATTGCTGCGCCTGGATATCATCATCATCATCATCATCATCATCATCATCATCATCATCATCATCATCCTCCACATCATCATCATTATCATCATCATCCATATCATCATCCACATGATTATCATTATCATTATTATCATCCACATCATTATCATTATTTATTATTATTATTATTATTATTATTATTATTATTATTATTATTATTATTATTATTATTATTATTATTATTAGTACCATTATTATATTACCATTATTATTATCACCATTATTATCATTGTCATTACTATTGTATTATTATTACCATTATTATCATTATTATCATTAAGGCAATTTTTAATCGCAGTAAAAGCAATGAGTAGTCAACGGTGCTCGCATGCCTACAGGTCTGCCTGGTTTGCTGGAGTATCGCTCTCAGATAACAAGAAAATGACAATTTTCTATGTTATAACCTGTTACCTTTCTTTCCACAGACCCGAGCATATGATCGAATAACACATAAAATGCTGGTCTCTGCTCGATGATCGTGGATTCAAAGCAATCAATGTCGATTATGCCAACGGAAGGCATTACTTGCATACAGCCGAAAAACGCATCTAATTGGTATTGCTACCATAGTTAAATTAATATATTCTTTGCTTATTACCACCTCACTGATTAAATTAACATCGCTACCCCAAGCACTGATTTATTTCTTTGCTAGCAATGAACAAGTGCAATGCAGAAGCGATGAAATTTGCTCATTCCCACTTTGCAGATCGCTGTCGTGCTTAGAAACAAGGCCGAGCGGTTTCTTCAGTATCTTTTCTCAGTGTTGTGCGAGTATAAGTCGACACAAGTTGTTATTGTGCATTCTGTGATTGTTCAAAATCAACTGTATGATGCAAAGTTCCGTGAACCGTGAGCTGAAATTTCTGAATGCTCGACAGTTGAAGCTTGCAGGAATTTAGCATCAACTAAAGGAAGTGTATAGTGACATAGTAATGAATGGAACAAGTGTGAGAACGTGGTGCGAAATGTTCAACAATGGACGAACAAATATGCATGAAGAAGCTTCACCCGGATGTATGTCGCTTATCGCAGATGAGTGATGAATCAAGGAGCAAAAATCATATTATTAGCTGACATGTATTAGACAAGTTGTAGATTCCTTTGGGTTAATGGTCCATTTTTGGGTGAATGGACTGGTATTAACGATTATAACACAACAATTCTGAAACTGTGGACAAATGTGACAAATGCTTAATCAACTGATTATATGGAAAAATGAAGCAAGCTTCAATTTTGTTAGCGATTTTTTTTAATGAAATATTTTTTGAATACGTTAAAAGATGGTGGTCGTTACTTTCTGGATTATTTTAACATAATTTATTTTAGCACTGCAACGAAAAAAAAAACTGGTTATTACAACATAAAATTATAAATTTGTAATTGCTATTTCAGCTGAAACTTTATGTAACTGCCAATTGCAAGTGCACGCAGTGACTGTTTATGGAAACAATTTCAATAGAAGAACATATGCAGAACAATTCTACTGCAATGGAATCTTCGAGCGTGGCGACAACGGACCTCGGTTGAGAGAATCTTGGAGCTTTGTTGTTTTAAAAGTGACGGATATGGTAACGAAGGGAATCAAGCTAGGTGGGCAGTAATCTCATGTATTGCACGAGTAAGAACGCTTTTTAGGAGAATTTCTGCTCTTAAGTGTACCCTCCAATCTATCTTGTCAGTAACCCAGAAATTTATTTTCGTTATACGCAATTCACAGCTATCAGTCTGATTAACATTTATTTCACGTGTTAATATTAATATTTTTGTTTTTCACAGAAAATCGTTATTCAACGATTGTATATTTTGTTTTATTTTTATCTTTACATTTCACCCGAAGTTTTCAACGTAAGGCATTATTTGCTATAACAAGTATAATTTTCTAGTCATTTTACAAAATTAATAGGTATATCCTTGAAACTGCTGTCTGTATTATATAAATACAGAATATTATAAATTTTCAAATGAAATTATGTTTGTATCTCCTCTATTTCGCATTCTTAAAGCGATATACAGTTCGAAGTCAATTCTTTACTATGTAAGGAACTTTTTTGAAATCCTATTGTTATTATGTTAAAACCTGCAACATACTTGCTGCATTTTGTCATTATTTTGCGCTACATGTACGGTAAAATTCTGTCCTACCGTATTTCGCCGAAGAAAAGAATATCTCGATATTTACGTTGATACCGAAAAATATATATTCAGAAATTAAACCATTTAAAAATAATTGAATAATAATCAGAATAATAATTTTCGATAAAAATGAATAGAGAATAGGAGGTAGTCTCGCGGCCTGCGGAACGAAATTCCGGCACACCGGTGACACTGGCAATTGACAGTGTGGTTAACCAAAATAATAGTCTCATAGCCTCGCGAACTTAAAAAGCTGCGAAGAGTGTAACGGTTTTTGGTTGCGTTCACTTTAGTTCATAGAAAACAGACTTTTAACTCGTCAGTGGAAGTGAACGCAACGTAATTCTTTGGCGGGGGATACATTTAAAATTAAAGGCCGCAGATTTATGTTATAGTGAAGCATATTCTTATGTTTTTAAATAGGACACACTTTTTTATTTGATTGGTGAAGTGCTTTATAACCTTCATAGGTTGGCAACGTCTCAGGGCAAATAGTGAAAAGATGGGAAACTTTACTTCAAGACCATAATTAGCGTCATCCTTTCTGAACAAAACCCATGCATATCCAGAGAGAGAAATCTCAGTACTCTATCGGCGGCAAGAGACAGAATCAAAGGACTTTAGGGCATTATTAGGCGGCGTGAGGTATGGTTGCTTCAAACTGTCTTGTCAACACCTGACCTACAAAACGCTTCAAAATTGTTGCATCGACGACTCGCAAATGTTGCTTCAAATGGTATTTCCAATGTGTGGCCGAATAATGCTTCAACGTTTACTATTTTAATAATCATACAAATACAAGCTTTAACTTCTGTTGGTTGGTTTACTGAATGACTTTTATGCGTTTTATCTCATTTCTCACTACAAATTAATTTTAACTGCAATTGTGGTATATAAATAGTGGATAGTAGTCTTTAAAGTTATATTCTATCTTATAACATTACTTTTCATTCTATATTTTCACATTATCAAAGCATTTTATTCATATTGAGAGTTTTAAGATCTATTTTGTTAATCATATAATTAAATCTATCATATGAAGTTTTAGGTTAATTTAATGGAAATGTCACATAATACTTATAGTCAAACACCCACAGTTGTAGTATTGCAACATTTTCTCAAAGGAACGTAGGCTGTAAATGATCTCCAGATCTTCTTGTTGTATTTACAGTTTGGAGAAATGGGCGGGGCCAGCCCCATGTGGCCCTATGGAAACCCTGGGATGCGACCGCCTGGATCAATATTGAGGGCGCACTCATACGCATGGCTCTGTTCTGCAAAACCATCCGACATCATACACGTTACAACAATTTTCAGCCAAGAATCCAACAGTTAAATCAATTAGAGGTGAATATCATTGCCACAGCTGTAGACTTCCCGCGGCAATACCACTCTTGATATGTTCGTTCCCCATCATTGCACCTGCACCAAGCTCTGTTAAACTTGTCAGCTAAACCAAGCAAATATTACCTCTACCTATTCATTTCCTTTATTTGTTTGCTATCAGCAGGAACTTGAAACCACAACATTTTAACAGTACAGTTACTTACATAAAAGTCTGGCATTTTGCATTCACGACACTGTCCACTTCTAGAACTATTCCTACGAAGTTGTAGTCTCAATAGACTCAAGATTTTAAAAAGACGATTGCTGTGTGAAGGATTTGCACACCACGGGGAAAAAACAAAAATAAAATCTATCACTGTTACACTCGAATGACTTTTTCCACTCTTGTACTAATTATTCTTACAAACTCTTATTCCTCTATCTTCTCCATGTTAGTCAAGATAAACATTTGCAGAAATTATTTTATTACTTACTTCCTTATAGGTGAAAGGAGAATATGAGAATACAGTAGGCTTTGAGCGATAAATCTTTTAAAGCTGGTCGCTACATAAAGGCTTTGACATTCCGTTCTCTTTGCACAGCCAAGAGATAAAAAAGTGAATATCGACCTTCCATCTGAAAAAGTTACAAGGTTTGCAAAAATAACAAGGAATAAGTCCGAAATGGTTCACTCCACAAAAAATGCATTTGGACATAACATGCGTGTTTTAAACTGAAGTACTTTTTGTATAGTATGATTTGGTCTATCTCTTACGTCTGCCAGTTATATACAAGTCATCAAGAGTCAACAGGGCTATATGGTCTGTAGTCGGAAAATTCAAAATATTCATTTCATTTGTCATAAAAATATTTTAAACCTATGGTATTTTAATCAAACTTTTTAGAGCCATTTTTGAGAAAATCAAATTTTTTAAAAACATTTCCATGTAAAGAGTAGTTTAGACTGAAGGAATTTTCTTCATAATCTTTGTGCGCATCCTTGAAAGATAATAAACTTAAATACCAACTAGAATTTTTAAACTGACTTTTCGCATTTTAGTTAGGATGTCCATAGACAGACATACACCACACACGTACGCGCGGACCTCTTTCTGGCAATGCTGTTTTTTTAATTAAGGGTGCCTCGAAACTTATATTTCCAGTGAAATCTTAACTTCGAATTTTTGGGTCAAATACAATACTTCCCTACTTACCATATACGTACTAGAGAAAGTAAAAAAGTACATTCAGATTCGTTTGTTTTGATACAAATTATAGAAACTGTTGTTACGAAGATTTCTTTTTCCATCTACTTCACTATAATCGACATAAATCTTTGCAGAAATAGTTTCATTACACGTTTCGTTGATTCGGATCCTCCTTCGGATAGAGGAAACCGAATCGATATTCAGATGTTTAATAGCAGGGTTACTATGTGTTTGCCTAGAAAGTCCAGACCCTTTCCATGGCATCGCGAGAAACAATTGAATAGTGACAACACTTTAAGAACGACAAATTATTGAAAACGTTCAGGCTTCGGTTACCATGGAAATAGCCGATGCCACAACAAATTTATTTGAAATAAATTACATCCTTTAGAGATATCTACATTTTTATTTAATATTTTTTGTACAATTAATTATGGTTTAACACATATATAAAATTGTACCAAATTCCTTCTAAATGAATGTTTCATCGGCTATTCCCAGAGGGTTCAACATATGCATTTTAACTGTAAATATCTTATACAAATGGTATTTTGGTTGTTAAAGCCGTTTATTAAAGCTACATCTGGAAAAATCTTTTAAATAAAGAGTAGTTTAGCGTGGCCAGTGAGCGCGCACACACAGGCGCACGCGCAAACTTAAATTTAAAATGATTTGTATTTAGAGGCCCTCAAATCATGTATTTATGCGAAATCTCTACATAGACTTTTGGAATATAGTACTTGTTCCTACCTGTTAGAGCTAGCTGATAGGGAAGGAAAAAGTGCGTAAGTGCGCCGAAACTAGCAGAGTACTGTGATCGCACCCTGAAGATGTTCGACGCAGTTTCGAGCGAAACGTCTGGAAGGAGATTTTACACTAGACCCGGGTAATCATTTATAGTCGTATTAATATTACTAGAGCTAACAAGTCTCAGCTTTGGGTATCGTTAACAGTGATATTCTTTCTAACAAGATGCTCTTTTTACAGTGTTACAGATACCAAATAGCACGTAGCATGTAGTTAGCGGTTTTAACAAACTGTCAAAGTTTAACAAACTCTTACAGAATATGTGTAATATTCTTCCTACTAGACACAATGCATTAAGACTAAGAGTATTTCATAGGCTGTTAAGGTACGCATGACGCAGCATGCTAACCTATGTTAACAAGAAGAATTTACAAAATATGTAGTACCCAATGCATTTCAAAATTGGTTGAAATTCATATAAAATTAAAAGTAGATTACATGGAAAGCCCCCTCAACATTTTCCAAATTCTATGCATGTTTGAAATTTTTAGAATAAATGTTAGAATCTTATCTTCGAAGATAAAGGACTTTGAAACTTTGCTGCCTGAAATATGTCGCGCAATAAAATATGAACTTGAAGTATGAATGACTGACAATAAATATGAACTTGATTGGAGGAAATAAATACAATTTTTTTATAGTTTAGGTTTATTTTCATTACATGTAGAATGCAGTCTTAATTGAAAGTAGGGCAGTAACCGAAGCACTCTTAATGTGTTTATGGATTGCTATCTAACATTTGCTTTCGTTTCTCACGCGAGAGATTGGAGCCAATTTTAGGTAACCTACTGAAAGCCTTATCAAACCTTAAATAGGCTAAATGCACTTAATTATCTGCAAGCACGAAACTATACTTTTTTAAATAAATTAGTTAAGGTCACACATGATCTTTTAAATAATTTCATCCTTCCAGAAATGCCAGGTTTGTCTGCCCTCCCATTTGAACAATAAAAAACTACAATTACAAGTAAATAATATGGAAATCCTTTACAAAACACCCTATCTCACTTGCTATTCTAGGCTTGAAAGATTCAAACTACACACTGATATAATTAAACGACATATCGGTTATGTTCGCGTTAATTAAATGACGATAGAGCAAACGATGCGATGTTAAACAATGCTAAGCAAAAATTCATAGATGCAGTTTGTTTGAAATATATTCAAATTTAAGAGCAGTTTAAATGAGTTTATGTACCATATTTACTTTTCCTACCCCTAGTTGGCTAGGATCCCTGGATCCAAAAAACGTTTAGGAGAAGTTGGGTATATACATAAGCATGTTCGTGTGTAAACACCATAACTGAAAAACGAAATGTTGGAGAGTTACCAAACTTCATATTTATCGCGGACACAACATTTAATGGCGTTGATCACTGACCACTGCTATTCTCTTTCATGTTGTGCCTATACATTTTGTGGAGGCATGTTATATTTATATCGCCGCCTTTACGGGCATTTCACAGCGTGTCTCCGTAAGACCTGTCAAGCCTCTGATTGGATATTATATTAAAATATTAGGTCCTTCTGCCACTCGCCATTAAATTTTGTTCTAGTCATAATTCAGTGTCTTCCAAGAATGTGATACACACATTAAAAGAAACCCCGCCCCAAACTAGCCTTTATGTAGAAAAATATTCGTTATTTTTTATTTTCTCAGAAATAGTTTTAACGATTTAACATGCAAATAAAATACAAATCTTGAAATTTTTGGGACTAGCCTGAAGTCTTCTTCATTGATAAAATATTTGTTAGACAATTTGTAGTAAATGTGGGCCTTTTAGTAGTTCACTCTGTGTTAAAAGTAGAAAATTCTTCCCCTCAGTGCTCAAAAACTTTTAACATGCCGATAATGCCAGCTTTGTTTTCTTGTGGAATATGACCATCGCCTCATTCCAGTAGGCCGGAAATCTGAGTTACACTATGCTTGTTTAAAATTTTGGGTCATTTGAATTTGAATATGCACTGCGCTGAGCCCGTTAATAACATTAATTAAATTTCGTTACGTTATTTTCGCAGTTTTATTATTTCCACTGCCTCCCTTATGTAGAATATTATGGTTTTGTAAAAATCATTAATATCTACAATGATAAATATTCAAGACTATCTAAAAATAGTGTATGATACATGGTTTAAAAGGACGATTTTATTTTGTGAGTAGATGTGATTCCGAAACGAGGCCGCAGACTATTGTATAACTGCTAAACCATAAAAGAGAAATCTTACATGTAAAAAACTTAGATCTCTTTAAACCACCAATTTGTTTCAAACAACTCTTGTATAGTCTCTACCTTTCTGAAATATCCGTTATTATTCGTTTTAATTTTTCAATACCATGTTATTTTTTTTTTAAATGATGTTACTGTTCACTTGGTTCTTGCATTGTCGCTGAAAGAATATGGGATTTTAAGGCCAGCATAAGCGACAAGTTTTTAGAACTCGTCATTCTCTTTGTATCAACCTGTAGTGAAAAGTGCAATGAAAACATTTATTCCAGACGTTATCTCGATCCACTTTTAGAAGATAGAAGAATAAGGACCTGCTAGAATAATTTGTAGACACCGTGTAAGAATAAACGAAAATGGGAGAGGAAGTCATGTAAATTTAATATTACATTTTTGGGATTGCTCCTTAAAATATCTAATGGACTCCAGAATACTAACACACACACACACACACACACACACACACACACACACACACACACACACACACACACACACACACATACCCACATACATACACACACACGCACACACATACATACACATGCACGAATTAAATATTGATGGGTCGCTCTCATGACTTTCTCTACTCTTGTACTATTCTTAGAAACTCTCATACCACAGTCTTCATGTTAGTCAAGAAACGATCTTATTGTTAATTTTCTTGTATGTGCAAGGGGAATATGGAAATAAAGTAGGCTTTGGGCCATAGTAAAATGTTTTAAAGTTGGTCACCATATGAAGGCTTTGAAATTTCTCTCTCTTTACACGGCCAAGAGATAAAAAAGTGAATAACCATTTTCTATTTGAGAAAAGTATAGCTATTGCAAAACACACAAATAACTAGGAATATCCCCGGAATGGTTCACTCCACAAAAATGCATCTGGGCATAACTTGTGTTTTTAACGAGGTCTACATTTTTGTATAGTAAGTCTTGGTCTGTCTTCTTCAGTTATACAAAATTCATTAAGAGTAAACAGGACTACAAGAGCTATAGCCAGAAAACTAAGGTGTACATTTTATTTGCCATAAAAGTATATTAAACAATGGCACTTTAATCAAAATCATTAGAGCCTGCTGCAGATTTTCTATACTCCGTCGAGCCTGGGAACTGCTCCTATTTCCAGCGTTGGTCAACTATTTGAAGTTCTTTCTGCATCCTTACCAATGGATGCTACAGTAGAACTAATTAGCTTTATCCTCAGGGTTTGCATGGGTTGGTCGAAAATGACACAGGAACAATATTTTCATGAGTTTTAATAGTTAAAACTACTCAATGACATTAATGGAGGTATGCTGACCGATGGTTAACACAGAAACTTGATCTTTTTCACAGCACACTAATTGTTGACCTGGTTGACACTTGCGCCCAACCGCCAAGTGATTTCCCAAGCGTCTTCCAGTCGAAATTTTAAAAGAAACCGTTGATCTGAACGCGTCAGACTGCCGAAGTCAAATGAGTGTTAGTCGACCACCAGTGTCAAATGAATTTCCGTATCAAGCCATTTTTGAGAAAATTAAAATTTTCCAAAAATTTTCCACGCAAAAGGTAGTTTAAAATGTAGGAATTTTGTTCAAAATCTTTGTGCCGTATCCTTGAAAGATATTAAATTTGAATACCAAGTTTGATTTTCAACCGAATTTTTTAGTTATGCGGTTCACAAACGTACACAGATCTGTTTCTAAAAATGCTTTCTTTGGGGAGGGGAGGGTCAGGGGACCTCAAAACATATTTCCGACATCCGATTTTTGGGTCGAATACAATACTACCCCTACTTACTACATGCTGTAGAGAAAGTAAAAGTGGTAGTTTTGTGTAAGGATGGTTCATCAGGAATTACTAGGTCCTGTTATGAAACTGAAATTTTCCAGCAAGATCTCTTACAGATGTATGTTAAGCTACAGGTGAAAGAGAAGCCTAGTTACCACGATAAGGTCCCAGTGGTGGGAGTTTAAGGCGTTGTGTGTCTTATTTGCTTTCTGTATTTCGTTTCGCTTCCCTTATTTAACAGTCAGCGTAATTGCTGTGGAAACCGAGTTCATTTACTGCCATCGTGGAAGCAAGGGCAACTGGATTTCTCTGTTTAACTTGTGCTTTGTTGGGCAACCTTCAACACAGGATATATCGAAAGAAAACAAAACGACGTGCTGATGTGGAAAGTGACAAATATTTCGGTTAATTTAACCAAGAGAGGTCTCTGTTTCGCTTGTGTTACGGCGTGGATTTCTCTCTTGTTGGTCTAATAACCTTTGGGATAAGCTTGGCTCTGACAAGGAAACAGCATTTACTTCTGCATTAGGATAAATGCATCGAGATTATAGTACACGTTGGGCTTAGTAGGAGTAGGAGTCATAAATATAAATAAACAAATCTGATTTGCAACATTCACCTCTATTAATTATTAATGCGTTTACAAATTACTTTTATGAAGACATTTTTTTTCTATCTACTTCGTTTTAATATAGTTAAACATTTTCAGATGACTGATTACATTAGCCTTAAAATTTCGTATTCTTTTCATGTAGTCGCGAAAAACAACTGAAAATTGACAGGACCGAATGGCAAGGTATTGAATAGTTCGTACCATTATTTAAGGTTATCTCTGGTATGGCTTATGGTATAAAAAGTCATTTAAAATAAATCGCATTCTCTTTTATCACTTAACGCAAACCAGTTATGCAAGATAATATTTTTTTTTTTTCCAAATGAAGCGGGCGATCACAGACTACCTCAGAAAATCAAAATGTAGATGTTGTGTTTCACGCCAGTATTTTTAATATATGGTGTTTTAATCAAATAGAACCAACTGAGGAAAAACAAAATTTCCAAAAGTATTCCACGTAGAGCTTAGTTAGGGATGGGGTGATTTATATGAAAATTGTCGCATCTTTGTAATATACTGAACTTAAATACTATGTTTGCCATTTATTAGATTTTACATCTGAATTAAGCTGTTCTGTCTCTCTCTCTCTCTCTCTCCCTGTCTATTTCACTTTTTAAATAAATGCCTTTATTAATTCAGGGACCTTTAAATATATATTTCGGGTCAAGTATCAAATCTCGATATCGAATTTTTGGGTGAAATACAACACCTTCTATACCTACTACTATGTGATAGAGAAAGTAATTTTAAATGTATTATCTACAAGAATGACTTAATCTGCTTTTTACAAATTCACTTGTGCATGCCACACTATAGTACTCACATGAGGCGTGAATTTTTGCTCAGATATTTTAAATAAGCAACACATGGCACGTTGCATAAAACGTGAAGAAAGATCGTTCAACAAGGAAACAAGGCGGAATAGTTCAGCACGAACTGCTATGGGTTAAAAAAAAAAATAAATAAATAAATAAAAAAAGATTCAAAACTTTCAAACATTCTCTTGCATTTGACTCACTTGAACACAGAAAATGTAAGCATATAGCATGTAATATTTCTAAACCGATTGATGCTACGAAACTGATTTTTCACGTCTGATATAATACATACAAACATACTAATGGATGTAGAATGTTCAGCGGTATGACTTTTGCACTAATATCTATGGTTCATACTAGGCAGGTCGTGGGTTAGATTTCTGACACATGAGTTTCTTTTGAGTATTTCCCCGGGTTACTAGAAGAATGCTGGAAGGATCATTATATCCCCCGAATTTCCTTTCCCTCCATTTCACATCCACTTTCATTTCATGCTTCATCTGCTTAGTTCTTTCAGGCTTGATCCGCGTCGATAGATGACTCGGACCCTCTTTGTAAATCTCCATCCCTCCAGCGCTGCGGTCTCCGGTTCCACAACCTCCTAGGAGATGAGCAAGTTGGTTACTAGACTCCATCAAGCAGCTTCAATCTGGAAATGTTAGGGATCCTGTCCTCTACTCTGTCGGTGCTCCTGATTTACCACCCTCTGTCTCCTCTCACCTCACCTCTACCTACCGTGCGTCACCTTGTGCTGCACAAGAACAAAAGGTCATGTGACCGAACTGGCTAAGCTCCCTTAACATGTCAAATTACACTAATAATCGTGGCGATGACACTGTTGCAGCATTTGATGACAATTTATCTTTTGTAATGATCAATGGAGCAATATAGGTGCAATTCATTCGAAGTATTTTTATGCTTATTTAGACACTAGAAGTCCTATCGTGGCAATGTAAAATTTTCGAAAGCTCAAAACAAAGTCCGACTGAAATATTACGGAGCATGCAAATATAATCCTTATGTTCAGAACATACTTTTAAATAATAATTTTGTTTATTAAGGAAAATGAGAGCTACATTTTTATTAAACTATATGACCATTTTTCTTAAATAACCTAGTTTTATTAATATCAAAGTATATGCATAACAACATGAAGGTAACTTTCAGTGCCTCAAAATTTAATTTGTTTACCTTATATTCAATAATTTGAGAAAATGAGTCATTTGTATCAGAAAAGTCTCATTCAAGAACATCAAAGTAAAAAAGGAAGAAAAAGGTGACTTGTTTGCAAGAAATATTTTGAACACTGAAACTGCATGTTTAGGAGTATTTAGAAACCTTAAGGGTTTAAGAGTGTATAAATTATTATTTTAGTTGTAAAGAGATGCAGAATTTAGAGTACAAAATGACTGATGCAATACTATTTTAAAATGTGTAGATGAGCATTGTATCTTCAATGGTTTTATGTAATAAAATTAAATAAAAAAGCTCAATTTATACAACTGCACAAATAACAAATGATTGCCTTTTAAAGCTCCCTTGGATGAGTTTTACTGGGCACCTATCCTTTTGGATGACACATACCAATATCACCTCTATCTAATAACCACGTGACATCCCATTGTACTCAGGAGTATATCGTAGCCACATTCCAACAAAGAAATGGGGTCGTTAATCTTGTTTGCCGCATTCCAAACTAACATGAGAAGAGCAAATAACCGCACCTCTTTTCACACCAATGCGCCACATAATATTTGGAACCTTTATCCACTCATATTCCCAGTAGTTTGACTTGTGGAAGTAAAGCACAAGGAGAAATTTGTTGCTCCCCTCCGTTATCCCCTCTTTACCTCATTAATCAAACAGAAAAGTTTGACATCCGCTCCAATCAAACTCGGGGAGTTAGAAAAAAAAACTTCGGCCTGCGGTGTTTATTCGGGTAAAAAATACGCTCTGTTAATCCACGTCGGTAGTAATTATGGAGCACACTCAAATGCAGCTGTGAGGGTTCAAGAGGAGCTAATAAACTGCTTCAGTCTGAAGTAGCAGAAAAGTGTGTTTTCACCTCTAACATTTATCGAGAGATAATGTTCTGTATTTAGAAAAAACCGAAATACATCAGAAATAAATGTTTGACGCGCAACCTTCGGAAAGAAAAATGGAATTAAATAACATAATGTGTTTGATCCCTTAAGGATGTTTTAAGGAGTAACAGTAGTTCCAAACTAACATTTGCCATACAAAACATTCAAGGTGACACACTGTACCAAATGGGCTTTCTCCCCTAATCAACCAATTTTAATGAAAATTTTAGGTTAAACTGCACCTGCCATTTATGCGGTTGGTATAAGTTGCATTGCTCTAGATTAAATAGTTTTGTAATTAACAGTTATTTATTGTGTAACTAGAATGAATTGAATAGTAATGAAGCATAGATCTTTTGCAGTTTAGAGTTATAATAGAGCCCCGAAATTTGGCTTGCTAGTTTTTCTATGCCTTTGCAATAAAATTGTGCATTTGTTTTCCAAAATATTAAAATTTATTATAAATAGAATTTATATTTAGAACGGATTAAAGAGAAATATTACTAACAATTATTAAGAAAAAGCATACACTTGATCTGTGATATCCAATGCATAGTTTTCTTTAACAAGCTATATTCTACATGTCCTGAAAATTTCAATTTTATCCATCAATATTTACTGCAAAAAGGTTTACCCTAAAGTACAAAAATTGTTATCTGGGGAAACAGCTATTTAAAGTTTTGGAACACAGTTACTGAAAATATTGCTCTTCACATATCCACAGGCTTGGCACTTCACTAAAATCTTCAGAGAAAAACCATAGAACACCTTCAAATTTACTCGTAACATATTCTTCTTTACACTCACTACATAACACTCTTGAAAACAAGTTCTTTAAAATATTACTGCTCTGTAGCTTCATCTGTACACAAGAGAGCACATGGAACACTTTCAGCTGCAGTTATTAGCATAACATTCTTCAGTTCTACCCGCTGTAGAATGTCTCCAACTTCTTTCAGCTAAAGGTTTAACTATATTTTTTTTATTATATTTCCACTCCAAACTTTCCCATTATATTTGCCAAACAGACACAAGTGATGCAAGGAGTCAATTACACACATGGATTCTTCAGATGTGTTGTAAACAACGTAAATTATTTGTTATATTTTTTTATTTTCTGTCAACCATAGCAGCACTTGGCAATAAGAGCAGCCAACATCTGTATTTTAAAGGCAAATGTCCCAATTAAATCTAAAAGCCACAAATAGACCGAGCTTAGCTACGAACTGAAATTTGAGTGATTTGCCACAATCACTTTTTATTGAAAGCGTCTAAATAAATTTAAAATACACCAATTTCTAGGAGGATTTGACACATAATGTTTAATGGTCAATTCTGGACATGCTAAAGACATTTCTTTAAAAAGGTTTCGCCATTTTGGTACCAGTGTCCCCTTAAAGTTCAGTTAGGATGTTACGCTGGATCAGTCTGTAAGAGCACACGAAAAGGAGCAACTCAGTGGCCCATGTTCAAGAGGATTAACTTGCTTTGATTCCTAAAAATATCGGAAAGGTTAAAATAAATTCATGATATTACTAATTCATGTTATTTCATTTTTCTTTACCAAAATTATTCGAAATGTGCTTACCAGTCGTGACCCTGCATTTTTCTAAAATGGTTCAACCTTTGAGCTGTGTTTGTCTTGGGGCTACGTGACATCGTTGGTATACTCTTTTGCCACCAGGGGCGTGTCGTTCGATTCGAGCCTTCCTGGCTGGCTGCGAACATTCACTGGTGAAAGGAGTCGGGTGCTGTAATTCCTCAAGTGACGTCCTTGCTTGGTAAGCGTTCTCTCTTGGCGGATAACGCCGTCAGTTTGTTTAAATTAAATAGGCTTTTCTAACCTCTCAATGAGTTTTCAAAGTTAATAAAGTCAAACGGTTGCACCGTATTTTGGGCGTTACTGCCGTATTCATTTTGCCCTGATTACTGTGATACAGGAACATTTACAATGTTTTTTTTTTTTTTTTTTTTTTTTTTTTCTGTTAGGGGCACAAATTGTATTTTATTACCTTTAGAGTTTCAATACGAACATGACTGGAACACGTTCGTGGCAAATTGTCCCAAGTAATTTCTTTAATGTCCTAATGAGACGCGGAAGAGAAGTAAGTCAGTCACGCCCTTTTTATGGAAATTGGCTTTTCATGTTCTCCCTTTGTAGCTTTATAACAAGCTATAATTTGAACTTATATCAGAGATGCTCTTTTGCAGGAACAGAATAAGTGAGTGGTTGACAAAGATCTACGCCAATTTAAAAAGAATATTGCTGCAGTAAAAATGATCATTATTTCTTTGCGAACAAAATAAGCTTGTACAAGTAGAACAATAAACGATAAGAGGAAATAAACTTCTAAAATGTCTACAAGACCTAATGGCACAAGAGGCAAATTCTTGACTCCCGATGCATGTGGCAACGAAGCAAACAATAATTGGTTTTAGCACCCGAATAAAATAAACGTTACCTACATGGTATGCTGAAGTCCTGCAAATGTATTGAATGAAACATAACGTGGACATAGAGTTATATTTATCAGCAGACGACTCTTCTGGAACATTTTTTGCTTTTTGGATAGAACCCAAAAATGCATTCATTGCCTTACTCTACTTTTATTTCCCTGTACGTAAACATTATACATTTTACATATATACGGACAACACAAATAACTAAGGTGCCGCCAGAAATGCTCACAAATAAGCGATGAAAGAATTAAAAATCGTTGACACAAATGTGGATTTGTATCATTTCCTGTTTGTCAATACATTGCTTCTTTAGAAATACAGTTTGTAACGAATAATAAAGGAAGAGTATGATTATTATTCCTTTGATATATGACATATATCAGCCGCTACGGTAGGTGGAAATGCGGGGAAAAAAATGGAAGTGCCAACACATGGCAATCAGTCGAATTCAATGCCACATGACTTTGGATTCTGCTTTGATAATTTTATGGCGCTCTTTTTGCTTATTTCATTAGGACGTTCGCTTATGCTACATCATCAAAGAAAAATATTTCACGGAATAACCTGGTTTCACTGAAATGCTTCAGCATGAAACCAAAATTGCCGATATTGTTTTGTTTTTCAATTGCCTTCGCTTCTTCGGTCTGCCTTATAATTTATAAGTACCAAATTAACCTTTCCTCTCAGAATAACTATATGTCCTGTGATTTCCTTACAAAGCTATGCATCTTACACATAAAAAATTAAAGAATTTCTTATAGATGGATCTGAAATGCAAAGGTGAATATGGAAGTGCAATTAGATTTGGCTCCAAATGATAACAAAGCAAATGTAGGATGACTATGTCGTGTAAGGGGTTAAGGGATAAGTGGAAGTGAATGGAGAGAACTAAGAACTAAGAATGACAATGTAAATAAGTGCAAGGACAAATGAGGCGAGTAACAATTTTAACCCTATAAAATGTATTTCCAAAACTAAGCTTTAACACCAAAACATTATTAGTGTATCATTTGGGAGGTACATGTTAAGCATGTATTTTCTTTATTTCAATTTCTTTTCTTCTCCTACTTTTTGCAGTCTTTTAACCCTATTTTCCCACCTTACTATCCCATGTATTTCCTGGTGTCCTCTTTTTTCCAACATATACGCCGTGGACACAAACACCCATACCGAAGGCGGAACTCGAACCCGCGAACCTCTGCACGACGGAGCACCAAAGAAAGCAACCACGGCTACGAGGGCAGGTTGGTTTAAAACAATTAAGTGCTAAAACATATGTTTAATATTAACTTAATACTTTATAAATACTTAGAGCATTCTAGGCAAGCCCATTTTCAGTTAAATTATACTGTACATCCATACCGCTTTTTCGTCATTTCGCAGCTTAAGCAATACCAAACTTGAGGTTATATTTCTCTCCATTTCCTTTCCTTTCTGTTGCTTATCTCGCTTCTATTAATTTGGAAATATTTATTCAACTATTTATCTAATTCAGTTTCAAGTAGAATAAGTTTTTGTAAGAATAGTTTGCAGAAACTTGTAGCTATATTGCTTAAAACGCCCCCCCCCCCCCCCCCACATTTACAGAGGGGACGAAAGTGGATACGCCGCGCCAACCCATTCGGGAAGACTACCTAAGAACCTAGGTGGCGTTCACCTAGTTTACTTGCTACCAGCTCTGCAGGCTAGCACCCGATAACATGGAGGTATCTCACAACTCATGGAAGATTGAGCACGTCCTACCTACCATAAGATAGGACGTGCTCGATATCCCATGAGTGTCGGGAACCACTGCGAGACAGTCCTAGATTCCTATCCAATCCAAACACTCTCCTACGGATGTTCGGCCCAGTCTACTTTTAGTAACGTCAGAGCTACCACGAGTGCTAGGGGTCCGCAGTGCTCGCACTAAAGCAGCTGAAACTAAACAAGAACTTCAAATCTTAAATGTAAAAGAGTGTAATTGAGAATAGATAAAACTGAAAACACATATATAGAATGGAAGATGACAGGCTACCTAAAAATACAACATAAGTGGATGTTATGATCTTCCAAACGTGAAATGGGAAGTTCAGGAATTCCTCGAGTCGAAACGAGATAACATCCAAGCCTTGGAAGCTGAATGATGATCAAAGAAGAGGGAGTGAGACAGAGAGAATAAAGAAGTGATGCATATTCTAAAAGCGCAAACATGACAGCCCGGGAGCAGGCACAAAAGCAACAACAATGTTTGTTTTGTGCATAATTTTAGTCTACGTTTCAACCAGCCATTTATCAGCAAGCTTTGTTGATTGCTTAGATCATCTGGGCCTGCAGTAGAAGGACTGATTCCAAAGGGAATTAGGAGTGTTTGGAGGGAGCTGTCTGGTGGCAGCTTTGTCCGCAATAAATTCACCTTCTCCCTGGTGGAATCCTTCCAGGTAGGCAGGGAAGCGGATATTGCAACCAGTTACCTCTAAAGCTGTTATTGTATTTCCGTATTATGTTCCATACCAGTAAGTAGTTCCCTAAGGCAATCCTAAGGTTAAGTTTTTAAATTCCGAGATCTTAACTATTTGAGATTTTACACACATGCTAGGAATGTTATGTTACAAAGTATCATGTAGTTAGTGTAAATATTTCAGTAGTTGTTTATTATTATTATTATTATTATTATTATTATTATTATTATTATTATTATTATTATTATTATTATTATTATTATTATTATTATTATTATTATTATTATTATTATTATTATTATTATTATTATTATTATTATTATTATTATTATTATTATTATTATTATTATTATTATTATTATTATTATTATTATTATTACATTGTTAGTTATGTAAATGTCACACACCCCAAATTATTTATTACTAAGGCACTCAGACTAACCTTTTTCCCCTTTCTTACTTACTTACTATTTTTTCCTTCTTTCCTACTAAAAAATAAGAAACAATCATTTTCTCCATTATTAATGCAGTGCATTTTAAAATGACCTTCTGAAGCTCTCTGGCTGCTTTATATAATATTTACAAGCCTGTCAGTTTCAGAAAAATTGGTGAAAAATTGCATAGTGAAAGATATTTTATGTATTGAAAAATGTGCAATATTTTGTAACATACACATCCGTATTATTTCTGGCCTTAATATGGAGCCACGTAAAGCTCTATAATAATTCGAAAAAGCATGTTATAATAGTTCCTATAGGGTTTAAAGTATTAAAATATGCAGAAGAAAAACAAAACGAAATAAAGAAAATAAAATGAGTTTTTCCCAAAATCTCACTATAGGGTTATCTTAGAAGTCCCAAATTAAATATGGCATCGTCATGTTAAAAACTTCTATCACTTTCGGTTTTTCACGAGTTAATTATAACATATTAAAATGACAAAATACTAACAACACGCGTCCTAGCAAAATGTCATTCTTTATATTACGAGTTGTTAATGTAATAGCATTGCATGTTGTTTATTGTAATATGGATAACGTTTTACTAACCTTGTCTTTTTCACAATCACGTGGTTTTTCTAGCTATGTCCAACACCTCCTTGCCTACTGATGTCAGAATTAAAGTAAAATCTGGTGAGTGAAACACTCGCAAAACTTCTTCTACTCAGTAATAACTAATAAGTATTTTACGGTATTATAGTATACTGTATTATTCACGTACGTTAATCATTATAAAGGTTTGCTTAGAAACGTTCCAAATTAGGTAATACGGAGGTGTAGCTTGCACGATTCCCATATAGTATCCAAATGTTTATACCATGAGTGATTTATTACTACAGCAAAACATACTCAGAGAAAAGGATCAACAAATTCTCACACATTTGCGTTGGATGAAGTGCCTACTTCCAGCTTTTTTTTTATTTATTTATTTATTTTTTTTATTTTTAAAAGCAGTAAACTTACAGCAGCAATTGTTTGACAAAACTCTATTTTTAATCTGCTATAGGGATATTTTAATGAACTTCATAGCCTTCTCTTCTGTAGGCTAAGGTTTGGAATGGCTTCTAAGCTATTAAAGCGCAATGATAATTAACATACTCTAAATCTAACTTAAATATAATTTAATTTAGACCGCTTATTTGTTATCATAAGGTTTGAAATAAGCACTTTAATAAATATGTTTAACAAATTTTGGAAAATAAAGACCTACAAACATTGACGCAGTTTTCTTCAAAATCTTGCCCTGGTGTTCCCACATGGCATCTAAATCAGAATAAAATGTTACGCAATATACAAACTTCTCGGAGTTATGTTGTTTAACCACACATACACATAAACAACAGCATATGCGAATATTTTTTTTTTCTAAAATGCATTATCTTTACTGGAGGTTTTTTGTTTCAATACAATGCTTCATCTGCTTATAAGGTAACTATTTTAAAACAGTTTAGATGGTACCAACCTCAGATAAACGAATTGGCACCCTTTAGCCACTTAAAAGACATTTTAAACAATTGTTAAACAAAACCTGAATATTAGATTTCTGATAAGACTTGATCGTTTAAAATTATATTTTATAAAAGTTGATTGAAATTCACAGTAATGCAGAAGGATAATTCCAAAAGCTCGCAAAATTAATAGTATTGCATTTTATTATTACTTTTACATCTGCAGAAACTGTAAACATGATAGGCTCATACAATAAATTATATTTTATCACTTAATGATAAACTTCCGTGGCGCGCATTTGGGAGGTCACGGGTTCGATCCCCGTGGCCGACCTTCCTGATCCATGGGCTTTTTTCGGAGGTTTCCCCGGAAATACAGGGGAAGGATATGCATATCCTCCAAATTTCCCCTTCCTTCATTTCGTTACATTATTCATTTCGTCCCATTGGGTTTCTTTCAGGGTTGGAAGCGTCAGCGAGCGTCGCGGCAGCAGCACGTCAGAAGGAACAAATACGCTCTGTACATCTCGTCTCCCGGATTGGAAGGCGAGTTTACTAGTTTCCGGGCCCACCATGGATGGTACAAGCCCGAGGGGGAAGGAGCCGGTTTCCGAATCCCGAGTCCCCCATGGGAGTACAAACCCGAAGGGATGGGAGCGGAATTGGGATGAGCCAGCCTCCATCGGGGTACTTGTAACTGGAAAAATGTAGGGAATCTGCCCTCTGTTCTGTCATAGCAACGTTTCGGCCGCCCTTTAGATCCATCCTCTCGGGGGTGCCCCATCAGGGGCATAGGCACAAAAGATCGCCTTTCGTCAAGGTGCTAAGTGTCCCTCCGCATGTAGTCATTGTTAATAAAGTTGAACTTTATACTGCAATTATATCTTCGTTGAAATGTTTATTTTAGTTGGAACAGTAATAATTACATTTGATTTATTACAAGCCTCACTGACATCTTCCTGAAGGGATCAGGAAAGGATCAAGACTAACATAACGGTTATCTTGGAAATACAATTTCCAACATAAGCAATGGACGTTGTACTCCACATTAACGTTCTCACAGTTACGTCGGTATGAAGGTAGAAATTGCGTTGTTTCAAAGCTATACGAACGGTCGTGAGCCGCTTTCTAATAATCACAAGCTCTCCCCCCGCCCCCTGTAGTTATGGTACCCGTTATCTGTTCTTATCTGTGCCTAGTGACATTTTATTTGCAATGCAGCCATTCCACGTTTCATTTCGTTTTAATATTCTGTCTGGAGGACAACTGTAGTGGCACTTGACTGTTTCGTAAACAACTGCTTTTGCCAGCTCATCTACGTTTTCATTGCCAAGGATCGCACATGCAGTTCTATCCAAGCCAAACACAACCAATCTGTTGGCAACGGAACTCTGTGGGTCTGTACGCAATTGTGTAGGAAGAGCCAACGATATGACACTCATCAAGCGCAATGTTTATTCTTCCCTTTGAAACAAAAAGACTTACTTTCACTGCCGCTTTACTTTATGGTAGAGGAAACACAGGATTACAACCAATCTTTCCCTAACAAAATTGTTTAGTAATGCACGTGTTCAGGCAAACTAAATCGGCAACATGCCTGCACCGATAACAACTTATAATTAATATTAAACTTTCACCTATAGTTGTGTCATATGCAGTATTATACAACGCATACAAAGAACGATTCTTGCGTTAACCTTCTTTAATCCCAATATACGCTTATCTTGAAATTGAGGGAAATGTGGAGTTTGTTACATCAAGAAGTGGAACTAGCAAAAAAAGTTGTTAGTAACAGCTCGTGCGAAGCAACAGAAAAAACCCTGATGTGTTGCACTCACATG
Organism: Tenodera sinensis; assembly: GCA_030765045.1. Lineage (NCBI taxonomy): Eukaryota > Metazoa > Arthropoda > Insecta > Mantodea > Mantidae > Tenodera > Tenodera sinensis. The sequence continues at coordinate 94,144,440 of CM060963.1, read as the reverse complement.
ACTTTCTCTACTCTTACGCTAGCCATTCTTACAAACTCTTATTACTAAAGCGCGTTCCACCCTTAAAAGACAGTACACGTTAAATGGAGCGCAGTGTTGCAACATGTACTAGTTGCGAATCTTTCTCCGCGAGCGACTCGAGGTGGCCTGAGTCCTGTACTTAGTCCTTCAATTGCTGCTTGACGAGACGGGCACTTTTAACTTTGGTATCCCTCCACGCCTTTGTTACTGAATGACCTAAATTTACAAATGACTCACTCGTCTGTATAAACAACTGATTTCCCCTGGTCCCTAAACCTTTTTATGTTTTTTAGATATTTATGTCGCCATCTGATGATATCGATATCGTCTCTTTCTATTAATATGCACTTGTTACCCCTTCTTTCATATTCGAACCCCAAATCAGAGTGGCCCTTGAGAAATTTGGTAGGGTCTCATCACTGTTGAACTGTGACAAAATTATATTCAGCGTGGGTGGAATATTTGCAAACTGTAAAAAATGAACAATTCGCCGCACTCCACCTTGCACTATTCAATCATATTGCGTTAACCTAGCGTTTTGTGTAGTCCCGCCCTTTTTGCTTTCTTTTTCGATGGTGTTCTTAGAGGTCCTTTCATTAGTTCCTTTTTAATCATACACACTACTGCTTCTGAACACCCGATAGCCTTAGCTGTTTCTTTTTTCTGCCTTACACGCATTTTACTTCAAAAATAATCTAACACATTCATAATTATTTGGCGTTCCTTACTTCTTAATTTACCAACATATCGTCTCTTCCTAGCTTCCCCCTCCATAACTACAAATATTTAAAAAAACATTAAACAAATAACGCAATAGCAGCTCACAGTTACACACACAGCTTCTTTCGAACTAATGTTAGTGCTGCTCCTTATACTATCTTCTGTGTCAGGCCTGGCGCTGAATAGATGAATACCTTTTGTTTGCCTTACTGGATAAAAGAAAGAGCTTACTGCCTTTTGGTTTATTTTAAAAACTTTCTCCAACTTTCCTCAACATTTGTTCTCGCTGGTTCCCTGATGTAAACTCAATAACAAAAAAGTTTCACACTGCGTAACTTTTGCAGTGCACAGATATAAAATGTTCCGAAAACATTTAATTTAAAAAATTATAATACTTAACTGGGTAAACATAGAGAATTCAAAGTAGGCAGGTAGTAGCACTATAGTTTACTCTACCTAAGAAAAAAATATAGATACATTCTAGCAGTTAGTTTGTTAGTTAGTGCGTGATGAGCATAGAAACAGCAAATATCGGACTTCTATTGAAAAAAAGTTTTATGAAGAAATTTGGACCTATAGAAATGTATAATGACTCTGAAATAAGGTAACCTGATAGAGAAAAAAAATTCTGCATAGGATAATGTGTTCAAATCTGAAATTTATAACAAACGAATATTTATACCATGCTATTAGTAATCTGGCAACAGCGCCAGGGTAGAAAAGGACGCGGCTAATGGCAACTTGTATGCGCTAGATAGAGACAGAGATGTCCCATTTAACTCCATACTGTCTTCTAAGAGTGGAACGCTATATATATATATCTTCTTTGTGTTAGCTGAGATAAACATTTGCAAAAATTATCTAATTGCTTATTTGTTTGTAGGGGAATATGGTAATACACTAAGCTTTGAGCGATAGTCATCGACCAATTTATACAGGTCTTAGAGTTCACCATTTATATCTGAGAATCTATGAGCCAACAGGCAGACACTCTTTCTGCGCAAGCAGCCATGTCACCTTCATTGTTCTCTGACTTGATCAGGATTACCAGGCATGACTAATGAACACCAGTTCTCAGAGGCTAAAGATGACGGTGATTAATTATATTTTCCTATAAACATTTCTCGACTTTTCGTATTTTCCCATTTCTTCCTCATTATGCAAAGATACACATTCACTCTTATATTGCAATATAGCTTTGCAGATTCAAAATTTTACTTAATGTGAAGTGGAGTAGGTGTTTTAAAGATTGCTGTTCCAAGAAAATGTGGAAGGTGGTCCGAGAAAGTAATCCTGGCATGATGGAAGAGCTGCATACATTGTGGACAAGCTATTCAATGTTACAGAGTAAATTATTTTTTATAAAGGTCAGCATAAATAGGTGTGTTTTCAAAAATGAAAAGTGAAAGCTACCGTCTTGGTCATATGAGTGATATAATAACTGCGTTATGAATATGAGTACTAAGTTTATTAGATTCAGATTCATTACGTCTTACTTAAATAACAAACTAGTAGAAATTCCTTTACAGTTTTTCAAAAGTTACAGGTACAGTTCAAGCTGAGTTGTTCATGATTTTAATTAGTGAACGGAAAATCCTCTCTTAGATCGTATCCCTATTTCGTTTTACGCATCCCTCATAGGTGACTTGATGTACAATGATGCTTCGTATGGGGGTGAGGAAGGGGATGTGCCTTAGACTTGCTTTATAGAACAAAAATACTTTGCACAATAACTGACGCCTCAATTTGTATTCACAGTATGCAAATGAATTGTAATATTTATCTTTCCTTCTATGGCCATCCTTGTAGCCAAGCGTTTGGTGTTATGTGTTTGAATCTCCGCAGCTTCGGGGTCATTTTACTGGCCTTTACGAGTGGAGTATGTATAGCAAGAAGGCGGTGTGTGTATCCGTTTACATTTTCGCACATGCACTGTCCAAATTAACTTCCCACATACCCACAATTCTTGTCGGATGCACCTCCACAATATCTGCACACATCGTGTCAACTACAGTTAAGGGATACTGGGACTCAATTTTCTAAGTGCTTTTCTTTCATTTTAAGACTATTTACTTGAAAATTGGCACCCTTATATGAGTAAATAAAGAAATGGCTGTGCAAAAGCTCAAGGCTCTAGCTCAAGTAGTTCCTCAGATATGCTAATTGCATTAACTAGCGGAAAAATGCATTTTTAACTGCCTTGCGCATTCAGATTAGAAAAAACCCGTCGTTCTTAAAGGTCCACACTTTACCATATATTTTAGATTTTATCATAACAAGTACAATATTTATTTTGAGTTTTCTGTGAATGACCCATGAAATCATCTTCCATGTCGTTGAATTTCACATTAATTGAAAACTTTCCGTAGTGTTAGCCATACTTCAAAGCATTCCTTGTTGCATGTTAACATATTCCCAAATTAAAGTATGTCATCCGAAGAACCGCCGGCGGTACCATATCTACTTATAGTAAAAGCGGGCGGTGTCATATGTACCAAAAAAAATCCCAGGAATTTCGAAAAATTAACGATTCTTCTTTTTACTTTCTCTACTACATATAGCAAGTAGAGGAAGCATTGTATTCCACTCAAAAATTGGATGTCGAGATTTCACAGGATTTGAGTCCCCTGAATCCCGAAAAAGCATTTTTAGAAAAAGGTCCGTATGTGTGTGTATGTGTGTCTGCCTGCTTGTCTGTCAGCCTGTGGACAGCATAATTAAAAAACGAAAAGTTGGCTAAAAACCAAATTTGGTTTTAATATCTTTTAAGGGTGCGTCACGAAGATTTTGAAGAAATTTCCTTTGCACTAAACTAACCTTTAAATGGAAAAGTTTTCGAAACTTATTTTCTCAAAAATGGCTCTAATGATTTTGATTAAACTGTCATATGTTGAATTGCGTGGCTATAGCCTTTGTAGTCCTGTTTACTCTGGATGACTTTTGCATAACTGGTAAACATTAAGAGATAGACCAAATCTTACTCCACAAAAAAGCAGATCTTACTAAAACACACATTTTATGTCCAAATACATTTTTTGTAGAGTGAACCATTTCGGAGACATTCCTTGTTATTTGTGTGAAATTTGGAATACTTGAACTTTCGTCAAATGGTTATACATTTTTATATGTTAGCCGCGCAAACAAACCAGAATCTTAAAGCTTTAAAAGATTTGACTATCGCTCAAAGCCTACTGTATTCCCATATTCCCCTTGTATCTACAAGGAAATAAGCAATAAAATAATTTTTGCAAATGTTTATCCCAAGTAACATGAAGAAGATATACGAATAAAGGTTTAAGAATGATAAGTACAAGAGTAGAGAAAGTCATATGAGTGCAACACATCAGATTTTTTCAATTGAAATGATTTGTAGATCGAAGCAAATTTCTTTAAGGTTCAAATTAGAACTATTTAACTCAAATGTAAAATTGACATTTTACGGTTTTGAAACCTGAAAGGCAACTAAGCAAATCGATAAGAAACTACAAGTTTTCGTAAATCGATGCTTGAGAAATATAATGGGTTTCTGGCGACCTGACATTACAACTACAAGAAACTTTGGAGAAGAGCAGTAGGGAGATCAAATTTGGAAAGTGGAAGTGGGTTGGAAATGTGTTAAGGAGAGAGAATAACATTAATTAAATGACATTTGATTGGTACCACATAGGACTGAGAAAGCAAAGAGGAAGACCTAGAGCAACATGCTGCAGGGAGGAAGCCGAAAGGTCTGGAATGAATTGGAATGAAATTAAAGCATTGACCAACAGCGGATTACGATTGGTGCTTTTCTCAAGGCCCTGTGCTTCCTTGCGAAAGGAATAATAATTAAGTCGTAGGCAAATGTTCACAAATAAAAAAGCTAAGGATGGAGCTTGTAAAAAATGGTAACATTTAACCACCAAATATGATTACATCACATGGCTGCAACAATAAATATACATATAAATATTTGCAGAATTAAATACACTTTATTAACGCCTGCGTAAAAGTTCTAAAGATACGGAGTTTAATGCCAACTTCGTGCACATGATACTGTGAGCAGGAAGTGGATAAAAAAAGAACTCTTTTAGAAAAAGGTTTATTATTTTTTGGCAGCACAGTACTACCGTTCGTGTGTTATGAACAAAAACAATCCTGTGCACAGATAATAAAATAAATCAATCGCTTCTCGTAGGAGCCTTAAACATGGTGAGACTAATGCTTAATTTTATAGTAAATACGTTTTTGATTAAAGTATGTAAAACGTTGTGCGGTAGGGGTTTCGTAACATCTTATTACAATCCTGGATTGGTTATAAACACGCCCTTTAGCTTTATTCAACTATTTCCCAATCTGAAATAGTAAGAAAATAAGTAACGACACTTATATTGTACACCAGTTGAAATATCCGGTGTTGCCCTTGGTTTGACGATTTATCCCTACAACTTTTAGACTTAGGCTGCACTTGCCCAAAAGCCTGTTGATTCTTTTTATACTTTTAAAATGTTGTTTAATACACTTAAATAGTTAATTATAACCCTAAGATACTATAAAGTTCAACAAATAAACAAAATAAATAAAAATTACAGGAATGGGCTATGCAAGAGTACTGTTGAAACCACAAATACCACAGGAAGAGAAGCGGGTAGAGAAAACCATGTGAACGTAATGCGTTGATTTTATTTCAATCACATAAAATTGCATGAATTTTATGTTGAAGAGCGAGCAGAGAAAGACATGTGATTGTGTTATGTAAAAGAATAGGGAGTAGAGAAAACCACGTTTATGTTATACGTTGCAAAGTAAAATGGATAACATAAAAACCTTCTCCATGAAGAAGCACTTAGATGTGCCAATGTTCCTGGTAATCGGCCAACCGGTGTTGGAGTTTGCCTATCTCATATATACCAACATCTATGTATATATACACAGAATGGAAGGGAAATAATTGCATTCCTTCTAATATATGCTCCATAAAAGCATTGCAAAGAGAGAGAGATAATCATGATGATAGCCGCCCTAACTAGGGTTTCCCAAAAGGATCGGCCTACTAAAATGTAATTAAACATTTGAATGTATTAACAGGATGGAAAGCATAATATTAAGTGAATTTAAAATGAATATAGAAAACAATTTTAGGAGATTAATGATATAAAAAAGAATTTAGTGAGAGCGGCTAATAGCATTTTGTTCTTTGATCAGCCGATTTCGAAAACATAAATGACTTTTGTTCCAAATTGAATGCGTAATTCCACAAGAATGTACGAATGTACGAATGTTTGTTACTTGTAAGATTAGTAGAGTAACTTATTTCTGACATTGCTTCGGTAGTAATTACGGAATATCACACACGGTTTCGAAATAATCAATCACTGAAAATAATTGAAAGAATACTTCGAGCAGCTCTTTCAGACGTGAAGTAACTCGACAACGTTGCGCTGAGGTTGGTCAGGAAATTGAACCGGTTTGTGGATATAAATAGTCGGTCACTTGCTTGGTTGTGTAATGTTTTGGGAACTAACGACTGTGATTGGCCTACACTCGCACAGTAAACATGAAAGGAGACGACAGGTTATTTATTTACGTTCATGAGACGCGTGGCAGCAATAGTAAAGTACTAACCTAATGAAAGTACCACCCACACAATCTGCTGTGTTGCCAGCTTGTTTTCGACAAGTTTAAAATATATCCATAGGAAATGGTCAGAGACAAAACGTAAAATACAAACTGTATTCCAAATTCGAAGATCTATCACTGGTTTAAACTAATGTAATGACTTAGCTTCTACCCGGTGTATAATAATCTGTTGAAACTATTCGCGATCTACTTATTTCAAAATGGTTTGACTAACTCAGAAACCTTCACGGGAATGTGCACTACAACTTACCAAAGGTTCATCGGATGATTGGTATAGGAACCTATACGGAACAAATTTTCATCTTATATATGTAGAAAACTGTAACTAACAAGTCGTATAATTGTTTCGATTGCCATGCATCCTTTTACAACATTAATTCACTGAACCTAATTGGTAGGTAATTATTTTGTCAGCAAATTAATGGAATTATCAGTATGGAAAAAAGGCAAGTGTCTGACAGGGAGGACATTGCCCGTAACGATTCTATTGGACACAGCCCATTGCTCAATACATGCCAGGTAAGCAAAGTTGTTATAAAGTAATTAGTATGAAATGTCTGTAAAGCAATAGCAATTGTGTAATGGAAATTGCCATGGACAGTTAAGAGCGTAATCCCATTCGTTTGGAATATATCGAGACAAAATCGTAAAAGGTGATTGCAACGATAGTTCTGCCAGTACTCAAAAAGGAATACGGATTTAAATAGTTATATCAGACTGGAAAAGGTTAATACTGCGGTAGGGGCACGAACCACGGAATGTCGGTTCTTTCGACTAAAAGGATAAAATAATGGTTAAATAGTATAAAAGTTTGTATCAACATTTCTCCAAATTAGTCGTTTTGAGGCCCTATAATTGTATATGTGCCATATAACATTTGTGTAATACAAAAAATAATGGTTATGAAACGTTGAACAGGTTGGTGAAAAAACAGGACAATAATTTAAACGATAATGTAAATACATATTTTCACGTACGCTCCATTAACCACATGCGAAGTCGAAAGAAGCTTCTCGCAGTACAAACATACTCTGTTAAACGTAGAAATTTCACCTATGACAATTTTCTTATGCACATATTTGTGCCTTGTAATTCCTTTCTATTATGCTGGGAAATATGTATATTTCATATGCAACTTATTTTGTTGGAAACCTGTTAAATAAAACAAATACCCTTCCTAGACTTTATTTCACCTTTTTTCGAAGCTAGTAAAGTTCATTGTCTCCAAAACAAAGGCGCTAGGAGCGCAGGTTCACTGTGTCACTTATGAAACTACCTTCAGTAAAGAAGGGAAAAAGAGAAGATCTTAAAATATTTCGTCGACATCACATCAATTAGGTACGTACGAAATGTAGGACTATTGCATGGAAGGAAATTCACATACTCAGGATTGTACGTCTGATACACATACCATGATCTGCTTCCTTGCGAGGTCGTTTACGCTCGCCACAGAACAGTCCAGACACACTTAACTTGCGATAGATCCCGCACTCCCGCGGTCTACTTATTAGTCTCAATGCAAGATACATGTTCCACATGCCTAAGTGGCGTTTGGACCTTGACAACTGGAACCTTTACACCCAGTCGGCTGTTTACTTACAACGAGCACGACTCAGTGAATGATTTGGCGCAGCATCTCACCGAGAGGATTATTTCGGCTGCTGAACAATCCATTCCGTGGTCAAATTCCCACGCCCTCGATTTCCTGTCCCTTGGTGTACAGAGGTATTTTTTAGAGGTGGCGTGTGTCGTAATGTTGCGCAGTAGTTCATGGTCGAGTCCACTTGTCTATTGGAAGATAAAAGGGGTGTCTGGTTAGTATCTCTTCGACTTCTAGCCCACTAACCAGCAGGCTGCTGGAGGTAAGTTACCCCCACCATCGCTTTGCGTGATGCTCGGATATGCGCGAGTGACAAGGTCACGCGCCACCTCTAAAAAATACCTCTGTACAGATGAATGTCGGAATGCCATTCGTACTCGAAAGACTGCTCTTAGGGCTTTTCAACGTTACCCTAATCAAATCCAATACGCGAAAATCCGCGCCAGGTCCAGGCAAGTCAATAAGGATAGCAAAAAGACATCAAGAAGCAAATTAGTAGTTGCACTTAACTGAGATACACCTTCCTTGGTTGCATAGGATAACTTTTGGCGCGTAGCTGGTAAATCGACCCATATACCAATTGTGGGCCTTAAAACAGCTACAGGAGCTTCTGTTGATCCATTTGATGTGGCCAATATCTTTGACAGTGCTTTCGCCCAAGTATCTAGCTCCGATAACTACTGGGTTCCTTCCATTAGGACTCAGGTGGGCTCTCAAGGCTTCCCGTTTCGGTCTAGAAACGTAAAAGGTTACAATCGCCTTTTCACCATGGCGGAGTTAGAACATTCTGTTGAAAATCTTCGGGGCTACCAGCACCAGGACCGGTCGGTATTCGCGTACAAATGTTACAACAGCTCTCTCCTGAAGGAAAAGCAGTCCTGCTGGCGGGAGGCCAACGTTGTATCCATTTTGAAAGTTGGAAAGGACCTTCATCATCTCTCGAGCTACCGTTCTATTTCCCTCACCAGCTGTGTTTGCGAACCCATGATTATGGAATGGTGGCTAGGAACTCGCAACCTCCTAACATCCAGAGAAGTTTTCGACGACGATGCCGCTCAAACTTGGACTACCTTGTTTTTGAAGAACTGTCAAACCGTTTGTGTATTTCTCGATCTCGAGAAGGCTTATGATACGCGTTGGCGCGCAGGGATTCTACGCTTCCTGTACATCTGAAAGATACATGGACGCCTAACACTGTTCATTCAGGAGTTCATGAAGGACCACGTTTTCCGAACAAGGGCCGGTACGATTTTTTCTAATCCTTTTGTTCAGGAGAACGAAATACGTCAGGGTTCGGTACTAAGTGTCGCACTGTTTGGTATAGCAATTAATTACATCTGGAAATGTATTCCACCTGGAGTTTCGTCATGACTATTCGTAGACAACTTCGCCGTCTGTTATACATTTCAGTGCACGGCGTATTTGAAACCACGCCTACAGCAATGTTTGGACAGTCTTCGAGAATGGAGCTCTAAAGACTGCTTCCGTTTCTCAACTGAGAAATCAATCTGCGCTAATTTCTGGTGCTGTAGGAGACGATTAACACCTTATATTTTTAAGGTGGGCCTTGGTCCTATTTGTCCGCTGTGCAACAAGCTTTTGGCGGTGCTACAGTGTGCTTCTTTAAGGAAACTTAGAGAGTTTCTGGAATTGCCATTCAAACTTGCAGGGATCCTGTGGACGATTAGCATGCGGTCGAAAGGATTTTGAAATGTTTAGGAAAGGTAAACATAAACCTAAAGATTTAAAGTGTTAGATATCTTAATCTCTTACTTTTTCGAACTTTTTATGACTTCATTTTATTCTGCTTTTGACTCTTGGTCTGGAATATTTATATTTGCTTTTTACTAATATTTTTATGTCATATTGAAATTTATCGCTGGCGTTCATCATTATTCATTCTGTAAGGGCGCTGTTGACCTAGTAGCTGAGCGCCCTTAAACCTAAACCTGAATTTAACTTAGTCTACTCTAACCTAATTCCCTTGTACCCACCACGTAATATCTGATAAAGCCAATTATGGAAATTTTTATCTGGATTAATATGAAGTAGATAGAAGAATTGACTTTTCGGGGAGTTTTTTGAGGAAAACGTTTTTTGGATATAACGCATTAGATTTTTTCAAAGTTTCGGCAATAACAACTTTGCTTTACCCTATACGAGGTACTGGAAACAAATGTTATACCTTACGTACCAACTTTTTGTGGATTGGAAGCGCAAACCTATTTTTACGAATCTTGTTTTTCCAAAACTGGAGTAATTGTAACATGTAGCCTTCTCGTGTGTGTTTTCTAAAAGAGTGCTTATAAATAATTCGCATTTCCGACCTGCTGGGTCGATTATTTCAGTTTATTGACTGTTCGGGGAATCTAAAACCGTACTGCTCCTTGGTAGGCTGTGGAGTGCATGGGAGAAACCAAATTACCCTTCCTCTGTGAGTTATCTCCGGTGTGCTCGAACTGCACCAGTGGTCAGCCTAAATCCTTATAATCCTTCCTAATGACCCTGAACTGCACCGTGATAAAAATGGCAAGACGAATGGAGCATGGCCTCAAACAGAGGAGGGGTTGGAAGAGGGTGAGTGGGTCAAGGGCAGTGCAAGTTCCAATGTCCTTATTTTTTTCCTTTTTGCTTTTCGCTTTTCCGGAAAATACGTTTACCATAGTACTAAGACAATCACAAATTTTATGAGGGAGCAAAATTTTACGAAAGGTTAAAGGCAACAAATGTTGCAGTCTATATTAGCAGCTGAAACAGAAACTGAAGTATTTTAAAATGAGAACTTAATGAATTTTGTTTTAACTTAAATAAATACCCAAAGGGGTCAATTTAATTTTAAGGCACATGGTAACAAATAAAAATTCTTAATAGAAAAGATTAAACTGAATATGGAGCAAACGCGAGTAGATTTAAGGAATTCTAACACTATAGCTATAAAAGATTTAGAAATTGAATACTTTGTAATGCTTATTATACTGTTAGTCTGCAATAGCTTTTCAAGTTTTTAGGGATCTCTCCATTTAACAAACTTTTTAAAGGGTACCAAATGAATCGAAAACAATACAAGTGACTTTACTGTGATTTAGATTGTGTTAGTTTAAAAAATATCATATTGTAGTTTCATGTGTCTTTTATCAATTTACACAGGCTGGATATATGATAATTCCCATTTTTTTACAGGTTACAAACTTAGGACAATCATATTAAAACGTTACATAGTTTAAAGCCGTTTCTCAAATCCCGTTTTCTAATTTATTCGATATATTCTCAATGCAAGTCACACGTAGAAATGTCTTTTAGGGTGTAAAATGCGCTTTGTATGATGCAGACTCCAACAATTCCATTTTGTATGATATCCTTGTGTGGACTTCATAACTGTCAAGTTTTAAGAGAAATTGTGTTCTTCTTGAGATTTTCTTTTTGGAATACACAACTTATCAATGGCCTTGCCAATTCCTTAAAAAGCAATACATCATTAAGCATAGAGAATTGTTGCGAGCTCCTATTGTTTCTAAGTGGTTCTCACATGTTTTGGGGTCTTCTGAAATTGTATTGTTCAATTTTATTTCTTTGTATAGTATGATGTATATTTTGAAATTGTTTTATGACTTATCTTTTGTACCGGTTTTGTCTACATTAATCCACTGGTTTTTAACTGTACTGTAATAACGTTTTAGTTATATCTTTTCTTTCTATCTGAAGAACCTCATTTTCTATGTTTTCTGTCTTCTTTTAGCTATGCTTGCCTTTATCTACGTCACACTGTCTTATGAACCTTCATTCCTTTATAGCATTTCATTATTACTTCATTTCAGACTTTATTTCACGAAGTTATTTTGTCATTACTTCATATTTTTAGAACCTTTCCATTTTATATCTTATTTATAATCCTTATTTACATAACAACAGAATTTAAATTTGATTATTGAGCTATTTTTAACCATATACGCACGTATATGTCCCAGAAAAGATACTTTGTTTTTTTGTTATTGCTAAAAAAATTAATGATTTAATGGAGTTCAGTGTTCAGTACAATATGCTTTCCTCTCGGCCCAAATGACCTAGCTGTCGACGGGCCGTTAAACACTACTCACTCACTCACTCACTCACTCACTCACTCACTCACTCACTCACTCACTCACTCACTCACTCACTCACTCACTCACTCACTCACTCACTCACTCACTCACTCACTCACTCACTCACTCACTCACTCACTCACTCACTCACTCACTCACTCACTCACTCACTCACTCACTCACTCACTCACTCACTCACTCACTCACTCACTCACTCACTCACTCTCTCACTCACTCACTCACTCAATCACTCACTCACTCACTCACTCACTCACTCACTCACTCACTCACTCACTCACGCTTTCCTCTCAGAGTGGAAGAGCTAACGTCCACTCTTGCAACACTTGTCACCACAGATGGTGAACACTGATGATACACGAAATTAAATGGTTAATGGGAAAAGTAACTTGGAAAGGAAACGTTCTATGACCAATTTTAAGACATATTCTCAACATTTTCCATCTTTAAGAAAACTGAGGGAAACCTGTAAAGACATTCAGGGAGGACAGTTCAGGTTCGATTTGAATCGCGGATCTCATACTCACCCCTTTAATGAACTCCACCACATGTGTCTATGAGGCCTTCATCGTCTGCATCATGTAGATATGGAATTTTGAACTTATATGGAACATTTAGTATTCATTTTCACACTCGTGTGTGGCAAGAGTATTGTTATAAAAATTGGAAAGTTATAAAAAAATAAAATTCTGAAATAGTAAATAAGATTATGGCAAGAAGAATATATAAAAATATATTTAATCTACAAAATATAGTATACAATTTTAATAATATTAAAGGTATAAATAACTTCCTGTACCATATTATAGAATTATTTGCTAAACTTAAGATCTAAGCTCAGAACCTTATATGCAACAGTATGGGTCTTATAATACGAGGTATTTCATATGTAACTGGACATTCGAAAAATTAACGGATTTTAATTATTTTTGAATATGTAATGCGTATTTATAAATAAGAACATTTTCCTGTGCCGCACAGGGTGCATTTGCATAAATTTAAGTTTAAAGTAACACTATAATATAAACAACATAATTGCACTCAATGTCCACAATTTTGAATGTGCCTGTCACCCTGAACAATACACAAGTGCAGCCGACGTTCCATCTCATGGGCAGAATTGTAACTACATCATTTCAGGGATAGTGCCTGGATTAGTTGCACACACTCTGTCCTTAATGAATTGCGATTGTAAAAAGATCTAAGGAAGTTAGGTTAGGAGATCGCAGAGCCCAAGAAATTGAGCCTGAAGAATTTGCATCTGATATGCCCAGAAATTTAGGGTTTTCCATAAGATACGCCATACAGAAGTCGGACAAAAAACCTCAATTCCAAATTGAATTTTTGGGCTGCTAATCAAAGCACCGTGGACATTTGCTATGTTTTCTTCACATGTTGCAGAAACATGCCGACCTTATCTTTTCTTCTGTTTTATGGATCCTGTTTCCTGAAACTTTTCACCAAATGAAAGATTGGTCTTCCCGTTAGGCATCTAGTATCGTGCACCACACTGTCATCGCAACAAACGCAGTCATAAGTTTTCCGATTACAAATCAGACAGTGATTCTTCTTCCTTGTAAACTAAACCCCGGCGCAACAGCCCACGAAGGGCCAAGGCCTACCGCCCAGCCACTGCGTCCCCCTCCTCTGCCCACTACAGGCGTCATTGGTGAGGCGCAGTACTGGAAGGTAGAACGTGGTCAGCCCCTCAATTGGTCCCCCCGGGACCTAACGAGGCTGAGTGCACCCCGTGCCAGGCCTCCCAGAGGGGATAAAATCCCCATGCTAGTACCGGGGATCGAACCCGGTACCGGTCCTCCGCGCCAGAGTCAAGCGCGCTATCAAATGCGCTACGGAGGCGGTCTCTTCTTCCTTGTAGTAACGTTAATTGGGTACGTGGCATCTTGTTTCTTCATTCCATGCCTTTAAACAAAACAAAAAACAAATGGTAGCAAAATAACAAAACCTTTATAAAGCAGCGATTCTAATTGCACAAAAACGCTCTAATGGGCTTTATTGGGTACATTAAAAAGTGAACCGACTGTACGGTACCGGGAAATGCTTTCATTAATAAATATGTTCAACATAGCCATCGGTTGATTTTTTCGAATGTCCTGTTACTTACGAAATACCCTGTATGACCCATTTTAAAAGTCTGGCGTTGTGGGACTATTACGTTCGCCGACACTTTTGTTATATAGTAACAGGAGCATTTTGTTTGTTCTACAGGGAGCCATTAATTATACGCATTCTACTGTGAATTCTTTAATCTCCCTTCACCATTTAAGTCTGTTCTGTCATTGGATTTTGAAGGTACGTCATTTTCACAGCCAATCATGAAAGTAAACACAAGTTCTGTTGATAGCATTGGTAGGTTCATGGAAGTGTGATTCTGTGTAAGCATGTTCTTATTTGAATATTCTATAATTACTTTCTCCACCTATTCTTCAACAAACTTGCAAAGGATATACTTCTCTCTACTTCATGCTAATTGGGATTATTATTTGTAGAAACATTTCATTATATATTTCCTTGTAGGTAAAATAGAAATAGGGCAATAAAGTAGGCTTACGCGATAGTCAGATAGTCATTATAGATGGTCACTATATGATGACTGAAATTCTATTCTCTTTGCATACCAGGAGAAAAGTGTAAGTATTGGAACAAGGAACATCTCGGAAATTGTTAGCTCCACAAACAATATATTTGACATAAATTTGCGCCTTAACGAGATCTAGCTTCTTGTACAGTAATATTTTGCCTATCTGCTGCGGTTTACCAGTTGCAAAATTTATTCAGAATGAAGAAAAATTCAGAGGCAATCCCAGAAAATTCTTTAGATTTCATTTGTTATGGAAATATCTTAAACATATAGCGTTTTAATTGTTTAGAAAATAATTTTGGGAACATTTTGCACGTAAAGACACATAGCTTAGGGCGGGGAATTTTTCTGAAAATTTTCGCACCGCACCCTTCGAAGATAGGTAACTCAAATACCTAGTTTGGTATTTCACCGACTTCATGTTAATTTATGCTATTTGAGACACACAGACATACACACAGACACACACACACAAACACACACACACACACGTACATATTTCTAAAATGTCCCTTTTTATTCAGCGAACCTCAAAACGTGCATTTCCAGTAAAATATTGGTATCAATTTTTTGGAAGGAATTCAACACATTCTTTGCCTGTTAGAAAAACTAAACATGTGTTCAGAGGGTGTCATAAGGAAAATAATCTGAAGCGTCCATTACATGTTTTAAATATAATAGTATAATGGTAGTAATTAAGACACGAGTTTCATACGAGCGTCTTATTTACCATTATAGTTAACTTTCATACGACAATTTATGCTCAACCATATACCTAATTTTATAGTTGAAATATTATAAGATGTTGTGCGCTCAGCAGGGACAATGATCTACATATTGCATCAGCTGATATTTGGATTTCTGCGCAGGCGCTAAACGATTCGTTTCCAGCACGTCACAGCTGCATAATAAAAACGATAACCTTGGAATGCTACGTAACATGGAAAAATAGAAGGCAAATTGAACATATTGGTTTTCAGAGGAAACTTTATTTCATGTATAAGCTATTTATTGTACAGTTTGCGGGACTGTGCTTGGTGCAATATTCTTGGAAGTTGATGCTGTATTGAGGTTAATTTGTGTGTTTTGTGTTTGTCTGACATTTTAGCGTTTTCTAAACTCGCGCTAGTTGCTGTTCGAGAATTAATTAATATTACGCTTTGCCATTGCTGCAGGGGAATTTTCTTAATTGGTGGAACACCTGTCCAATTCTGAAAATTGAACTCTCCGATTGCATGACGACCAGTCCTTTAATAAACGTTTGAACTTAAAGAGGAGGATATGGTGAATTAAATTCCCACAAAATATCTCAAAACACTATAGATAAATGCGATTTCTAGTAAAACAGAGGACACTATTTTAAGAGCAACAA
The DNA here is from genome assembly GCA_030765045.1 of Tenodera sinensis. Lineage (NCBI taxonomy): Eukaryota > Metazoa > Arthropoda > Insecta > Mantodea > Mantidae > Tenodera > Tenodera sinensis. The sequence continues at coordinate 94,128,412 of CM060963.1, read as the reverse complement.
ACGCATAAAGGAGTGATGCCATTTAAGTTTGTCCTAACCGTGGCCAAGCCCTACGCAGAGTCATTATCTGCAGTTCTGTATTCTGTTGACTGGCTCGTACTTAGTCGAATTTATGCTCTTGATGACAGCAGTTGATATTGCGCCATATGTCAATTTGCGAAAATGAATTATTCAAACCGGGAAATAGTACATTCAAATTTGATCTATGACTTGCTGAGCATATTGCAGTAGAAGCGAAACTTCGCTCCCCGCATATATACTTGAATACTCGAACCAACTGAAGATAGTTAATGGCTTATTAAAATATCCTCATAAATAATAGGATTGTTACTGCCAAAACGTATGCTAAAAATCGTGTCGATACTGGATGAATAGCATATTGAGGGAGCTTAATCAGTTTGTGAGCTATAGGATTTTAGCCGATTAAGTAAAAGGTTTTGGTAAATTGTTACTTTTTGTATAACATATATCCACTGGAGTGCAACCAGGAGTGCAGGATGTGGCGGCGGGGTTCAGCACGTCAACTTTCCAACCATAAGACAACCACTTGACCTTTTAGATACATTATCTTTCCATCAGAATAGTTACTCAGTTTGTTTCACGAGGTTGAGTGCACCCGGACCAGACCTCGTAGAGCGGAAAAATCCCCACGCCGGCACCGGGTATTGAACCAGGTTCCGCGCGCGAGAAGCAGACTCACCACAGGGATGGTTAGATACCAAATGGTTAGACAAATGCGAAATAATTGGTTGCACTTACCCTTTGTCGCAAAGGGTGTCTGAAATTATGTCACTCTCCGTGAAAACAAACAGGACATCTGTGGAATTCATTATTTATCACTTGGCGAATTTTTGCGGTAAACGTAATGAAAAAAGCGTACGCCGCACACAGTTGCATAATTAATTTGCAGGCGGATTTAGTCCATGAATTTTATTTTCAAATATTCCCCGCAGGTAATAATCTCATGGATTTAGATTTGGAGATCGAGCGGGCCAGTTAATTGTTCTCTCATCAAAATCACGTTGTAATGTGAAGTGGCGATATTCTTGGATATTATTTTACAGTATTCTTTACCTGTTCTAATTTATTCTCAGCTATGACTGTTGGGTGTATAGATTTGGTGGGTATGTTTTTTATCTATCACGGGCTCAGTTTAATTTTTTCTAACTGCATACTTATAAGCTTTGCATTTGTTAGGAATGATAACAAAAAATACAATTTTAGTACTAGTACAATTGTGGTACAAGAAACAACACATTAAATAGTTTACATAGTCTAAGTTAAGTTCTTTTATTAAAATTAGATATCCCTGAAAACGATTAACTTAACCACGTGTGACTTCGTATTAAATGGAGTAGAATAAACACCCGCTGTTCTGTAGTGCGCACCATAATAACTATCCACGTTAAACGCGATCTACAGATAAACTTCCAGTGGCGTAGCTTGGTGCGTGGACTCGTGATAAGGGTACGCTTAGGTGAAATCTCTAAAATATACAGTTGATAGCGGATTCTGTTCAAAGTCATATCAGACATTATACACATAAGGAATAGTTTACATTCAAATTTTCATTGTAATATCTTTAACACCTTTAAATGTATTATCTTTTCTAGCTATTGTTTTGGTATCGCACTTAAAATGCTCCACACGATGAAGATTTCAAAATTTTGATAATTTTAAATATTATTCTATACTCTCAAAAGAACAGAATATTTTATGATGCTTTGGTTTGTTAAATAAAAATTACTAACTTTGACAAATATTTTTTCACAATTTTTATAGTTTTTATAGAACTTTACAATTAACCAGCTGGTAAAAATTAAAGTTACAGAACAATCAATTCCACTATATTTTTTCTGTACTTTCAGTTTGTTGATTACAAGCACTTCAGCAGTGTTTTCCAGGAAATGCAGAGCACTCTCTACAACACGTGGTAAATCACGTAGAAGCACATGAGCAGTGTGCATACCCTGCCTTGGGTTTTCTGGCTCTTATACTTACACACACATTACAGTTCAAAATGCTGCTTGTTGTATTCTGATTTGTATAGAAGAAGTTAAAAATATGAAATTAACATTCATTGCAAAACAAAATACTGAACAATTTAGCTTTGAACCTCATTAACATTAACAAGTGAGATCCACTTTTCTGCGTTGCATCCATTGCGGAAAGATTAACTAAGAAAAACTGGCAGGGTACACAACACATTACCCACATCCATTGACACTTTGCCCCTGATAAGTTCATATAATATTATCACTCTACACCTAACAACCAAGCAATAGTCCTTACCTCTTGTAGACGCAAGTGCTAGGGTACCGCTTATTGGAGCTCTGAGAAAGCATTCTTCACTATTGGCGCACTGCACACCAATTTTTCATCACGAAAGGTGCTTCAAAAACAATATTAGGTTCTGAGTTATAGGGCCAATGTTTTTTAAGTCAGCGATTGACGGCTGACGCACTTGAATGTGGAGTCTGCCAGCCGGCAGTGAAGTGAACGGACCTGTGCTTACGTTGTGTGTGTCTGCTCTGCAGGGCAACGCTCGACACTCCAAACGTCAAATAAGTGCATTTGCAGTCAAATCTTCACCGTCTCAAACGTGAGTATTTGCACCGATACTTAGTTTTTACTAAGTATAGACCTTAGTAACAGTACACAGACACAAAAAATGGAACTTTACCAGCGAATAAACACGCTAAAAATTCAATTTCCACATGACGCACCCAGGCCGTCTGCCTACGAAATACACAAATGGATCATTAACACCATGCACCTTACGGCAGATCAGGTGGATACGCTTCAACTACACAGCAGAGATTTTGCCATTTACCTGAAACTGATTTCCGTCACAATATACAACAAAATTTTACACGAGCACCAGGGCTGTAAACAGTTCCAGTACGACTCCGGGGCTGTAGCACAACTTTTTATCAGTGCTGCGGACCTCCAGAGTGTGATCGTACGTGTGTTTAACATACCACCTGAAGTACCATATTCCATAATCACCGGTGCTCTTGGTCAATTCGGTCGAATTCACGACATACGTATGGAACAATGGAATCCGCAACAGTTACTGCCCGTAAAGAATGGCGTAAGAGCCGTCAAAATGGACATAGAACACCACATACCCGTTTCCTTGAGAATCGGCTTACACACAGCGTCGATCAGTTATCCCGGGCAGCTTAAAGTGTGTTTTACCTGTGGGGAGACTGGACATTTGAAACAAGATTGCAAGCAAGTCCCTACGGCCTTACCCCTTAAACCGCACAACAAACCTCGCTTGCTTAGTGAGGTTGTGACACACACAGTTGCGGCTCGCCTGGTTCCCACGTCAGCCACTGCACGTCCGCTGGCCGAAGAACTGCCTGACTCAGATACTCGAACATTGGAGCATCACGATGACGAACGCATGGAGGTTCACGCTCCGTTTGACTCAGATAACACAGCTATGGACCGAAGTACCAACAGCGAAAATAACACTACTGCTCCTCTTCTGACTTCAGAATAGGTGGCGAACAGGGGGAACCAAATGTCAAGAAGTTAAGAACAGAAAACGTTCCTGACAATTCAATGGAGACACAGCTGGAACCAACTCCAAATATCGTGGCTAAACGGAGGCCGCAATCACGAGATCCTCGCCTCAGCCGACACAGCGTTTCTGATGATCCCCAAGAGGACGTGATTGCAAAGCAATCATCCCAGACGCTGCAGGAAGATGTAACGACACGCAGTATGCGCACAGCGGAGAATCACCAAATTACAACTAGTGCATGGAGTCAAGATGGCATGGAAGCTCACACACATAGTGCACAGGTGTCAGCGTCAGAGGACCCTGTGGATGATCGAGACCCAGTGGCATTCAAAACGATGGCTGTGCATAATAAAACTCGGGGACACCCTTACAAGAAGGAAAGGCACAAATCACCGGACGCGGTTTCAACAGACTAACTGCGTTAAACTTTCCGCAATACCATCGGTTGTGACTAAATTCCGATGGGTCCGTTTCGGCTACTTTGTTGTTGTTACGCCATCATGTCCTTAGTGCAAAACTATGCTACGTTAAACATCAACTGTCTGCGAAGCCTCCCAAAACAGCGCCTACTAACGCAGTTCCTGTACGATAACGACATAGATGTCTTGTTTTTACAAGAAGTTAATGTCGAGACGTTCAAATTCATAGGACCTAATTACACGTCGATCATCAACCTTGGTGATGCCAATAGAGGGACAGCGATAATACACCGAAGTGGTCTTCCCATCAAGTTTATAGAAAAGCACCCGAGTGGTAGGATACTCTTGATGATGACTACCAATGGATCCTTATTTATTAATGTCTATCTGCCATCCGGAACCAACAACAGGACGGAACGTGAACATATGATTGCACATGAGCTACCTTTTTATCTCCGGCATAGGTACAACACATTGATATTAGGTGGGGATTTCAACACCGTTTTGCACGCGAAGGACCAGCGAGGCAATTACACGCCATCACCCAACTTACAACGCTTGTGTAGTGAATTGCAACTAATGGATGCTTGGGAACTCATTCACGATCGCACGGTACAGTTTACCTTTCATAGGGGCGTATCTGCGTCACGCATTGACAGATTTTATGTCAATCGCCACAGTCGTAACAAGGTATTAAACGCTATAGTGCGGGCTACTGCAATTAGCGATCACCAGGCTCTCATAATCAAGATGACAGTTGAGCAGAAAATCCCTGCACCAGGAAGAGGTTATTGGAAGCTAAACACGTCCCTGCTTTCAGATGCGGCAATAAGAGCTGATTTTGCTTCCCGATGGGAGATAGCAAAACGACGAGCGACTTCCAGCAACTTGACCGCACTACAAAAATGGCTCCGGATTTACAAACCAACCATTCGCTCCTTTTTTAAAACTGTTAGTTACTATAAATCCCAGGAGCACAGAAATATGCGCGAGTATCACCAGCAGCTATTAGAGGAACTCTTGGCGAAACAGCGACAAGGTTTTCCAGTAGCAGAAGAGATACAAAATGTAAAGCAACTTCTTCTCCGATTTACACTTCGGTTGATGGATGGTGTTAAGATACGCTCCTGCACACGATCCGTTGCTGAAGATGAAAAAGGGTCCCTCTATCATATTGCAACTGAAAAGCACAGGGGAATCACACGCTACATCCACTCTTTGGTATCCTCTAACGGCGCACAACTAACCTCTTCTAAAGACATCCTACATCAGGCGGAGGCATATTTTGCCACACTGTTCGATACGCGGCCTACAGTGGTGGATGCACAGGACTCTCTTTTGGCGCATGTTAACGCTGTAGTTCCGGAGGAGGCAAACACCGCTCTCACCAGTCCCTTAACGTCTGAGGAGATAGTGACTGCGCTAACCACTGCCAGTTCCAAATCGGCTCCTGGTCCGGATGGTATTGGTTACGAGTTTTACAAACTCTACTGGGAATTCATTCAGCCGCCCCTTCTATGTCTTTACGAAGAACTACTACACACACCAGGTGATCCAATGGGCTTCAATGAAGGAATAATCGTCTTAATTCCCAAAAAGTCTGCACCGAACTCGCTAGATGAGTATCGGCCTATCACGTTATTAAACGCTGACTACAAGCTGTTCGCCAAAATCCTAGGGAACCGACTTCGTCCAGTCCTGAGTGAGCTTATCGGCAAAGAACAAAAATGTGGTGTGCCAGGCCGATTGATCACTGAAAACCTCCACCTCATTCGTGATACGATTTTACACTTTGACGCTCATTCACACGAAACTGCCAGTATTCTATCTCTGGACTTTCATAAGGCATTTGACAATATTGATCGTGCCTACCTGTTTAGAACGCTGCACAAAATGGGGCTACCGCAGCAACTTCTACAAGCCCTCTCATTCTTGTATGCTAACGCCCATTCCCGAGTGCAGATTAATGGATTTTTTACCGATCCAGTGCCATTACGAAGTGGTATTCGACAAGGTTGTCCGCTTTCCACGTTGCTGTATGCGGTTTGTACAGAACCGCTGATTCGTATGCTTCATAACAACTGCAAACGGTATTCTCATCCTGCTGACTTGTTTAACACCTTAGCGTATGCGGATGACATGGTGGTGTTGCTTCGTGACCCCCAACATTTGAAATGTGTGAAACAGGTGCTCCTATGTTACGCCAGAGCTTCATCGGCCCATATTAATTTTAACAAATCCAAATTGTTGCCGCTTGGAAAGTGGCCCTCAGGCACTACGCTGGAAGATGTGCCCATAGCCCACACTGCGAAAATTCTCGGCATACACTTCCATTCCGATGTGGTACAGATGCTGGATTTGAACTGGAAACCCATTCTCAACACTGTTCGGTACCCGCTCTCGAGACATCTCACACGAGATCTTAACCTTATACAAATGGTCTGGAATGTGAATCTGTTCATTCTTTCGAAACTATGGTATATTGCACAAGTACTACCATTACCTGAGGATATTGCACAACGAATTGAATTGGGTATCACCTATTACCTTTGGACGGGACACGTTTATAGGATTGCCAGGGCTCAATTATGGAAACCACCTGCAAAAGGAGGACTCGGCCTCATCGCCGTCAGCTACAAATGCAAGGCGTTATTTCTCAAAACCTCTCTGCGATATACGACCTCAACCGATGTCCCGAACCCTGTTGTAGTGATTTCTGCCAAATTACAACATCCCATTTTTAGGAGACTAAAAAGCTATCTCACGAAACTGCCGGCAGAGTTTTTACGTGACCTGGACTCGTTGTCGACTAAGGCTCTTTACCATCATCTCCTAGAAAGTAATGCAGTTACGCCGTACATCATGTCCAAATATCCAAATAGGCAGTGGGCTAGAATATGGGTCAATTTTAATCTGCACCAGATTCCCTCAGATTGGAAGACCGTAGCATACAAAGTAGTGAACGACGTCATTCCTACCGAGGCAAAGAAATATCAGCACAGCATTTCGTCCACGCCATGGTGTGCTCAGTGTGGCAATATGGACACGCTGCGGCATCGGTTGTTGACCTGTCAGCGTGACATATGGACGTGGATGTCTGCGATCATTCGTAGAGTCTACCACAGCGACAACCCCAATGATATTGACAGAATGGTGCTCTTCCTGGAGATCCCTACTACTGGTAAACGATCTCTCTTAGGTTGGCTGACAATGGGATATCTTTATTACCGGCTGACTACACCCCATCCATCCACAGCTGGCTTGCAGAGTTTCTTCAGAATGGCACGTGCAGAACACTCCTATCTTGGAATGGATGTTGACCGACTACTTTCATAGCTCTATTCTGCACATGGCTACAACTTACAGTGTTCGACCGTAGTATCAGATGGACATTAAAAAAAAAAAAAACTATGTAGTAATATTATATTCCCTTAGATACTATAACATACAACCTGTTACCAACCAATTTTTATTTTTTATATATATATATATATATATATATATTTTTTATTATTATTATTAATCTTGTTATACAATAAGAGATTCATTATTGTGTTGACAGTAGCAATGTATTAGTTTCTAAAAGGCAATAAATTGTTAAAAAAAAAAAAAAAAAGAAAAGAACTGCCTCATTATGTCAATGAATTCAGAAGTTACCTGAAAAAAAAAATAAAAAAATACAGTTTTGCTCCTCTTTTTAGAGAGAATTAACAGACAGGAAGTGTGATATTGCCTTTTTTCAATAAGATTCTACAAAAGCTCATGTCGCCTATCTTTCGATGAAAACAATTGAAATTGTGCTTCAGGACAGAATTATTAGTAGAGATTTGTGGCACCCTCGGTCCCCTGACTTAATCCCCGCGATTTCTATCTCTGGGGTAAATTAAAACGTAAGGTGTGTAAGAAAAACCCACACACCCTGGAAGAATTAAAGCAAGATATCCGCCAAAAAATTGTCAGCATTTCTCAACGCGAACTGTGGCGAGTGATGTATAGTATCCTAAAGAGGTGCTAAATATGTATGAAAAACGACGTTGGCCGGTTTCAGCTCTACTTTCATAAAGTTGGTAAGTAAAGCCTTTAAAATTAGTTTTAAAACTGTTGTATGGTTTCATCCGCACCTTTCTATGATACCGACAGATGTCAACGAGCGCCGAGAAGTGGAAAAGCAAAACACCGCGCAGCCCGTTGGTACTTTTTTGCTCTCCCATTATACCGGTTGGAAGGGAACTTACATTCCTTCAAATATGTGTTTCATAGAAGCATTACAAACAAAAAGTCTAATGCCATTTTGTTCTTTGATAAGCCGATTTCGAAAAATAAATAGTTTTTGTTCCAAATTGGATGCATAATTCCACAAGACTGTACGTAATAGTTTGTTGCTTTTAAGATGCGTAGAGTAACGTATGTATTTCTGACGTAGTTTCGGTAGTAATTATGGGATATCACACAGGGTTTCGAAATAATTAATCACTTAAAAGAATTAAAGGAATATTTGCGGTAAGGTTGGTCAGGGAAGTGAACACAGGTCGGTCCTTAGCAGGGTGGTGTAATGTTTTAGGAGATAACGATTCTGATTGGCCCACACTCGCACAGTAAACATGGAAGGACCCTGCATGGTGTTTGTGTACATGAGACATCACGCTGCGGTGTTTGTTTATATGCTGACCTAGTGAAAGTGGCACCCACACAATCTGCAGTGTTATCAGCTTGTTATCGACAAAACTAAAATATATCCATAGGAAATAGTCAGAGACAAAAAACGTAAGACAAAATGTATTCCAAATACCCAGATATATTACTAATTTAAATTAATGTAATGACTTCCCTTCCACTCGGTATAGCAGCATCTCACTACAAGCATCTCTCGCAAAGCACAATACGTTCTTTGGACCATCGTGTGATAAAGTGCAGTACAGTTTTGAGAACACTTCATTCATTCGAACAGTTTGGTAAGTTATTGTCCAAATGTATTCAAGGCTACAGTTGAACAAAGCGGATAGTAGTTTATAATAGAATGTCGACGCTACTTTTCATGCTAATAATTAAACTGATTTATATTAGATCACGAAGCAAACATCTTTCTGTCCCTATATGTCTCTCTCTATCTCTATCTCTCTCTCTATCTCTCTCTCTCTCTCTCTCTCTCTCTCTATCTCTTATCTTCGGGTATGTCATTCTTTTGCTTAAACTTTAAATTATACAGATGTTTACAATCTCATTCATATTTCTAGATTCTCCAGATACTCTAGCCAGGGTTACTGTAAACAAAGACAACAAACACATTCTTCCTCTCTTGAACATAGAGCACAAATAGTAATAGACATCGAATTTCTGATGGTCTGTGGGGGCATTTATAGGGCGTGTCCTCTAATATCGGTTCGCCACCAGTTTGAAAGGGGACACGTTACCTCCCCTCCCTTCCAGTTGAGGGAGGTGGTTGTGCCTATTCGTAATTAGCCAATGAGTTGACAACACCAGCATGGGTATGCTCTACTGGTTCGATATAGAACACAAGGCATGATACGGTGACACTATCAGCCAAGAAAGTGAAAGCATGACGTAATAAGGTACACTACGAACGGTAAGGAATGAGATGTCCGGAAGAAGACTGTTGATTCCTTTCCGTATTGTATGTATCCTTAGCCTTTGAAGCATCGGCAGTTAACGTTTAGGGAATTTTGATACTATAATATTCCAGGTTAGAAATAATACGAAAGTAATGGGGGTTTGCATGGTAAATACACAAATTTTCAGGTAGTTTACAGTAATACAAGTGGTTCAAGTCTAGCTAAAATGCTACAAATAACCCCAAAGTTATTAATGAGACATTTTAAGGATAAGTGTTCCTGTGCAAGCAGTTACTAGTATTTGTGACATTTTATATTATTTTCGAACGATAGGCTATTTCTTTACCTTTTGTTTAATAACATATTCCAAGCAATGGACATTTTCAGAGACTTGCCAGAAAATTTCATGGCAAGATGGAAAATGGGAAAATAATCTTTTTTTCTTTACGTAGGAATTTGGTTTGTGAGCTTAAAAAGTACAACTAACTAGTAATTTAATGCCACATAAAGAAAAACAGTCTTTTAATTTTCAAACTCTCCCTTCAATGCCCAAAGTGAGCTATTTCATTAAGTTAATTTAAACCAGAAATATTTGAAACAAAGCCCTCTTTGTTAAATATACAATATAAGAAAATATATAAGCAAATTCTGAGCAAACAAACACTTCTTGTGGGGTATAGACGAATTAATTAGAAAGCAAAGGTGTATTAAATATGTAACTGGGCTTTGATAGAAAAATGATCTTAAAAATTAATCTGATTTGGTATGTGGAATTTTTATAGAATAAGCAACATTTGTATATACTGTTAAAAATATTTCTAAATCATTGAAATCAATCATTAGAAGAATGAAAAGCTGAACTAAAGTTATGAAGATATTACTCCAATGTTAAAATAAGTGGTTAGAAATTAAAGAAGTTGGAAATTTCAACAAAGTTGTTTTCAAACCTTCAGAAAGCGCAATTATGAGTGTGTGAGCTAATATGAGCGTGTTTCAATGTTAAAAAGTAACAAAAGCCCCATTCAAAGCGTGACGTTAAACGAAGAACAAACTGTTATTGTTTCCAAAAGCAAAACCACCGGATTGACTGCAGCAATGAAAGACTGTTATATAAATAAAACGTACAAAACAAATTACAATTTTCTGTTTGTGTAGAGAATCAAGGTAGAAAATGTTATGCTGAATTAGGAAATACCGTGAATGGTGGGTAAATTAAACCTACAATTGGCAATTATGCAACCCGCATTTAAATAGGCAATAAAAGAGTCTGAGTACTGTCGTTAATGTGCGATAAAAGGGTATAAACTCTGTCGGTACTGTACTGTTTTTAATGCTCCGGGTATCAGTATTAATTTTGTATTTGACGACAAAACTGATATGTGTGTCCAAAAGAAATGTCCTGGGAAATACATATTCACAGCATGGTAGCATAAAAATGAAATAAATAAATACCAAACTTTGTACTTATACCCAGCAATCTTTAAGAATGCAACAAGTACTTGAAAAGTTCTCGGAACCAGCACGACAGGTTAGCGCTAGTGCAACGAGTTGTTCGCGAAATTCATTCGGCTGTTGCCTGTGAACACGTGTCCCGTCAGTGCTCTTGGAAGAGTGCTGTGGCTCTATTGTTGTTCCCGCGTAGTAATTTGCGAAGGTGGAAAAAATCGAGATTAAATTGATGATTAACTACTTGGTAAGGAAAGATATGAAAGCAAAGGACGTTCATGCCGATTTCCAGAGTACACTTCATATTCAACTGTTGCCAAAATGGACAAACGAGCTTATATTTGGTTGGGAGAGCTAGTTGATGAACGTGCAGTGGCCGGCCGAGATGTCACTAACTCAGAGATCATTGAGAAAGTGCACAAAATGCTCACAAATGATCCTCGGTTGAAAGCGTGACAAATTGTTCAAGCTCTCCAAGGTATTTCGCAAGGGTATATCGCATTTTAACTGAAGAATTAGATATAAAAAAATTACTTTTAAGATGAGTGCCGCGACTCTTGACGCTGGATCAAAAACGTATGAGAATGGAAATATCGGAACAATGCTTGACTCGTTTTAGGAGAAATTAACAAGATTTCTTGCGCCAGTTTGTGACCACAGATGAAATTTGTGTTCACCACTATAACCCAGAGACAAAACAACAGTCAAAGCAGTAGAAACTGGCTGATTCTCCGCCACCAAAGAATGCAAAGACAAATCTTTTGGCAGGAAAAGTCATGCCTCTGTGATGTCAAGGCGATTCTATTTGTAGATAATCTCCTCACTAGGCAAACAATGGCTGCAGAATATTATACTAACCTCCCGGACCAATTGCAAAAAAAGACACACGAAAAAAGGCCATGTGTAGCAAGGAATAAAGCCATATACCCTCAAGACAATGCACATCCACACACGTGTGCCGTTGCCATGACAAAGTTACACGAACTAGTTGCCACATCCGCCTTATTCGCCTGTTATGCCTCCGTCAGACTTCGATTCCTTCCCCAAGCTGAAACACTTCACTTCAAATGAAGAATCGATAGCCGGAGTTGACAACTATTTTGTAGGTCTGGAGGAATCTCATTTCGAATTGTGATCAAAGCCTTGGAATATCGCTGGAGCAAATACATTAATCTACAATGAGACTACAATGAAAAACAAAAAAAGAGTTTCAGGAATGTAAGTACTTTTTTCTATTCCGTTCCGTTCAAACCACCCTAGTACTTTGACGCCTTCCCACAAACCAAATACCTTTATATTGGCGTCAGTCAGCTTTCAGAACTTGATTTACAGTAGATCAGGAAAGGAGAAAGACCAAGTTATTATTAGGAAGGGGCTAGAACACAATATCCATCCTTGTCGCTTTGGAGACGCTTACATAATTAGCTGCTGTTTCCTGTGCTAGTCTATGTAACGTGTAAAATCACAAGCAGTCAATATCCAGTGATGGACACGAACAGGCGATTCCATGGCAGTTTATGACATTACTTGAATTATCTGGGAATGTCCTCAGAAGATCTCTTCATTCGGGATGATCTTTGCATAAATGGTAAACAGCAAGAGACAGACAAAAGCTTACTAAATAAAAAATGTGTATCTGTTAGAACACAATTTATCAAGTGCTTCTTTTTTGTTTTCAGTGAACCATTTCCGACATATTCTTTATTATTTAAATTTGCCAATACTTATACTTTCTCAAATATGAATAGTTGTTCGTTTTTTTGTCTCTTGACCTTGCAATGGGATTTCGAAGGAATGGTATAGCAACCAGCTCTTAACACATTTGACTGTCCCTTAAAGCCTACTGTATTACCACATTCCGCTTGCATTCTTACGAGGAAAAAAGTAATAAGATAATAGTTTTCTGAAGATGCTTATGTCAATTAAAATATAGTAGATATAGAAATAAGCATTTGCAAGAATAGTAAGTATACGAGTGAGTATAGCTCTACATTTAGATACTTACGAACAGTTTTTCCAAATTGAGCTATACTAAAAGTGTGTGTCACGAAATGCCAGAATATTGTAATCCTATCTACCTGCCGTCGAATACGGAGAGAAATTTCTCAACTTTACTGATCGCGCTCTGAGAACTTCGGCTGTTATTCAAATAGGAATTCCGTTGATCAATAATATAGATGGCGTAGGTATAAAATATACAACAGAGGGGACCATCTCGCACTCCGCGAACTACACAGATCAATTGTGGTTTTCACCCCTTCCCCCGCTGAAGGAAGCGAAGACTATAGACAATTGCAGAACTCCCTAAGAATTCCAGGTCGAAGGCCTAGGCCACTGCCGGAGATGACCAGAGTCAAGCAACTGCATCATCTTCGGCACCACAACACAGTGTAAAACCAGAACACACACCTAAAACATGAGAAGTAAATATAAATAGAGGGAAACCATAGAAAGGAAATCGTGGTAGAAGAGAAATCCCCCAGTATTGGCATATCGACCAGGGTAACCAGGAAAAACCCCAAGATCAGACTGAACGTTCGGGGGCAAATGAACCTGAGCTCAAGAATGCGCTCGTTCTGGCGGAACTTACTCGCTCAGTAATAACGTATATACAAATGTTTATGAAAAGCGGTTCAATATTGAAACGTTCCCACAGTTACTTTGCATCGAATTAAAATACTTCCTTTCACAATGCTCAAAACTGGATGAATCGAAGATTTTATTTCACCTTCATTAATGTTTCTATTCCCGGGAGTCTTTATTTAGTAATGTTACGGTAACCTTATGATTGACAGCTTAGAGACCCGGATGGCGGCGCCGTGGCCGAGCGGTTAGCGCGCTCGCCTAACACCTAGGCGGCCCGGGTTCGATCCCAGGGACCCGCGTGTGGTATTCGTGGTGGACGAAGCGGCGTCAGGGTGGGTTTTCTCCGGGTGCTACGGTTTCCTACGCCATCTCATTCCACCGGTGCTCCATCTTCATTCCATGTGTCATCAGTTTCACCACCTGCGGTGCCGTAGTAGTAAAAGCGGGCGTTAAACACTGCAACAAGAATTAGAGACCCGGTTTAAGCATCAAGCTATGATAAACAGCAAGGTTTAAGTAACAGTCGCTTTGGTTGCTTTGTGCTACTCCGGGTCAAAGTACTTTAACACAGCATTCGCAAAAAGCGACAACAATCTCCGGTAACAATCTTACCCCAGAAACCAACAATACACCACTGGTGGAGCTCATTTCTGATATGGTCTGCGTGGTTTAAATGTCCTTTGCAAATGGTTTCTCCAGCTCACTCTATATTGGTTCATTTTATAATTTATTGGACAAATACCAAGCTATTCTCTTGTTTCTTCATTTTTAATTTTATCCAATATTGTACATCCTTTTATAGCTCTAAGGTATCTCATTTCTGCTGCATTTAGTTTTTAGTGTTCTTGCTAATATTCCGCAACTGTTGTGGAATTCACTTACTTTGTTATTTAAGTCTTGGTTGTTCTGGTTAATTATTGATTTTTCTGGTTATTAATTCTTGGTTATTGTTATATTGCATCCTAAATAGTTAAACTTGTTTACTTATTCCAACACTGTTATTTATTACTATTTTGGACCTATGAGTGTACTTTCCTAGAAAGGCCATTACTTTCGTTTTATTGATATTTTAAGACCATGTTCTCTTAATACATCCCCAACTTGGAAACGCTTTTCTGCAAATCATTTTCTGTTTCTAGAATTATTATATCATGAGTATAGAGTAGCATATTTATTGTATTATTTCTATTTATGTTTATTGCTGAAGGTATTTTGCAATTTACTTCTCTAAGAATTTCGTCCATAAACACTTATTAACTTTAATTTCTTCTGAAGATCGTCCATTTCCTAATCTAATCTTTATTTTAGTTGCTCTATACATATTTTTAATATCTAAATTAAATATGCGGGGTATCCTTTCTCTTCTAATATTTCCCAAACCAAGATGTCTCTCTACTCTGTCGTAGCCTAAAATATTTAAACATCAGTGTAATTTTCAGAATTTTCTACTAGCAGAAGTTTGCCCAATGCGTCATGTTTTGCACAAATGTAAATTTTGATTTGTGCATTTTTGTGACATTGTTTTATTTTATAGCTTAAACCCTGTGCAGTAGTACTCAATGGGTGGATATGTAGTGCAGTATCTGCATATAACCTGTAAAGACCTTTAAGGCAGGCTCAATGTTTACAAATTAAAGTAAAAAAGTATCTTGTGTATGTATAAATATGGACACACCACGTTCCACTTTATTGAAAATTGCAAACACTTAAAGAATCCATAATGATACCTTCGGAACTCTTTGAACGTATTACGTAATCCGCATAAGAGCTCTTGCAATGTAGGATCTGAGCTCTCCACTGAATGTTGTTCTCAGACGTGTTGGGAAAGTTGTGAACTTCATAAAAACTTGGGCGGAAAGGCAAGCTTTTAAAAGAAAGAAATAAAGAACAACAACTGTTTGAGGCCATGGGAGACTGGTACACATTTTTGTTGTTTTACTGTAGTTCACGATGGCTCTCCAGAGACAATCTCTTGTCCTGTGCCTTCGAACTACTATAAAAACTGTAGTTATGTTTCGAAGTTGAGGAACACAAGGGTATTAAAAGCTTCAGAGTTATCACGTTCCTACTGCTTGTGTAACAATGTGCGATGTGTAAAAACAGTGTAATATAAACAAAACTGAATATTTCCACTTACAATAAGTATACATGTAAAAAGTCTCATGTAACAATCACTCCACTTCTCCTACCATATTTATTCATGGGACAACTTTATTTTTACTCATTTTCTGCTAACCTTTGCTAGAAATGCTTTCAATATAAATTTTTGGTACGTACATTCTAATAATGTTAAAGAGGCAAGTTGGTGTAAGGAAATTATTAGAAATATGTTTAAATTGGATATGAAAAATAAAGTGCTTAAGAGTTTACATATTGGTAAACTTTAACCTTGAAATTAAATGTTTTGAGAAATACGAGTGAGCTATTTTAAATACCTAGGTTGCAATATCACTGAAGATTATGATAAGGATCTGAGTAATAAAACACGATGCTTCCGGGCTATATGTGGCACAATTGCCAAGAACTTAAGTAAACAAGGAAGGAAACGCAAATAGAATTCTATTTGACAACAGTTGTATCGACTCCTCTATATCGATGTGAAGTATGGACCCTGAAGAAAAAGGATATTAATAGAATACAGTAAGCGGAAATGAACTTTCTTAGAAGAATAAAAGCATGGAGATAAGGATAGATAAGGAAATTATATAACGAATGAATGAAACCTGCTCCCAATGCAGATAAAATAAAGGAATTCGTTGGTCGGGCCATCTAAGAAGAATGAACAAGGAACGACTACCGAAACAGGTATGGATGACAATGTACAAAGAAGAAGCGATGTCATGGTGAAAAGTGAGGACGGATCAGGAGACGTATCAGTAACGGTTATTTAAAAACTTAAAGCAGCTTAAGTCCATGTTACTTGGTTTTATTACTCAGACCTAAATCAAAGTACATAGTTTATTTTTGGGGTTGGTAGTAACAGGGTTAACTGCATATAAAGAACTAACAAGAGGGAAATATAAGATGGGATTATTGGGTAGGTAGGGAGAACCAATTCAGAGGCGTTCATGAGGTGGTACCGCTTGAAGCACTCGCGGGAGAATCTTATACAAAAGCTGAATTAGAACAGGCTGGACCGATTGTCCAGTCTGCCAACGCGATAAACTCACCCTATAGGTGTTTTCTTGTCTGCCGGCAATTGCCGTTCTAGTTCGTGGAACATTGTCTGGAGGTCTCCCACTCTAAATAGAGCATTACGCTCTGTAGAATTGCGTATAAATACACTTTAGTTGATTGGTAGTGGGTGGGAGGAAAGACCCCAAGAGTCTCTGATGTTTCCAGTTAGAACTCACCTGGCGCCAGCCGCAATCGGCAGAAACCTTCACCTTTAGCAGTCTGGGAGCTTCGTAAGCAAGTCACCGTCCAGCCGCAACCCACAGAACACCGTCGCCTGGTCTTACAACTAAGAAATGGTTGAAAGGGGAATGGATAAAAGAGGAAAAAATAAACAGGAGAGCCGTTGTATGAAGATGAGCACCCCAGCATACCCCTAAATGACAAGGGGAAAACACAAAACCCTAAGTAAGAGTATGCAATCGGATGCGATCGAACCCACGACCTCCCGATGCGAGTCACACACGTTATCGCGGAACCACCTTGCTTGTTTAAGATGTTAAAGCATAAGCGGTTTAACAGTTTCACCACACTGTTGCATAAAACATTGAAAAATTTAAACAGCCATTTCATACAATTTTTATATTTAAATGGGCTCGTAATCTTTCCTGCATTAAGTTTTCATATGTTTTTATGGTATCAAAGCTATACAATTTTCAGATAGAGTAGGAACTTCATAAAATATTTACACAAAGTTTAATATATGAACTTCAGTCATCAGCAGCTATATGGCAATTGAGTGCTAGGACAAGTTAGAGAAACGTTAAACAATAAGAAAATAATTTCCCAAGTAAATATTGGAGTTTGCGAAATTACCTGTTAAGTTTGCATTCTTAAAACGTACTGACATAATTGTGAAATTTGGTATTGGTTTCACTTGTTTTAGAGGCGCAAGGCAGGGTATATAGCTAGGTAGAAACATACTAAAACCCGCACATAGGCACACAGTTACTCGCGCATATTTTCGGAGGATTCAGAGCAACGCGTATATCGTAAAATTTCAACGTTGAAACTTTTGATCACTTGCAAATATATAAACCGTAGGATAGGGAAAAATACCAGCGAAAATTGTATAATTTGTTCTAGTTCCCAAGTGTAATCGTTTACAGTGCACCTGTTAGTGCTTCGCTCCTCATGGAATGCTTGCTAGCCCACACCCACAATACGTATTGCAGGCAACACAGAATGTCTGGTATGGGTATGTGGCATAGGTTAATACTGGTATGTGGTAAGTATGCTGCAGCTTTCTGTAACATTCCGTTCTTGTCTTGTGTTGGGAGCAACAGAACGAAAAGCAGAAGGTTTGCTAAATTATCCAAGAGCAATTTATTTTAAACCTACTTAGGTTTTCAGGTATGTAAACAAATTAATTCACGCAAACTTAAAAATTATTAATGTTAAAATACTTCGTTTATTATAATTTTAGCCTCTGGCGCGGAGGACCCGGGTTCGATCCCCGGTACTGGCATGGGATTTTTCCCCGCTGGTACGGGGCGCACTCAGCCTCGTTAGGTCTCTGAGAGTGCCAATTGAGTATCTATCCTGATAGAAAGGTAACGTCCCTAAAAAGGCCAATAATCACCTTACTTCGGGAGAGTCGGCGTGCCTATCCCAGCCATCCCCAACCTGCACTCCTCCGTGGCTTTGACTGCGGCTGGAGGACGCAGCGGTCGGGCGATGAGGGTAACTTCTGTATAGAGGAGACGCTCTAGGGATAAGGGATTATAGTTTTGGAATAAAATCTGTTGTAGACAAAAACTAAATTGACAAAACGTCAATATTTATTACGTCTAAAAGCTACTGGTTAGGAAAAACCAAAGCACAGAAAATTTAAGAGTAGAGAGATAGAATCAAAATAAGGATTTTGAAGATAAAAAGAACAAAGCTTGCAGAAACTATGTGTGTCACCATTAAATCTGATATGTTCTAGTGGACGAGTTTTAACTTGGCACTTTTTCTGCTATCCTTGTCTAGTACGGGCAGTAAAACATTCTTGGGTTTCTTTACTTGAAATGGACAACCCCTTTTAAAATCGTACTGTATTTCATAATTACCCGCGGTGGTATGAAAGTAAGTAAATTCGTCATAAATGAGGGCTTAGAAAGAGATGATCAGTATTTCTTTCTTTTTCTAATCGGCAAATGTGATATTAGTACCTGTGGATAAGTAAACAAAACGCATTATTGCAAAGTGTTAGTTACTGTCGCTAGCTGTGTGTGTGTGTATGTGTGTGTGTGTGTGAGAGAGAGAGAGATGTTCGATGTTGTAAGCCTATTGCATGGAATAGCAATACCAATGATGGTCAAATTTGTGGGCAAAAGAACGGTCTTGCCTCTACCTATTTTTCGCTGAGCTTCATGAGATTCAAAAACAAACCTCCCTAATGCTTGGTTACTTGAATAAGCGATGGAAAAATGTTTCATGCAGAAATCGAAGGATTTATCCATAACAGAAGAGTTGGGTACCACTGGGTAGGTAATATCAAATACTCTGCTTGTTCAATACAAGGAGTTACAATGCAGCATGGCATCTAAAGGTTAGTTTCTCAACGTTTACCAGTACTCGTATCAGGTCGAGTTACATTTCGGTTTGATAGGAAAATAAAGATGTTTTCCAAAGTAGTATTTTATTAAAATTCCCTGTTATTGCACTGCATCTGTGATTCTATGCTCTTAATTTCAAAATACTTAAATTGGCATTGCCTTTTTACTCTACAATTTTCTGCACAGTTTCTTCTTTTTTTCCCCTTTTTTTTCGCGTCTTGTAAAGCAGTAATTTTTCGTTATTCTTAAAGTGTACGCACGCATCAGCAAGATAATTACAGAAAGGAAACATTTTTAGAGAGGGAGTTGTAGGTGACTTATATTTAATTACATTGTTTTATAGCTACGAGGAATGAAACAGGACATAATAGTTACAGCAGCACTGCTTGGGGGAAGGGGAGCATTTTTAAAATATCTGGTCATATTGAGAGGATTTTGATGCTTTGTTGAGGTAATTTCATTTTTGACCTGGCAACTCTATCAGAGAGCGGCAGAGATGAAACAGTTACGCAAACGCTATGAGGCATAAAACCATCACACAAAGCAACGGAAAAAAAGATTATTTTTTAATATACTATAGCGCAAACGAACACACACACACGTTTTGCAGTACTCTTCTCTCCACAGACTGCATTAATGTATCGAGTTGCTTTGCTGCATTTGCTCCTCTATTAAAATAAAATGCTCGTCTTTACTTTAATATCTTCTCCAGTTAAAACCAAACAATTTCTTTAAAGCTGCAAAAATAAGGTTTAGTTACATTGAAAATATTCAAAAGCACATTCCCCAAGTGGTAAAGAACTTACCAGCATTACGAAAATAAATAAACCTGAAATCTCTGAACCGCCGTCTAGAAAACAGTTCCTGTATCAAACAAATTTTGCTATTATATAGGGTGCTTCGAACTTTAAACCGTTATAAATATAATATAGGAGACACGAAAAAAAAAAAAAGAAAAAAGAAAAAAGAAAGAAAGAAAAAGAAGTCATACCGGACAAACAGTGCGGTTTTATCTTACATGAAATTGTTCCCCATCTTGTGATTCCTCAGTCTAAGGATGAGAAAGTTTTGCAGCATGACATAGTAGCACGTGCGAATGAGTACCTATGGACAATCGCCTGAGCTAGGAGAGTGTGATGAAGAGGCATAGGGATTCTTAAGGAGTTGGCTTCAAGTTATCTAAGTTCAAACCATTATTAAAACAAAGATTGCAAACAGTGGCCAAGCGTTAGAGAAGGTCTGCTGAGAGATATATGCAAACACAAACAGATTGTAGGGTGGGGTAGTTTGTAGTCTACAGCGACCCACCTAAAGTCCAGCAACAGTTCAACTTTATTTTCTTTCATTACGCCTGAAGATGAAGCATGTTATGGATGGTCAGCTGCCAGTAAGGGAAGGGCCTAGGTATGTGCAGTCTATTCCAAATACAAGTGATATAAAAGCTACAGAAAGAAAAAAGTCGATTGACTAAGTTCACTGTATCTAATTTCACGAATACTTTCAGACAGTTTTCCTTTGTAATCCCTCATAAGGAAATGTAAAATATAGGGCTTTAAGAAGACGATAGTCTTCTGCTACAAAAAAAAAAAAAAAAAAAAAAAAAAAAAAAAAAAAAAAAAAAAAAAAAGGCATAACGATTCGAAAAACTGTGAAAAGAATATAATAGAAATCCGAATGAGAAAAGTAAATTATAGCTTATCCAGTGCATCTGTTTTCCAAGAGTGCTAAAAATCTTTGTAAACCAAAATAAAGACCATAATAGGTCAATGTTATACACAAATTAAGTCTGTCTGTTTTAGATTTTCCGAAACTGACACAAATAATAAGCAATATCTCCAAAATGCTTCCCTCTTAAAAAACCATAAATTGTGTATTTTAGCAAGATCCACATTTTTGCATAGTATGATTTGGTCTATCTCTAACGGTTTACCAGTTATGCAAAAGTCGTTCAGAGTCAATGCGATTACAGGGGCTATAGCCAGAAAATTAAAAATATATATTTCATTTGTCATAAAAATATCTCAAACATTTTAATCAAAATCGTTAGAGCCATTTTCAAGAAAATCAAAATTTTCCATTAAAGGGTAGTTTAGGGTGGGGCTATTTTCTTCATAATCTTCGTATCACATTCTTGAAAGACATTAAACTTAAATACCAACTTTGGTTTTGAAGCGACTTTTCGTTTTTGAGTTATGCTGTCCACAGACTGACAGACACACGCACACACACACATACACACACACACGCGCGCTGACCTTTTTCTAAAAATGCTTTTTTTGGACTCGGGGGTCTCAAAACATATATTTCCGGTGAAATGTCTACATCAAATTTTTGGATGGAATACAATACTTCCCCTACTTACCGGTAGAGAAAATAAAAAAGTGTTTTGCCTGAAACATGTGCCTTGAGGCAATAAATATAAACTGTAATCCGTGGAATCCAAATACAATATGCAATTTAATACCTACGCACATTTATATCTATGTTCATCTATGAAACAAGAAAGATGTGCCAAAATCAATAGAGACCAGAAATTAGGTCGGCGCAAAGATTCGGGAAGATCTTTTTCTGATGTCCACAGACCACGAGCCCTTTTATAGATTTCTCCTTAAAAACATTCCAGTGGAAGACCCGTGTATTACTTCTGTTTTGATCATGTCGCTAAAATGTAGATCTTGCCGATACCATCAATGCTCCCCATCAGAGTGTTAAGATGAGAATACTACATCACTGGAATAACAACATTAAAAAATCTGATGTGTTGCACTCACATGACTTTCTCTACTCTTGTACTAACCATTCTTACAAACTCTTATTCCTATACCTTCTTCGTGTTGGTTGAGATAAACATTTGTAAATTATCTTATTGTTTGTTTCCTTGTAGGTGCAACGGGAATATGAGAATACTTTGAGCGATAGTCATGTGTTTTAAAGCTCTGAGATCCCGTTCTCTTTGCACGCTTAACATATAAAAAAATGAACAGCGATGTTGCATTTCGCGAAAATTTTTTAAGCTTTCCGAAACTCATACACATAACAAGGAATATCTCCGGAATAGTTCACCCTACAAGAAAGTTTATTTCGACATAAATTGTGTATTTTAGCAAGATCTATATTATTATAGAGTATGATAGCTGTTCTTTTCTTCCCGTCTAACATTTTCCCCACAGACCAAGCAGATAGTTTAATACCTGATGTTTTTTGCATAATGGTAATTGTGCCCCGAAATGAACAACACCTGTGTGATAGACTTCCCATTTTACTTAACAGATCAATACGCGACTCACTGGCCTAGATAATGTGAGTTCATAGAGCTTGTAGAAAGTATTCTGACTCAGTTACAGCATTCGTTCTGCCTATTCTGCGTCATGTTTTCTGTCTACTTAAAGGTACTAATCAACCTGAAAACTTACTGCTCTTAACAAGTTAAAATTTAAATGAAATAAATATTAATGTAAGTACAAATATTTGCACTTTAATACGTAGAATTTCTATTATCCGAGCTCCAATTATACGGGTCGACATCCCGCTTTGAGGGAAAAAATGTATTTGACTGAAATGACTTGAGTTATCGTAAGTTTCACGGCCGGAGTTACATAGAATAATGAATAATGGATAGTGGATTCTTTCGAGCTGATAAGCCGTGGTCTGCTGGTATTCTGATGACCAGATGTTTCGTAAACATCATCAGTGTCATAGTCTCAGTCTTCTTGGAGAAGCTTGGCAGTTGTCAGTTATGACTAAACCTTCGCCAAGAAGAATGAGACCACGCCACTGATTATGTTCATCGCAGATATGCACGAAACGTCTGGACCTCAAAATACCAGCACACTACAGCTTATCAGCCGGAAGGATCCACTATTCATTATTGAAATGGCTTTATCAAACCAACGTGTTGGTTCTACGACAAGTATTGTGTGTTTCTTCAAGTTACACTTCATGCAAGTGCAGTGCTATACAAAATATTAATAACATTATTTTTAATCATTAAATTAATATTAAGAAAAGATCAATTTACTTGTTTTTAAGCAATAATGTCCTTTTTTTCAGATTTATTCAATTATCCAGATGTTTGATTACTCGGATCGGGTTCGGTTCCAATTAATGTGGACAGTAGGAGTTCTACTGCAACACCTTTGTAAATATAGTAGCATAAATAAAATTATAAACAGATCACTATACAATTCTTAGAAATGCAAACACTGAAGAGGAATTTCAGTCAGGTCTTCATCTTCCTCGTTAATCATAATAAAAAGAGGTACTACTTAAATTTAGACTCAAAGAGTGTAAGGCTTACTAAATGCTTAAGGCCGAGAGTACAAATCCTTTAAAATACCCCCCCTTTCTCTCTCTCTCTCTCTCTCTCTCTCTCTCTCTCTCTTTCTCAGTTACACCAGAAATGCAGATGCAGATCTGTATCCAGTTATGACTTACATAAGAAGTTAGAACTGCCCAGAACGCCAAAGTTTATAATTCGCCGTTGGCCTGTTTACGGTCCATAAAATCGTCACTGTGCGTGGACTGTGGAACGAGAGTATATGTCTCCTCTCCCTTCCACTTCTTCTTCACCAGTTTTGTAACGACCCTGCTCGGCCAAATTATGCACAATACGCACGCCGAAACGTCACCAATTGGATTTCGAACTACCAACATCCGCGTATTTGAGTTACTTTGGGCATGCGGTGGAGTGTGTAGTGAGCGAGAAATTGTGGGAGAAAATACAAACTATTGTGTGATTATGTTACACCTATTTACTGGGGGGCGTTTCTCCCTTCGCCGTCTTTTCCTCCCTTCACACGTGATCGTCTGCATTAGACCACATTTTGACTCAAAATCATTATAACTAGCTGGAATATCCGGCGTTGCTCGTGGTTTGACGATTTATCCTTAAAACTTTCGCACTCAGATTGCACTTGTTATGGGCGGACCCAAGGTGGAGATAGGGGAGTTGTATCCCCCACCCCGAAAATTTGGAAACTATTAAGGGCGTAACTAAAGAAAAAAAGAATTCACATTAATTCACAAATATATTGTAAGAATCTGTGCATTTTCTGCCTTAATTATTTTCATTAAAATAATAAATGTACATCTAATTAAATATCTAAATATATTATAATAATGTTCTGGTGTCGTAATTCAGACAGAGAGATTTAGAGCGGTTGACGAGAAAATATGCTTCCCATAATCTCTTTCCAAATTATATGAACATATCATTACGATAACAAATCGCTCTGCAGTTTCAGGAAACTCCTAGATTATTTTGGTAGTAGTAATGGAGGGGCTTATATCATCTATGAATGAGTGTATTGAAATTATTTTCCCCTTCTTACACAAGGCGCTGAGGCGCTGAAAGTTTTTTGCACTTTACCGGTAACTACAGCAACATCAGAACGTTCTTTCTCAACATTACGGTATCTGAAGTGTGTATATAAATATGCATACGATGAAATTTTCAGATTTTCTAATTGTAGCACCTCATCTGATCCCCCTCCCCCACCCTGAAAACAAATCCTGCATCCGCCCCTAGCACTTGGCCATAGCCTGTGTTTCTTTAGAGGCATTTAGCACACTTAAACAAATATTGAACTAAAACTCTTAAAATACTATGAGGAATAAAAGATAAACTAAAACAAACACACTGGGAAGACACTAGACGCTGTTCAATAACCCAAAATACCACAGAAGAAAAGCGAGTGGAAAACACCGTGTAGATGTAATATGCCGCATTTCTATTTCGATAGTATAGAAAAGTGTATGAATTGTTTGTAGAAGAGTCAGAAGAGAAACACGTGTAAATGTGTTTCGTAAAAGAAAAATGAGTAGAGAAAACCGTGTGAATATAATACGTTGCATTTCTATTTCAGTCATAGAAAATCATATGAATTGTACCTTGAAGGGCAAGTGGAGGATTTGTGAATGTGTTATGTAACAGAAAAGCGAGTAGAGCAAACCATGTGAATGTAATACGTTCCATAGTAAAACCTTCCCTTTAAAACACATTTTGATTTGCTAATTTTCATCGCATTCGGATGAATGGCCATAAGAGACAAACAAACATTTTTATATCCCTTTTCAGTTTCAGTCATAGAAAATCATATGAATTGTACCTTGAAGGGCAAGTGGAGGATTTGTGAATGTGTTATGTAACAGAAAAGCGAGTAGAGCAAACCATGTGAATGTAATACGTTCCATAGTAAAACCTTCCCTTTAAAACACATTTTGATTTGCTAATTTTCATCGCATTCGGATGAATGGCCATAAGAGACAAACAAACATTTTTATATACCTTTTCAGTTTCAGTCATAGAAAATCATATGAATTGTACCTTGAAGGGCAAGTGGAGGATTTGTGAATGTGTTATGTAACAGAAAAGCGAGTAGAGCAAACCATGTGAATGTAATACGTTCCATAGTAAAAGCTTCCCTTTAAAACACATTTTGATTTGCTAATTTTCATCGCATTCGGATGAATGGCCATAAGAGACAAACAAACATTTTTATATACCTTTTCAGTTTCAAAATTTCTGGAGTAGTGTGGCACATAACCCGGCTAGAGTTGACACCTAATTATAGAAGTCGACTTTAAATTAAAATGCCCACCCCTGTGACGGTAGAGAGGGATTGTGCTCTGCCTCAGTTCCGAGTTCGAATCAGGTTAGAATGACTCAACTGAATAAGGCCAGGATGTTCCCTTATTCTGAAAGATGAATGTCAGGAAACTTTAAGCTCTCTGGACTCCGGGATTTACTAGAGCATTATTTCATCCATTTCATTCATCGTCCGATATGACGTAGCCGATAAAGCACGCTAAACCTTAAGAATAAAAAAATGTAACCGTTTACAAACCCCGGTGTGGCATGTATCAGTTAACTACTTAAACTCTCTTTCAGGCTTTTCTCGGGTAGCCCAAGAGTATTGTAAATTGATAATTTGTGGCAAGGACATTGGGACCATTCCTTCGTAAGAAAACAGGAATATGGAGGCTTTGGAAATAAATCGTCTTATGTTTCGGAAAATAAACAGCAATGCTTCAAAAATGCGAAGAGAATGTAATGTACCTAAAGTCTACACGAGAAAAGTAAATTGTAATTTATCCAGTGAGAGCGTTATAAATAATTATAAATCAGAATAAAGAATAAAAAGTTCAATAGTATAGAAGGTTTAATCTTGTACAATAGAAGGTAATATTAGCTTTTCCGTCACCAATGCCTGCAAGCAAATATCAGCTGAGTTAGGACCAGGAACATAAGCGGTAAAAAAGTGAGGGGCTGATATCCTGTCTTAAAAATAACAAATCTGATGTGTTGCACTCACATGACTTTCTCTACTCTTGTACTAACCATTCTTACAAACTCTTATTCCTAGATCTTCTTCGTGTTAGTTAAGATAAACATTTGTACAAATTATCTTATTGCTTATTTTCTTGTAGGTGCAAGGGGAATGTTAGAATACAGTAAGCTTTGTGCGATAGTCAAATGTTTGAGATTCTGTTGTCTTTGCACACTTAACATATAAAAAAATAAACAACGATGATCCATTTCACGAAAGTTCTAAGTTTTCCGAAACTCACACACATAATAAGGAACGTCTCCGAAATGGTTCACTGTACAAGAAAATTTATTGGGACATAAATTGTCTATTTTAGCAAAATCTACATTTTTTGTATAGTATAATTTGGTCTATCTCTAACGGTTTACCAGTTATGCAAAAGTCGTCCAGAGTAAATACGACTACAGGGGCTATAGCCAGAAAATTCAAGATATACATTTCATTTGCCATCAAAATATCTCAAACTTATGACATTTTAATCAAAATCGTTAGAGCCATTTTCAAGAAAATCAAAATTTTTGAAAACTTTTCCATGTAAAGGGCAGTTTAGGGTGGGGCTATTTTCTTCAAAATCATCGTGTCGCATCCTTGAAAGACATTAAACTTAAATACCAACTTTGGTTTTTAACTTATGCTGTCCACAGACTGACAGACTGACAGACTGACAAACACCTTTTTCTAAAAATGCTTTTTTTGTATTCAGGGGGCCTCAAAACATATATTTCCGGTGAATTCTCGACATCGAATTTTTGGGTGGAATACAATACTTGCCCTACTTACCAGAGAAAGTAAAAATGAAATTGTCCTTTCAGTCCTTTGAACGTTGAATGGTGTATCATAGTAGCAAGTGATTAACAAATATATTTATGAAATATAATTAAATACTGATTATTCACGGGAAATAAGTTTTCTGGTATAATAATATATATACATCTTACCGAAATAACAATCCGCACGCAAACTTGTGTCAGTTTGCAGGCAGAACAATGCTTTGGATACAACAGGTGGGAAAAGGAATCGCTTTGTTGGGTTCGAGAGTTGTATGCCTTTTCTTCAACTGTACACAAGTTTGAAATAGATACAAAATCCCCAATCAGAGTAATTGTTATGTTTTGGAGTAGCAAATGAAAGTGAGGAAAGGTATTATTCTCAGCGAAAATACTTCCGGACGAGGACGGACACATAAGCTGAACAGTGATGTGAAGTCGATAGTTGGACTTCGTTCTTTTGTGCAACACATTCATGCGATGGTGAGTGGAGTAACGAGCGGCGTCAAATAATGTAATTATCAGCGGAACGGAAACGAGTTCACTCATTTATCCGAGCAGCCAGTAAGGATTCAGGAACTACCCACGCCCCTGAACTACAAAGAAAAGTTCTCATGACAATACAAACCTACATCGAACTCAGATCACCCACTCATACTTCCCATCCGCACCGTGATTGTCACCTAGTAGTGTGAGGTGACGAAATCAGTCTCAAGAAAAACAAACAGCTCTTACCAAAGCACAAAGTTCCAACATTCATGATGGGATGATTTTGATTTACATGAAGTAGCTGGGAGAATGCGAATTTTAAATAATGAATAATAGCTTGTACAAGATTAAGTAGAGAAAGTCATGAATGCATACAACATTTTAGTGACATCCGGATATTCGAGCTTGCGATCTCTGAGATGTGAGTTTAGGTACGCTATCAGCACACCACAGAGGAGGGCTAACAACCACTGTATGGACAAGGAAAGCCACGAGAAACTGCAGTGAGGTTGGTAGGAGCAAATACTGCTTAATTACTCCCGAATGCCAGCCTCAGTGGTGCCATCTCCCTCGCTTTTAATAATTTGTCAACTCCTTTACACTTCCGCTCTCTTGAAAAAACAAGCCTGTCGTTTTACATTCCGTATTACCTTCTTTTATGTCTTTTAAGATCTAAAAGACTGAAGAGATTAAGTTATATAATAAATTTAAATGATTTATGAATAAGAATTAGTGTTAGGACATCTCATATTTAAAAAAGATAACAGCGTTTTCCTAATTCATTTTCATTTAAAGCACATGGAACTAGCAGAAACGTATTTCCTCCAAGCTGGATTCCTCTCTGCAAAGAGAGTTGTCTGTTCCAAAGTGATGGATGAAGAAGGGTTAATAACTAAAGTAGTTAATCTTTGTCATTGTTCATTAAGCTTATATCCTAATTCACTTGCGAGTGCTATATACAGGAAATAATTTTAACTTCTAACTATGCTGGCGCACTGAAGTATTTACAACTTGTCTATAGCATTACAAAACTTGTTGATATGTTTCAACACACTGTACAAAGAACATCTAAGAAAATCTGCACCTCGCGTCTACATCACACAATTTATGACCTTATCGTTTCTTGGTTGCTTCAGGCTTCAGGTTGCTTCAGGTGTAAGGATGTACCACTCTTTTTGCTAAATAACCTTAATCATATCCAAAACAAAAGATACAAAATGGTGTAGAAACGAAATACACGTTTACGCTTTCGACCGTATTGGCTCAGCGAAAAAGAGGTAGTGAGTGCATTCAGTTTGTCATACACACCTGTTATCATGGTTGGCTAGAGAAGGACACGCCTTGAAGGTGCTAAAAACTAAGGGGAAAACTTGAGCGCCCAGTTTAGCGAAATGTACATATATTGTGAGAAGAGTTTTAGGGGATGCAAATTAAAGCTTCAATGGTGTTCATTAAATACAAGGCAGAACTTTCTAATAAAAAAGTAAACAGAACAGTATTCTCGCAGTGATATCAATATTTGTTGCTGCACAGAGGCAAAACTAAATTAGTAAATCAATCAATACATATTTTCCCCTCTAACTCAAACTATAATTGACTATTATTATTTATTTATGCCAGCAAACTTACTTTGGTGCTTTTAAAAACGCAAAGCGTGTGTGGCAAATGTTTGTGAGGTAAGATTGAAATTGAAACATTCAATGCCACAGCTGAGATTTGAACCATAGACCCTTCGCTTACCATGCGGGTGTTTGACGTTCTTAGACAGAGGAATACGCAAAAGTCAGAGGAACAGTGGTTTAAGTGACAGAATGTTGTTGTTAGCCAATGCTGGACCCCGGACAATGAAGTCATCAATCCTCTTGCTCTCCAATATAAAGAGAGCAATAGCAGTAATAGTAACCGCTTTTCAGAGAGCACCATGTTTTTATGTTTTGGCGGTTACATCGCTCTCTCACAACCCCCAGAATATCTGGAAGACCACACCTGTCGTTGGTTTACGGGTCTCACCAACCTGACCGGGAGAATTATCAAAATAAATTCTCCGACCATATCCTCTGATTACCAATCAGAGGACGTATTATACGCCATGACAGGTCAGCATGTTAGGGGTTAATATTTTACATAGAAATGGAGAGGTTGGAAAAATAAAGACTCCCTAGCACTCGGGAACCCTAATAGCATCGGGGTCGGAAGAGAACAAGAGATGACCAAGGTAAGGTCAGATAGAAAAGTTACAGTGAGGAGCAAAACACCAGTAAGTGGAAGTAATGTTCTGCTCAGCTTGGGTACCTTGTGGTCGCCATTCACATATCCCCTAGACAGAGACCCCTGAGTAGAAGTGACAGAATGTACTCCTCGCTAAAGACACCTCAAAAACATACGATTCGTTTACTGAGAGCGAATTCCTGTTTCCAACCGATTTTACAAACGTTTTACTAGAGTATACATAGCAAGTAATTCAGTAAACGCCTCTGAAAAAAATGACCTATTATATGAGTACATTAACATCAAGAAATAAAAATAAAATTGCGGATTCTTGAATTTAGAGCCGGGATTGTCTGAAAAAAAAAGTAGGATACCTCTTATTTACCAAGGATGTATAACCGAAAACATCCACATTAAATACTTGCATACAACCTAGGATAGGAGCCGTTGTTTTCATGTTAGAGCATAAAATGCGGATTGCATAAAACTGTAAAATAAGGGGCAGCTGACTCGCCTGGTATAAACATTACGTCATTGTAAATAAACAATACGTCTGTATTGTCTTGTGCACTTTGAACCCGCTCTTGTTGGCCGCTGACCGGGTGCAAAGTACAGAGTCAGCTGCAGTCTATGGTTTATGCATAGCCAACCTCGTGTCCATTGAAGGAATTGTTTCATCTCTAATCATCAATCATTTAAAAAGCAGAAAGTATTTGAATACATTTTTTCAACGTTTAGTCACAAAGGGCTTTGAAGAAGAATTTTTACATAACTCGAGAGTAATAAGCAGGAATATATGTTAAAATTGAACGTTCCCCGTCAAAAGTTTCGGGGGAAATCACATAATTTTGATATTACATTGCGACTAGCTAATCGAATTAACTACAAACAAGCAGTTCACGTACAGCAAATTGTGAGAAATGACGATTTCTATTCCCGCGGTATTTAGACCAGGATGTTACTGCAGGCCGACAATTTCCCGTTCCGAAACTGCCACGGCACTTCCCAGTTCACAACGTTCGGGATGTTGAAAATGGATATTACCTCGCAAATGTTTGCATTCATTTGGATTTGAAAACTTTTCTGACATTTATACTCATTATGACGACACCGAGAATATTCCATTCGTGTAGCTTGAGCTCTGAATGCCTTGTAAAGGGGAGATAGGCTATTTGCTTTCGCTACTCTTCGCCACTATTCCTGGAGGAACATGTACCACATACAGTTTCTCAAGATACAGTGTTACCAATATCCATCGCAGTGCCTCCAGATTAGTTCACTCATTCCATATAAGGAAAACCAAAACCCTAAAACCAAGCAAGGCATGTATTAGCAACTTTAGTTCAATTTCGAAGTTCCTGGGGCCACTTTCATGTATTAGTAACCAGATTCTCATTTTTTCATTCTTTTCCTCTAACTACAGTGAGCTCGAGATCTCAACGGAAATATGTGAGTTGAAGCCTCCTGAATCCAAAATATCAAGTATAGAAAAAATCTGTGTGTGTGTCTGTGTGTGTAATGCGAAGAGCATTATTATAAATTTCTCCATCCTAAACTACACTTATGTGGAAGATTTTGTTTTCTCAAAACTGGCTCAAGCGATTTTGATTAAAATGCCATATATTTAAGACATTTTATGGCTAAATTAAATGTATATTTTGAATTTGCTGGCTATAGCACATGTAGTCCTGTTTATTCTTGATGACTTTTGCACAACTGGTAAACCCTAAGCGATAGACCAAATCTTACTATACAAAAAATGTAGATACCATTAAAACATCCGTCATATCTAAATGCATTTTTTGCGGAGTGAATAATTTCGGAGACATTCCTTGTTATTTATGTAAGTTTGTAATACTTATACTTTTCTCAAATGGAAGATCATTATTATTTTTTTTATCTCTTGGCCGTGTAAACAGAACGTAATTTCAAAAGCTTTAAAATATTTGACTTTCGCTAAAACCCTACTATGTTCCCACATTCCCTGTGCACCTCAAGGAAGTATGCAATAAGATAATTTCTGAAAGTGCTTATCTCGACTAAGAAGAATGTAGAGGAATAAGAGTTTGTAAGAATTTTTAGCACAAGAGTGCAACACATCAGATTTTGTATTCACAGAACAGCAGTACCAGAAGTAGGCATTCGTTTAAATCAACAGGGACATTATATATTATAGAGGAAGGTAACTGCGCAATTTAGATCATTTGTAGAAACCACACTGCTCAGCCATACAATTTTCTAACTGGGTAATTGCCTATGTTATGTTCATGTCCGTCGGCGGCCTAGCCTGGCATAATTTCCGTCTCTCTTTCCATGCGTTGTATTGCATCGCTGTTTCCAACCCAGTGAAAATCCCTTCTTTACGCACCTAAAGCAGATAATCTAAATTTCACTGGAATTTAGATTAAGTAAACGGCAACTTTGACATGTAAATCAAGATTCCTTATGTGCACCTCTTCCCCGTTCACTGGATTGTCATCGACTCTTTCAAATAGTTTGCTAAAACATTGCACTTTTTTGATTTTATGAAGATAAAGTTGGGTGTTTCTTGGATGGTTTAATGTTGCGTGCTCTGTGCTAAAAAATAAAAAGTACACCGCTTCATAAGAATGCCCTAATAGATAAAACCTTCGTATAACCACATGTAACTAGAAGAGAGAAAGTTTTGGTATGTATCGATCGTTGTGATGTTCCTTATCAGACATTATCAAATTCTAAAATAAAATATGATACTTATGCAACACAAATACAATCAATAGTTCTGGAGTAATTAATACGCGGTAGCACGTGTAGGAGTGGTGTGTTAGATGTAGGTTTTACTGACAGAAAATTCCATACCACACGAAAAGTGGGGAGTTATTCTTAACGGGGGTGAAAGGGATGCAATTTGTCTCCCTAAGGCATTCCTCACAAGATTTATAGGCCTCATATCCGGATCCTCACCAGCCACACCTTAGCCGGTTATCTGCAGAAAACCATTCGCTCTACTTCAAACCTGTTCTTATGTGATAATGTAACAAATATTGGCAATTTGTATTTATATATTCCTGGACAAGTATATGTGTTAAACACTGTTATCGCAAAGTCGTACTTGAAAAAAGAATAGTTGCTAAGGAAATAAGGAAAGCAATATTTAGCGAGAAAAACCCGCAGTTATGAGACGAAAAAGAAAGCAAAGAACATACATTTTGGAATTTTATATGAAACATTAAACAAGAGGATGGCCTCAGATACTGGGAACGTCCCGTAAATACTAGAAAACAGCCGTGAAGAAGTCACATAGTAGCAGGGACCAAAGATCCTTCTAACAAAATATAAACACATCATTTGTACTCTAAAAATCTCTACGGAAAAAGTATGGAGCATGGCACAGACGTATAATAGTGCATAAAATGGAAATGTCACCGGTATCAAACTAAGGAAAGATGACAAAAAAAATAATTAAAATAAAAAAGTAAATAAATAAAATAAAGTATGGGTGTGGAGAAAAACGGAGAATCAATGCTTAAACTAATCAACAATCTGATGGGCTGCACTCACATGTCTCTCTACTCTTGTACTAACTCTTCATACAAACTCTTATTCCTCTAATTTCTTCATGTTAGTTGAGATAAACATTTGCAGCATTTATCTTATTGTTTATTTGCTTGTTGGTGCAAAGGGAATGTGGGAGTATAGTAAAGCTTTGAGGTTCCGTTCTCTTTGCACGACCAAGACAAAAAAGTGAACAAAGAACATATATTTGAGAAAAGTAAAAGTATCGCAAAACTCACACAAAGAATTGTTAGAGCCATTTTTGAGAAAATAGAAATTTTCGAAAGATGTTCAAAGTAAAGTGTACTTCATGGTGGAGTAAGTTTCTTCAAAATCTTTGTGTCGCACTCTTGAACGATATTAAACTTAAATACCAAATTTGGTTTTTAACCAACTTTTCTTTTTTAAGTTATGCTGTTTACAGACAGACACACATACCTATACAAGGACCTTGTTCTAAGAATGCCTTTTTTATAATTCAGGGGTATAAAAATATATATTTCCAGAGACATCGAAATGTTGGGTCGAATACAATACTTTGCCTGCTTATTATACGTAGTGGAGAAAGTAAAAATGTTCATACGCAGAAGACACAGAGCAAAGCATAAAGAAAGAAGAGGTGACGAAGGCTCTAGTTGTAATGACTTGGGCCAATAAACTGATTCATTAATAAGTTGTATTGCCGTTTATTATCTTCTTTAGTGACTGATCTCGCACGAGCTGGCACGATCTTGTACGTTTGCTAGATTCCCAACTGAGATTGATCTCTTCTATTTAGAACTTTCCTCTACATCTTCAGAGTGCAATTAATTGTGTTTGCGCGTGTGTGTTGTATTGTGTAGTGTTGTGTTCATGGTGTGCGGTGTGCGTGCACTTTCCATCTATTAACCAACATATCTATTACAATTATTAGTTTAGCCGGCTACGCACCAATATCAATTAAATCAAATGGCTTTCTCTTTATCAGAGGTAGGAATATTCTGCTTCTTTGTGTCCATTTTGTCAGTTGGAAAATTATTTGATTAAACTGTAATTGCAGGTAACAAATAAAGTACTATATATTGACCCTTTGTTTTTCTGTTACGGCGTTTCAAGCAGAGATGCTTGGAATACGTTATGCCGGCTCAATCAGCACCACATGGAGTAGTAAGTCCCTGGCACTGCTTTCGCAGAAAACAAAATGGTCGCTCTAGTTAAACTATATATGAGTGTTACAGGGAGTATCGCAAAGTTTACCGAATTCAGTGAACAATAAACGCCCTTGATTGATTTAAGAATATGATTGAGCAGTTAGTGCTCAACAATGGCTTTTAACTCATTTTTCACTAAGGAAGTTATAAAAATAGGAGTGGCAATCTCAATGTTGAAGTTCCCAAATGATGAACATTGAAGAGCCTGAGGTTAAAATCCATTAAGAGTGAGAACTTTTTCGCCGACCAGAACTTTCGAAGCAGCTCCACTATTATTTAATTCAATATTCACCATCTAGATTTACGCACAAACATAACCTATTACTGCCCAATTGCTCATATTTGCAGGGAACTGTTCATGTAGTTCTTTTTCGGTATCACAGTTTGTAAATTATTATTGATAATAATATGCATCTGTGTAATGCATCTGTTTTCTGTGTTTACTTTTTGGTCCAATAGGTAATAGGTTATGTAAGCTTTAAGTAGCTGCGTAGGT
Source organism: Tenodera sinensis (assembly GCA_030765045.1). Lineage (NCBI taxonomy): Eukaryota > Metazoa > Arthropoda > Insecta > Mantodea > Mantidae > Tenodera > Tenodera sinensis. Next base: position 94,093,127 of record CM060963.1, on the reverse strand, counting down.
ATATAAACATGTAAAAACCCTTTTTATTTGATAACATGTATAACCCACCTAAACCAAACAGAGATTCTTTTCCAAAACTGTGCAAGTTATTTTCGGAACCTCAGTTGAATTTTCAACGTATATCTTGACATTTAAAACATTAACTCAATGATTATTTCTGAATTACAGCGGATTCCATTTTAAATAGATTATAGCTTTTAAGGTTAGACATGTCACATATACTCATTTCTAGTAAATAAATCTAATATATACAGTTCAAGCCCCCTTTCACCACTCAGGGCCCTCTCGCCTTCTGATGGTCAGGTAGTACCTCAATTGCTTGCTGCAACAAAGAATCATAGCCGGCCATCTTGGTTTAGTGCTAATGCCCTCTCTTTAGGGAGTATTAGTCCAACTTTTTTCTCAGCTGTTTCTGTATAAAGAATTAATAGTTTTCGAATTCCCAACATTAACTTAAGGAATGTAAGTTTAAGAATCGGCGGATTAATATACATTTATAAACGTTTTCTTGAAATAAGAGAGTTTGTACACTTCCATATATTATCGGAAACCTTTTAACACATATTGGAAAAGAAACACAAGCAAGTGCACTTTCGGCAGCGCGATATCGCCATCCTACCCCAATTATACATTCGAAGTCTTTGCTTATTAAATAAAGTTTTAAATGTTTTGAAGAAAGATAAGTTTTACTTTGCGTAGCAATAACTTCTTGGACTTAGAATAAGAAAACTGAAGTCAGAAATATTTTCGCATCAGATAACTTTCACAGATTCCAGAAATTTAATCCAGCTTCCTACCTGGTCATCATTTCTCCTTACAATTAGCTTTCATGCCAGGAAGAAGCCAGGTAAATGTATTCAGGAAAAATTCCTTTATTTCCATGGAGGGGTTAAAAACTAAGAAAAACGTATCTACAGTCACTTAACTTGCTTTCTAGATCATCTCAAGACAAAAGTCCATATATGAGATTAATATATGTATGTTGACATATCAGAAGCTAATTGGTTGAGCATTTAAAAAAAAAAAAAGTGTGCCTTCTGTCTTCAAATAAGAGTTCGTGTATTAAACGTTATTTTTATTTATAACGTGTTTATTTTGTATTTATCTAAAGAGCTATAGCTGACAGAAAACAATTCTGGAAATAAATACTCTCTAAAAAGGTTCAATATCTGATGGCAATAGACTACAATTGTTGTTTTTTATTGTATATGTTAAGCAACACTCATCCTGAAGCATATTGGATATTTGATTATACCCATTGTAAATCACGTATAGTATTGTAATTACTTTGTACTTCAGCTTTATAAAAATGTCCGCCGGTTCCTCCCCTTTAAAGCTCCCAATGTTCAGTTTTGCTTTTGAAGGACAGGATTAATGACGTTTAATTTCAGATTCAAAAGGCTTATTCAATAAGCTGAATAATGGTGTATAAAATTATAAAGATGACTACATATGAATAATATAACTGACATGCTTACAATAACTCGACACTCAAACTCGTGAATCTTTAGTTGAGAGAATTATCTGACGATTATTCATTAAGAGGTGCGATTTTCTCTCCAGAAATATGCATCAGAACAAGAACCATATCCGATGTTAGAGTGTAACGAAACCTTTCTATTCTTTTACAAAATTTATTGTAAGAATGATGGCAAATCAAAGAAATAGCTTCTGCCTTTACAGTACTTAATGCTATCAAACAAAAATGCGAATAAAAAAGGTAAGTACCTACATCAAAAAGAATATTTAAGAAATGTAAATTAGTCATAGGAATACGAGTACAAGGATGACCCAGACGCAAATGGACAGACCTCTTCAAGGAGCACGCAGGACAGCAGTGGTCACGAGTAGCGAGAGGAAAAAGGGACTGGGAATCCTTAGAAATACATCTGTGTAGAGACTAAACAGTGAATAGTGGACAATAGAAAATGCAACTTCTAATGTGGAGTAGCTCACCACGTTAGGATAAATGAGCTTTCCCTTTTGATAAGAGGCCTTTGGCCTTCCTGGGACGTTTGGGCAATTTTTATTTCATTTGCATTCAAGATAAAGATAAGTAGTATGAACGCGTACAGCTCTGTGCTGATCCATGCATGGTTTAAAACCGGTGCTGATGCATGTATGTTAAAATATCGACGGGAGAAAATGCCGACCGGCTGGCATGTGTCGTGTTGTAGAGGGGAAACTGCATTACTCCGGAAGTGTGTCTATATAATGACATCTCTTTCTGTTTAAAGATATGTGCATACAGTGTGTGTAATTACATATAGATGAATGAAATATGTATGTTTTACTAATAATATGTGTTGAAACATGCATGAGTGAAAATCGGGGAGGGGGTTTGTTGTGTTAGGCATGTGTATTTGTCCTTTACCTGTTGTTTAAAGATATTACAAATTGTAGATATCTTACTATCATACATGTATGATCAATGTATGTAATACGCATGTTTTAAAAAAAGCGTGTAGGAAGCTGGGATGCGAGTTCAAATGTGCTATTAGGACGAGTGTTTAGATGTCAGCGAAACTCAGCAGCATCGGTGAGGAACGATGGCATTAAAGACACCGTTGGAGGTGTTCACGATGCCAATGTCATCTTCAGGATAGGACCAGCCAGCGCTCTGTAAACGGTTGGATTCCAGAGCGTTGAGAGATGCATAGTTGATGTAATACCAGGATTCCTAGTTCTATATATAGTATACCATATAGATATTTCGCCAACCTTCGCCGGCCTTCCCTTAAGCTGCAATGTAAACAAAGTGCAATATTGTATTCCTCCGCGGAGAGATGTGGCACGACTTAACTTGTATGTTATGTGAACCGTCATCACCACGTGACTAGCTTCTGGTTTTTGAATTCTGATTTGCATGGGAGCGCCAACATACATTCTTCATTCATCTATATGTAATTAACTAATTACACACAATACAAGTACATGCCTTTAAAAAGAAAGAGATGACATTAAACAAAACACACACTTACGGAGTAACGCAGTCATTCCTCTACAGCACGACACATATAAGCCGGCCGGCATTTTTCCCCGTCGATATATATTTTAACATGTGTGTTTCAGCACCGATTTTGAACCATGAATAGATCAGCACAGAATTCAGAGCTGCTACGAAACATGCATGTCCATACTAGTGTGAGAGTTTTAAAAAGGAGAGCTGACATACCGGAATAGTTGTAAGAAATAATTTAGAAGTAGAGAATTATAGCGTACTTGTGGAACAATATCTAAAGAAACGGGATTAATTAAAATTAAACACAATGAAGCACTAATAATAATAATAATAATAATAATAATAATAATAATAATAATAATAATAATAATAATAATAATAATAATAATAATAATAATAATAATAATAATAATAATAATAATAATAATAATAATAATAATAATAATTAATAATAATAATAATAATAATAATAATAATAATAATAATAATAATAATAATAATAATAATAATAATAATAATAATAATAATAATAATAATAATAATAATAATAATAATAATAATAATAATAATAATAATAATAATAATAATAATAATAATAATAATAATAATAATAATAATAATAATAATAATAATAATAATAATAATAATAATGAACGAGTAAATTAACTGTAATAGTCAAATCTGATCGCCTAAGAATGTTGTGAAAGCCTATCAACAATGTAAAAGCGGAAGGAAGTGATTTATGGAGACTTGAAAATATATTTTTATTTATGGACACTCCTTAACTGCTGTGGTTTTCAGCGCCCCATTCTACATATGTTAGGCATGAAAGACCACTTATTTTTGCTAATAGGCCCCTTTTTCAGGCTTGAAGGGTTTTTTTAGCTGCAGTAAATCTACCGCACGGGATCATCGACTTTACTTTCCTTCCGAAGGAAGCCATGCTAGGGATTTTAACGTCCGATAAAAAAATCCATCGACCTCAAACGGGTTTGGGAAATCTATGGAGAGTCACCATGTACATTTGACGTAGTAACCTTGAAGGCGGCAGATGCACGTATGGTATGCAGAAGTGAGATTTGTTAAAGAATCATACATTTGTATGAATGTTTTTTTTAAATTATGATAAAGTAAAAGAAGGTGATAGGAAGTAAATGGAACGTTTTTGAGAATCTAATATGAATAAAGAGATGAGAATTCACCACTTACAGTACAGTACCTAATTATTAAAACTCTTATAGATTCAGTCTCACACATCCAAATTGTAAACACACATGACAAATGATTACGTAGACTTCCACCGCCTTCATCCATTATTTCTTTCTTGGTTTCCGGTATGGGCCGTAACTTGTTGGCTTTTTTAATTTTTCAATTTCTTAAAAAAGCCCAGAACGGAAACCAAGAAAGAAGTAACATATGACAAAGATCAAAGAAATATTATCGAGGAATATTTTCCGAAAGTTAAGAAACCAATAAGCCGCTAGTCGATAAATCATCCATCAAACAAAGCAAGTTTTGCCTCACATGCACGCCGAAAAGAAACGATATTTTAATAATTACTTGAGATATTGTTAATAGCTTATGAACAAAATTGTACATTTAAAGATTGATTTATATATTGGATAACCTAAAAGGATTGCTTGCTGAGAAATAAAAATTATTGTACTCAGGAAAATAATACAACAATTTAATAGAATTACTGCAAAGCAGATTATAATAATTAAATTGATTTTACCAGGTTTTTATTAATGTCAATAAATACAAATCTAATTTGTAAAATTTAACATATTCTTTCCTTGTCGGTGGCCACATGAACTTAAAAAACTCACCTGCTCTAAAAAGACTAGCTGAAATTTAAAATAAAACACGCGCTCTAACTATTTCGTACATTGTCTCCGAATGTGTGGCAAACTAAGTTATACAGGATGGGAGGTATTGCCATACATTAACCAGGGATTCTACATGAGTATAATAAATATGTCCAATACAATTATTGTCAAAAAGAGCCGTTTCGCCGCAAAAGAGAGAGAGAGAAAAAATGGAGTCATCTAACTTCTTAACGGATTTAAATAAATTGTTTATTATTTCATTAACTGTCGCGCAAACAGTGTGACAACAGTGATGTAATTTATTATTATCTTAATTTGAATGAATATAGCCGCAATTTAAAGTCAAAATGTCATGCAAATAGTAATTGTAAGTGAAAAGTGGCAACGCCAGATCGCGTTTTCTCACCTTGGTGTTGAACTGTCAGCACATGTGGGAGGTTAGGGGAGATGTCGCCTGGCAATACTAAAGTGAAGAGGAAGGGAGCGGCAGGCCTGTATCTATTAGCCAGGTTATTCTGGCCAAAGCAGTACGTTCCATCCTGTATACGTACAGCCCCACCTATTCCAATAGTAAGTGGTCTGAATTAGAGAATGCTTAGTCTTCTACGGTACTGGTATAGCTTCCCAATCGGATGAAGATGCTGGTATTAAGGTTTGAAACTACACACAATAAATTAGCAGAAGAGAAAAATAATTAGCACTTAAATTCAAATGATTTGAATGCATCCGTGATTTAAACTTCATTATGGGAATGTTGGGAAGTGGGTATTAAACTCCAATTGAGTTACTTACCATTTTATTAGACTGAGAAAAATTAAATGTTTGGCGTTTAAAAATCTCTGCGTATGAAGTCTGGGCTACCATCTATTAATATTGTCACCGCGCCTGCCGCATCTAATTGCCGACAACAGCAGTGTCACCCATCGCATTATGGTCGGCACTACCGCAAAGGAGCCGAACGAAAGAGACAGAGCATGGCCGCATTGTTGGGGCGCTTGCCGAAAGAGAGAAAAGGATAGAGACTTCGAGAATCGTCCGCTTTGTATTTCACCGCAATAACTGAACTTTCCAGAATAGTGCCTGGGAGATAAAAATAGCGGTAAAGTGCGACAGAAGAGTCAGTCAGACGTATGTGAAGCGTTGAGTAGTCGTGCCGACGGAGAGGACAGACGTATGTGAAGCGTTGAGGAGTCGTGCCGACGGAGAAGGGACAGTTCTTTGTGTTACGAGTTCGGAGCCATGCTGTTGGAGAATCGAAAAAGACTTTCTTGCTGTTGCAACGAGTGTACAAAGTTACTGTTTACGGAAATAAAAGTGTTTCTTTATCTGTCTTGTTTACTTTACACACACACAAAAGTCACAATATTATTTTGACGGCAGTGATAATCGCTAGTTTACAGTAGACGATTTCAAAACAAGCAATCTCTTCTTACTTCTGTTTAGAACACAGAGAAGACCTGAAGACTGAACTGCTCGGCAATTATGTGTTCAATTCGTTTACTGCTGGAACCCATTGTTTGAAATGGACACAAATTTAATTACACGGACAACAAACGCAGTATTTTTCCCATCATCGCATACAGGTCAGTGTTTAATGAAATGAGCATCAGGTTGATCAGACATAATGAAGTAATCCCCGCAGTCAGAATACAAATTAACTAAAACATACTGTTTGTATAAAACGGGGAGCCACGGTATGATCAAAATTATAAATTTCCAACTCCAGTGCTTCGAAAATATGAGAATTTTGCAACAGATATACGTTAAAAATACAAAGCTTTGTTAAATTGTTTAAAACATTGGCCCCACTGTGTTTATATTCCCGAGAACCGTTGACATTCTCATGTTTCTTGCCCCAAAATTTTGAACACCCACCAATTATTTAGATATACAAACATAGGTGTCGAACTCAACACAAAACGGCGCTGTCTGAGGTTTACGTTTATGATAATCCTGAATCAAGTGATTAACTATCCTGAAATATGCACAGAAATATTTTATTCAAAAATTCAACAGAACTGAGCATAGACTCGTTTATTAACAGCCTGACTGTCGCTGAAATGATACCCATCTGTAGGGGAAAAAAGGGCTACCAATATTTGTAATGTGTATTTTAGCATTTTAGCCCTATTGAATACTAAAAACATTCTATTTTAGTTGTACGTAGCTTTCATATGTAAAACACCTTTTAAAATATTTAATCTAGATATTTAAATGTTTTCCTGTAGGTCTAATTTTCCATAACGTTGCAGTAAAGAACGACACGATTTCCCTATATTAAAGTGAGCAAAGCTTTCAAAAGAGGCATCCGAAATCATTAAATAATAAATCAGACGCAACGGAGCAGAAAAACATGGAGGGTCTTGTATACACTAAATGCTTTTTATGGAAACGGCTTATTATGGCGGCAAAAATCGTGCTAAATCACCTCATTTCTGATGCCAGAGCCAGAAAATTAATGAGTAACTATCATAGCAACAAGACAGCAATGATGTCATCACCACTACAACATAATTTTCTCCAATGTGCCTGTGAGAAAACTCGCAATCGTCACTCACAAATAATAACGCATTTTTCGTTCCTCCATCCACAAAACATTTCATATTATTTTTCGTAAACATTTTTCGATTTTTCTGGAAATAATAAACTCTCAGCATTCTTGGCCTCGTTCAAAATGTCAAGCTAAATACAACCCATATTTTCAATTGTTTTATCATAACCTTCCATTTTCCTCTATAAACGTTGTAACAAATGAAACATCTACCTAGCAACCTATTACGTCATATATCTCTGATCTGATACATTATAATTTTACATTTAACAAAGTTATTAGTTTTACTATTTTAAGGCTAGAATTGCATAAAGCGTATGTAACAAATGTGTAATCTTTACATTGCGACACTCGTAAAGTTTATACTCGTCTCACAATCATCCAGATTATACACTAGTTATACGATATAAATAACTATTAATCAATGTTAAGTCAGATTTCCCTAGTATTTATACACACTGAGGTTTTTCCCGCTCTACTTAGCCAACCTACTGCCATTGGTCGTTCTTTCCGCACTCAACTCACGCTCCTCTATTAACGGTTTCTAAAATTTCCCACCAGGAACATTACAACTCAGATGAATATTATGTATAAAATTATCTCTTAAACAAATTACCTTCAACAATCCCATTTACAAGTTTAAACCACGGTCTCAATATCGGGAACTACTTTAAAGGCGGACATAAAATTTGGTGTACACATTAAAGCCTGTGTGCGGTATTGTAATATAAAATAAATTTAAATGAAATCGTAGACAGATGGATAAACTTGAAAAATAACTATTAAAATCAATGTCAAAGCAAGAATTAAAAGTCAGTCAAACAATAAATTGCTATGAACAAGTACTAAGAATGCATAAATAAATGAACTTCAATTTTACGAGTTAATGCACCATTCTATAATGACATTTTTCTATTCCAGAAATTAAGATAAATTAATAATAAAATACGTTTCTTCATATCTGAGCTCTATAATTAATTTTCATCATTAGTTTCAAAATAGGTATTTGTAAATTCAATAATGTTTGTCATCCTAGATTTCGTTCAGTTTTGGGGCACACTCACTTTTACTATAAGAAATTCTTTTTAACGGCTATTTTAATTGATTCTGACTTACGACCCTAAATTATATTATGTCAAATTCCATTGCAAGTGGAGAAATTTCGTTTTTCATGGTTTAAAAATGGCGAAACCTGAGCTCCCAAGGGTGCAAATTTCCTTACACTCTTCACTTCCGAAGCAGAAAAGTTATCCTAATTATTGACTTCAAAGTATAAAACTAGTGTTAAAAATAATGATCAACGCTGACAGCAATTACTGATAGGGAAGAATTAGATTCTTCACATACACAGAAATGCACGGCGCAAACTGCTACCACCGGTGAACAGGGCATTTACAAAGGGTACTAATATTGTAAAGAACTTAAACTTACCCTAACCCTTTATTTGAGATTCACAATCATATGAAGTAGACTCTTGTAATCGCACACAATGTTGCATCATCCTCAGCACCAGAAGGTGTTCTATGCCCCACTTGCAAAGAGTAACTTAATAGATTAGCGATTGCTGCTTGCAGTTTACACAATTAAGTCCATTAAAAAATACTATTTAATGAAATGTGTTTTCAAAATCACAAGCGAAAGTATTGTTTAAATGTGTTAAGAAACTATATTACATTTTTTGTTCGGTTCGAACTATGGATGACACTACTCTGCGCTGTGATAACAACAGACGCAGTCTCACTGGTATAGTCGTATCTGCTACCAGCTGCTCTAGAAAAGAACTATGAGACCTTTATCTTAGGGATGCGTGGGCGGGTGTGGGGTTAAACAGACTGATAAATTTAATGGAGGCTGTTGAGATTGAAAAAAAAATGTTTTCTTAAATATTATCACTCGAAATTCTAATCAATAATCTCTACTAACTTCTGACTATGCAGACTTTTTGGTTATAAAATAGTTATTTCCATAATAATGATGCAAAGCGTGCGCTATCGTGAATCTGCCGAGATTCCTTGGCTATGACCACTCAATCTTAACCCAAGCACGGCCAATAAGTTCGATCACACTGAACACTTCCGGAAGACTGAAAGAAAGAACACGAATTTTATATGAGGTTTAATTGGCACAGCTACCTAGTAACTTGAGGGTGAGTAAAACCACTCTCCCGGGAAGAGAAGAAACAGATAAAACCCATTAACCTACTTCGGAATCCCCAGGTACTAAGTCCAGAAGCACCTAGCATACTTCTTGTGCATTTCTTATTTGTGTTGCTAAGCTTGTCCAAACATACAAATCAGCTCACAATCTAGATTTCTGCTTCCTGCTTTATGCAAAATTTAATTCAGGCAGTAAGTCGTTAAGAAGAACTGCGTGTGCTATGAAGTCTAATAATTATGATCACGCATAGGAATTCTTAAGCGCTTTACTGTAAGCTATTTGTACGTAAACCATATGACAATACAAAAAAGTGAACAACAACCACTAGGTAAAAATGGTCATATGTGCAGGAAATGTTGTAGTTTGTTACTTGGAACATCATTGCCTAAAGTTCAGTAACATTTAACCCGGGTTCGATCCCAGGAACCCGCATGTGGTATTCGTGGTGGACGAAGCGGCGTCTGGGCGGGTTTTCTCCGGGTTCTCCGGTTTCCCCCGCCATCTCATTCCACTGGTGCTCCATCTTCATTCCATGTATCATCAGTGTCACCGCCTGTGGTGCCGTAGTAGTAAAAGCGGGCGTTAAACACTACACAAAAAATGTAACATTTAAACTTTGCTTCCTCCTGTTCTTAAAGTTCGGGAACGCCTATACCTGTTAATAACATTGGTTTAAAATAGGAATTGATTTGCATGTGTAAACCTCAGAACGGTAACATCACTAACAGCTAAAATGTGGGCTTACATAGTTACCAGGAAACACAGTGGTTATATGATTTTGCACGCTCGCAGGACAAACAAAGCTAGACCTTAAGTGCATACAGCAGAAATCTCCAGAAGCTGTCTACAGCCACTTGTATACCCAAGGGCTACTTCGCAGTAAAATGCAACGTTTCTCCCCGCTTTCATTTAGGCGTCTACGGTATTAAAAAGTCATTGGACTCTTCATATTTTGCTGCAGGGTTTAACATTTGAATGAAAAGAAAAGAACATTTCTGCTATCTCTGGTAGTAGCAAACCCCTCGGCACAATGGAACAAAAAGGAGATTTCTAGTATGGATTTCTGCTGAACACAGAAAGAAGCAAATAAATTTCCTTATTCGATAAAGCTTACCTTTTTACTGTCTCTACTACGTACTTACTGTAAGTACAGAAAGTATTTCATTCCCCCAAAAATTCTACGCCAAGATTGCACCACAAAGACACGTTTTCAGGTCATTGAATCCCCCCCCCCACAACAAAACCGCATTTGTAGCAAAAGATCCGTATCTATTGATCTGAATAGCATAACTAAAAAGTTAAACTCCTACAAATACAAAATATGGTATTTAAGTTCGTCTTCCATGGCTTTGGCAGAAAGATTTTCAAGAAAATCCCGCACTCCAAACTATGCTTTACATGGAACATTTTCCGAAAGGTTTTTTTTTCTCAAAACGGTAATTATTGTGATTAAATATGTCATTTTGAGACAACTATATATGAATAAAACTAGCCTATCTTCAATTTTGTGGGAATACTATGAAGTATTTTTTTTTTTTTTTATTTTTATTAACGTCCTCCAACATTGCGTCATATCGGACGGTGAGCGAATGAAATGGGTGAAATGATGCTCAAATGAGCCCGAGGTCCATGGAGCTTTAAGTTACCCGACATTCGTCTTCTCAGGATAAGGGAAAACCTCGGAAAAAACCTTACCCGGATAACTTACCCTAAGCGAGATTCGAACTCGCGACCTCTTGAACGTGAGGCAGACACGCTAACCATCACGCTATCGAGGTGGGCTACTATGAAGTGCTCTTCATTCTTATTCACATTTTGTATAATTGATAAATCGTAAGAGGTGGATAAAATCTTAAAACACAACTGTAGATCTAGTTAAATCACATAATTTATGACACACAAAATTGTTATAGCCTTAGCTATTTCCGAAATATGCTTTACCCTTTATTGACATTTTGTATAATAATTGATAAACGATAAGAGGTGAAAAAAATCTTAAAACATAACTGTACATCTAATTAAAACATATAATTTATGACACAAACCTTTTGTAGCCTTAGCCATTTCCGAGATATGATTTCCTCTTTATTAACATTTTGTATTATTGATAAACGATAAGAGGTGAACAAAATCTTAAAGCACAACTGTACATCTAGTTAAAACATTATTTATGACACAAACCTTTTGTAGCCATTTCCGAGATACGCTTTGCTTTTTATTTTAACTCTCAAATATTTACACTTTTCTGAAGAGAAAAATTGCTATTCCTTTTCTGCTGTTTTTACTACCTATTTAGATGAAACACTGAAATTCAGCACAAAATTCTAATACAGAGATTTCACTGGAAATATCTTTTCAGTTCCCCTATGCGTGCGTGCGTGTGTGTGTGTGTGTGTGTGTGTGTGTGTGTGTGTGTGTGTGTGTGTGTGTGTGTGTGTGTAGGGGGTCCTGTATCTGCGAACAGTATGACTCAAAAACGAAAAGTCCTTTAAAAGCCAAAATTGAATGCTAAGAGAAGCATATTCCAAGGATGTAACACGAAGATTTTTTCGAGAATCTCCTCTCAAGGTATTGTATAGATGGACAAATGTTGCTATCTTTTATTTTGTCAAATTTAACTCTTAACAATTTTCATTAAAATGCTATAGGTTTTAAGATATTTAAATCACAAATAAAATGCTAGTATATTTTGCATTTTCTGGAAACAGCTTCTGAAGTCCTCTTCACTCTCTGAATGACCTTTGTAAAACTGGTCACTCGTAAGAGAGATAAAATCTTGTACATGTAAATTTCGTTAAAGTGCATATTTCATGTCAATATTTTTTGTTTACGAGATATTAGTTGTTACTAGTATGGATGTTCAGATATATTGTTTTCTAGTAGCTGACACGCTTTTTAATCCTTATAAGCAGAGCGAAATGTCCAAAGTTTAATGAAAGTTGATCTCCACTAACAAGTGAGTAAAGTTTTTGTAAGAACAGGTTCTGGAAGCTTGAGTAGAAAAACTGGTGTGAATACATCACACCGGATGCCCCACCCCTTGGAGAATAGCTGCGTGAGTCAAGTCGGCACTACACGTGCGAGAAGACCCCGTGTAAATGCCCTAAAACAGCCCTAAAAGAAGCTGTCGGCATAAATCCTTATACCAGCTCAGAGCTGTTGCGCATGAGCAGGGGGGATCTGGTTTCGAACACCTTTGAATTTTCAGTGCATCACCCAGAAATTCCTGCAGCGACTGGGGAGTAGACCTCACTGCTCAATATCTATCCGAGCTAGCACATACTGGCTGAGCAAGGAAGGGCAACATAATATATTTTTATGATAAATAGAATGCATATTCTGAATTTTATGGCTATAGCACATGTAGTCCTTTTTACTATTGATGCATTCTACATAACTGGCAAGCCCTAAGAGATAGACCAAAGCGTACTATACAAAAAATCTGATGTGTTGTACTCACATGGCTTTCTCTGTTCTTGTACTAATGGTTCTTACAAATTCTTATTCCTATGTCTTGTTAGTTGAGATAAATTTGTGCAGAAATTATCTTAATGTGTATTTCCTTATAGGTGCAAAGGGAACGTGGTAATACAATAGACTTTGGGCGACATTCATTTAAAGCTTTTAAGATCCTGTTCTCTTTGCACGTTTCAGATATAAAAAAATGACTAACGACCTACCATTTGAGAAAAGTTCAAGTATTCCAGAACTCAAATGAATAACAAGGAATATCTTCGAAATATCTCTACACAGAAATTATTTGCACATAAGTTGTGTGTTCTAGCAAGATCTACATTTTTGTATAGTAAGATTTGGTCTATCTCTTACGGTTCACGAGTTATGCAAAAATCATCCGAAGTAAAGAGGACTACATGCACTATGGCCAGAAAATTCAAAATATACGTTTCATTTGTCATACAAAATATCTTAAACATGTGGCGTCATATTAACCATTTCTGAAATTCTTAATTATCGGCAGGTATAAATTGCCAAATACTTTTGTGCAAAGCGACATTTGCTTCGTTTTTTCTTTCGAGCTCACGTAACGAGAATGCAATATAAAAGCATCACATAGTGACCCCTCCCTGAAGAATTCGACTATCACCTAAACCTAAATGGTAGCTTATTGGTTTGTATAAGTTTTTATCTTAATTAACATTAAGTAAATACTAGAAGAGTAAACCTTTGTAAGAATAGTTTGATGAGGAAAAGGTAGAGAAAAACATATGCATTAGCACAAAGCGTCGCAACCCAGCAGACGATAACCAGTAATATATTAAATATTAGTAGTTAATTAAACTGTCTCGAATGTAAAGTATACGCCGGACGCCAATCAGTGCACACTTGAAAAGCTCTTTACTTGTGATCGAGGAGCTGAAAGCACCGATCATGATAATCTGTACGCTTCACGAGTTTTCTAAGAGAACCACTCAGGCATCCAAGATCGTGTGCTGCTCATTTAATTACTCACGTGGAGTTTGGTTCGCTTATATCCCGGATATTGGAATCTCATTAATCACTAGCTGAAGGGAAACAGCAAAAACCAGCAAGTAAATAGCGTGTTGCAAAGGGACTAACACTCAACGCACACAGGAACATGCTCAGTGGCGGCTTGTTGCAGCAAACTCAAAGCTTCTACGTAAACAAACAATGCATTTGTCCACTTCATTGATTGGTTCGCCTCTAGGTTTACTCTAAACCATTGACTAACAATTCTGTAATTAGGGCTTGTCGAACACAAGCCTTGTTTGAGTGAACACAAACCATTAAATTCCCCAACATTGCAGAGAAACAGGTATTGCAGAAAACATAATTCTGGTTGGAAGTTTTTTCTGTATTATGGACTCCATGAAACTGTCATGTAATGCTTTTTTCTATCTTTTTCCGGTACGTTTTATTCGATTGATTAAACACGTTGGTTTAGTTTAAAATGGAAAAGACGATGTGTTCATTTCATTACTTCCTCTGCCACCTGCATAGTGGGCGGGAAATAAGCATGTATTGAAATTCACGTATAACCTTTATGTTTACAGAGTTATTTATTTGTAATTAACACAGTATGTACACTATTATATGGGAATATTTTGCATACCTTAAAATTTCATTACATTTCGATGTAGGCACCTGTAGCGTCGACCAATCTCCTCATCCGATCAGGAATGGAATGAAGTTCACAGCTTTCTAGAAGTTATGTGGAATGTTGATAAGAACTTCTCTATTCCGTACTTCCAATTCGTCCAATGACCGAAGTTTTTTTCCGGCACGCCTCCCCTTTTGTCCAGCAACATAAAAAAATCGAATTCCACACCGCATACCGTGGAGCAATTTGTGCTCGTATTCCTACTGTAGGGCGATCGGCCATCTTTGTTGTTGAGTGTACCGCTTCTCGCGGCCACCGTCGGTACTATGCGGCATGGAAAATTACTATGCTTTTAATGTTCCCATGTTTGCGCTATTTGCAATATTATTCCATCAATATTAGAAACTTTACAGACATTTAATAATATCTAGTATCTTCCTGTCCACCCTGTAGAGTGAGACAGATTTCCTTTGTAAATTCTCAATACGAAATGTACGGTTTTAGGAACACGGTAGTCTTATGTAACGGACAAAAATCAACGCTTCCAAAAAGTGCGAAAACAATATAATGAAACAGAAATCTTGGTGAGACAAATAATAATACATCTAGTGTATCTGTACTTCAAGACCGCTTTAAATCATTGTAAATCAGAATAAAGACGATAAAAATTTCAATTATATATAAAGATTAAATATTTTAATTGTGTATAAGTAGATCGTAGTGCGGAATTTTTAGAACAAGTTAAGTGTGCCTGGACAGTTCCGTGGCGAGCGTAAAGCGTAAATGATCTCACAAGAAAGTAGATCACGGTGTGTGGAGCAGAGCTGCAGTCCGAGTGTATAAATTGCCTCACATGCATTAATCGTACATTTCGTTCCTATCTAAGTGAGGCGACGTCGACGAAATCGTTCTTCTGTCTTTGCTGAAGGCACTTCCGTAAGTTGCTGCACTCCTTCCCCCCTTCTTGTTTATGGGGACAATAAGATTATTAGCTTCGAAAAACGGTGAAATAAAGCTTATAAAATGCATTTGATTTGTTTAACAAGTTTCCAAGAAAATAAGTTGCATCATGAAATACACATACTTTTCATCATAATAGGAAGAAATTAGAATGCACAACTATGTGCATAAGCAGATTGTCAAAAGTGAAATTTCTGCGTTTATCAGTTAGAGTATGTTTGTGCTGCTTCTTTTAGCTTGAGGTTAATGGAGCGTACGTAAAAATATTTACAGTCATTTAAGTTCTTGTCCTGTTATTTTTTTTTTTTTTTTTTTTTTCCCTCCAAACTGTTCAACATTGCATAGCCATTATTACTTTCTCTACTGGTAAGTAGGTTATTGTATTCCACCCAAAACTTCGATGTCGAGATTTCACCGGAAATATGTTTTGAGACCCCCTGAATCCAAAAAAAGCATTTTTAGAAAAAGGTCCGTGTGTGTGTCTGTGTGTCTGTGCGTCTGTCAGTCTGTCAGTCTGTCAGTCTGTGGACCGCATAGCTCAAAAACGAAAAGTCGGTTAAAAACCAAAGTTGGTATTTAAGTTTAATGTCGTTCAAGGATGCGACACGAACATTTTGAAGAAAATAGCCCCACCCTAAACTACCCTTTACATGGAAAATTTTTCGAAAATTTTGATTTTCTTCAAAATGGCTCTAACGATTTTTATTAATATGTCATATGTTTGAGATATTTTGATGACAAATGAAATGTATATCTTGAATTTTCTGGCTATAGCCCCTGTAGTCGTATTTACTCTGGACAACTTTTGCATAACTGGTAAACCGTTAGAGATAGACCAAATCATACTATACAAAAATGTAGATCTTGCTCAAATACACAATTTATGTCTCAATAAATTTTCTTGTGGGGTGAACCATTTCGGAGATATTGCTTGTTATGTGTGTGAGTTTCGGAAAACTTAGAACTTTCGTGAAATGCGTCATCGTTGTTCATTTTTTTATGTTACGTGTGCAAAGAGAACGGAATCTCAAAGCTTTAAAAGATTTGACTATCGCACAAAGCCTACTGTATTCCAATATTCCCCTTGCACCTACAAGGAAATAAGCAATAAGATAATTTGTACAAATATTTATTTTAACTAACACGAAGAAGATATATGGATAAGAGTACAAAAGTAGAGAAAGTCATGTGAGTGCAACACATCAGAATTTTTTTTTTTTTTTTGTAATACAAAGATTTTGTATAGCACAAATTTTTCCCCCTACATAGTTCTCGGAAAGTATACCGACCACCACACTTGCCACATATCCACCGCTTACATCAGTAGTGATCCACTAAAACCCGCATTTTCTGATCATTGACGCTTTCTCGAACTTTGGCAATAATGTTCTGATACAAAATTGGTAAATATTCTTTATGTACTGTTGCTCCTCAGTGTAGTGATCTAAAGTAGGGATTGTCCAAAGTTCTAAATGAAATGTTCGCATGTATCATCATGTCACATAAATCTTTAATGGATTGTGACCGACTATTTGAACTCAATTGATTCTTGTATGATTTGCGTTAAACATTTTCCTTATGTCCTTTACTACTACAGTGTCTTTCAAAATGGCACTTCTTAGTCCGTAATAATACAAAATTACATACGGCACATATAGCACCTCCTTCTCGAAGAAGTATATCGCGTCCGAATTGTTCCACTAAATCATTTAGTAGTGCACTTCGTGAGCGAGTTGTTTTGGGCATTGCACTATGAATCGCTTGATACAAGCAGCTCTTCAGTCTGTCAGCTGAACACACTAGGAATGGTGAGGTTCCGATGTACGGAACTGTAAGGCGAGAAGAGGAGGTGAGACGTACGTCACACCCTATGACGTCCGTATAATCAACTGCAATCGCCGTATTAGAGCCCACACTCCCGCAGTCTATATATACAGGTGTTTAAAAAAAAAAAAAAAAAACACACCGAAAACTCTTAGAATGTTGTATGGGACGGAAAACTGATCGATTTTCAAATAGGAACTCCAGTCCGGAAATGCACAGTTTGGACGCTGTAGCGCATCGAAGTATGAGATTGGTGTACCTACGTTCACATTTCGTCAATAAACTCAACATCGAGCTGTCTACATTAGAAACGGGCTTCGAACTGTGTAGTACTTACTACATCATTGCAGTACCTATATCGGGTGTGGTGAGGCACATGCACATGAACCAATATGTGCGAATGTCTTTGAAGATTTTCAATCACTCCCTGGACTCTAAGATCCTCCGCTGACGCTACAGGAGTGCCATACACCATACTCTTCATACAGCTTCACAGAAAATAGTCGAGAGTTGTCAGATCTGGTGACCGTGCTGACCATGGAACAGGTCCATCTCTACCAATCCATCGATTTGCATATGCGATGTAGAGGTGATTCCGCAGATTAACATCAAAATGTGTTCAACTTGGCCATTTCAGCAGGTGTGCTCTGGTATGTGTCGCACTGCTGTTAAGAAACGATGCTGTACTGGAAACTACACAGCTGACGCAATAAGATATGCACCAAGGACTCTATGAGGAATTTAGCACATGTTATTGTTTTCAGTGTCGTTTACCCCGGTACACAGATGGCTAAAATGTTGCATATCTTCCTTATTAAGGTAACAAAACGACAGGGGTTCCTATCTGAAAATCAATCAGGTTGCCATCCAGCACAACATACTAAGGGTTGTCGGTGCTTTTTTGGGACACCCAGTATGTATAAGGTAATGTAGCTTTTCCGTCGCTAACGCCTGCGAATAAGTTTTCATGCAAATATCGAATGAGTTAGAACCGGACACAACGAGCACTAGAAAGGTAAAGAACTGAGACCCTGCCTTAGAAATAAAAGCTAAACAAATCTGATGTGCTGCACTCACATGACTTTCCCTACTCTTGTACTAATCATTCTTACAAACTCGTATTTCTGTATCTTCGTGTTAGTTGAGATAAACATTTGTAGAAATTATCGTATTACTTATTTCCTTGTAGATGCAAGGGGGATATGGGAATACAGTAGGTTTTGAGCGATAGTCAACTCATTTAAAGCTTTGAGATTCCGTTCTCTTTACACGGTTAACATATAAAACTGAATAACGAAGTTCAATTTGACGGAAGTATAAGTTCTCCAAAACTCACACAAATAACAAGGAATATATCCGAAATGGTGTATTCTACAAAAAAAAAAAAAAAAAAAAAAAAAAAAAAAAAAAAAAAAATCAGGCATAAATTGTGTATTTTGGCAGGGTCTACATTTCCTGTATAGTAACATTATGTCTATTTCTTACGGTCCATCTCGTCCAGACTAAACAGGACTATATAGGCTATAGTCAGAAAATTCAAAATATAAATTTCATTTGTCATAAAAATATCTCAAATATATGGCATTTTTATCAAAATCGGTTAGAGCCATTTTCAAGAAAATCAAAATTTTCCATGTAAAGGTTAGTTTAGGGTGGGGCTATTTTCTCAAAATCTTCGTGTCACATCCTTGAAAGACATTAAACTTAAATACCAACTTTGGTTTTTAACCGACATTTCATTTTTTTAGTTATGCTGTCCACAGACTGACAGACAGGCAGACAGACACACACACACACACGGATCTTTTTTTTTTTTTTTTTTTTTTTTTTTTTTTTTTTTTTTTTTTTTTTTTAAATTCAGGAGGACTCAAAACATATATTACCGGTGAAGTCTCGACATCGAATTTTTGGGGGGAATACAATACTTCCTCTACTTGCCAGTAGAGAAAGTAAAAAGATATTGAGTGATACGTTTGCGAGATAAACCAAGGTCTAAGTTTATCCGTACGGCTGCAATTAAAGTTCAAAGTTGTGGCAATAATTTGCTCTGGCGTTATAGATCGCTCTCTACTATGGCTCTGCATTGGAACGCTACGCGTGGGCGAAACACCAGTCTGTTTGCTAGTTCATTGTCGGTATCGTTCGTGATTTAACATTATTCTATCATCTATCACTTTCCTGATCTAGAATCAAGCCATTATCACTTCGAGCCGAAGAATTGTTTCAAATTATAACACCAGAATAAGGAAATATTGGAAATCCACACCAAGTAAACGGTATTCACTGGGGTAATAGCAGTGAACGCATGTCGTCAGTAACCCATCATGAATATTTGTGCTGTTGTGAAAGTATCATAAGTGAGGTGACGAGAAGTGCTGATTGTATTACATGACAATTCCTTTCACTCTTTGTAGTATACTGGGGTGCATTAAACTCTACAAGTACGCTGTGGTGGTGAGGGTGGACTCCAATTTTGAAAGGGACGATCTACGGGTAATGAACAACAGGACTATGTTATATGTAACTTGTAGACAATTCGTCTGTAATGATCGTGTTGATCAAAAATAAAAAGTTCAAAATCTACACTACGTACTTTTCCAAAACACCCGTATTTGTCACTTTTAGAGAGCAACAAAATGAGTTATTTCATCATTGGTAACGACTGTGTTTTGTACTTTTGATTGCTACCGGCGTCAAATTTTGTGCTGCGTCTCCATTCGGAGATCACCGCATCGAGTAGGCTACGACACCTGGTTGGTGTGTGCTTACATTTGGGATGGCACAGTCCTGCGTTATCAAAATTTAATCCGTTTAGGCATTAGCGCCTAGGATAGTGCTTGTATAGGCATGTACGGGATGATTGGATCCTGTTTATCGGAATTTAGTCCTATTAGCTTACGACGCTATGCACGAGATGACAGGGTCCTGTGTTATCAGATAGGCAACATCTACTCGTGCCATCTGGCTAAGACAAAATTTAATGGCGAATGGCCCAACACAACGTCCAATCAGAGGCCTGCCACGCCTTACTGTATTGTATAGTTAAACACGCTATGAAATCACGCTGTAAATCTGGTGATATAAATATCATTTGCGCCCCCAAAACGTATTTGCACAACAGAATGAGAATAGTAGTCAGGTATTAGTCACCAATAAATGTTGGTATTTGTAGGTTATAAATGTTTTATCCGTATAAATTTATACAAATGAGTCAATAAGAGAAGGAACTAAATATTTATAAATTAGAACACAAAATTAAAACAAATAATAAGAAATGGATAGAACATTTAATGAAGATGAGTGAAGAAAGGATACCTAAGAGGACCTTTCTATATAACCCAAGAGGAGCACGAGATGTTGCCCGACCTCGCAGAAGATGGACTCCACTGATGAGTTCGCCGGAACGGGCTGCATAGCCCAAACCATGTAGAAGAAGAAGAAGAAGAAGAAGAAGAAGAAGAAGAAGAAGAAGGAGGAGAAGAAGAAGAAGAAGAAGAAGAAGAAGAAGAAGAAGAAGGAGGAGGAGGAGGAGGAGGAGAAGGAGGAGAAGAAGAAGAAGAAGAAGGAGGAGAAGAAGAAGAAGAAGAAGAAGAAGAAGAAGAAGAAGAAGAAGAAGAAGAAGGAGGAGGAGGAGGAGAAGGAGGAGAAGAAGAAGAAGAAGAAGAAGAAGAAGAAGAAGAAGAAGAAGAAGAAGAAGGAGGAGGAGAAGAAGAAGAAGAAGAAGAAGAAGAAGAAGAAGAAGAAGAAGAAGAAGAAGAAGAAGAAGAAGAAGAAGAAGAAGAAGGAGGAGGAGAAGGAGGAGGAGGAGGAAAAGAAGAAGAAGAAGAAGAAGAAGAAGAAGAAGAAGAAGAAGAAATTTATACAAATATCGAGTGGTATTCAAATTCTAAGCTACACTATTTTCCTCTTGTGTCAAAAGTCATCTGTGCCAAGTTTGGTGGAAATCGGTGCAACGGTTTAGAAGCTTTTAAAACACACAAAGGCACTTACATATTATGAAGATTTCAACACTTATAGTCAGGTGGGTCAAAGAATTAAAGAAGGAAGGAACGAAGGGAAATAGACTTGCATTCTACTCTTCCCAGTCACTTTTATATTTTGTGTATGCGCTGCGTGGAGTATATATTGGGGTACAAGTGCAGTAAATGCATAAATGGCGAAGAGGAAGCGTCTGAAAATCCAGGCGAATTCGAGTATTGTATACTTCCAACACATTAATGTACTTGATGTAGTTAATTTTTGGCAATATTCGGTAACAGAAACGCACCTACACGAAGATAAAATGCCCGCCTCTGTAGTGTGGTGGTAGCGTGTCTGTTTCACGTTCACTAGGTCGCGAATTCGATTCTCGCTTAGGGCGAGTTACCCGGATAAGGTCTTTTTCCGAGGTTTTACCTTATTCTGTCGGGTAACCTAAAGCTCTATGGACCTCAGGATCATTTGAAAATCATTTCACACATTTCCTTCATTCACCGTCCGATATGACATTGGAGGATGTTAACAAACAAAAACCAAAAAAGAAATAAAATTAATTACTGCCGAGTGTTAAACATCGTGGTTCTAATAGTAAAGCAGCCAACAATCTATTGGTGGCGAAATGGTGTTCCTTACCTTGTCTGGTTGTCTGACCTTAAGAAAATCAGTAATAGTAATTTCATACTTAGCTGTAGCATAAACTATATCGCAAGCGAGTATTAACAAATAAACAAAGTACCTACACATTTCCCAGGTAAAATTTTACGATCGAACATTTTGTATCCATATGTACAATAATAATTATATCAAAGACTAAGATGATTTCATATAGTTCATGAGCACACTTGCAATAAAATAGTCAAATATACCAATAATTTAGTTTGGGCTACCAGCATAATACAGAAAAATGAACATTCCACAGTGTCAGCATGGCAGTGAAGTGGATCAGAAAACGCTGACAAAACTCGTTTACACATTCTATGGCCATGCCCACAGTAATACATAAACGAAATTAATTCGCAACTTTAAGTAATTTATATTGGTTAGGACAGCAGGATTTTTATTCAGCTACGTTAACGCATCGTTTGAAAATGCCAGGAATGAAGCTGTGCTTCAAATTTCCTTTGACCACGATCAGGCAATTTTATGTATTCTAAGAGGAAATAAAGGTAATCAACTAAATTTTATTTTGCTCCTCCTCATTCTCCCTCTCTACCTCTTTCTAAGATCTTTGTCTTGTCTTTGTCTGAAATAGCGCGTGGCTTCCCTACTCGTATTTTTATGTTGAAACTATTCAGTAATTTTTCAATAATCATAGAAAATAAAAGATGCATACCTTCTCCTTTGTCCTCTAGTTTTTGTATAACAAAGGAAGAATAACTTCCAGACAGTGCAGAAAGCTCAAACAACGCTATACACCGAAATGTGAATGAAACTGGTGAGTAAGATTTCCTGCTCCCAGGACAGGAAGTTAACAGTTTGGAAATAGCACTATGTATAACTATCGAGAAAATTATTCCCTCAGTTATAGATTATAAAATATTATTCCACTATAGTTTAATGTTATGCCCGTCACAGTTCTCCCATTACATAATTGCTTAGCACTCACTAGTAATGAACTCTATTACGGTAGAGGAGATGCAGCAGAACATTGCATAAGCATCGTTATAAGCTTTTAACATAAGTATCAAACACATATCATACCGTTATAAACAGATTTGGTTATACAGACTTAACCCAAATGACCATTCGCGTTCGAACCTGTGTAATTTGTGTTTAACAATACTTAGAAATATGACCAATGGAAAGAGAAAGTAGAGGTAGAGTACAACCGGGGGGGATTCCACACTAAACCGACGGTTTGTATGTCCATCGCCTGTCAGTGTGTGACAGTTTGTATGTCAGACCCCTTGGAGGAAGGGAAGAGATGGGATTACCCTATGGAACCCAGGCGATGGAGCGAACCCTAACATATGCGAAGAGGAACTTAGGAGGATAGACACAGCTTAAATTAAAAAAAAAATAATAAAAATATATTAAAAATACAGCAATCATGTACGAAAATTTTTCAAAAAGAATTATTAAAATATTTGCATTAGTTTCAGAGTAATTGTTTAAAAGGCAAGATGCTGCCCCATGCTGTGCATAGTTAAAAAGGCACCTAAATTTTGATATCAATGTTTCAAAGCTCATTTCCCATTGAGTACATTTTCTAGACTTAGACAATTCAAAAAGAGCTGAAGGGATATAAGTGAAACTTTTTACTGTACACATTATCTAGGTAACTGACTAGAATTAACCTCCTGTTTCATAGTTTGTAATCACAGATGAACTTTCATTACATATTTGCACATTTTATTTGTACCATAAAAAGAATACAGTAGCGTACAGTAATAGAATTTAAAAAACAGGTTGCTATGTACTATCTAAAAAACTCCATCCTCTTCGCATGACTAAATGGAAAAAACAACAACAACAACAATAGCGACTTAATTAAAATAATATATTGTATTTCAATCATATGACTCTCTACTCAATGATAACTATTTTTACTAAAGCTTATTTTTTTGTCTGTTTCCTCTTAACAAGATAAACTTTCATTATACATTTTTTACACATTTAGTTTTAGAACAACTATATAATAAACAAAAGACATGTCAGAGTTTTAAATGTGATGGTTTGTAATTTCTATGCTCTTTGTATGAGTAAAAAACGAGTAGGGACTTGCTACTTGAAAAAGAATAACAGTATTTAAAAGTTCAAGCCCATAATAAAGAATGCCTCGGGAATGCTCAACGCCACAAAACTATTAATGACAAAGTGTGTGTATCAATCAGATCTAAATTAATATCTTACGGTTTGCTAGTAATGCAAAAATCACCGAGCGGTTTGGCTCTAGCGGTAACGTTTGTCGCCTGCATCCGGGAACTCCCGTGTTCCAATCCCGTGCGTCGACAAATATGACTGGGTCTTTCTCATGGTTTCCTTCATTCGTCAAGATGAATACCGGATTGGATATTTAATACCATGACCTAAAGTTTCACCTTAAGTACGTATAAGCCAACAGTATAAATGGGATGGTAATAGTGGATTCTGTGCATCTGACTATAGATAGTGAAAGCAGATAGACTGAATGGCAGCTAATGTCACCTGCCCGTCACAGACACGGAGGTACAGTTGCCCTGCACTGGTCCCTCTGTGAACTCGTAGCGAAGCAAGGTGGTATGCTATAGGGATGAGACCTTGAAGGCTAACTGTCCGCCACACACCGTCCTACGAGTATCTTCTAACAGATTCGTCGCTATATGACAACGTAGTTAAAATCGACGTAAAAGAAATAGAGAAGCTATCCGCAAAAAATTCAAGATGGAAATATCTTAAACATGTGAAATTTTAAGATTGCTAGATTCATTTTTAAGATAAGAAAATTGCATGTAAAGCGCAGTTTGGAATGTAGGAGGGGGGTCACATTCTTGGAACATGTTTAACTTAATACCGAGTTTGGTAATTTCCGTTTTTCAGTTATGCTGATTAGGTAGTGTGAATCGTGCATTTCCGGAGAAATCTCAATACCACATTTTTTAATGGAATGCAAAAGTTGCTAAAGATAAACCGGTAGAGAAAGTAATAAAACAGAAGGATCGTCCACAACATATAAAAATAGTTATTTTTGGCTTTGCACATTTTCTCCTGCAAATCCTATCGCCATAAAAGATACTTTCGTATTGTCAACTTCCGAAGCGGTGGTTGCTATATTGAACCAAATGTCGTCTGGGTTTAATTTCCAGTCAGTTAGACGGACCTTAACCAAATGTAGCAGTACAAGTTCTAAGTCTGGTTCCATAGACACAGCGAGTGATGAATGCAAATTCGATTTCTAGAATGGTTTTCATTCTAAACTCTCTTGCCTCAATGCAGCGGTCATCAAATCATCCTGTTAAGCAGAATTTCCTCAGCAACACCGTTTCACAGTCGCTCATCGCAATAGTTAATTTTCTGACAAAGGCACCCCCAAAACTAATTTTTCCTTGAGGGATAATAAATGATGAACGTTACTAATGAATGACATTAATTTATTCTGTATATAAATTGGAATTTCCTCTTTTAATTGTTGTATCGTTATGGACACAATAGTTATATTTTAAAATGTTTTAATTAAAGTGCATTTGGTCATCTCCTTAGCGTGGTGGTAGCGCTGCTGCTTACCAAGCGAAAGACCCAGGTTCGATTCCCACCACCACCCACGGACGCCAGCTCACTTAATATTTTTATGTATTACCAGTCGCTGAAAGCAAAACCAATTTTTTAACAGAATCAATAGTCGGTTTTTCAAGATTAATTACGTGGTCCTTATTTTTCAAAATGAATATCTATCCCAAACCAATAAACCTATGGGTCCATTTAATTGTTTCAATAATTTAACCTCTGGATTTATTTCATGATTAAATGACCAAAAATAATCTGCCACAGCTGATTTATTAATCTGTTTATATTTTTAATATTTCTAAAATGTTCCTTTACTCTGGTTTCCAAATGATGTTTGGTTTTACCAACATAAAACCCTATAATAATCCAATCAGCTAAATTGATAAATGCCATATTTCTCATTATTTGGAATTTTATCCTTTGTAGGAAAATTAAGCAAAATGTTTATATTATATTTGTTTTGAGGAGCCAAATTTGTACCTTGTTCTTTCAACATTTTAGATGGTAAGTAAACTTTTTAAAATTACAAACATCTTTATTTTCTTGAGGATAGAAACTTCTTAATAGCTTTTGGATATTTAAATTTCTCTACTTTTATGTATAAAATCTAGATTAAAACCAATTAATTACGCAGTTTTGATAATGTGTTTGTATTCTGTGTTAACTTCTTCCTTATTAAGGGGTATATTTATTAAGCTATAAATTAAATTGTTAAAACAGCAAATTTGTGTGGAATTGTATTTAATTTCAAGAACTTTCAGCGAATATAAGTGAAGCTTATAGGCTCTAAAATAGTAGTTATATTTGTAATCAGATTTTTGTTTCTTGGGATTGTTTACAGATGGTAAAGGCTGGAGAGTGAGGAATTTGTTTGATAAAATATTTAAGCTTTAAAGAAGAAAAAACATTTATTTATGTTGAAAGATACACTTCTTTGTAAGCAAGTGTTTTTAACATGGTGGTTTGTCCGTTAAGGGGATGGGTTTTCTGACAAAAAATTCAATTTTTGGATTTTGTGTTATATGAAAGTATGAAGCTTTTTCTCCATTATGTCACTTGAATCATCTCTATATTTAACCTAAAAGTAGGTTGATCATTAAAATATGAGAATTACTGCACACAATTTCGCACATCCAATTATGGTAACACAAGTGGAGAAATGGGGGTTTCAGGTGTCCCAGAAAGTGCACTACACAAATTATTTAAGAGATGGTGATACTAAAGCACATCATGAAGTTGCAGCACTACAAAAATTAAAAAACTGAAATGTGTGGACCATGTCTAGAAGAGGATGGGTTGCTGACTAAACGTTTCTTTGAGGCGAGAAGTTCTTAGTAATGGAAAGTTGGTGGAAGACATAGACACACCGACGGTGTCACTGAGACGCTGCAGAAGTATTATGGTCTTGCAATAAGACAAAATCTAGAAAAAAATTAGAAAAGCAGTACGGGCAACTTACTTCCATACATTGTCGACAAATAACCTCAAACTTGTTTTGTGTCCAACTGGTGCAGACGGTGTAAATTAAAAGAGGACTGGTCACAGGAGACAAATATAACCATCCTCAAAGTTTGCCAGTTTCCTTAATGGAACATAAGGACTAGATGTTTCAGCTTTGGAGCTCATTTCCCTTAAGTTCTAATTTTCCTCACATAAGGAACATTTTCTCAGTGGTTAATTAATATTCTGCTCTGAAATTTTTAGGAGTTGTTTGTGTTGGTGTTTGACATACACTGGAATAAGGTTTTTACAATAAAATTTGGTAGAGTTTTAACAAATATGTAGTCTAAAAGCGGGGGAAAATATCAAATGAATAAAAAAGTTTTTCAAAAACTATTCAACTTTTTGAAAAGTGCTATTACGGCTATTATAAGGATATTACGCATATAACATGTAAAAATGTCAGCTTTCTAGACTGTGTAGTTACATAGAAAATGTTTCGTATAGGTATATGATACAATTTAACATTGTAAAGATAGGGCATTCCGTATCCCCTTACACGAGAAGGGTGTATTGTTATGGAGAGGTGTGTACCAGTTGAAGCATGCCTGACATGTGATGTCAATACTCCCTGTTTCAACATGACAGCTTTGCTACTTACTCAAGTTCCACTTCCAACTCTACTTTATACATTTCCTAATGCTTGGAATATCTTGAATCGAGTAGTTTCTGTAACACCCTATTCCTGCGAAAGCAGCTTGCACAGGAAAAGCCGCACTCCCCTGGGATATTCATTCATCTGTAGGAAAAGTCCAAGCCAAAAGGACTCGCGTATAGAGGATATTTCAATACCACTCTGAGCCTTCTGTCTGTCCGACACCCTCGTTGTTGCATCAAGCAATCCGAAAAAATGCCCAATATCGACCTTCCTTCTATGTTTGCTCAAAGCTGCAACAAATTTTCTTAGCTACAGTGATGTCAAAGTTAGCATTTTAAAATGTTTGTTTCTATTAATTTTGCAATTCTTCCACGCAAGAACGAATCAACCGCATGCATTCTTCTCAGGGAATACAGATAAGATATTTTGATTTCCCCACAAAGATGAATCTAATATGGCGTTAAGTAAACAAGCTTTTATACATTTCAAATTCTGCTGAAATCACTTATTTTCTTACAAAAAAATCTACAGGCTAAATGTTTGTTACATTCATTGCAAATTTTATAGATACTTATAAAATATACTCTTTACAAATAACCGAATTAAAAACCAGTATTACAGATAAATCAAAATAATACCTCAAAATCAAAGATAATAGGTTTTTTTCAATCTTAGAACTAAGCCAGAAATTAATTCCATGGAACTGCGAGTTGTATTAGTAAAGCTTTTGTGGAGCAGATTTAAATGATAAATTTTTTTAATTTTCTATTTTATAAAGCAAAGAACCTGTTTCAAAATTGTTCTTAAAGACAAAAACACACACAATTCCAGATTTTTATATAATGAGCAGTTGTGAGAAGTTCCATAAAACTATTTCAACTCGTTTAAGAGAAAATTATGGTGCCGCAAAATGTAGAAAAAAAGCGGACAATTTAACTCTAATTTATATGATCCGATAGCGTAATATAATTATCCTAAAATCCTCCGGATGTGTAGGGTTGCCTCATTATATTTAATAATTTTAATGTGTATATTTACAAGCCTTGGGCCACGTCCATATGTTTTAAATCCCAGTTGGAGCAGGCGTTCAGTACATAGCAAACTAGGAGCCCCTCCAGTTGTAATATCGAAAAAAGCTTTGCACGTCTAAATTCCTCATATATTCATGCACATTTCAGCCGCAAAATTCAAAACCATGAAAAATTAACATCTTCTTTCATACTTCAGTGACGCGTATCCATAAGGGTTGTGCTAGTTTTGGTTACATTATTTGAACAGCTAAAGCAGTAATATATGCAGAGAATAGTAATCGAAGACAAATCAGTCTGTACATTTCGGAAGGTCAATTTATATAATCCATAAGAGCACTTCGTCTATCTGAATTACCAGAAATTTTATGTTAGAAATTATGCCCAAAATGTAATTGTGACAGATAAAGGTGTCATGTCAATGAATATTACCTACTATTTGTGCCTATTTTATACAAATAAAGCTCAAAAACTGGCTATTGGTATTTTTCGCTCTATTTACATGCCACCTTTAACATCTAAGGTCATATCGGCAACAATTTCACTCGTTTTACTACTTGAGTGAAATAGTAAAACAAGACCACCAGACTAAATTGTATAGAGGCCTATAAGGAGCATATGCACAAAAATCCACGTATTATATATTAAAAATATGGTAAAAGTAGTAACAAAAATGCTTGGTATGTCCGTATAGTTAAAATAAATAAATAAATAATTGTTTATTTCCGCTGCTATAAAGTTAGTAAATCTACTTATGACAAGTATTTCATCAGATAGGTCAGGAATCATTGAAGATAGTAAACATTGGAGTAAAATTTGCGGAATTAACTACTTTTATTAAAGCACAGCCTGAATGCACATTGAGAACAAAGACATAAAGCTAGCTAAAGTTATTTTAATACACCAAAATAAATAATAGATGTGGGAGATACTGAAGCGGAAGATGAGAGAAGGTGAAAAGTTTCTAGCCCATAAACATTTAGAACACTGCGATAAAAATGGCGGTGCTTTTTAAGTGAAATAAATGTGAGGGTAACAGGAGATGTTACTGACAGATTTACTCACCTCCTAGGATGTATAAACCGCAGGCTACGAGGGTCTTGTGATCTCCATTGAAATGTCCCATGAGAGCAAACATTGTAGCTATCAGCATCAGGATAACGCCTACTGCCTGGAACGGTGTAGACAATCTGCAACAAAAACGATATAATGTTATCACCCTAAGGTCATCAAAGGTAACCTTATCTATGTACTGCAGCATTTCTGGGACCATCTGAAATGTGAAAATTATTTAATCTTCCCCACAATCAAGGTATGGACATTCAGTCAAAATATATAGCCTCCAAGTTTGGGAAGCTCTCTCTAATAAACGGAAGGGAAATTTCTCTGTCATTGAAACTACTTAGCTAATTGCAAATCGCTCTTGTAAAACACACACACTCTCTCTCTCTTTCTCTCTCTCTCTCTCTCTCTCTCTCTCTCTCTCTCTCTCTGCATTCCTTGTAAAATTCAGAATTAGCACTTTATCCATGAGAAAATGCCCAGGTGCTAAATCCCACTCCTGACACCAATGTGACAAATGACAAGGTACAGTTACTTTTTTCCGTCACTTTATTTCTCTTCTAAAACTGAAGCACAAAAACACAGTTCTGTTTTATCGTTGACACAATCGTGACCTGCTCCAAAATTGCTTTCTCAACACTTGCCGGATCGCAAGCAAGTACATGAATATGTAGGATTTGAAGCTTTCACGGCGAACGTTAGTGATAACAGCTTCACGGGTGATCAGCCGTGTTAAACTTAAAAAGGTCGAGCTTTCGGCCATTATACTCTCCATGGCCATCTTCAGGACTAAAATGATGGAAAATTCTCCTCAGGCTGCCATCCGGTTTTTTGTACACTAGAACATCCAGGAAGGGAAGGGAGTTGTCGTTCTCCACTTCCATGGTGAATTTAATATTAGTATGCAGGCTATTGAGATGGTCGAGAAAAAAGCCAAGTTTTTCTGTCCCGTGGCTTTTTTCTCGACCATCTCAATAGCCTGCATACTAATATTAAATTCACCATGGAAGTGGAGAACGACAACTCCCTTCCCTTCCTGGATGTTCTAGTGTACAAAAAACCGGATGGCAGCCTGAGGAGAATTTTCCATCATTTTAGTCCTGAAGATGGCCATGGAGAGTATAATGGCCGAAAGCTCGACCTTTTTAAGTTTAACACGGCTGATCACCCGTGAAGCTGTTATCAAGTACATGAATAGCTTCTAGAACTACGAATAGTTGGACTTTTGTTCTGACCACCCCATTGTCGTCAGGCCGTGTGTCTAGAAACAGTGATGCGAGATAGCTAACACGGAACTCCTTTGATGTGCGGTCGGTGTCACAATATTATGACAAATGAAAACATACGTTGTTGATAAAAGCACTTTATCACTAGACGCATAGCGTTACGCTTAAGACACTGTTGCGCACACTCAGGGCTAATTGATACGTCGAATCGAATTACAATTGAACTACCGTTTAGCTCGCAACTAAACTGAATACGACCCTACGCACTCTACTCCACTGTCGACCGATCACTGTGCATGCCGACCACTAGTCAGTTCCTTACATATATGGGCCCGAATACTTTCTGGGAAAGGTACATACTCGAAATGGCCAAAACGAATCATTGACGTGGTGTGTGCATGGATTCCTGGTCACGTAGGTTTGCCGGGGAATGAAATGGCAGATTTAGCAGCAAAGACGGCAACTACAGAACCCAGTATTACCATCTCACGTGTTACTTCGGAAGACTTCAGGCTTGAAGTGCGGAGAGCGGTGCTGTCGTCCTGGCACGACGAGTGGTCAGCTCTCCGCGGTAATAAGCTTAGAGAAGTGAAAGAACTTCCGATAAACTGGGTAACTTCCTGTCGCACATCTCGTCGCGAGGAGGTTAGTTTGGCTCGATTAAGAATAGGGCACTGCAATTTTTCGCATGGTTACCTATTTAAAAGGGACCCTGCGCCTCTATGTCCGCTGTGTGACAACCTTTTGTCAGTTCGCCACGTGTTGCTAGAGTGTTGCTCTCTAGCGCACCTTCGGGATTCTCTGCAGCTGCCTGCCAGACTTGCAGAAGTTCTAGCGGACGACAAAACAGCGGTTGATAGAGTTTTTAATTTTTTAGCGGAGTGTAATATCAATTTGAGGATTTAGAATTTTTTACTTATCTGTTTCTGCTTTTGGACATATTTATCACCTTGTTTCATATCTGGCTATGGCCACTGCTTTTTACCTTTGTATATTTTGTTGTTTCTAGTATTTTTATTTTTTGAGTGAAATTTATACCTGGCTATTGCCATGAATCTTTTAAGGGCGCTGATGACCTTGAAGTTGAGCGCCCTTAAACTAAATCCAAATCCAAATCCAAAACGAATCATATGGACTAGGCAAGCTGCTCACAACGATTATTGTTTTGGGAAAGCTTGATGATTAGTTGCACCCAGGGCCAGGTAACCTGGAGGGTATGCATAACCGAGTCGGCCTCTAGGCAGCTTCGCGTCAATGTAGCTTATCTGTGTAATCTTTGCTTTGTTTCTACAAAAAAGGATCACAAATAAATAAACAAGTAAATAAATACATATATTTATGACCGATTTTCCAACACACTGTTCGCCACTTTTGCGTATACTTTATTGCGTATAATTATGTCATAACAGGAATAAATCAACATTATGGTAGACGAAACATTTAATGGTAGCGGATAGCTGACTATAACTATTCCTTTTGCTGCTGTGTAAATAAATGTTGTGGGTACAAATTATGTTTATATCACCGACTTTATAGCATGATTTTATGGCATATTTAGTTATACACCAGCACAAGGTGTGGCAAGGTTATGGTTGAATTTTGTATCTAGTCATCCGCCATTAATGTTTGCTACAGTCATAGTCCCCAGACGGCAACACATCTTAGTCACGTCTAAAGAAAGTATACGAAGCAGCCAAGGCAAAACATAGTCTAGTTTGCCGGTGTTAAATATTTGTTTTAGTGTCTATAAAGTCCAGTGAATAGCATTATATTTCAAATGAAAACACTTGAAATTCATTACCTGCAAAATTAATTAATTAAAATTGCTAAAGCTCAAACTTTTTTAAAATGTAAAGGGTTACTAATTATAGTCTGTTAAGCTAGAGATGAGAGATAGGATATTTTTTCATTGTCAAACTGCGTGTTCACCGGTAGAGTGTGGAGTGTGAGGCTTACTTTCTGGAGTTCTTGGTTCGATTCCCTTAGACCTCCTTCTCTAACTTGGGTATTTCGTAGTTTTCATTGGTCGGTAGGCGAGGGGAGCTTACCTACCGCGATTTCGTTTCCATAATTTCCCTTTATTGTTTCCTTCTGATATTTCAGTGTGCTTCTAGGTTTCGTAGCATAAGACGGTGCCACACAGATATCGCGGATATTTGCTTCAAGAGAAGAGTGCTCCCCGTGGACACTAGAGGGATATTTGGCCCTAATCTTCCTCTCTAAGCACCTCCAGTTCCAGGGTCTTCGAGTCTCGAGTTATAAGGGATTTCAGCTCGACTCTGTGGCCTGTGGTTCCTTCACTTCATCCCTTCCTTCTAGGACAGGTAGCCCCAATAGACCTACCTCCAGTTCCAGGGTCTTCGAGTCTCGAGTTATAAGGGATTTCAGCTCGACTCTGTGGCCTGTGGTTCCTTCACTTCATCCCTTCCTTCTAGGACAGGTAGCCCCAATAGACCTACCTCCAGTTCCAGGGTCTTCGAGTCTCGAGTTATAAGGGATTTCAGCTCGACTCTGTGGCCCGTGGTTCCTTCACTTCATCCCTTACTTCTAGGACAGGTAGCCCCAATAGACCTACCTCCAGTTCCAGAGTCTTCGAGTCTCGAGTTATAAGGGACTTCAGCTCCACTCTGTGGTCTGTGGTTCCTTCACTTCATCCCTTCCTTCTAGGACAGGTAGCCCCAATAGACCTAAGTGTGCGAGGTATCCTGTTGCATAATTCACAGTATGCTCCGAAGCATTTTCTTAAGTTTCCCTTTTTTACCACTAACGTGTCGTCAGGGGTTTACCTCGGATCCGAGGCTAAATTTTCTCTTTTGAATCTAACTTTATTCAAGGTGAGGGATTAGCCCAACAGATAAGGTCCCTGTTTTATCTTCAGGGTACTCGGATAGATCCTCAGTTCTTGAGGTAGGGATTGGGCATTTCCTCTCAACCCCGAAAGTTTTGGTTTTCCTGCCAGTACTCGGGAGGCTGTCTGGAGTGATTTCCCACTGTGTGATTGGGTCGCCATTTCCTACGTCATTATGCTCCAACACTATTGGTTGAAAGTTATGCAGAGGGTAGAGAACAATCTGTGAGTGGTGCTGACGTAAGCTGCTGTGTCGGTGTCATTGACTGGGAATGTGTACTGACCTGACCTTCAAACCTACTACTCTGAGGTCTGCTTCGAAATACTCCGATTCCTTTGCACGCATCACAACCTTTTGATAACAACGGTGACCTCGGCGATAGTTTGATTCAACCATACATTCTACCATTCTGTCTCAATAGACAGAGCCATTGCAGAGCAATGCATGTTGTTACCAGAACTACTGAAGGATGTTCCCCTAAATGTAAAACTTTCAGGACAATGGGGCACCACTCCATTTCACCATTGCTGTGAGGAATCTCTGAGAGCTGCCTTTGGAAATCGATGAATCAGTCGAGCTGGCCCTGGGGTATCGCCATCCAAGTCACCTGATCTCACATGCCTGAATTTCTTTCTCTGGGCATATAAATCAGCTGTGTATGAAACCGATGTGGAAACAGAAGACCTCATCACTAGAGCCGCCATCACAGCTGTACCAGCGATTTGTTGCAGATATGCACCAAGCCCTAATGACCAAGTTGTCGACGGGCCCTTAAACAACACTCACTTGCAGATATGCTAGGAGTCTTAGATCAGTCACGGCAGTCAATGGTGCAGTGACGTACTGCCCACATTTGAGCAGTTCCTGTGAGTGCCAATGCTGTAATTAGCGTGCTAAACTACCTTCTTTGAAAATTGTCCATGGCATATGAAATCGCCGTCAGGGAACATATAGGTATACCTAACCAATTATATTTGTTTTCATGCTCTCTACTTGCTGTATTAATTTGAACGAATAGTTTCGGTACACCCTGTACAAATTGAGCGTTCTAGAAGTCAGTGGAACAAACTTGTGTAAACAGTATCAAGTAACTAGACCTTTGCTTTAGAAGTTTGTCCTCTGGTGCTACTTAGTGGCAAAATTGCGAGCGGTTCCTTTATCCATAACAATTATAAGCTTGCACCTGATGTCGTTACCTCTACCCTCCTGGACTTCACATGTTTATAACCACACACGTTTTGTGCAGCGCTAACCTCATTATTTGGCTCAATTTCTTCGCCATTCTGATCGCCAGTGGCTCGCACTTCTCCACCTAGAGTTGCTTTGGAAAACAAAAAAAGAGAGAAAAAAAACCATATGAAGAAAGCAGGGCTGGAAGCTACAAGTTTTTCAGTTAGCCGGGGCAGTTCGCCGTTCAAGCGACTCCCTTCACTGACAACTCAAATGCTGAATTTGCAATTATGGCACACAAAATTTAATGGCGGCTGACAGCTGAGATACCTATTCTCTTTCCTGTTGTGCAAATAAGTTTTATGAGAGCAAATGATATTCATGTCACCAGCTTTACAGACTGATTTCACAGGCTGTTTAAACTATGCAGCACCGCAACATGTGCCAAGCCTCTGACTGGATTTGTGTTTACCAGCTCCTCGTGTCTCTAAATTAAATTATTCTTGGATCTTGTGTACCCATGAACTATATAGTTAAGCTTATCTTGAAGAAAATGCTCAAAATGGGAAGTATTTTAGCACTAGCTCTTTATCCTTCGTTTCAAGTCCAAAAACGATTTCAAAGATAAAACTTTTCTGGTTAACACATGCATAATAGATTTACTAGAAGCAGTATCATTAAAACCTCCTATCTCATCCCGAACATTTACCGTTAAAATGCCTAGCAAACAATATGCTATAATTGCACCTCTTGCTTTAAAAAAGGAAACTCGAATGTGTTACATTCGCAACACTTTCTCCACCCATTCTTCAAATTTTTACGATACTAGGCTCTATATATCGTATTAATCGGGATGAACATTTACAGAAATGGTTATATTACATATTTTCTTGTAGGTGCAACTGAATAAGAAAATACAAGGACTAAGTGGTGATGAAAACCGCTATGTGATGCTTTGAAATTTGGTTCTTTGCATTATAAAGAAGAAAGATCTTATGTGTTGCACTCACATGACTTTCTCTACTATCGTACTAACTATTCTTACAAACTCTTATTCCTATATCTTCTTCGTGTTAAGATAAATATTTGTACAAATTATCTTATTGCTTATTTCCTTGTAGGTGCTAGGTTAATGTTAGAATACAGTAGGCTTTGTGCGATAGTAAAATCTTTTAAAGCTTTGAGATTCCATTCTCTTTGCACACTTAACATATAAAGGGCGCTGATGAACTAGAAGTTGAGCGACCTTATGCCAAACCAAACCAAACCTTAACATATAAACAAATGAACACCGATGTTCCACTTTACAAGTTTTCAGAAACTCACACACATAACAAGGAATATCTCCGAAATGGTTCACCCTACAAAAAAATTTATTCGGTCATAAATTGTGTATTTTAGCAAGATCTACATTTTTGTATAGCATGATTTGGTCTATCTCTAAGGTTCACCAACTATGCAAAAGTCGTCCAGAGTAAATGCGACTACAGGGGCTATAACCAGAAAATTCAAGATATACATTTCATTTGTCATAAAAATATCTCAAACATATGGCATTTTAATCAAAATCGTTAGAGCCATTTTCAAGAAATCAAAATTTTCGAAAAATCTTCCATCTAAAGGGTAGTTTAGGGTTGGGCTATTTTCTTCAAAATCTTCGTGTCGCATCCTTGAAAGACATTAAACTTAAATACCAACTTTGGTTTTTAACCTACTTTTCGTTTTTGAGTTATATTGTCCACAGACACACGGACCTTTTTCTAAAAATGATTTTTTGGGGGGGATTCAGGAGGTCTCAAAACATATATTTCTAGTGAAATCTCGACATTGAATTTTTGGATGGAATGCAATACTTCCCCTACTTACCAGTAGAGAAAGTAAAAAAATAGCAAAACAAAAACGAATGATTTTTCAAAATTGATATAAATTATGTGGTTTAATGAGATTTATTATTGTGCAGTAAGAGTTGTCTCTCTCTTTCACTCCCTCTCTCTCTCTCTCTCTCTCTCTCTCTCTCTCTCTGTCGCCCTCTGCGTGCGTGTGTATGTATGTATGTGCGTGCAACTTTGGTATTTATCAATTAAATGAGAATTAAGAGCAACTTGCAGACTGTTTATATAAGATAAACTATACACTTCTCATAACTGCATGCGTTTAGTAAACTGATAGCGTTTATCTAAACTATTTCTTCAATGGTAAATCATCTTCTCACTAATAGCCGTAGAATTTAAAATATCCAAACGCAATTACTCTATTTCAACAGCAAAATTATTTATAGAATGCATTCCACATTTTCGCAGTGAAAATAAATTTGTAAAAGCTTCCATTGCTTTAGACAGTTTGATATTAATGGCAGTATTATTACTAGCCTGCTACATTGTATAGGATGTGTTTGTCTGTTAACCGCAGTAATGTGGTGTTCCCTTGCTATATGGTATGTTTCATTCTACGTTACCTATAAACATTTTGAACATTCGTTGTAATTGGGGTTTTATGAAAACCATAAATCACATTGAATTGTACACGAACATTCCTCAAATTGCTATGATTCTAACAACAATTATTTTGCTATGTTAATACAGATAACATTATTTACCAAATGCTCCTGCATTTTCCACCGAAACGTTTTAATGAAAGCGTCATTAACTACAAGCAATTTATCGATCCAGCCCAATAATGAAACTAATCAAGAGAATTTATATTTCTATTGTATACTTTTACCTAAAGCAAGCCGAGTTTACGAAATTTCCTGCTGTTGTGCACTTTATAAGTGAAACAATCATAGTCAAGTCAAATATGCACTTCTATTCCCTCGAAAGCTTACTTAAGTGGGAGGAAATGTTCCAGAGTACCCAAAAATTGAATACAAATAGTCCACTTGTAGTGCAAGCTTTAAAGCCCGTTTGGATGAAAAAACATCACTTTAGAAAAACATCCTTCTGTATGTATTTCACTCTGAACAGTTAATTTAAACATGAAATACGATTAGACATTTTAACTTTGTATTCAGCAACCGCCTCCGTAGCGCAGTTGGTAGCGCGCCTGCCTCTGGAGTGGAGGATCCGGGTTCGATTTCCGGTAGTGGCATGGGAATTCCCGCACTGGGAGATCTGGTACGGGATGCACTAAGCCTCATTAGATCCCTGAGGGGCTAATTGAGGAGCAAGTAGTCGCCTTACGGTCGGGGGAGTAAGCGTGCTGATCCCCGCCACACCCAACATGCACTGCTCCGTGGCCTTGGCTGCGGCCGGAGGACGCAGCGGCCGGGCGATGAGGGTAACCTCTGCAGAGAAGAGACGCCCTAGGGATTACTATTGTATTCAGTCAGGTACGTTTCAAGGCTTTAAGGTTGTCCTGCAAATCAATGAATTTCCTTTTATTTTCCAAAAAGTCATTCAATTATTTATATTAAAATATATGTTTAACGTATTGTAACCACCAAACGTAAACTCTTGAGTTTATGTCTGTATAAATAACCAAAAAACTGCTCGCTGTATTTATGGTTCAGGGAATATTTCGATGTTACACATTTATACTTTCAAAAATTGCAGTCTATCAGTATAAGCAGCTGAGCGTTTCCTTCAAATCGTCCGAATTACAAAGATCTTGGTTTCTAATTTGAAACCTTCTCTGAGCATATATTTATCAATTACACTAGTGAGTCAAGACAAAATTATAAATAAAAAAGAAACATCGCAAAAGTAATTACAAGAAGAGGATATCAGAATTGTTGGGAGAAGTTTATTAGCCAGATAGAAAATGACATACACGGCAGACAACAATTTGCCTATAAAGTGATTAAGACGTTAACGAAACAAGAGAAAGATAAGGTGAGAATAAACAATATATCTAAAGAAGAATGTTTGAAATACGTATTATAAGCATTTATGGTATAAATCAGAAGAAAATGAAAAGTCAATGGACGATAAAATAATATTCAAAACATCTATAGACTTATTTACTGAGGAGGAATTACAATTATCTATACAAAGCATGACAAATAGAAAGGCTCCAGTACGAGATGGAATAAATGCAGAATTAGTAAATAAAATTAAAGCATAAAATTAAATATAAGACTGCTTAATTTTATCAACAAATGCTGGAAAATGAATAAAATTCCTAAAAGCTGGTATGATACACATGTCATTGATATATTTAAAAAGGCCAGAATAAATTTATGTGATAACTACAGAGGTATAATTCTCCTGAATACAGGTTATAAATTGTATACAAATATCCTAAACAAACCTCTAAGTATAATATTACAGACCCATTGTTACTAGAAAACCAAATGGGATTTAGAAAAGGAAGATCCTGCAGAGATTACATATTCTCTATTAACCAGTTATGGAAAAGAGAAGCGAATATAATTTAGAAACACATGGCATTTATAAACTAAGAAAAAGCTTTTGCTAAGGTAAACAGGACTAGTCTTTGGCAAGTATTAGACAAAAAATCTATATCAAGAACAGTTGATAGATATCCTCGGAAATATATCTTAAAAATAGTTTAAGAAAATGGACGATTATCACGAGATATGATAATTAATAATGGTTTAAGACAAGAATGTAGTTTATCTCCGTTATTATTTAACATTTATATGGACGATATTCTTAGAAAATTAAAAGATGAATTACTATTACGAATACAACTAAACAAAAGTAATGTATTAAATATGCTACTCTTTGCGAATACCTGATTTTAGTACAAGATAGAGAGGATAAGCTGCAAATAAGTATGTACAAATTACAAAAGTTAATCCAGGATTATGGTTTAACTATATCAATTGAAAAGCCAAAGATAATGGCATTTATAGGAAAACAGAATAAAAAGATCAAAGATAGTGTTAAATAATAAAGTGTTAGAGCAGGTAAGAACATTTAATTACGTGGGTTGTAATGTGACATTTAGAACAATATATTTGTGGAATAATAGCTCGTATCTTGAATAGGAAAATCCGAAAGGAGACAGATTTAAAATTCTTCAAGCCTTCTTCAAGCCTTTCCAATTTTACTATATGGATCGGAGAGATGGACTCTTAAAAGAATGATTGGAGCCAAATATAAGCGGTAGAAATGAAATATCTCCGAGCAGTAAAAGGATGTACAAGAGTAGATCATATTAGAAATGAAGAAGTAAGGAAAGAATCAGACATATTTTCGCTAAAAGAAAAGATACAAGTAAACAAAGAAAAATGGAAAGCTCATTTGCAAAGAATGGGTAACTGTCTATTCCATTACAATCTTACAAATATAAACCTTTTGGTTACAGACCAATAGGAAGACAAGTAAATGGATTGGAAGAAGTATGAGGCCGGAACAGGAGAACTCTCCTAAATCATGAAGAGTTGGCGGTGGTGACGACTAGTCTACCATGAAGTTTATTCTTCCCGTGTTTGATTGTTTTTAGAATATTAAGAGGATATAACAGAAAATGTATCTAAGAGTACAATATATTAACATACAGTGCATTTAGTGTAAGGGAATATTGTTGCATTGTCGTTAGGTGTCTAAGCAGTCACCTCATTGTTTTCTCTGCAATTATCAACCCTCGAAGTGTACATAATTACAAAGATAGATCCAGACGAGTCCACTGTAAAAGTTTGTAGGTTCTTTCCTGCTATATTTCATATATTTGTACAAAGTACTTTGGAGAGAGGAGAAGTTTGGCAACCATGCACTTTTCCTAATAAGAGTGGAGCGCTTGAAACGTGCCGCCGGTCACAAGAGTTGTGACATGCTGAAAACCAGACCTGTATTCCTGGTAGAGTACCCAATCGGGGTGTTATACAATATATTATACATATCATTGATAACAGTGACTACATTATAGTTTTGGCGACTTGAATATTTGTAAGGAGTTTGAGCAATTTTAAATAAGGAATTTAACCATGCCATTATATAACCATCCTCATCCACACGGATTAGGCCTTTGGTGTGTTCCGACTTCAGATTGTTGATTTTGCAAAACATACAGTAAACTGTACATAAAATAACATTAACTATGTTAAGACCAAATATAACTGATATCTAAGCTGTTAAAATAGTTCTCTCGTTTCGTTTACATGGTCGTCCTAGAGAGCCTGCCTCTGGGGAATATAGTATCATATTTTTATTATATAAACACTTCCAGGAGACAACAATTAATAAACTATTTGCTACTAAATTAGACGTATAATACCTACTAATAAAAATAACTTACAATGCCCTCTCACAATAATTTTACGAAACGCAGAAAGAAAAACTAATTTATGGCAGAATTGTAATGTTTTGATTAAGAGATGCAATGATTTCTGAGATTAACCGATCTCTTTATTAGACAATTGCTGCTGACTTCTAACGGATTCTGGTGCATCAGTATGGTGATCTTTGCATCGGAGATTCCAGTGTACCGAAGTCACTTTTCTGTGTTGTGTGTTTCTGGTTTTGTGTGGATCACCCCATGGACATGCCAATTGCTCTCACTAGCTGTTGATATAGGCTTTGTGTTGTCTTTTTCGATACACAATTCAATCATTCTTCTTGGCGCACTTCAGTCTTGGGCTTATTGTGCTACTTGTATCCTCTAAAAGTCAATCATTATGCCTGTGCCCTTTACTAAGGACTAGAAATGCAAATTCGTCTGTTACTAAAAACATTTTACCAAAGCAATATATCTCCTGTGAGCTAAATGTTCACAGAAGGAAATTGATATTAGTAGAACACACACACACACACACACACACACACACACACACACACACACACACACACACACACACACACACACACACACACACACACACACATCCGACAACTTTCTCCTTAGGATGCAATTATAATATTTAAGCAATATTTCAAATCTTAGTTCTTTGGTGAGATACAGAACAATTTTACTAACAACATGCTTAATGAATTTTGTTTGGCTTTTGCTAGGGTAGCTTGCTGGCATAACATTTGCCTCGTCGTAATGCTTATACAATAAGATTTAGTTAACATGTATTGAGGAAATGACTTACAAAATTTTTCTCTAATAACTCAAAACTTCTATCATAAGGAGCACTTTAAATGTTTAAAAATGTCAACACACAAGAGGCACTGGAAAGCCCGCTCATATTAAGTATTCTACTGATGTATTTTTCACAAAATAGTGTACATTTATACTTAACACCCATAATTAAAAAAAAAAAAAAAAAAAAAAAAAAAAAAAAAAAAAAAGAGGAAATACTTAAAAAGCCGGAAACCTCGTTCTACCACTCAGGCTCATTTAAAATCATCACCTTAAGGGGACCCAGGACATAATTTATTATATCTTTTTGAATTTGTGTATGTTGGTTCCCTCATTCTAAATAGTATACCTACTGTGTAACTTTCAATAAAATTGGTGGAATATTTTTTCAGCTATGAGCTATTTTCTATTTTTTGTATCGCGATATTTGAAAAATATGAAATGCTCCTTAACAAATATTTTTTAATCAGCAACACTTTTTCATATTAATATTTGAACTCTTAAGAAGTTATTCCAGAATTTTTGTGTGTTTTGAATAACAAAACATTAATGTGTTGCACTCACATGACTTTCTCTACTCTTGCACTAACCATTCTTACAAACTCTTATTCCTATATGTTCTTCGTGCTAAGATAAACATTTGTACATAATCATCTTATTGTTCATTTCCTTGTAGGTGCAAGAGGAATATTACAATGCAGTAAGCTTTGTGCGATAGTCAAATCTTTTAAATCTTTGAGATTCCTTTCTCTTTGCACACTTAGCATACAAAAAAATGAACAACGATATTCCATTTCACGAAAGGTATAAGCTTTCCGACACTCACACACATAACAAGGAATATCTCCGAAATGGTTCAACCTACAAGAAAATTTATCTGGACATAAATTGTGTATTTTAGCAACATGTACAGTTTTAGTATAGTATGATTTGGTCTATCTCTAACGGTTTACCAGTTATGCAAAAGTCCAGAGTAAATGCGACTACAGGGGCTACAGACAGAAAATTCAAGATATAAATTTCATTTGTCATAAAAATATCTCAAACATATGGCATTTTAATCAAAATCGTTAGAGCCATTTTCAAGAAATCAAAATTTTCGAAAAATCTTCCATCTAAAGGGTAGTTTAGGGTGGGGCTATTTTCTTCAAAATCTTCGTGTCGCATCCTTGAAAGACATTAAACTTAAATACCAACTTTGGTTTTTAACCTACTTTTCGTTTTTGAGTTATATTGTCCACCGACACATAGACACACACACACACACGGACCTTTTTCTAATAATGCTTTTTTGGGATTCAGGGGGTCTCAAAACATACATTTCCGGTGAATATCGACATAGAATTTTTGGTTGGAATACAATACTTCCCCTACATACCAGTAGAGAAAGTAAAAATGTTTAGATTAATAGCACCACTGTTAATGAGCTTTACATTGTAGCCCAAATGGAT
The DNA here is from genome assembly GCA_030765045.1 of Tenodera sinensis. Taxonomy (NCBI): domain Eukaryota; kingdom Metazoa; phylum Arthropoda; class Insecta; order Mantodea; family Mantidae; genus Tenodera; species Tenodera sinensis. Next base: position 94,049,712 of record CM060963.1, on the reverse strand, counting down.
TCTACAATTACTTTACATAGTACTGCAGAGCAAATTATGTCAAGTTTCATGAAAAACTAAAGATAACTATACTGCATTTGTCACATCGAAAAACGTCGTTTTGAGAAAGTTTGAATTTTATATTGAAAACATTAATTCAAGCTAATAGGTTAGAGTTTTCCACCCCTTGAAAAACTCTGGAACACCATAAAGCGCATTTATTTGTTTTATTAACACTATAAAGAGTTTATTTTTGCCGAAATCAAAAAGAATTGAAAATATTAGTCACTTTGGCTAAAATATCTGCCCTAGGTCTCCTTAAGCCCTCATTTTCGCTGCGATACCAAATACTTTATGCGAAAAGTTTCCTAGAGAATCATACTTCATAATATTTTTAAAAGCCTTACATAACTGTTTACTGTTTTTGCCAATTTTCAGGTTATTGGATGCAGTAAAGTGATTTATTTCTCGAGATTTTGTCGAACATTCAATAGCGAGTGACCTTAAAGTTATAGAGAGACATCTAGCGGATAGTGTTCTGTACACTTGCTAGCAGCCGGACGAGGTGTAGCTGATTTTACCTTGCATAATACGAATCGTACATTTACACGAGGCGACAAATACCTCAGTTTGCGCTGTAATGCAATTACATGGCTCGCTACCTTATGATGAAGGCAAAGTAAAACTAATACACTGTGGGTTAACTGGAAGTACACATGTTGAAAGCATAAACCGCGAGGTAATCAAATTCGTGACAGTCACATAGCAGAAACCTGAGGGTTGCGGTAGCAAGAAATCGATGCTACAGCGTCAAATTCAACTGGAAATCAACACCATTTGTAGCTATCGTTACATATCGTTGTTTACTGGAGGACGTATGTACCTCAATAATCAGAAAAACCTACATAAAAATAACTCAATTAGAACAAAAACATTATTCTGCATTAATTTAATGAATTTGTACTAATAAATAAACGTAGTGATATTACATAAATGAGACAGTACCACTAAATTGAACTGAGCAGCGTGGTAACATTTGGAGGTCTCGGATTCGATCTCCGATGACCAACTAATCTGGCCAAAGGTTTTTTCACGGTTATCTTTGGTCACTAGGCGAATACTGGGTTAGTACTTTCCGCCATTTTCGTCCCCTCATTTCATTTCACCATCTTTCCAGGATTGGAAGTGCTGGCGAAGGGTGAGAGTGGAAATTGCGCTTAGGGTGGCGCTGTGGTCACCTGTCTCAGCGGGGGTGGTGTCGAAACCCGTGAGGCTAGCAGCTGAACGATGACATCTGGTGCCGAGATGAAGAATTTTCAGCACAGTTTGCACCGTCTGTTCGGGTTGCAGAACACCCGCTGGGCACTCCTATCTCCTCCCTCCCTTTCGGGGTCTGGCATACAGTAGCATAAGTGTAGGGTCAGTGTAGATCCCTTCTGGTTGTACTTTATCTACTTATCACTAAATTGAAAATTATTCAAAATTGGAGACCTAATATGTTTTTTTGTTTTGAATACCAAAGATCGAAAACTAAGCTTTGATTTAGCACGAATGAATAAAACTCGCATGCTGTTACCAAGAGGAACAGACTGCTATTTGAAAATATCCTAGTGTGTCAGTAGTGTATATTTTGTATTTCGATTATAAAACCTTACTGTTTTAAGTTCCACCAGTCTTCCTGATGTAATAGCACAGGCACTCAACAAGACACCTCGTGAACCACTCTAGCAATTCAAATCTACAGAAAATGTTCTAATTAATCTAAATTAATTCAAGACGTTACTGAAAAAAATCTGATGTGTTGCACTCACCTGACTTTCTCTACTCTTATACTGACCATTCTTACAAACTCTTATTCCTATATCCTCTTTATGTTAGTTGATATAAATATTTGTAAAAATTATGTTATTGCTTATTTCTCTGTATGTGCAAGGAAAACATTAGAATACGGTTGGCTTTGAGCGATAGTAAAATCTTTTAAAGCTTTGAGATCCCATTCACTTTGCACTCTTATGTAAAAGAAAAAATGAACAATGATGTTGCATTTCACGAAATTTTGAAGTTTTCCGAAACTGACACAAATAACAAGGAGTATCTCCAAAATGGTTCACTCTATAAAAATGTATTTAGACATAAATTCTGTGTCTTAGCAAGATCTATATTTTTTGTGCAACAAGATTTTGTCTCTCTCTTACGGTTTTCGAGTTATTCAAAAGTCATCCAGAGTAAACAGGACTATATAGGCTATAGCCAGAAAATTCAAAACCTACATCTCATTTGTCATACAAATATCTTAAACATATAGTATTTTAATCAAAATCGTTATCGCCATTTTCAATAAAATCAAAATATTCGAAAAATTTTTTATGCAAAGGGTACTTTAGGGTGGGGCTATTTTCTTCAAAATCTTCGTGTCGCATTCTTGAAAGACATTAAACTTAAATACCAACTTTGGTTTTTTAACCAACTTTTCGTTTTTGAGTTATGCTGTCCACAGACAGACACACACACACACACACACACACACACACACACACACACACACACACACACACACACACACACACACACACACACAAAGATGCGCCTGGAACTTTTTCTAAAATGCTTTTTTTTTGGATTCAGGGTATCTCAAAATATATATTTCCGGTACAATTTCGACATCGAATTTTTGGGTGGAATACAATACTTCCTTCCAATTACTAGTAGAAAAAGTAAAAAATGAACAACAATGTTCCATCTCACGAAAATTTGTTTTTCGAAACTGACACAAATAACAAGGATTATCTTCGAAATGTTTCACTCTACAAAAAAATGTATTGAGACATAAATTGTGTTTTAGTGAGATCTACATTTTTTGAACAGTAGTATTTTGTTTATCTCTTACAGACTACGGTCAAAAGTCATCCAGAGTATACAGAACTATGTAGGCTATAGCCAGACATTTTAATCAAACTCGTTAGGGCCATTTTCAAGAAAAACAATTTTCCAAAAATTTTCCATGTCAAGCGTAGTTTAGGGTTGGGCTATTTTCTTCAAAATCTTCGTGTCGCATCCTTGAAAGACATTAAGCTTAAACACCAACTTTGGTTTTTAACCGACTTTTCGTTTTTGAGTTATGCTGTCCACAGACTGACAGACACACACACGCACACGGACCTTTTCTAAATCTGCTTGTTTTGGATTCACGGGGTCTCAAAACATATATTTCCGGTGAAATCTTGACATCGAATTTTTGGGTGGATACAGTACTTCCTTCTACTTACCAGTAGAGAAAGTAAAAGCACAACTGATCATTCAAATTATCAAATGATAGAATTATTTAGTTTTTACAAATCAAAATCTTGCATGAAGAACCACGGTCTAAACATAGAAAAAAAAATAGCTGAAATTTCGCAAATGCGTATATTTAACAAATTTATAATACTGATATACAACGCCACTGATATGCAAAATGAAACAGCCGGAGGTCTGTATGACCACACTATATTTTTTGTATGGTCCGTAAAAATCCTATATGTTTCAGTGCGATTCACAAGGGATATCAGGTTCGTCAATTCTCGTCTTTTGAGGGAGTGTAAAGCCATTATTGAACAGATTTTACTCTTCGATAGGCAGCTTTTTTCAGCGTCTCCAGTCATTGTGGAATGCTGAAAATGCATTGAGTAGATTCCATTGTCTTCGTTGACAATGGAAAGCTAGTATTGAAATGCAGCAGGGCCAGAAAAAGGATGAAGTTGAATGGAAATAAAGCCACATCAGTATCCCACCACGTAACCTTAAAAGAAAAATTACATTTTGATATGTAAAAGTGAAAGTATTTACATATCCGTAAATAAAATGCATATAACCTAGCTTAGGTGGCAAAGAAGGCGGCTAGCATTTAGGTGGTCGTGGTTTCATATTCTCTGTGCCGGTAGGGCTACCAACTTTAACTGGACAACTGTGTATCATTACATCGTTATTATTATTATTATTATTATTATTATTATTATTATTATTATTATTATTATTATTATTATTATTATTATTATTATTATTATTATTATTATTATTATTATTATTATTATTATTATTATTATTATTATTATTATTATTATTATTATTATTATTATTATTATTATTATTATTATTATTATTATTATTATTATTATTATTATTATTATTATTATTATTATTATTATTATTATTATTATTATTATTATTATTATTATTATTATTATTATTATTATTATTATTATTATTATTATTATTATTATTATTATTATTATTATTATTATTATTATTATTATTATTATTATTATTATTATTATTATTATTATTATTATTATTATTATTATTATTATTATTATTATTATTATTATTATTATTATTATTATTATTATTATTATTATTATTATTATTATTATTATTATTATTATTATTATTATTATTATTATTATTATTATTATTATTATTATTATTATTATTATTATTATTATTATTATTATTATTATTATTATTATTATTATTATTATTATTATTATTATTATTATTATTATTATTATTATTATTATTATTATTATTATTATTATTATTATTATTATTATTATTATTATTATTATTATTATTATTATTATTATTATTATTATTATTATTATTATTATCATCATCATCATCATCATCATCATCATCTAATTAATTTCCTAGTTATATTTTGAAGTTATATGTATGTCTTGTCTGATTTCACAGCTTTAGCAAGTTCTTTCCCATTGTCGTATTTGACAAATTTAACAAATTCAGCACATTACATACGATAGTTAAAATTCACAAATAGTTCGGCTTTCACCATTTCCACTTTCAGTCTGTTTCTTTCGTTGCTCCAGATATATAGCATCACACTGAAAATCCGCTCTATAAACGCATTGGACGGTGGTACCGTTATAGTGTAACACGATATTAACGGGTGATACACAAGACTCCGAACCGGCTGCGCTTTGTTTTGCCTGTACGCGTCCTCTGCACTCGTCCCCGACTGCCACTGTCATAGAACAGCGCGGATGAAGCTATACAACACCTTTAAAACTACTTTTAAAGGCTTTACTTATCAATGTTATTAAAGGAGATGCAGAAACTGACCACCGTCGTTGTCCATACATTTTTGGCACCTCTTTAGGAAACTATCTATCACTCGCCGTAGTTCACGTTGAGAAATCTGGCAATTTCCTGGCGGATATTTAGTTTTAATTCTTCCAGGCTCTGTGGGTTTATCTTGTACACTTTATGCTTTTTACTCAGAGATAGAAATCACGGATCACTTGGAAATCGTTTTTCAAATTGCACATTCACTTGGCGAGCTGACTAAGTTAACACATACGAACCATAAATAAATACACGTTGTGCAATAGAAAACAAACGCTGGACCACTTTGTGACTAAGTACCTACAGGACAAAATAATAAAGCATACTGGTAACAACTCAATCACACGTTATCACGTGAGCTCAATACTGCACTTTCAGGGCAGAGAAAAACAAGTCAACCGCATGACCTTGTGCACAGCAGCTGCGTTATTGTGTTTCCGCTTGCGCAGTAGAAAAACACGGCGCAGCAGTTCGGATGTTTTTGGGTCTCTCTGTATATACGAATTACTCAGCCGTTCTTATACACTTCAGTTTTAAACTAAACGGATGCCATGTACCTTAATGGAATACAGCCACGACAAAATACTTCACATCAATCATCCGCGCTCAACAATAGGTGTACTTGACGCGTTCATTTGTTCGACAAGAGGTCAAAGAGGCTTTCTATTTTTATTATACTGTGGTGTCCATTATCGTCTATTGTCATCAAGTTATTTGAAGACCACTCCAATAAGGACGGAAGTTTTAAAAAATTAAATAAATAAATATGAATTTAGCCTAATTTATGGGGGCCCGAAAACCGGATCTTTGACGTCCGGCTAGTACATTTGACCAGATCCCACAGCTTTATTTAATAACCGGAGTTTCCGTCGAAAACCAACACTACTTCGGGTAATACTGAGAACATTGGGTCATAGTCGTCAAATGTCGGAATTACGGATCTATACAAAGCGGAAGAGATATAGATATCGTTATTTAAATCAGAAGCATCTCGACCAGCACAATGTAAAAAAGTATAAATATTTTCCTTCCATCTTTCATAGATTTTCCCAGATCCCACCTAAAAAAACAAAAACAGAACAAAGTACTTTAGGTTTGCTCTTGGAAAGCAACACATTTCGGTATTTCGTGCTTGACATAAACAGCATGGCTGTAGAATGCATGGGTATTCGTGGTGGACGAAGCGGCGTCAGGGCGGGTTTTCTCCGGGTACTCCGGTTTCCCCCGCCATCTCATTCCACCGGTGCTCCATCTTCATGTATCATCAGTGTCACCGCCTGCGGTGCCGTAGTAGTAAAAGCGGGCGTTAAACACTACTACTACCCTCTGTAGAATGCATGTGTAATCTCCGAAGCCGGCCGCGAATAGGTAGCATTATTGCGGATGACCATTAGTTCTTCATTGTGAGAGTTATTGCAGTGTGTTGCAATGTATGGCATTTTCCCCTTACAAACGCTTAGTCATCTGCGTTAGCATTCAGGTTATCACCTTTGCTATTTGAGTGTGACAAAAAGCAATTTTTATGGATTACTTGATTAACTTGTATTTATTTGCAGCTTCTCTCATTTCTAATTTGCGTTGTTGCTCAGATGTCACCTATCGTAAACTGTAACTTTTTTAAAGGGAGTCGTAAAGCCCTATATTACCAATGTCAAAATGGCGATATAAATGCCCCGTTTTCTGAGGATCAATTCGGTACAGAAATCCAATTTTTATGCAGCCTAAGTATAGTGATCTCCATTCATATGAAAATCTAAAGTAATACATTTTTAATATATTTTCACTGTAGCCCTAATTTTTTCATTAAAAATTAAACTTTTATTTTTAAACACTAATCCATTTGAGTAAATTTACTCTGAGGATTCACGTCACTGTGAAGTGTAGATTATGTGATAAAATTGTATGGACATATTACCAATGATTTTGAGAAAACGGGGTCTTTATATTGGAAAATGTAGTTTCGAGAAAATTGATGTTCAAAATAAAATGTTCACATAAGCTCACATGCATTAGATATTCGCTCTAAAATACCCAACTATTAAAATTGTCAATATCACAAGTGTTTGAAAAATAAAGACCCGTGTAATGTACATACCTACTGTAACCGTGGGCCAGAAGCCAAACCTGGCCCGCATAAACGTCCTCTGTCTCGGCGTGTTACCATGTGCACTCTAAAGTTCGACCAAATAGTTATCAACAATGATTAGCTAGTTCTGTAAAGTATTCAGATTACCATATTACTTTAAAAAATGAGTATAGTAATACGTTTCCAAAATGTTTCAAAACAGATATCACACAGGTATCACTGATAGATTTGAATGGAAATCTACGAACCCGGAACACGTCTTCAAGGACTTAACTCGGAACTTTGATGATAAAGAATGTGCATATTTCTTAATGTATCAAACTTTTGTATTTCATACAGTTATACAAAATTGCACAAAACTCATTCAGTACGAGGGAGACTTCATAGACTAATCTCGTAAAATTCAAGATACACATTTTCTCATGCATATAATATTGCATTTTAATGAAACTCGTTAGTCATTGGTTTTTTTTTTTTTTTTTTTTTTTTTTTTTTTTTTTTTTTTTTTTTTCCTTTACCTGATTACTCTTCCCTTATGCTAGACTTACACTCCTAGGACTTAAAAGCCAGTACCTAGGGTCAGACGCCTATAGGGGAGCATAGAAACCTAGGGAACGGACAGAGTGAAGACCTGCAAGCGGGTGATCAGCCAAGCACAAGGTAAAAGAGTGAAGAGAAATGAAATTCAGACGAAATCGATGATTGGAAAGGTAATAATGAAGCAATTAGTGGAATGAGTGGAGGGGGAAACCGGAGAACCCGGAGGAAACTCACCCTGACGTCGCTTCGTCCACCAAGTATACTACATGCCGGTCTCTGGGATCGAACCCGAGCCGCCTAGGTGGTAGGTGGTGAACGCTCTAACCGCTTGGCCACGGCGCCGCCTTAGAGTGGTAGTTCAGTAAATAAAAATAACCAAAAATGATCCATGGAAAGGTATTTGTAATAGGGGTACATTCTTGAAATTCTTGGTGTCGACTCCTCGGAGGATACTGTACTTGGTATTTATGGTAACCATGGTATTTATGGTATTTTTGGTAAATATGGTATTTGTCAGACATTTGGTTTTGAAGTTATACTTCTCTCCCCCCCCCCCCCCCCCCCCACTCTCTCTCTCTCATCATACACCCATTCACAAATCGTTTTCTAAAAATGAGTTTTAGATTTATTCTGGACACTTCGATTCCGGTGAAATTCCGATACTGGAATGCTCAGTTATAGGTAAACTTTTGTTACAAAATAGAACGTTCTTAAAATGTGTATTTTTCCCTTTCGTTTTCACTGCCTTACTATTTTGCACTCCGGATATTTTAAAATTTAAATTAATGCTTTAGTTATGCAAAAGAACAACTTCCGTATAATTAAATCGCTTCTTGGAGAGCACGCTTAAGCTTGACAACAAGTCCAAGAAAAATGAAGGTAGAAAAACAATAGCGATTATAGCGACGGTAAACTTAGAAAGGGAGGAAAAAGCATAACAGTAAAGAAAGCAGCGTGCAAGAAACAGAACCATAAAAACACCAAATAGGTATGTATACACACTGGTAAAGGGAAGCAGAAGAAAGGGGAATCAAACACAAGAAGCACACCAGAACAGGGAGTGAAGGAAACAAAACAAAAAATAAGAGGAGTAGAAATAGAAGAGGAAGATGAAAGAGATATATTGCTTCACGCCTCTGAGAGTCCCTATAGCCTGCATTTGTGCCGCTGTAACGTGTTATGCAGTTTAGCAACTAAATCTCGCACTTAATTTCCATAGCACTCACTTTCATTGCCCTGCGCAGGTTTCCAAGAGGGCGTGCGTGTATATGAAGTTATAGTGCTGCTGAAATAGACCCAGCATGACCTCCTTACTTTCTTGAGAATACGAGAGACGCTTCGCACGTCAAGTAAAATTAAAATCATTTGTTATCTGGTCACACTTCTGCAGCGCCCCAGAATGCAACTCCGCATTGCTGTGCAACCACACAAGTCGCTTTAGAGAAAACCGCAAACCCGAGTTCCCCAAACTGGGTATAGTTTATCATTACATTCTCAGATACTTGGGAACACTAGCAATTCACAAGTTCTCGCCCTGAAACTAGAACTGTGTGAGCAGTCGCAAAAGACCTTAAATAGCAAACTTTTCTTTCTTTTTTTTTCACTTTTTGCATATTATGAAAATATAATCTTTTCTGATTAAGCTGATATATATTTTATTACAATAGAACAATATTTACCGTTTTAAATTAATCTATATAAATATAACTAATTCTTTATTTTTTAATCCTTGCAAGATTTAATAAACAAAGTATAAAGTATTGGCTTCTGTTTTAGGGGGAATTCTGATTCATGTGCTGGCTAGTATGGAATTTAATATTGTATCAGATTTGTGTGGTTAGATTATCTAGTTATATAAACAATTGATAATTTATTAGATATTTATATATTTTACTCTGCACTCATTCTTTGTGTGTGTGTGTGTGTGTGTGTGTGTGTGTGTGTGTGTGTGTGTGTGTGTGTGTGTGTGTGTGTGTGTGTGTGTGTGTGTGTATGTTTTTCCGCAATGACAAAGTCTAAAGGCTAGTTTAAAAAAAAAATTCAAAGGAAATCACACTATAGAACATATCCTGTAATACAAGAAGATATAACTCCACAAAGTGAAAATCTAGTGCTGAACAATTTTTCTGGAAATGTTAACACTGCACCCAGAGCTTCTAAAAGGAAACTATACAACACAGAAAAGACATTAATGAAGACAAAAAAATTTTTTTCTTTCTTTACTTTATTACCCTACCCTTATGTAGGAGTTATACCCCATTAGGACTTACAAAACAGTGCCTAGGTTCAAACGCCTGTCGGAGAGTGCAAAAACCTATGGACCAGACAGAGTGAAGACCTGGTAGCGAGTGGTCAATCAGGCACCGGGTATGATAGTGAGGAAGAGGATGATATGAAATTCAGACGAAATCGATGATTGGAAAGGTGATAATTGAGCAATTGGTGGAATAATTGGCGGGGGAAACCGAGAACCGGGAGAAAACCCTCCCGACGCCGCTCCGTCCAACACCTATACCATATGCGGGTCCCTGGGGACGAACCCTGGCCACCAAGGTGATAGGTGGCGAATGCTCTAACCGCTCTGCCAATTTTCTCAAAGCTGAATTTTTTCATTATAAAAGTCGTGTTTCCTCATAAACCATTGGCGATATCTCCATGCAATCTTTGTCACAGAATCTGTGTTTTACAATGATGTGAATTCTCAGAGATTCAATTTCCCCAAACGGATAATTTCAAAAAAAATAAAAAGTTCAAGTTTTACTTTCTCTACTACGTATAGTAAGTAGAGGAAGCATTGTATTCCACTCAAAAATTCGATGTCGAGACTTCACCGGAAATATGTTTTGAGGCCCCTGAATCAAGAAAGATCATTTTTAGAAAAAGGTCCGTGTATGTGGGTATGCGCGCTTGTGTGCGTGTGTTCGTGTGTGTGTGTTTGTGTGTGTGTGTGTGTGTGTGTGTGTCAGTCTGTGGACAGCATAACTCAAGAGCGAAAAGTTGGTTAAAAACCAAAGTTAGTATTTAAGTTTAATGCCTTTCAAGCATGCAACATGAAGATTTTGAAGAAAATTCCTCCATCTTAAAGTATCCTTCACATGGAAAACTGTGTGAAAATTTTGATTTTCTCAAATTTTAATTAAAATGCCACATGTTGAAATATTTTTATGGCAAACGAATTGTATATTTCGAATTTTCTGTCCATAGCCTACGCAGTTTCGTTTACTCTGGATGACTTTTGCATAACTGGTACAGCATAAGAGACCATATCTTACAATACAAGAAATGTAGAACTCGCTAATACACACAATTTGCCTTTTTTTTTTTTTTTTTTTTTTTTTTTTTTTTTTAGAGTGAACCATTTTGAAGATATTCCTTGTTATTTGTGTGAGTTTGGAATACTTAAACTTTCGTTAAATGGAAGATCGTTATTCATTTTTTTATATCTTAGTCGTGCAAAGAGAAGGGAAACTCAAGGCTTTAGTAGATTTCACTATCGCACAACGCCTACTGTATTCTCATATTTCCCTTGCACCTACAGGAAATAAGCAATAAGATATTTCTACAATATACATATTATTAATTACAATGTACAGCTTCCGACTACTCATTTCCACAAATGTTTATCTCAACTAATACAAAGAAGGCAGAGGAAGAATGGTTAGTACAAGAGTAGGGAAAGCCATGTGAGTGGAATACATCATATTTTTTAAAGAAAAAATTACAGTTACTGTAAAAAAAGGTATAAAATGCACAATTTTAAATTTTAATTTGAAAGAGTATCAGTATATTTAGGAAGGACTAAGACACACACTATAAAAGATTTGGATTTCTTTTCCCATAGATCCTGAGAAAACGGGGCATTTATATAGCCATTTTAACATTAGTAATACAGACTTTACGACTCCCTTTAAATGGAATTAAAACGAGATGCAACTGTCTAAAAGTCATTATACAAACTTCTTCGGGTATTAATATTGGCAGAATTAAATACAAACACAAAGAGAATATACAGGTATTTTTGCTAAGGAGATACCGAAAGAACTATAATGACATCTTATCACGTTTATTAATAGTAGACAATACATAACAGTATTGTAACTGTATAGTTTTCTTGTAACCTCACTAATGTCGGGTAGTTCAAACTAGCACGGTCGCTTCACTTTCTTCACGGACGTATGTACCGGAGTAATGAAATACGCATGGCGTGTTTCTTCTTCCACAAGGTTCACCCGCTGGGGAGTAAAGTACACCTCTCTAACCGGTTTCAATAGTAGCACTCGCTAAACGTCACAGCAGTCGTCACAAACTCGCTCGGAGAACAGCATTTCTTGTCACACCAGAATTCACTCACCTAACTTGGAAATTCACGCGGACGCGGGTGCGGGAGGAAGGAAATCTCCAGAAGATTCTGCTTACCTAGTTAATAAAAAAACCTAAATTAACAAAATCTACTTACAAAACTCTTATTTATCAATCCTATGTCAATAGGGCTTCTTATGTTTACGCTTGGCGAGAGCGCTCCCACGTACTAATCTTCATTCAGCTCTCCAATTGCCGGCGCGGAACTCCCGTGGGGTCATAATATTTCATAATACTTAATTACTTAATATAAATATTCGTGTAAATTAACTAATACAAATGATTATGTGAAATATGGTAAATACGTGATCAAGATCAGTGTATTACATTTTTTCGTTAATACAAAGCAACAGCAGGTATCAACATAAATACCACATATTTGAACAGTATTTGCAGCTGTGTTATGGCACATTTCGAATTATAATCATGTACAGATCTGCAAATAGAGTGGGCTGGAGAGAGAGTTAATCGCATCTAATGGAACAGGATATACAGAAAATGTTTGGGCAGGAAGGGGAGTGAAAATTAAGACGCCAAGAAAAGATTTTGAAATGAATGTATGCATGTCTTCAAAACACTGCATAATATGGTAAGTGCAAAAAAATAAAGAGTCGTGAGGGGAGAAATTTTGAAAACTGGTAGTTAGAAAGAAAATATTTCAGAACAAATAAAACTAAACTCCTAGCACAACAGCCTATGAAGAGCCAAGACTTGCCGCCCAGCCGCTGCGTCCCCCACCTCTGCCCACTACAGGTGTCCTTTGGGGTATAACTGGCCGGGAGGACTCGGGGCGCTGACCACGTCCATCAAGTAGCTCCTCAATTGGTCCCCCTGGGACCTAATGAGGCTGAGTGCACCCCGTGCCAGACCTCCCAGAGGGGATAAAACCCCCATGCTGGTACCGGGCATCGAATCCGGGTCCTCCGTGGAAGAGGCAAGCGCGCTAACAACTGCCCTACGGAGACGTTTTTCAGAACAAATAGAGGAGAAGAAAAACAGAGAAAGTACCTGCGAAATAAAAGAGATGAACGGCTCAAAACATTAAGAATTGTGGTAATGAGAGAGCAAAGGAATTAGATTAGTTATAACATGTTAATCAGGCCCTTGACTGCCTACACCATGAAATGGAGAAAAAGAAGAAGAAGAAAAATTTTTAATGTTAGTGGAATCTAACAGTAGCGAGCAACTCAAAGAGGTGAGTTTCAAAGTTTAAAATTTAGGTTGTGTTAATAGTAATAATGATAGCTACAAAGTTTCTATGATTCAAACGTTATGAGCTAATTATATTGAGAATAATCAACGTAATTGCACTCGAGTGAATCAAGCAAGCTCTGTGCCATATTAAGGACAGATTTCGTCCCTTTTTGTCTATTACTCAAGGTACAATTACGGTATATACTAATTGGCAATCAAGTGACGCTAAAAGCATATAGTTATTCGCACGTCTAACACAGTACTTGGAAAACTCGTTTAAACTGGAAGTAAAATATTCCAATGAAGTGAAACTAAAATTTGGAAAGTTTTATGTTCTTCTCTTTGGATAGAAACTTCAGTGATTACGAAAAGAGATGAGCAAAACACAGGCAGCTTAAATTAAAGAATTTTAAGACTTTTAGGTCATCCTAAATCAGTACATTCAGTCAGATATAAATACACCAAAATATTTAAGTAAAAGCACAAATGTAAGCGTAGATTTTAAAATTTAAATAATTAGATTGTTAGAGGGATCCTACGCTACTAGCTCATATTAAAAAGGTGGTATGTACACATTATCCTTGAAAAATTTGATAGCATGTTAGTAGTACTATAAGGAAGGAAAAGGCAAAATTACCTAGCTCAGAACTGGATGATAAAGCGAAGGATCACGTAGAGGGAGATGTTATTCAATACTCTTGCCGTGCAGGTTTTCCATTTTAAACCATTATTTGAAATGCTTTTGAAAGGTCCTTTATTTACCGAGTTGGTATAGCAAGGTAGAGCAGCAATGAACAGTTTCACACAAACCAAATACACAAAAAAGAAAAAGTTCACTACAAGTGGGTTTCCCAATTCACCTGCACACTGTCGAACTGGGAGTTGGAATGTTTTCCATGAAAACAAGTGAATGACGACCGCTGGCGGATAGCAGGGGAACCAACAGATAAATTATGTATAGCGGTGGACACGGACACAGAGGAAAGGGAAGATAAAGTAAGATTGACAGAACGCAGATGAAATTAAGGTTTCTGAACAAATCATTGTGGTACCATGTTAGAGGAAAGCACATTTAGTGTGTTATCTAGCACAAAACAACACAAAAGAGACATGAAGTGGCTGAAGCGCTACGGAATCCACTTCAAAGCGATCGTGCTTACAGATATGTGCACCACATTATTATCATCTTATTAATGCTACAACTAAAAAAGAGGTTATAATTTCTATCGAGTTTCACAAATTCTCCATTCGTAATCCTCAAAAAGATCTAATTCCTTGTGAATAACATGTGCGTATTTGTCGATTTGTCAGGTGTTTTTAGTTTATCACGTCTTATCTGGTAGAGCACTGCATTCCACCAAAAAATTCTAAAAATTCCATATTTCATCGTGCAATTTTTGACACCCCCTGAATCCAAAACATATTTACTGCGTTTCCATGGCGAATTCAAGTCGATTTGAGCTCTTTTTCCGGATTTACAACCGCATGTAAACGTGAATTCAAACGAAGCTCAACCACTGGACGATCTGCTTATTTAGTGAGATCGGATCGATATCTTGCTGCATGGAAACATCTACCGATTCAAATCATCAAAGATGCTAACTTCTACTGTACTATTGTTATATTGTTTTCTTAGCAAATTTGATGTAATATAACAAAACAACAAAGCCACTTGTATTGTTTCTATAATCTCACTAGCCTCAAAACTCTTAAAAACGTAGAAAACACATTTTCACAGGTTCGCCAACATAAACCAAGTGACCAACATAAAAGCTTGAATTATTTGTGCTTGAGCCATGCATATCCAGATCCGTATCATTTCCGAATTGAATTCAACAGGAAACGCGGAAATGGGAATGGACTCAAATCGAATTCAATTCCGCATGGAAACGTACTAATTGTTAGAAAAAGGTCTGCGTGTTTATGTGAATACGTGCGCGCGTGTGTATCGAATAGCATAATTCAAAAGCGAAGTTTCAGATAAATACCAAACTTGATAGTCGGGTTCAGCAACTTTCCAAGATGGATACGAAGATTTTTACGAAGAATTGTATCTTTCTAAATTATCACTTAAATGGAAGAGTTTGCGGTATTTTATGGTTTTTAAGAAATTTAATTAAAACACGTTTAAGATATTTACGTCACAAATAATACTCACATACTAATTTTTGCAAAGGTTTATTTCAATAAAAATGAAGTACATAGTAAAAACAATCTAATATGTTACATTTACATGACTTTCGCTACTCATTCTTTTACCAACCACTCATACAAACTCTTATTTTTTATCAATTTCATATTAATATAGATAAAAATATTTGCAGAAATGGTTTCATTGTACATTCCTTTGTAGGTAAAATGGAAATAAGAAATACAGCAGGCTTAAGCGATAGTTTTTGGAGTTGCCTTCTCTTTGCATGACAAGGACAAAAAATGAGCAATCGTTTACTATATGAGAAAAGTATAAGTATTTGAAAATTCAGAAGGATTGCAAGGAATATCTTGAATATGGTTAGCCTAACAAATAAATCTAAGTGTTGCATTTTAACCAGGTTTACATTTTTTCTGTGTGTAATAAGATTTTGTCTATTTCTTATGGTTTAGCAGTTATGCAGAAATCATTCAGAATGAACAGGACCTCAGAGGCTATTTTCAGAAAGTTGCAGATACACATTTAATTTGGATATTAATTGTTCTTCCACACTAGCGGTATGTAGGACAAGGTTGGAAAGGATAGAATGAGACTGAAATATTCAAATCCCCGCTATGACACTGAATTTTTCAGTCTTATTGTACCCCTTTTAACATTTCATTTGGCATGAAAATATCTTACAGCTATGGTATTTTAATTAACATTTTAGAGCCATTATCAAGAAAATGAACAACTTTTGAATGTTGCTAACTAAAGGATAGTTTGGGGTGCAAGGTTTTTCTTGAGGCCTCCATCTCTGTGTGGAAGAAAAATATAACTTTAAAAACGAAAGAAAAAGCATTTGTAATAGCGATGAACTACAAAGTAATTTTTCTATTTAATTTATTTTCTCGACAAGTACGTTATCAACACGAGTATTTATGGTACTGTTTTGTATTACGGCATGCAATATGACTAGTGTGCTAATTGTAATGTTAGGTGTGTAAGTATCCACATAAAAGTCACTTATTTTCCGATCAAGAGAGGAAGTTCAACTGAGAAGTGGAAGCCCTTTTTTTAATTTAACGCACTCTAGTTAAGTGGTTGACAAAATGTGGAGGGCACAGCTCTTTACTTTACCATATTTGAAGCGTCCGCGTCGTCAGAAGGCATGGTTCATAGTCCAGATTTTGTGGAAATATATCTCCTTACGAAAAACAAACAGCTGTCGTCGCTTTAAAGCATGCTATATTGAGTGTGATACCAACTGAGTGAGTTAGTTGTATTTCTAAACAGATAATGACTAAAACTGAATAAAAATTGTTTCCGTTAAGAAATGCCGGAGTATAGTTCGGCTGAGAATCGGCTTTCCAGTTCCTTACAAAGCGACCGCTTTATTTATGTCAAGCTACCGCCGAAAGTCGGCTTTCCAGTTCCTAATAAAGTGACCGCTTTATTTGTCAAGCTACTGCAAAGCGCTAGAATCAAATAAGACGAATTGGAAAGGAAAAGAACAGCCCAACTATACGTAGATGTTTTGTAGCATGCATAAGCGGAGAAAGCAATCAAATATGAATAATGCATATGGCCATGTCAGCAAGCAAATCATATGAAAGAATAAATAGTTAAAAGTGTAAGTAGATTTAAACTCTAAGCCCTAAAAATTACAACGAATATTTTGAAAAAAAAAAAAAAAGAAAAAAAAAAAAAAAAAAAAAAAGAAAAGAAAAGAAAAGAAAAAAAGGTCATTAAAATGTGGACAAATATGCAATTTCTACAGCGAGTCCTACCTTATACTGTGACAGCGGCTGCAAACCTAACACCTACCACGGAGGACTTGGTGCATACCGTGGACTACCTGCCGCTAATGGTTGTCTTATTGGCTGAACTATACCTCAAGTAGAACAATAGCCGTTGTGTGCCGTCTTTCTGCTCTCGAAGATTCTCTCAGGCCAATTCTAGAAGTTTCGTCTTCCAGATAGTTTGCTTTGTGTTGATGACCTACATAAGCAGCCCACCTGACACAGTCGAGTCAGTCGCGTTGAACCAAGAGTGGATAGTTTTTAGCAGACAGACAGACAGACAGACAGACAGACAGACAGACAGACAGACAGTGAGTTCACTGCTGTTATTCAACAGTTGAGTTGTAATTCGATTGACTGATCAGTTGCGCTTTGTTGTGAGTGATGCAACTGTATCTGAACTAAAACGCTTCTGCTATGCTAAGCGCTTCAGACACAAAGTGTGTTTCGTAGCAACTCGTGTTCTCATTTGTTACATATGTTACGCTTTTACAGCTATTTGGAATGAAAATATTACAGCAATTATAGTAACTTAAAAATTCCAACCTTATTCATTGTTTTAGCATGCGCTATTTACGATATTTACATACAAATTGTTACGATAATTTAGAACAAAAGAAAATTTAATGAAGACTTTTCCACATGAAACTCTATTGGCTGGAGGAATACCATAAAGAATCTCTCCTATAAACGAGGCCGAGTTAAATACAAAATTTAGCATTTACCTAACATTTTTTCCCAGCAATGCTCTCTTTCTGTCTCTATCTTCTCTCTCTGAACATGTTAAGTGACATATTAATATTTCACATGCTAAGTACTGTTCCATTAGCGCATGGTTAAATAACAAACGCCAACTTCCAAACGGTAAACGAAAGAGAATCAGTTACAATATTTATCTTTAATTAACTCATTTCCATATACAGTACCAACTTACACACCAGAAGTAAATGTTCTTTATCTGATAGTTTTTAATCATGTGGTATATATTCTATTTCAATACAAAGTTAAAATAAACATTTCCAGCCATACGTTGTAATTTCAGGAGCAATGAGATATTGGTTTTGCAGAACCAACTTTCACTGGCGCTTTCTAACTTGAAATTGTACTTTCAATTTTATTTTTGCGGCTTTTGAAATATTAATATTCCTTTGGCAACCAAAAACTAAAGAAGTTAAAATGTTTTGATCAGTCATCTATACACGTTAGCTCTCGCTTCATTCTTCTTGATTTCTCTGCCACATGCTTTATCGAAGAACAGGCTAACTATTCCAACTCAAAATGTAATAATGTTATTTCATAGGAAATGCATATTTGAGATGATAATAATAATAATAATAATAATAATAATAATAATAATAATAATAATAATAATAATAATAATAATAATAATAATAATAATAATAATAATAATAATAATAATAATAATAAATAACATAGATACAGTATTAGTTTAAGCACTTCTCTGCCAAGTTTGCCCCTGTGGCTTTAAACACTTATCGAAATATCACAGTTTTCGTACCCTTTGCCAGGGTATCTACCTCACATTCAGGAGGTACAGAGTTACATTTTTTTAAATAAAAATGAACCAACTATATGGGCATTCTCTCATCCCGATTTTTCTTTACCTTAAAGAGAACGAATGTCGTATGACTCCAAGATTCTTAGAACTGTCCCAACATTCCTTTATTTTTCATCAGCTAACTATATTATCCTATTTTTAATTATCTTGGCTATATTGTGTCATATACCAGCAATAGAGATATACAAAACAAAATAAACAAATTCTAAACAATATGTGGCGCAATAAAAA
Organism: Tenodera sinensis; assembly: GCA_030765045.1. NCBI lineage: Eukaryota > Metazoa > Arthropoda > Insecta > Mantodea > Mantidae > Tenodera > Tenodera sinensis. The sequence goes on along the minus strand of CM060963.1, from coordinate 94,030,690 downwards.
GAACTTTTAAAAAGTGTAATCGTCAAACTTTGTTAAAACTGTATAAAATAATGGCGATCCCAACCCTGCTTTATGGGTGTGAAAACTGGGTCTTGACTATCTCACAACAGAAGAAAGTGGAGGCTGCTGAGATGAAATTTCTGAGACAGGTGGCAGGTTATAGACTCATAGACAAAAAAAGAAACGAGGATATTAGAAGAGAATTGGAAATTCAGAGTATAAATGAAATAATCATTGCATACAGGCAAAAATGACAAGATAATGTGCAGAGAATGACCGAAGACCGTACACCACAAATAGTGCACAAGTATAAACCTGTAGGTAGAAGAAATGTTGGCAGGCCACGAATGAGATGGTCCGGTCAGTTTCCTTGAAGTCGGAACGAGCCACAAGGCTTATACCGTGATGATGATGATGATGATGATGACAATGATGATGATGATGATGATGAAGATGATGATGAAGAATTATATTATCCTAGTCTTCCGAATATCACACAAGAAAATGTTTATAGAATCTGGGATTGTTTATAATGTTTAATAGGCAATAAATAGAAAAACACTTTTGTATGAATACTTTGTAAAATAATGTGTTGATATAATACAACGGGAAAAGAAAGCCTGCGATTTCTTTACTTAACCTAATAATGCCTTTCTTCTCCCCTAATGAACCAACAAACGTTAAATTCTTTTGTTTTATTTGAGCAGATAAACATAACTAATCAATGTCCAGTCAAGTATCACTCTCAAGGGTTCTCCAAACTGAACCTTGACGTTTAAAACTGCAGGCCTACCTCTCCCGTTGTAAGAATAGCCAACATTCAAGGCAAGCCAAGTCATAGACAAACATACCAATTATTATGGTTTATTCACGTTCATTTATAGAAGACAAAGTTTTTAAACCCTTAAATTATTATTGAAATGCTCTAAATGTATTTAGGTCTCATAATACAAGGTAGCCATAATTGAAGTTGAGGTTGAGGAATCATAAATAAGCCACGGTGGAATGTTTCCCCTACAAGATTAGCCACGTTCAAAGTCGCTTGCTCAGGGTGCAAATGCACCCTAAGAGTTTTCACTACTTTTCTAAGCTGGATGGTGGAGGAGGCATGGTCTTGGAACTCCTCTGGAGTGACGTAGCCCATTTTTGCCTGAATAGTACTGTCAACATACACTATTGTCGTGCTGGGATTCTGAGATCCACATGTATTTGAGGGGATTCCCTCGCACTCATCAAAGAAACGCCGTGGTGTGACTTTACCGCTTCGTTCGTTACTGGGGAATACTTTCTTGAACAACGCCCACCTGCACTGAGATACCAGCAAACGCTATCCAATTTTTTATTCCAAAGTTCCAACAAGCTTTCATATCTCCACACAACTTTGTTTATCCAGAATGGCGCGCCCTCTCATATCCCATTGTTTGAAACGTATGTGCAACAAATGTCTTTATTTCATCTCACCTTTGTTTACTTATGACGTTTCAAACATCCCACTGTTATTTATAACTGCATATAGTTTAAAACATATTTTCATAGTACAGATGAATTTTGAATGTTTATAAATATATTCAAAGATAAAACATTTAACTCCTGAATAATCAATTGTCAATAAAGTACTGAAGGAATTCACGCTGTACACATGTCTCACCAATCACCAAATATTAAATTGCAGCAGCCTTCCTCAGGAGTAACCCCCCTCCAAAACAAAACTACAAAAGTATTTTGTATAATGACGCTGGCAGTAGGTCCAACGCTCTCAAGGTTAAGCTAGCTCACAACACTGATTGTAAATGGCGGCTCAACGATACAGGAATGGTGAGAATAAAAAATACTGTGAACGTGGCCGAACAAAGTGATTCCAGACTGTTTGAGAAACTTTCGACTGTCGACTTTACGAGAACTTTCGCGAGAAAAGGTTTATTTTCCAAAGAATTCGCCGGACTCGTCCGTGTATAACCGAGTGAGCGAGGCAGTGTTAGAGCAGATATTCAGAGTTGAGTATAGAGTTAGCATTAGTTTTTAAGTGTGTATTGCACACAATCATTGTTGAGAAAGTTCAAGTGTGTGTGTGTGTGTGTGTGTGTGTGTGTGTGTGTGTGTGTGTGTGTGTGTGTGTGTGTGTGTGTGTGTGTGTCGTAAGAAACTGTTCTAGATATTTAACCCCACGTTAAAATTGTTTGTTGTGTGAAGCAGTTTTTAGTCAGTGAATGGTCGAAGGCAGTTGTGTGCGAGACAAAGAGAGTAGTACAATTGGGATCTGTGTCAAGCTTATAAAACAGAACAATTATGGCTTGCGAGATCACGACGAATTGTAGGTTGTGTTAACGATAAAAGAGAACTGTGCTTGTGTGATTCAGTTATAGATGAGAAAGAAAGTGATAGAGAAAGTAACTGGATTTTCCATTTGTCATATGGTGTCAGATGTGGGATTTGTCACGTACAGGAAGAGTTTTTGTGCTGTCTGATTTTTCATACTCTTGTAATTAATCTTTGCCCCTCTGTATGTTCATAATAAAGCCATTAAGACAAAGAGCATCGCTTATGGCTATATGTACCGCTTAGCTCGTCTGAGGGATTATTCTGGCTATCTCTCAAGCGGGCTTGTGAGAACTGGCCCATTCCTTATTGATATAGTAGTTGGTCCCTCTGATGAACAATAACCCGATCGAGATATACGCATAGAATATTCATACAATATGTGTAACACATCCCTACTGATGTTTACAGAAGCCGTTTGCTCACCTACCGCGGCGCCTGCATGACGAATTAGCGGTCAAACTTTATGCGCATAACTTAATCCTCTGCAATGGCTCCCAGCACATTCAGAAACAGTTAGCTCCGATAATTATCCCGCACATATATTCTTCTGGGTGACATTAGCGCTGATGATCGCTTAAGTAGTATGTTACAGTATCCCAATCCAGTTTGTCCTGAGTAAGAGGATATTAATGATGAGAAAGGCCATTTCTTGTGCTTAACAATTAGCAGAGTTTTTAACCGTACCTAAAAGGTATCTCTTCACTCTTCCACCACCATATTCATACGTCGTGCTCTACCCATTGTTCAACAAACCATTGTTACAAAATATTCTTCTAGATAATTTATGTCAATCGAAATAAACATTTGCAGAAATGTTATTTTATTATATATTTCCTTGAAGGTGCAATGGAAATAGAGAAATACTATCGTTTAAGTAATGCGCAAATTTTAAGATCAATCTGTTAACCCTACAAAAATTTTTAAATTGCAAGCTTTAACGAGATATGGCTTTTTGTGTAGCGGGATTTTGTCCATCACTTATAGTTTACCAGCTGTTCAAGACATTTGAGTAAAAAGAACTGCAGAGAAGTTCCCAAAAAATTCAAGATACACATTTAATTTGTATTAAAAATGCCTTAAGAATATGGCAATTCAATAAAAATTGTACGATCCATTTCTGAAAACATCTAAAAATTCAAAACTGTTCCATGTCAAGGATTCCTTGGAGTGGTGGGATTTTTATTACATTTTATTTTTTCAAAACTTTGTGTAGCATCCTTGAAAGATGGAGGACTTAAATGGCAACTTTGGTATTTAAGTAACTTGTCGTTTTTGGGCTATGGTGCTCACAGAGGCACAAACATGCAAACACACACAAACTACACACACATATTTTTCTGAAAATGTTTTTGAGAGGATTTCAGGGAAGTTCAAACATTGATTAGAGCTTCACGGGTTACGAGCCATGTAATGCTTATGAAATGGTTCGAACTTTCGGCCATATTCAACTTCATGGCCATCATCAGGAAATTAAAATCAATAAATGGCCATCTCAAACTTCATCGGAAACTGCATAAGAAATAAACGGCCACCTCAAAATAATGGCCTTCTGGAACATTGATTATTTAAGGCGATTATAGTAGCTGCTTTTTAAGCATTCCAGTCCAAGTTGTGCTCACCCATAGGCTGTTGTCGTTATTAGCCTAATCTAATGACCGTTTATCTTTTATGCAACTCCCGATGGAGATTTCACCGTTTCTATGTACTGCAAGATTGATAGAGAAAGCAATCAAAATAATGATTATCAAAATGCCAGAAAAATTTTCCGTTGTCCTTTTCTGCACATTAAAATATATTTTTTGCTTTAATTAGGCTATTAGAATTTCTTTTCAATATTCTTTTAAATATTCTATAATTTTTGCAATACATGTATGTAAAAATAGGCATCGCTTGTGACTACGGCGCGCAAGCTTCCTTGTAACAAAGATGAATTTGTCATAAAGAGTTTTTTTTTTTTTTTTTTTTTTTTTTTTTTTTTTTTTTTTTTAACTTTTATGGAGGAGGATAATTTTCTCAGCCCAAAAGTGAAAGATAAGGTGAAACTAGCCACGCTTGTAGAGGCTATTATATAGTCATTTTGAAATATTTTTTTAAACACCGGTGTCTTCTTTTGGATATCATTTCTTAAATTCATTCGCTTCCAAACGTACAATTTCACACCTCACCAGAACCACATCCATTTTAGGAAATTTCTTTCTTGTGAGATGTTCAGTGACAGGAAAGTGAGGCAGAAAATGAGAAGAATGCACTTGGGAACGCACAAGATCCCTTTTCTCGTCATCGTCCTCAATTATAACCACTTATTTTATATATCCCTCATAGCGGAGCTTTATCGAAGCCATTCATCTGTTTTCTTTCCCTTTGCGTTATTAGAGAAAGCGCGGAAGGCGAAGTAAGCCCGGTGCTTTGTCACTGTCAGTCCTCAGGTGGTGGGTGCTTACCAAAGAAATGCAGCCATTTTAGCCCTAATGTACCACCCTACAGATTTGCATACCTACCTGCGCTTTACATAAAGTCCCGCCCCTTCAACTACACTCAGCAGCGTAATGCTTTTGTTTTCCATTCCTCCTCCTGTTTATGTTGAACGCACTTGCAGAAAAAAAATAGGAAAATATTATTTGGGGAGAAAAACGACATTTCTTAGTTAAGTTTTCATTTAATTAGAGCTTTTACAGCAGGTTATTATTATGTGCGAAATGTGAACTAAAGTTGGTTTTCAGGTAAACTTTTACCTACCAAAAATTTAAGGACGCCTTCATATCAACGAAGTCCGCTCAATCCTTAAACTGGAATTCCAGGGACCTTATTTTTTATTTTTCAAAAGGATTAGACTATTTAGAGAGTTTTAATTTTAAAAAGAGTTATGTAAACGGTATTATTTTACCGCAAGTAATAGTATTTTTGCACTTTTTAAATATGTGAAAAATATTCTCATTTTTTAATCTTTCTGGTGAATTGGCCATGCAGATATCTGGGATATTAATACTACTTTTTCTGAGGAAAAAGCCACATTTACAAGAAAAAATTTATAAATATAACATTGTAATTAAACACTGGTTTGTCGAGAATTAACATGATGTTATAACTTGAAAAGAAATTAGAAAAAATCAATTAGCACTAGTTGACCATGCATTAAACCGCACAGTGAAAGAGCCAGCGAAGTCGGAGCGGTGCCTGTTTATAGTATACCAAGCATACTGCAACCGTTGAGCTTGTTATGATGCCATGACATTCAATGACTGTCATTTTATTCTGATGAGATTTTAAGAAAAATGGGTAAAAAGCGTGAAGGTTATTAAATGGCTAGTGATTGGCATACATTAGTGCGGCAAGTAATAAAGAAATATTGCAATTCAACTGGGGATAAGTAAAATGTGTGGCATAGACAATAAATTAATGTAGGAAAAGTAAAACATCAGCGGAAGGTTGCATCGCCCGGGTCGTTTCTCCTTTATTCAAGTAACTCAACTGCTCCCCCCCCCCCCCAGGGACCTAACGAGGCTGAGTGCACCCCGGACCAGACCACCCAGCGGAGGAAAAGATCCCCACAGCGGTACGGAAATCGAACCCGAGTCCTCCTCTGGCGCGCTACCACTGCACTACGGAGGCGGTCACTAAATGTATTACTTATTATTATCTCGATAACGAGATTTCACCGGAAATACATGTTTGCCACTCCCTGAATCCAAAACAATTAGAAAAACGTGCATGTGTGTGAGTGTGCGCTTGTCTGGCGGTTAAATGTCAAACTTAGTATTCAAGATTACCATTTTCTAAGACTGGATTTTCAAGAAAACCCCCACCCCAAAATACAATAATTTACATGGACAGTTTTCCGAAAATTGTGATATATACATAAAACTTTCATAACAAAGATGTCTTGAATATTCTGCAAATAGTCTATAGAGTTCACTTCATTATGAATTATTTTTGGATAGTTGAAAAACCGTAAGAGATACAAAAATTTGTTACTGCACAAAAAATGTAAGTCTCATTAAAGCAGATAATTTATATAATTTGTTATTTATTGCAGAGTTAAGCGTTTCAGAGATATTTCTTGTTATCGCTTTGAATTTCCCAATACACATCATTTTGTCAAATAGCAATTAGTTTTTTCTTCTTCTTCCTCTTCTTCTTCTTCTTCTTCTTCTTCTTCTTCTTCTTCTTCTTCTTCTTCTTCTTCTTCTAATCTTTTGGCCATATAAGAAAAACGGAATTCCAATGTTATCACATTGTGACCAGCCTCCTATATTCTCCCATTCCGTTGTACCCACAAGAAAATATACAATAAGGCGCTTTCTGCAAATGTTTATCTCGACTCTAACGTGAGGTAGATAGCAGATTTAGTGACTGTAAAATTAGTTTGTAACAGAGCAGAGAAACCCTTGCGGCTGAAACACACCATTGTTTTAAATTCATTCATTTTTAAAAGAGATTGTACCTTAAGAAGGGCATTACTGTAAATATTACATGTAACATTTCTGAAATATTTTGGCTGTTTTATATAAAAGGTATGTTATACTGCCATCAAATGCATCTACACAGAACACCTACAAAAAATAAGCATTCAAACTTAATTCCTGTGTTCCCTTTGTAAGCTCTTAGAATAAATCTCAGCTATATCTCCTGTTTAATAAAAGTTTAAACTAATTACTACGGAGTGCAATGTATAAAAAGTTATATTACCTTGTGTTTGAAGTTTTCATTCTTATTCGTGCACATGGAAATTGTTACCGTGCATATTCATGTGCTAATTCCCTTGGCGTTTACACTAATTCATTACAATGGATTTATTTGCAGTAAAAGGAACATTTGCAGTTGTGAGTGGCGTAAGTTTAGTATGACTCCTAGTAGTCTACGCAATTATGTCGTAATTATCCCCATGAAAAACCTCCCTCGTTCTCTGGTGCTTCGTAACAGCAAGTTTTGTCACATTAAGGGCAGAACCAACCATGAAGCAGCACGTGGTAGTCACACTACGGACTAGCTTAGCGAGAGAGATAAACACCTCTGACATTAAATAATTGTATGCTCAATTGTTTAAAGGCCTAGTGCTATTGAAATAGACGGTTTACACCAGTAGGTAATCCCTATCCCATAATAACAAATCATCTGTACATCATACGTTAACGGATGATCTGTAGTTCATCCACGATAGATATTTTCTACTTAATGACATTTTTTAGAAAAATGTTTGTGTATGTATGGTTGTGAACAACATAATTAAAAACATCCAACGTGTTGCACTCACACGACTTTCTCTACTCTTGTACTAACCATTCTTACAAACTGTTATTCCTATATCTTCTTCGTATTAGTTGAGATAAACATTTGCATAAATTATCTTACCTTTCATCTTCTTCTCGGTTCAAGGAGAATATGGGAATCCGGTAAACTATTAGCGATGTAAAATGTTTTAAAGCTCTCAAATTCGCTCTCTTTGCACGGCTAATATATAAAAAACGAATAACAATGTTCCATTTGACAGAAGTTCTCCAAAACTCACACAAGTAACAAGGAATATCTCCGAAATGGTTCACTGTACAAAAGATTACTTAGACATAAATCGTGTGTGTTAGCAAGATCTACATTTTGTATAGTAAAATTGTATATCTCTTACGGTTTACCAGTTATGCAAAAGTTATCTAGAGTAAACAGGACTACATGGGCTATAGTCAGAAAATTCAAAATCTAATTTCATTTGTCATAAAAATTTGATGTGTTGCACTCACAAGACTTTCTCTACTCTTGTACTAACCATTCTTACAAACTCTTATTCCTATATCTTCTTCGTGTTAGTTAAGGATAAACATTTGTACAAATTACCTTATTGCTTATTTCCTTGTAGGTGCAAGGGGAATATTAGAATACAGTAGGCTTTGTGCGACAGTCAAATCTTTTAAAGCTTTGAGATTCTGTTGTCTTTGCACACTTAACATAAAAAATAAACAACGATGATCCATTTCACGAAAGTTTTTGTTTTCCGAAACTCACACACATAACAAGGAATATCTCCTAAATGGTCTACCCTACAAGAAAATTTATTTAGACATAAATTGTGTATTTTAGCAAGATCTACATTTTTTGTATAGTATGATTTGGTCTATCTCTAACGGTTTAACAGTTATGCAAAAATCCAGAGTAAATACGACTACAGGGGCTAGCCAGAAAATTCAAGATATACATTTCATTTATCATAAACATATCTCAAACATATGACATTTTAACCAAAATCGTTAGAGCCATTTTCAGGAAAATCAAAATTTTCATAAAATTTCCATGTAAAGGGTAGTTTAGGGTGGGGCTATTTTCTTCAAAATCTTCGTGTCGCATCCTTGAAAGACATTAAACTTAAATAGCAACTTTTGTTTTCACCGACTTTTCATTTTTGAGTTATGTTGTCCATAGAATGACACACAGACACACACACACACGGACCTTTTTCTAAAAATGCTTCCTTTTTTGGATTCAGGGGCCTCAAAACATATATTTCCGGTGAAATCTCGACATCGAATTTTTGGGTGGAATACTATACTTTCCCTACTTACCAGTAGAGAAAGTAAAAATATCATAAACATATGGTATTTTAATCAAAATCGTTAGAGGCATTTTCGAGAAAATGAAAATGCTCTAAAATGTTACCATGTAAAGGGTAGTATTGGGAGGAATAATTTTCTTGAAAATCTTCGTGTCGCATTGTCAAAAGATGTTAAACTTAAATACCATCTTTGGTTTTTAACCTACTTTTCGTTTTTGAGTTATGCTGTCCACAGTTTGATGACAGACACAGACACACGCACACACGCGGACCTTTTTCTAAAAATACTTTTTTATAGAAGGCCTCAAAATATATTTCTGGTGAAATCTCGACATTGAATTGTTGGATGGAATACAATGCATCCTCTACTTTACTATTCGTAGTAGAGAAAGTAAAAAGAAAGATTTATTTAAGTATTATAACTGGTATTTAAGTTTAGCATCTTAGAACTATGCGACACCTCATCTAAAAAACAGACACAAAAACCAAAACAAAACAAAAGGGGCTATCCTTTAGATTGAGCAAAGCTCGAAAATATTGATTTCGTTACATATGGGTCTAATACCATACATTTAAGAAACAATGGCAAAAATATATCTTGAATTTTCTGGGAATAGCCCCTGATGTTCTCTTCATTCTGAATAAATTTTGCAAAACTGGTTAACCGTAACATCTGAATAATATCAACACAAAATATCTAGATATCGTTAAAGCACACAATTTGTCAAATACCCTATTTGCTTTCTTTCGTAGAATTAACTATTTCCGAGGGATTTCCTGTTAGTGATTGTATTTTAAATTAGTTATACTTTTTTCATTGAGAAGTCATTTTCTCACTTCCTCCCTCCCGTCCCCGCCGTCCCTCTCCTCTAACTATGCAATTCTCTTATTCCCGCTGTACTTACCCAAATATGCAAAACAATTTTGCAAATGTTCATCTCGCTTAGTATGAGGTAGATAGTGGTAAGAATGCTCATTACAAGAGTGAGTGAAGAAAATTATATGGGTGCTACACATAATTGTTTCTATATCGATTATAGCTTGCATATCTATCCTACAGTAGGATAGCAGTGTATAGTTATTCTCCCAACTGAATGATTCACTTTGGGGACAGGGTTTTAGCAAGTTAGATGGCATGAATAAAGCTATGACTCTAGACATTCAGGAGGTAAATATCAGTGTAGAATTGAATCGCATAAACTGGCTGCCACTATGGACAGAATCAGCTATTCAAATCCAAAGGATTAGTTAGCACACCGTTGATATAATGAGCTTGAAAAATAAAATTTGTATAAACTGTTCAATATTTGAAACTATTCAGGATTTATCCTTCGGGCAATCAAGTAATATTCAAGTCTTTTTCTCCGCATACGAGTAAAGATAATTTTCTACTTCAGTCTGTACCCCTCGACCTAACCCTAGACATATTCTTAATTAAAATTATATACGTATATTACCTAAAATAGATCTTTATAATTTATTAGGTACTATAAAAAACGAGGATAATGCTAAAATGTATTAAATAAATACAGGAACTACGTTACAGATAGCACATACACTTAGCTGACGTGTTTTCAATTTTTATTTTCGGCGAACTGTCAATATACACTTCCAAAAGACTTTCCTTCAATTATATGGGAGGATCAGAGGAACTGGGTGGTGGTGGTAATGGTGGTAGTAGTGGTGGTGGCGGTGAAGGTGGCGGTGGCGGTGGCGGAGGCGGTGGCGGTGGCGGCGACGGCGATGGTGGTGGCGGTGGTGGCGGTGCAAAACTGATTTGTAATCCTTCTTGAATATAATCGTCTTTCTCAGGTTCTGGAAAGTATTTTAAAAATTGTTATCTGAGATTTTGTAGGTAGAATTTATTTCCAAAAACCCGATGTGTTGCACTCACATGACTTTCTCTACTCTTTTATTAACCATTCTTACAAACCCTTATTCCTATATCTTCTTGGTGTTGAAATAAACATTTGTACATACTATCTTGCTGCTTATTTCCTTGTAGGTGCAAGGGAAATATTAGAATACTTTGAGCGATAGTCAAATCTTTTAAAGCTTTCAGATTCAATTTCTCTTTGCACACTGAACATATAAAAAATGAACAACGATGTTCCATTTCACCAAAGTTTGAAGTTTTCCGAAACTGACACAAATAACGAGGAATATCTCCAAAATGGTTCACTCTACAAAACATATGATGTGTTGCATTCACATGACTTTCTGTACTCTTGTACTAATCATTCCTACAAACTCTTATTACTATATCTTCTTTGTGTTAGTTGAGATAGACATTTTTAAAAATTATCTTATTGCTTATTTCCTTAAAGGTGCAAGAAGAATATTAGAATACAGTGGGTTTTGAGCGATAGTCAAATATTTTAAAGCTTTGAGAACCAGCTCTCATTGCACGCTTGACATCTGACATAAATAACAAGGAATATCTCCGAAATGGTTCACTCTTATGTATTTACATTTTTTGTAGAGTAAACTTTTGTCTATCCCTTACGGTTTACGAGTTATTCAAAAGTCATCCTGAGTAAACAAGACTACATAGGCTGTAGCCAGAAAATTCAAAATATGCATTTCATTTATCATACAAAGATCTTAAGCATATGGCATTTTAATCAAAATCGTTAGAGCCATTTTCAAGAAAATCAAAATTTTCGAAAACTTTTCCATCTCAAGTGTATTTTAGTGTGGGACTATTTTCTTCACAATCTTCGTGTCGCATCCTTGAAACGCATTAAACTTAAATACCAGCTTTGGTTGTTAATCGACTTTTCGTTTTTGAGTTATGCTGTCCACAGCCTGACAGACATGACACACAGACACACACACGGACCTTTGTCTAAAAATGTTTTTTTATTTTTTTATTTCAGGGGGTCTCAAAACATATATTTCCCGTGAAATCTCGACATCAAATTTTTGGGTAGAATACTATACTTCCTTCTTCTTACCAGTAGGGAAAGTAAAAAACCCACCAGCAACGCTAACCAGTAGAATAAACAAAATGGATTCTTGGACAGAGGCCAATTCAGATCTCTCTGGCTGAAATATTTTTCGTTGTTTGTGATCATTCAGAAAACTAATTATACTGACTGTATATGTATTTTAAATTTTATGTACCCCCTAAGAAATCTTCGCGTACCCAGATTGAATATATCTGGTTTAATCAATACGCTCTCACTTCGCCATCTAATGTTACTGATTTCTATTTTTTATCAAGTAAATAAACTATATTTAAAAATATGAGAAAATTAACTGTTGAACACATAAACGCAGTCACAAAGAGTAGGAGAGTATTTGTAAACGTTTAAAAGCAGCATTAATTTACTTATCTGAAAATTGCCGCTGACGAGAAGGTTAATAACATCGGTTAGATGGCACTGACAAGATTATATTTCCTTGCTTTCTTTCTTCCGCTCGCTAATAAATGAGCGTGAAAAAACTGTTGCTATGTGGAACAGCTAGTATTTCCTTTTGATTCTTATGTAAATTTGAATTACCCGGAGAAGCACAAGGAAAATTTCCAGAAACTTTGCTATGACATTTTGCTGAATAGCAACACTATTCATGAATATGCGATTAGATTCACGAAACGTTGCTGTAACAAAAGAAAGAAGGCACATTAGTGTTCAAAATTTCTTTTCAAATTATCAGCCACAGAGAGACCAAACTACTAAAATTTCAATAACAGTTTGTTGCTTAAATATATGTTAACCATTGAGAGCTCAAGTGTCTTGACTTCTACTGCCTTACCGAGAATTCGAGGGATACGTTTTGTAGGTAAGGGATTAAATTTGAATTAGATGTTCTGCACACAGTCTTCAGAAACCAACAATGTTCACTATTACTTAAAGCATTATTATTATTATTATTATTATTATTATTATTATTATTATTATTATTATTATTATTATTATTATTATTATTATTATTATTATTATTATTATTATTATTATTATTGTTATTATTGTTATTATTATTATTATTATTATTATTATTATTATTATTATTATTATTATTATTATTATTATTATTATTATTATTATTATTATTACTACTACTATCATTATCGTTATCATAAGTGCAACCGAGGAAGCTATGGCCGTTTGGCTTTAATAGATTAAAAAATATATTGTATAAAAAAGTCACAAAATTGAAACATATTTTTTTATCAACAGGTTTACAATGTGAGATCACATCTTCCTGTATCCAAAGTGTTTAAGTACGTATCTTCTTCCTCCAATCTTCTCTTATTTCCCAATCCCGCTCTTCTAAATTCTTCTCCTTCATACTACTCCTTATATCATCTATCCAGGTTTTCCGCGGTCTTCCCCTCTTTCCTCTCCCTGGCGGGTGAAACATTTTATATCTCCAAATAATCACCTTTGTTGTTCCAGCATTTGGATTATCCGACCACGAGCTTTGAAATTCCGGTTTTGCAGACAGCTGCTGTTACTCCATTAAGCAAATATTTTAGAACAAAATTTCACCCACCAAAGAACAAGAAATGTTTCAGGAAAAACAAATCTGCAACTCGTCCAGGGTTATGCATATGTCGTATATGATTTTTGTTGTTGAATTAATTTTTCAAGTCTTCTGTGATTATTGACGAACTTGTTCGTCCGTTATTGAACATTTCACACTGCCTTCTCCCATTTCCTTCGCTCATTACTGTAGCATCAGACACTTTCTTTAGTTGACGGTAACGTTTACAGGCTTCAACTTCTGAGCAGTCAAACATTCAATTTCTCTCGCCTCAAAGAGAGACTTTGTATAGATAGCACATTATGAACAATCACAGAATGCACAATATTTGGATTGACAAGAGATCGAGAATACCTTGAGCTTGAACAGAAGACCAATAGCGACCTGCGCAGCGGAATGCGCAAACGTATTTACTTCCTGTTAGGCGTCCAAGGTTTGATCTAGTTTGGCGAAATTGTCAAATTTTTACATAATATTAGTAAAAGTAGTGAGACATCATACAATTTTCGTCAAGTCCTGCAGTTCAAGTACATACATTACTGCGCCGATTGGCGAAGCAGGTTTTGTGTTTAATGAGGCTAATAACCGGTTACACTACTTCTTGAAAATGTCACAGTGCTATGTGTACAAATCAAAAGTTGGACATTTTTAAAAATCATATAGTAACCTATGCGTTTTGGACCGATGGACTACATTAGGGTTTGGTAGGGAAAGTGTTCATGAGTGGTAAGGTAACCCATAATTTTCGATAGAACCGTTGAAAGTGCACTAAGCTGCAAACTGTAGCAGTTTTTTTATAGCGCTTACGATATTCAAAAGATATCAAAGTTACGAAATCCATTAATAATCAAGAATAACATTATATGTATTATCGGATAGGTTTCGCTAGCAAAGGGTTAAGAATATTGTACCACATGTGAAGTTGATGTCAGTCGGGAAATGCATTACCGGGAGTCATTAGCGAACGTACCCAAACAGATGGCTCATTAAGGTAAACGCGATACAATCAGTTTTGGCAAGGTAGAAAGTCTACCACATTAAGAAAAGGAACTTGCTATTGTATTTTAAAAAGTATCGGGAACCCGAGGGGTTTCGCCACAGGGCAAAGTCTTCACTTAATTGAAGAGAGCGACATTATAGATGTTTTGGGAAGCTAAAAGAATAATTACTGACGGACAGTAGGTCAGAGAGACATATTTACGAACGAGCTATACATGTGAGCAACACGGTGAAAGTTCGATACGGCAGTTTACAATGAGTTAGCCGAATACCATTTTTCGTAACTAATATACTCCTCAACCAGATATATTTATCGTATTCACGACTAATACTTATTCCAACAGCTACGTCAGTCCGCATATTTCTAGCATTTATTTAAAATTGCTCAGCAAGTCTTAAACGTTTAATAAACAGATAAAGTGTTCTACCAAAACTACAATGTCGCTCTCTGTAATCACCACGGATCCCAGAGATTAAGACTTATGTGTGAGCAGCCGTAGGCACCAATAATAAGAAGCAGTCAATTAATCAAGTGACATAAAATGCTTCAAAACGTAACTTGTCACATACTTTTCTGTCTTTCTTTACTCTGTTTCTCTCTCTGTCTCACAAATAGCTAACTATGACGATACAATCATCAAACACGCACTAAAGCTGCTTTACTTGAAGACTAACATCGACTAATATCAATTTCCGAACAGTCTCTGTCGACACAACTCTCTCACGATGACTGCACACACCATGCACTGCTAACAGCTGTCCCGTACGAACATCTTCCCTTTTTGTCTCAAAAATTGACTTCTCCCGCCGTACCCGCAAGCTTTTACAGGCGAAAATGACGTATCAGGGATCATTTTAGAAATTCGACCCTTTCTGAAACCTTTTACAAATAAGCTGCAGCCAGAAATCTCCCGAACACTCTCGAAATGCTTTGTTCTGCCGCGCTCTATTGTTGTCAGTCACGTATTCAAAGAAGTGGCGTGAGGCAGCCGGATCTTGGCTGACTTAGAGTATGCCACCGCTGTCGGCCGGTGGCACAATATTAGATAATCCTCGTCTATGATAACTCAATTTTAAAAGGCTTTAAACATCCGCATTGACCACCTTCCATAAGAAGGCAATTAAAATAGGTCATGCTTACAATGAAGTACATATCATCTGAAATGTATTTTAGAACTGAGCGAAATTGCGCGACATTCATATTAACCCCCCCCCCCCCCCCCCCCCAATGTTACCTGTGTTTCCATGATGGCCGTGTGGTATCAGGACTTTTCAAAGAACAATATCTGAATAATTAAACAGCGTATGAGGTGCAGCTCACTGCTGCAAGGCGTATAATGCAGACTTTGTTAACTTACCAAGACTTGTAATTTTAAACCAAAATCCTTTCTTCTGCAGAATTATCAGTATCTTGAACTACCACAATTCCCCATGGTAAACTAGTAATCGTCCTGCGTCGTGGCGCAGTGGGCTGAAACATGGAGTTTTGGTAATAGAGTTGAGATAAACATTTTCAGAAATTGTTTTATTGCACATTTCTTTGTAGGCACAATGGAATACGAGTAATACAGTAGGCTTTAAGCGATAGTCACATCTGTGACTATGTGATGGCATCGAAAGTCAGTTCTCTTTGCATGACCATGAAAAGATGAGGGGAAAGAAAAGATCGAATAATGACTTCTCATTTGAGGAAAGTATACATATTTTAAAATGCAAACCAATGGCAAGCAATATCTCGGAAATAAGTATTTTAAATAGATTTTTTCAGTAGTAAGATTTTGTCTCTCTTGTACGGTTTACTAGTTATACAAAAGTCGTTCGGAAGCTATGACCAGGAAACGATACATACATTTTATATTTTGTCCCAAATTATTTTAAAAATATTATGGCAAATGGCAATATGACATATCCCACATCTGACACCATTATGACTAATTATAAGGTTCAATTACTTTTCTGTGAGTTTATTTCGCTTGTAATCTGAACCACAAAATACAGTTCTCTATTTTATCGTTAACACAATAAATAATCCATCTTGACCTTGCAACTCACACTGTTTTGTTCTCTAACAACTGTTTCGCACAAAGATAACTCCGAAATTTGGCATTAAACCGACTTTACGTTTGGTTTATGCTGTTCACCGACTCTCTCTCTCTCACTCACACAGATACACACCTTTATAATATATGCTTTTTTTTCAGAAGTCTTAAAACGTATTTGAGATGAAATCTCGGTATGAAGTTTTTGTGTGGAATGCAGTACTTCCTCTACTTGCTGTAAATAGATATTATAGAACGTAAGAAGGATATTTACGGAAGGAATGTACTGTTTGATCTACGTAGATATTCAATGGAGCCACACAGCACATTATTATGGCTTTAGCACCACCTCCAAAGTCAGCTACGTTGTTTTATGCAGAGATGCCATGTCATTTTTGTCCCCCATGTTGTTCCAACACTGCTGCTTTTCTCTCGTTTTCGGGGGAACGCAGCCAAGTTCGCTGGTGACAAAGAGGTAGCGGAAACCGAACCCTGGTCGGCCTGTTGACATGAAGCTACTCAATGCATGTCTGATTGTATACACGACCATTAATCGTCCCGTCCTTGTTATACATCAACCCTTCATTATCTAGAGATTAAAGGGACTGACCTCTAACCTTCTGATATCTAACCTGTATGTTATTTAGACTCCACTGGCAGGAGTTGTACTTCAGGGTTCACCGTTTTTAATCAACCTTTCGTTTAAGCATTTTTTGTACTCATGAATTGTCTATGCTGAAACAAAGGTGAATATTACCGATTAAAACCGCGAACACACATGGGGCAGCAACAATTATGAACATAATTTCAAACGATTATTACATCGCAATTCAGCTGTCTCGCTGAATTAATTTTTTCTGCCTCCAAATATATGAGTACCTTACTTCCCTGATTACCTAGCTAGAGGTAATGTTGCATTTCACACAAAAATGTGATCAAAATTTCACTTAAAACACGTGATTTAAGGCTCACTGAACCCACCAAAACGTTATTACATTCCCAGAAAGTTCTCTAACCAATATTTATTTTTTAAAGTTATTCTTACTAAAATGTGCTTATCTACTACATGACGATAGCGATAAGCCAAGATAAGCAGAAGTAGTTTAATTACTCATTTGGTTGAAGGTAAAAGTGGGATTTCGGGGTGCACTCAGCCTCGTTAGGTCCCTCAAGGCCCAATTGAGGATGTACTTGATTGAAAAGTAGCGGTCCCTGGCCGAGAAGACCGTATAACTGGCCGGGATGGATCGGGGCGCTGGCCACGTCCCACCTCCAGCACCGCGGTGGCAGAGGTGGGGGAGCAGTGGTCAGGCTTGCTCGGATGGGCATTCACAGAATGTTGTCAGAAAATTCAAGATTTTCTGTATACTTACCATGCAAATATTTTTAATATAATGCAATTTAATGAAAATATTTAACCATTATTGCGAAAATAAAAAAAAAAATGTGCGTGTAAGAAATATTTTACGGTGCGAAGACTTTTCTTTCTAGAACTTGGAATATTTAAGAACATTTAAAATACAAACTCGGCCGTTATTTCATAACTATTTGTGTGATTATTAGAGGATTTTCTTGGAGGAGTTACTAGGACTATAACACAAACGGCCAAAAGAAGAATCACAAGGAACAAAGGGAAACATTCATCATACACATCTTCCAGGTCATTGCACAATTTCAGAACTACGAGGAGTAAAAAATTGAATTGTCATTCTACGTTTGAGACTGCGCCTGTGCAACATCTTGTGTATCAACTAGTAGGTAATAGTGCAGAATTGTATCAATTCACAACAGTACAGCAGCCAATTTTAACAAAGGGCTATAAAATACAGTAAAACCTGACTAAACCGGACCCCCTACATACGGAAAATCTGGACAGCCGGAAAATAAATCTCGGAACGCAGCTATTTCGTATGTTGAATAACACTTTAAACCGAAAAACTACCTAACGGGGAAACGGAATAGTTTTTCCGGAACCGTTTGCATAAATATCCTAACTAAAACGGATTTTCATTGTACTTAATACACAGTTACGTGCTTCGATAACGAACTTGCCACGACTGAAGACATAGAAAGTGCAGCAGATATTCCTGCTGGAAACAGCAGTTGTGAAGTCATGGAAGGAATGGATGACGACGATGACGACGAAGCCAATGAAAGGGAGCCAAAAATACGCACCTTTATTGAAGCATTATCTGATTTGAGTGACCTCCAGGAATTTGCAGCTTCCAGGAATGTTCCAAAGCTCCTGAATCTGATGAAGGATGCAAAGGAAATCATCGCGATAGTGCACTTTGAGGGATATGTGGGGGAAAAATCTAGTGGAGAAACTGCAATTATGTATGAAATGTAAGTTTAACATATACCTTGAGCCTATATTATATTTACAGAATTTTATTTTAAATTATTCCTTCAGTTTAATTCTATGCGATTACATTTTCTGAACTGTGTTTTACTAAAATATGTACAACCCTTTGCAAGAAGGAGGCCAGTGAAAACGTAGAAACATTACTGGAACAACTGCGTTCCGTTTTAGGCAGGTTTTATTGTACATAGTTGAATTAATATTTTGTTTCTATCGTTTAGTGCTCTTTTTCGGTACAGATGACATCATAGGAAAGGAAAGGTTCCAAGGTTAAACTTAGGATAGGTAGGTACCAAATCCAGTTATGAGGACTGAACAAAATCTTGACAAGGAGGACGGCCGTGGCTGGATTTGAACCACGCACCTCCCGCTCCCAAGTCCAATCTTCAAATAGCTTGGTCACCATGTCGTTGAAAATTTTAATGAAACTACACCGAGACTGTACCAATCTGAAATGCCACCCACGACGTCACGCATTTTTGGTATCAGATGCTGATTAGTCGATGTTACACTAAGCCAAATGAAATATTGGTTCACATTGTCTTTGAAATTGCTTCGCAAGCATAAAATATCGATTTTCAGAAGCTCATTATCAGAATTTTGAAGATTTAGTGCCCTAAAATGCTCAAATCTCTAACTAATAGCTTGCTTTGTAACGATGAAAAACGATAAACTACCTTTTTGCGTTGCTTAGTCTATTTCAGAGACAGATATTTAACAACTGATGCGGCCTAATGCATAACGCAAAAGCTAATTTTTACATGTTATGGGTTCGATTCTTATCATGCAGCTTTTTAAATTTTAGTGCAGGATCCAGCCACGACCATCTCTAATCATAACAGCAGTGCATTGCTCTATTAATTGTTTCTCCCTGTAGTTTTGGGATACGAGTATAATAAATTTGCTGAGCACAAAGTTTAGAAAGTGACTATGTTATTTATTCCAGTTGTTGAAATGCTGTGACATGCATCTTCAAGGAGAGGATTCTGATTGTCAACTGCAAAAGCTAGTACTATATCCCTGTTTAGACTCTGTGATCAGTAAGCTGGGGATTGTCAGCGAGGCAACATGGAAAACGTTTATATTTTCTCTGAACTTTATATTTATGGTAAAAAAAGACACAAGGTTTAGCAGCTACAGCACTGCACAAAAAATATCCCGATAGATGTCAGCCACATCACATAATTTCCCCGTCCAACGATAGACCACATGGGAGCACCAACACTTTCAAGGAGTACAAGAAGATACAGCTGTTAGACAAATACATTACCGGCACTATCGCTCAGGCTTTGGTCACTTAGCATATGGTAAGCCATCCACGAAGTGCAGCTTCATTCCTTTCCCCACAAAAGATGCAACTGTTAATTTAAGTAAACCTTATCCCTCGTGTACAATGGGCTTTGATACAGTAGCAAGAACACTTTCTTTAGTATTATTCAGGGATAAGGTCATGTTTACCAAGGATCGATTAGTTTTAAATTCAAGAAACAAGCCATATGTTATTCTAATTCAGTCCACATAAGGTTGTGGAGAAGTCACCAACAGATGTTTTCTGTGCACATATTTCAGAACACGCCATTTGTTCTTATCTTCTCCCCCCACGGCTAAACGTGCATCTTTTATCTTCAAATGTTGCAATACATTTGACCTGTGTTTTTAGATGTGCCTGTGCGTGTTCCATATTGAATATGGATGCAACTTGATGTGGCCTCTTCTACATTTTCTCCTGACTGTGCAAGAACGTCTGGACCAACTCGTCCTGCCCAATGGATCGAAAGGAAGATCTGATAGTGAATACAAAACACAGTTTCCATATTTAACTACTTAACACAAACGCAATTCAGCTAATCAGGTGTAAGGAGCAAAGAACATTTAAAGATATAACCAAAAGAAACGCACTTTCATAATTTAATGTTTATGTATTCAAAATTAATGCATATTTCACATACTCTACATCACGATCCGTATCACCTACTCACTTCCCTCCAAAGAAGAAAATGCATGTGACTGTCATGGTTATCAAGCCAATACGCCAGACAAAAAGAACGAAGTGCAGGGACAGAAGCTCACCTCTCAATTTAAATATGATATGCATGTATATATTATGTATACATCGTATATACATATCAGCTATAGATATCGAATTATTTCATGATTTAATTCGTAAAGTATATATTTCTAAGATAACACGAAATAGTGTACCTACCTAAACAAGCTTTAAATTATAAGTATACGTGGTACAGATCGATTGGAAGACCAAGGAAAATATGCAGTAAACAAATGTGAGACCGAAAGTGGTAAAACTCAAACCACGAGGGAATAATAATAAGAATATCTTTCAAATGCCCTTTTTCCTTTGCTGCACATTGCGGCAGACGGTCTGCAAAGCGTCACCTGGCACGTGCTCGGGAGTAATGGGTGCAATTTCGTCTCTGATTTTTATCGTGATCTCGTCAACGTTCTCCAATTTAGTTGCAAACACTTTATCTTTTAGGTAGTTCCAGAGGAAGTAATCGCAATCAAATCTGGAGAGTATGCCAGTCAAGGAATGTCTTCAAAAGGGGAAGTGATGTGACTGAGAAAAAACTTCCGTAGTGTGAGCCGTGGCTCGATCTTGTAGATACCAGAGGCTTTACAAAGGATCGCCAATGTTTCACAGAGCAGGAATAACGATTTCTTTCACTATAGGAGAGTAGCTTTCAGCATTCACAGTGACAGCGCGTCCCTGGCGGTCTGACGATCCTCGTAATTCCTATACCACACCACACAATGGACTTGTGAGCACACACGGAGACCTTTGAGGATTATAAGGCACCCAATATGTACAATTCTGTTTCAAATTAAAGTTAGCCTCATCATCATAAGCATGAAATTAATGAATCCAGGATTGCAATTATCCTGGTTAGCAATTCATTACAGACTTGTGCTCTTAAGGTTTTGTCTTTCCTTGAATGCTGAACCATTTGTATCTTTTAGGAGTTAATTGCAATATTTGCAACTTCTTACTGAACATTGAAGACTTGCTGGAAAGCAGCGTTACGCATGCAATGTCTTCAGGCGTTCGTTCATCTCGTTCTTCGACGCGGGTGAGATCGATTGCGAGTACTTCTAATGTTATGCCGTTGAATCCACCATACATGAATTGTCTTACGTGTACGAAGTGTTCCGCAGTTGTGTTTGTCTCCAAACTCCCATGGGAACACCCACTGCATTGCTACAGTAGACCTGTTGCAATAAACTGATCTAAACAGAACACACGCTACTGTATGGGCCAGGTCACCTTAGCTTCTGAAATCTTAATCAGTATGTAAGCATAGGTATCTTAATGTGTTCTACTCCTCCTGCATTGCAGTGATGAGAACGCAATAATAAGTAATTGAAAATGCTTCAATCTGTGGTTATGGGTTGTATAAAATTACTTCCTAATGAAGACGATTTCACAGGCTATTCCCAGCAAAGGCGTGCGTACATGCATATTTGCATATATTATACTTAAGTACATTACCTGTAAGTTCTTAACAGAGTCATGTCCAAATCTTAAACTGTGTTTACTTATCCCCTATGTTCAAAATATGTTTGGGTGTCACGTGAGCACTACATCCAATTAGTACCCAAGCCGTTAGTGTAGCCCTTTTTGTATTACCTATTTTTCCCCATCTTGTGTGTTCTCTCTCCCTCTCTCCTTCTCCGTTTTATTTTACTTTTCACAAAAAAGTTTCTATCTTTTTAGATCCTTTTATTTTCCCCTGTAATTCAACATTCTTATCGCCAGCATCTCTCTTGCTATAATATCTCATTTGTACTCTCAGATTTGTTTCCTACAATTTCTTATTCCTTTACAGTCAATTAAACAGTGAACAATACTCTCACGCTCCTTGTACATAATAGATTGTTCTAGTTCGCTGCCTCCCACCCCTTTCAAATTAATGTCCTTGTCCTCATCCAAGCTAACCCTTCCCTCCCTTTTTATTGCACATGTAATCATACCCCTATTTTGTCCATTGCTTGTATATTATTCTGTACAAGCAAAGCGATTTTTTATAGTTTATTCGCCCCATTTTTCCAGTTCCTAATTCCGTTTCTCACTGATTCTCATTTCTCCTTCCTTTATCCCATAGGCACCTGTTTGATAAAGATTTTCTCTAATGCATAATTTATAGTTCGCTATCTTTTTGAAAATATTTTCATCGCATCTTTAAAAAATCTGATGTGTTGCACTCACATGACTTTCTCTACTCTTGTACTAACCATTCTTACAAACTCTTATTCCTATATCTTCTTAGTGTTAGTTAAGATAAACATTTGTACAAATTATCTTATTGCTTATTTCCTTGTAGGTGCAAGGGGAATATTGGAATACAGTAGGCTTTGTGCGATAGTCAAATCTTTTAAAGCTTTGAGATTCCGTTCTCTTTGTACACGTAACATATAAAAAAATGAACAACGATGACCCATTTCACGAAAGTTCCAAGCTTTCCGAAACTCACACACATAACAAGGTATATCTCCGAAATGGTTCACCCTGCAAGAAAATTTTTGAGACATAAATTGTGTATTTTAGCAAGATCTACATTTTTTGTATAGTATAATTTGGTCTATCTCTAACGGTTTACCAGTTATGCAAAAGTCGTCCAGAGTAAATACGACTACAGGGGCTATAGCCAGAAAATTCAAGATATACATTTCATTTGTCATAAAAATATCTCAAACATATGACATTTTAATCAAAATCGTTAGAGCCATTTTCAAGAAAATCAAAATTTTCGAAAAATTGTCCATGTAAAGGGTAGTTTAGGGTTGGGCTATTTTCTTCAAAATCTTCGTGTCACATCCTTGAACGACATTAAACTTAAATACCAACTTTGGTTTTTAACCGACTTTTCGTTTTTGAGCTATGCTGTCCACAGACTGACAGACTGACAGACTGACAGACAGACACACAGACACACAGACACACAGACACACACATGGACCTTTTTCTAAAAATGCTTTTTTTGGATTCAGGGGGTCTCAAAACATGCATTTCCGGTGAAATCTCGACTTCGAATTTTTGGGTGGAATACAATACTTCCCCTACTTACCAGTAGAGAAAGTAAAAATGTTGAAGCTGTTTTCAACTTATGCATTCAACCCATATACTTCTTTCTCAAAAAGCAAAACACAAAAACAATCCAACAAAAGAGAATTGAGTGGCCTCAATACTTATGTTTTAGATGACTTATCGAAAGTAGTGGAATCCAACACCTTCAGTATCTAGTAAACATTTGATGTAAATGTATCTGCTATTAGAACTGCCTTTGTAAATGACAGGGCGGTAGAGGATACCGCAATGAGTTTGAAACCATTGGTAACACATTTCGATCTCTTGCACAAATTAAGAAAGAAGATACTATAAGAATAGGTCACTGATAGCGGATGTCTAGAGCAAATGAACTCGATGTCAACGTGATTTTATTATGTATACACCAGTGAACGGAAATGTACCGATGCTATCTGTGTCATTTAATGAATTTCTTGATTACTATTGACGGAACCTTTTCACCATTTGTGTTCTACACCAGTCCTGGGCGTGTCAATCTCCTATTGGTTTATATTCAAGTTTGACACCCAAGTAATGATGTATGAAAAAATGGCTCTTGTGTGTATGTGTGTGACACGATATGCCAGAGTGAAAGCGGGAGTGAATGCGTGTAAATAAACAAACAAAGTGTAAATATGTATATAAACAAAAATCAATATCAAAAACACTATAAACTAAAAACCCAAGACATTACAAGAGGGAACTGTTCTTGGTGGCCCAAAGACGGCCACTGTATGGGTTTCCTAGAAAAACCACTGTATATAGCATGCAAACCAAACAATTGTATATAAAAATGATAATGTTAGTCTGTAAGCTGGGCCCGTTGTACCAGCACCAGACACAATTGGTTAATAAACAAACAAAAAATTTCCACCCCTCCCCCATAGGGATTTGATTATTCCTTTTTTTATATGTTGCAGATGAACAATGTTGAGGATTGAAAGTATTTGTTCTCCTCTGTGGAAAAAGAGGGTACTTCTACAAGGATATAGCTGAATTTAGCAGGAGTTACCATGGGTTACAGTCGATGTCGCACAGCACAGTTCGGAAACTGTTTGAAAAATTCAACAGTACAGGAAGTGCGGCTAGTAGCACGTAGACCGATGAAATAGACTCGCCGGAAAAGCATGAAACTGGGTGTTCCTCGGCAAAAAATCTAGCATGACTTAAAAAGGTAAAATATTCATTCATCTTAAGTTGAGGCGTTACGCCTGTTGGCAGATAACCCGTCCTATCGTATGCAAATGTGCTATTGGTCCTATTCAAACGAACACGCGAAATTTTCACCGCTAAATATGTATTTAGACAAATCAAATTTTTATGTTAATGGCGAGGTAAACAGACAAAATCTACTCTACTGATTTGGCAATAATCAATATTGATGAACCAGCAAAAAGGATTAAGGACCTGTTCACACGACAGTTTGGTGAGGTGTGTGGAAAGACGTTACAGTTAGTTCCTACCTTTTTTGACAATCTTCCAACATTACCATGGTTCACATTAATTTCTAATTGCTGCCAAGTTTGGATACCAGCTTCATGCCCTTAGTGGTTTATGGAGGATGTTACATAACCACTTTACAGTCTTAGCTAGACAACCTTCCTCAGTGGTTTTGTTATATAGGACAAATGGAATGGTCTTTGCAATAATTGCAGGATTTAAATTCAACCTATTTTTACCTTCCCTACCACGTATAGTAAGTAGAAGTATTGTATTCGACCCAAAATTTGATGCCGAGATTCCAATGGAAATGTATTTTTGGGGTCCCTTGAATCCAAAGCAGGATTTTTATAAAAAGGCCCGTGTTTTTGTGTGTTTGTGTGTCTCTTTTAGTTAAAAACCAAAGTTTTCAAGGATGCGACACGAATATTTTCAAGAAAATACATGCACTCTAAGCTACCCTTCATACGCACAATTTTTCGAAAAGCTTGATTTTTAAAAAAGGGCTCTAAGGATTTTGATTAAGATATTTTATGCAAAATGATATGCATTTTTTGAATCCTCTGGCTATAGCTCATGTAGTCCAATTTACTCTTGGTGACTTTTGCATAACTGGTAAACCGTAAGAATTAACCAAATCTTGCTGTACAAAAAATGTAGATCTTGTTAAAAAATGCGTTTGTTTGGAGTGAACAATTTCGGGTATATTCCTTGTTATTGATGTGAATTTTGCAACACTTATACTGTTCTCAAATGGCAGGTTATTAACCTTTTTATCTCTTTGCCGTGCAAAGAGACCGGAACATCAAAGCCTTCATATAGCGACCAGATTTAAAAGATTTGACTATCGCTCAAAGCCTACTGTGTTCCCATTTTCCCCTTGCACCTATAAGAAAATTAGCGGTAAGATAATTTCTACAAATGTTTATCTCGACTAACATGAAGAAGAGTTTGTAAAAATATTTACTACGTCCAAGAGTAGAGAAAGTCACATCAGACTTTGTTCTTATAAAGCTAACCGAAGTCAAAGGTTTAGCTGGTAAAGATCAGGGATAAAGGACATCTACCAGAGTGGATTGTAGCAGCACCAATTGAAACGCAAAATTTCACGATTATGATTGTTTGAAACATGGGCTACCGCTTAGGAATGTTTCGACATAGATTAGGTGAAATAAAGACAAATATTCCGCTCTTAGTCTGTTTACATCTGAGCAAACAAACCTCGGGTCACCTCGGAAATAAACGTTCAACAGCTGATCACTCAAATCAGCCAATTCGTCTACAGAGAAACGCTGTTGATTGTTTTCTAATTCCCCCAGGAGGAAGTCTGCGTTTAAATTTTAAATTGCTCCTCAGGGTAAAGGCTTATATCGATTAGGGAATCACATCTGGGCTAAGCTGCCAGCCCCTGCCACACCGTAACCTCCAAGGAGTATTATTAGAGCTATATGGTCTGCAGATCCTTGGCGTCTTTGGGCGAGATGTTATTACGTCTTTATGAAATATCTATTATATACCTGGCAGTATTGAAAAGGACTCGGGGACGAATTGAATAGAGAGAAGACGGACTCGGGGTTCTATTTTCTGATCTAATAGATCCAAAGAATTCCTTATGGACTCACTCCGTTGTCTGGTCCAGGGTTTCACTCCTGGCTGGAGGGTGGGAACTTTTCTTTAGCTGATATAATTCCCTGTACTCCCTAGAGTCTGGAAGTATGAATGGGAGTATGAACGTGTGCGTGTGAATTTAATGTAATTGGAAACCCAAAGGTAGAAAACTGATGTGTTGCACTCACATGACTTTCTCTACTCTTGTACTAACCATTCTTATAAACTCTTTGTGTTGGATGAGATAAACATTTATACAAATTATCTTATTGCTTATTTCCTTGCCGGTGCAAGGGACATATTAGAATACAGTAGGCTGTGAGCGATAGTCAAATCTTTTAAAGCTTTGAAATCCAGTTTTCTTTGCACGCTTAACATATAAACAGATGAACAACGATGTTCCATTTCACGAAATTTTTGTTTTCTGAAACTGACACAAATAACAAGGAATATCTCCGAAATGGTTCACCCTACAAAAAATTATTCAGACATAAAGTGTGTGTTTTAGCGAGATATGCATTTTTTTGTATAGTAAGATCTCTTACGGTTTACGAGCTATTCAGAAGTCATCCATTAAAGGAGGCATATAAATGAAACAATTGAAAGAAATACCTTATGATATTAACAAAGAGAAGAGTTACGCCATTTAAGAGAGTTGGTTAAGCAAAATAAAGGTATCGTCTCTGATGACCTTTTTTACATTAATAAGTAGAGTAAATACAAAGAACAAAACTCTTTGCCTCCCAAAATATAATAAATCATTTTATTTAATCCGTGGTTCCACAAATACTTACATTTCCAAATGTACCTAATACAGGAAACGTAGCTGAACCTGGATGTAACGTAAGTAATCTGTTGTACAGTTTAAAACGGGTTTGCTAAGAAGTTATTTTAATTATTTTAATGCTTTGTAATACTATTGTTGATACAACATTGAAGAACAATTGATATTTTGTTTAGAACTTACATTTATTCTAAGCCGAACATTTTAGTCTTAAGTTTAAAAGTAACTAAAGTTATTATTTATGCCAACAAACTTGCTGCTGATGTTTCAAAGCACAAAGCCGTGTGTGGACAATGTTTGAGAGGTTGAATCGGAACTGAAAAATGCAATGTCACAGAGCAGCCGCACGTAAAGCGGAACGTCTGTGGTTCAAATCCCGGCTGTGGCATTGAACTTTTCAGTTCAGATTCTACCTCTCAAACGAAAGTTAATTTAAGAATTAGACTTATACATTAGGTTTCTCATGGGTGGATATACTCCTATGCCAGCCAATCTGTCGTTCGTGCAGTAATACCATGTTTCTACCCCTCGTACTAACGGTGCGAAACAATCTGAGTATTGCACTTACCTTTCGTTTTAAATATGTTCGAAATAATGCCCCTCTACATTTGAACAAACCTGGCACCTGTTGAATGCATTATATTGAACACTTGACGAAGTTTGTAATCGAAATATTCGAAAACGCATGAAGAAAACGTCCAATTTGCTTAAAGTATGGGGATTTGCTGTATAATACTAATTTATTCATAATTTGAGTAGGTATCCGTCTATTGTGCATTCGTGAGAGATGGTCCATCCATGTTTCCCTGCAATGTTGTATTAGTTGACATAACGCTGTCCTATCTTGTTTGTTCATTGCGGATATATTTTTGTCTCACACTTCCCTTCACTGTTCGTAAAAATTTAATTTCTGTTGCTTGAATTTTACTTTGTTTTGCTTTGAGTGTCCATGCCTCGTTTCCATATAATATTACCGGTAGAACTATCACTGACAAAATCTCAATTTTGCTCCCTTTCTAGCTGTATTTCAATGTCCTATGTATTTTTCTGCAAACTGCTTGAATTTTTTGTAGCTCTTTATGTATATCCAGATCTTTCTAATGTGTGACATCACAGCCTAGGTATTAGAAGTTGTTTGTTTGTTCTACTGATGTGTCACTTATCACAATTTTTGTTCGATTTTTAGTACCTACTTTTAAAAGCGATTGTCTTTGTTCTGGTTTGGAAATTACCACATAATTTTTACAAATGTTAAGTTGATATAAGAAATGATGTTAGAAACAACATGTCAAATTTAAATCCAAAGGTATACATTGGATTGTAATAGTGTAAAATATACACATATTTCACTACAAGTGTTAAGTGTTCCTTTGAAACTAGGCAATCGAAAATGTTTCACCCTGAATTACATATATGGAGAATTGTGCTACACAGAAAACATATCTTTTAAAGCACATCATATATTTCAAATAGCATTTTTATAGCATTAAGAATTTCCAATATATCCGCAACTATTTTTCAATAGTGAGTAACATTTTAAAGGTGCAGTTGATACTCGGCTGTTCCTCGTCATGTCAAAGGTTTACTATTGATTTGTTATGCTAAATGTCCAATGTACCTGTAAGATATATGTAGTTAAATTATTTCCGTAAACACTTATCTGAATTAGTACAAGGTAGTTTGAAAAGTAAGCTTTCGTAAGAGTAGCTTGTAGAAGTTAAATAAAAGTAAACGATAATGCGCAGAGGGAAATAATCTGAATACAGCATATTTTTCATACAGTATTGCATAGATTTTTGTTTACTGAGCTATTAATTAATCGACGTGCCAGTTATTCAATGCCACGCCTTTACCATCGCAGGAACATGGGCGTCGCGAGTAGCTAGGAAACAAAACTTTGGCATCAACAGTGACAGTTTTTTGTTACGTTTGTTAATGTTCAAAATGGTGAAAATGGCCTCGTTCTCGTAATACATTCTTTATCTTAGGTAATTCATCGGCGTATATCTGCTTTCTACAGAAACTTACATGTCTGAGAAAATCCTGCCACTTTGAACTGAAGGACTCAAGTCGTTTATTTAAGATGCAAAATTTCATCGAGTGGACACTTCGCTACATAACAGGCATATTCCCATAGATAGTAAGGGTTGCAGTTTGTCTAAACAAAAACCTTCCACTCAGGTCTTGTCACTTCTCTCTTTAACTAGGCTTAAAAAGATTCAAGGAACAAGCATGAACCAATAATAGATCATTAACTCAGTATGAAACAAAGAACATGAATTGTACTTAAATGATTGTGAGCCGGATGGCAGAATATAACATAATTATAGATTTGATCTTAGAGAGCTATGAATAAATCACATGTTAGCGAGCGTTAAAATTCACAATATCTAAAAGATTTAATACTTTTTATGAATGTATGTAAGTGGAGCCACTGAAGGATAAATTCTAGTTTATGTTGAATATTCTTCTTCTTCAACGGATTACTCTCCTGTTAGTAGGATTTACACACCGTCCCCAAGGACTTGTAAGTTAATGCCTTGGGCCTGTAGCCTATCGAAGAGCAGACAAACTTTTAATCATAGCATACATATCCAGATGGGTGATGGCGGTGAAGAAGAAAATGGCATACAGTGATGAAAGAGGAAAATCAGCAGATCAGAATATCCATTCCAAAATTCACCTAGTGGCAGAGGATAAAGCACACGAAATAACCTTCGGTCAGGTTGGTCGGCACTAGGATCTCCCAAATGCGAGATGCACATGTTCCGGTGAATCGTACGACATGCTTCGAAGAACCGAATACATTTGGTGGAAAAAATGATCAAGCAATGAGCTATTTATCAGCTTCAATATCTATTTTACTTCACGATATTTTATAAATAAAAATAACATTAAGAAGAAAAAGAAAACATGAACAGAGATAACTAGTATCAAGCTGCATAAATCGCAAGTGACCATGAGGACAAACGGAAGAAAAAAGCTGGAACAAAATGGATACAAAGAAAGCCCACAGTCTAAGAATGAAAGAATTATGGAGAAAACTAAGAGAACTAAGAAACGTATGTGTATATAAAATAGTAGTACTATAGTAGTATTAGTAGTAAATAACTAACTACATTTTTACTATTATGATTAACCATGAAATAGTATTCAATAAATGTGTTATTTAGATTATTAATAGTAATCAAGTGTGAAACTATCGTGAGAATAAATTTAACAACGACATACGATTGTAGAAGAGGATTTTGAGCCAGAACATGCAATTTCTTTTTTGCTTCCTATGCGTCAAAAACTGTTTTACCCTTCAACGTGATTCCAAGTATTTTATATTTTCCTTTGGTTGTACAGTGCTGCCTGACTAATGCTTAACTGAGCCATTTCTGCTAAATATCTTATTGAAAATAAGCACAGAAAATGGGCTATTGGTGAAAAAATAGGAAATAGTTATGAAAATGTTTAATGCATAGGTGAAGTCGTGCGACTGTTATTTACTGAGAATTTTTCTTTACTAAGCCACCTACATTGAAGGGAGATTAAAAGTCCCATGTAATTTAAATTTCCTGAATTCATGACCCATTCTCCCAAACTATTCAAGACACACTTATTTTTTTTACGATGTAGATGTAGCTTGTAAGACCACTGATCTACTTTTATCCATCAAGTTAGTTCGTTAAGAAAGATGCGGGCATTTTTTAAAAATTATATCATCTTTGATTAAAATGTATCCGGAGTTATTTTTAAACAAGAAAATATATTATTAAAACCAAAGAACACGAACAATGGCACTTAGATTGATTTATCATCCTAAAATTGGACTTATCTATGTTCAATAATTTGATAAAATGAGTGTTTTATACTCAATGATGATGTTCACAATAACAGGCCGTTCAAAGGAAAATGGAAAAAGAAAACTCGCATGTGCACATGGCTTGGGTACATAGAAGCTGTCATACTTGACAGTAGAGCCCATAAGGCTTTTTTAAGGAAGGACTCCATAGTGTTGTTTTCTAGTGGTGCAGGATTCACAGCACAAAATCGCAGACCAGTATAACTTTAAATGTATAATTTTTGGGAGTATAGATGCAGAAAATTTGATAAATGGTACCTTGATGTGTGTTCACGTCGGCGTTTTGGTTGTCTCTTTTTTGGTGTAAAAGTTTTCCCACAAAGCAATCTCACATGTTACTACCTGATGTATTGTGAACAACGCTTGCCATTATAGAACATCCATTTTACTTCACGTCTCAATTCAAACTTGGTTCAGATACAGCAATCGGTGTATGCGTTACTCTTTCCCTCCACGATCCCGTGGGAAGTAAACACACTTGGCTTGTGTGTGTCACGCCTATTTGTAGGTACTAACTAACCTGAAAGCATGTTACTCTTAATAACTAAAATATCGATAATGTTCATTACATTGTCCTCAATTAATACAGACATCTGCAGTTATAACCCTAACACCTGTATATAATAGACTTTTACTTACAACGATGGTTATGGAAGAGGAAATTTCAGTTTATAAGACTGCATAAAAATAAAAAGGTCATTTTTGCCACTTTTTCCATTTAACCCTTTAGTATGTATTACCGTATATTTAAAGTAAAAAGAACGCACTATTTGTAAGAAAGGCTGAATAAGGTATGCAGTTACATTAAAACAGGCCTAAGAATGTACGGTAATGAAGAGCAATGGTGTAGAAGAAGATGGGGGGGGGGGTGTGTGCTTACAGGCTGCGAACAAAGGACAGCACCAGAAATGTCGGTGTTGAGCGTCTACATTTATATACCACGATGTGGCCGCGGGTTTAAAACTTCGAGCAGCCAGTTTCAAGAGGGCCTGTATTAAGCGAGCACTGCAAGTTGTAAAACATAAAAATTGAGAGGCTGGAAATGAAACAGCGAAGCAAAAGAAACATTGGTAGGGGAGAAGCAGGGGGAATAAAGAGGCAGAGGAGAAAACGACTTCTATTTCAGAAGAGGAAATACTTCCACACTCGCAGCAGCAGGTGGGGTGGTTAAAATTGAGAAAGTTTTAACAGAAATAACTGGAATATTCGAGGAAGAGCAGAAAGTCAGGTGTTTGCCAAACGTTGCAAGTCTCTCTATTATTGTATACATATGTAGCACACAGATAAGGCGGCTTATGTATCTCAAGCATGGGTGTGGGAATATAGAGCAGGAAAGATGACATAAAACATTCGAATACAAATAGCGAGGTTCTTTTGAAAATAGAACTACTTGCGGTACAATGGAACGCTGTGGAAGGATTGAGAATTGTGTTCATTTCTAGAAAAAGTTAATAAACATAGTCTCACGAGTATTACTGTGTTGAACATACAACTGAAGGCAAACTCTCAGGAATAAGAAAAGGCTTTGCTCTTAAAGACACTTTATATACTCCTACATGGATATATAAACCCAGGGAGCATCTCAGAAAGTTGCTTTGTTTAAAATCCACCATGAAATGCGCTGTAGTAAATCTGAAAAACAATTGAACTTTGGATGTGGACAAACCGGTTTTACTTCCCTGTAGTAAATGTAAGTTAAACAGAGGGATTTACAACACAGTAGAACTTGATACCTTGTGAGTAGAGGCAAGAGAAATCTAATAAGAAGCAACTTTGAAGAATCTCTTTATATATTTAATAACACCATGAACATTTAATTCACTCTTTTTCTGGTTTCCATGTTTTCCTCATTTATCATATTCAGCGACACCGCCTTAGATTTTTTAACTAATGATATTGCAGCGTTATAATTTTAAATGCAGATTTGAAGTAATGTTTCAGACTCTGATTTCATTACCATCTACTTCAAATAATTAATTAATAGCTCTGCACATTGTTATCAGCAGTTTTAGTAAGTTTCAAATATCTGCTTGTTATTCTGCAGATTTACATTTGTTGTGCTTTGTAGGTAACAGTTGAAGTTTTCTGAGATGTACCATTGAGGTGTATCGTTATAGATTCGGTTTCTTATAATTTAAGTGGACAAAGAACCAAGAAATGCTGCTATACTAACAATGAAGGTTTCAGATGAATCACACATGTTTTATAAACGATATAAAACCAGTAAATTATATTTTAGGGAAGGTCAATTTTAATTGAAGCTGCAATTCTAATAGGCTGACCCCATAATTCAGTCAGTAGACCATTGCCTGTTGTGCGAGGGATCCCGGGTTCGATTCTCGGTTGAGGTGGGATCTTTTTTGTCAGTCATGATTATCCCCACCCTCTTCAGACTTTGGAAGTATGAATGAGAGTGTGATTGTGTGTGTATGTGTGTGTGTGTGTGTGTGTGTGTGTGTGTGTGTGTGTGTGTGTGTGTGTGTGTGTGTGTGAGAGATCTAATATACAGAAAATTCAAAGGCCAAAACCCTCTGTATGCGAGTTAACACCATTGCTTATAGGCAATATGTTCCAAAACAGAGACTGCCGATATTACCATTGTATTTAAAGGTGAGCTATCAGTGGAACATTAAATAAGTTCTTATAATAACGAACTAAGGAATTAATTGAAATGTATTTTTAATGTTAAAACACTTAATAGCGTATTAATGCCTGCAAGTTATTTGTGGTAAGATCAACCCAGCATCTCTTCTCTAAGATCACTGCATTTTTATGTAAGCGCTGTTTTCGTTTAACATAACATTCAGATGTGCGCAATACGCTTCAACAATCCAACCTTAGCAAATGATTCAGAATGGAGCGAATAAAACAGCACCTTTTTGTAGGATACGTATTTGCATTTTATACCGGTACTCTATAGGTTTTTCGTTTAGGCGATGCGATGCAACAATGGTACTTTGTTAGTAACTGTCGCTAGTATACTTTTATACGTGACAGGTTTAGAAATAAGAGCAGCTGAGTTTATCCACTATCCAAGTCGCAGAATAAAATACACACGAATATTTTGTGTATCTATAAATGATTAATTCGATTTAGTAAAGCCTTTCCAAATTAATTATTAAGTTTCTTATAAATATATTAATATAATAAACCCAAATTTCTAATTTTTTTAGTCACGACAACCCGTAAAGAGCACACGGTAGTTTCTAAGGTCTAAAAAATCAATTCTTTTCGTTTCCGCATTGGAATTTTCATTCTCTTCCGCATCGCTGGATGTAGTATAATATAGGATGGTTCTACATTTATATTATAATATATAAACAGCAGTTTAATTATAAAATTAGAATTTTGAAAAACTAATTCACTCATTTTGTCGGAAATGCTCTTTGCTGGGTTCACCATATGAATAAACTGATTAAAACAGAGGTTTCTTCAAGTAAATGCACTTAAGTGAACATCAGCATACGAAAATTATTTTTTTCTGTGCATTAATTTACTGAATATATAACTTGCTTTGGATATACAAACTGATTTTCACATATATTTTACCCTAAGTACTGTATAATGTGTAGTGCAATAATTATGATTACGATTCAGATGATGTTCACATTAGAACAATGACATATTTTTCATGTGTAGATCAGTGTGTGTAACTGCGATGTGCTCTTAATGATAAATTGTTGAAGTATTGAACGCCACATCTTAGTGATAACAGTACTGCAAGAGCCTGTCCATAAAGGAATTTTATCTAGCTGACGATTCATCTATGTATACGAATGAATGACGGTGCAATTTAAACCAGGTTAAAATTATATGTATATTCCAAGATTTTGTTCAAAAGTGAGAGTAAAAACGTTTCTGTGCATTTTGTACACATCGAGTAAAAGTAATTTGTCTGTCAGGTTTCTTACTAGGACATATTTATGTTTGGAAGCCGAAGCAATACTCGAAAATGAAGACAGAAAACTTGAAAGTTTATAATACAAACATTTTAGTAATGAATGTTCAAATTAGTTCAAGAGCTCAAATTAGATCTTCTCTCAGAAATAAAATATAGAAACTGGGGAGAGAAAGAATGCAGAGATTGCAAGGTGCTTTTCCTGTATTTTAGCGCAGCACTCAGTATTAGCGACAAGGGCAAGGTCATATTTGACAGCAAAGAGTTATAAAACACCCTTCGTAACATGATCCTTTTGGCAGCTTTCAATGTTGGCAACTGCAACTACATAACGTAGCTTGCAAAAATGTAAACGTAATAAATCCACACATTCACATGACAGTGGGTATTAACAATACTGCACTGTCTCGTAGTGTATGGTTCGCTTGAAGTTTATAAATGTACACTTGAGTTACATATGTAAATGTTTTATCTGAAAGGAAAAATAAGAAATGTGAAAATTAGCTACGTATTGTACAGTATACGTTGAGGACAAAACGCCCCAATACACCTATTGTCTATACATCTCTTTCTTGCAAAGCTTATTTGAATGAACTGCAGCTGATGATCTCTCCAGAGATAGCACGGCGCCATGTTTTCTATGCATTTCGGACATTAGTTCTGCACGAACAACTGCTTTTAAACAAGCTGCCAAAGTTTCAGTTTAAAAATGTCTCGTAATGCATTATTTGCTGTGGGAACGCGTGGATAATGGAGCAGGTGAATATTCACTTTCAGTCAGGTCCAATGATGACAACAAAGTGTGCAGCTGCACCATCCTATTGCTACCAGACAGTGTTTGTGATGTCTCATACTTCTGGCTGTAAAAGTAACGAGCTAGTTAGGGCGTCGAAGTAACACAATTTACTGGATCCATTAAAAATAAAGTTCAAACAGAAGCCCGAATGTAAGACGACTAAAATTAGCATATGTAGAGGATTATTAACTATGTTTAATTGCTTAATAAATGTGTGAAATCTAATCATCCGACACTAATACCGGTATTAATGACTCTCAGATTTATAATTTTTACACAAATGACAGAAAAATTAAATACTTGCAAAATAAAAAAAAATATCCGTCTGCCAAAATTAAGATACCTTGTAATAAACATTGGGAGCTAAGAATTTTTACTTTCTCCACTACGTATAGTGAACTAGAGGAAGTATTGTATTCCACCCAAAAATTCGATATTGAGATTTCACCGGAAATACATAGTTTGAAGCCCCCTGCCCACACATTATTTGTGGGGTGCAATACTGGAGGGTGGAACGTGGTTAGCACACCGAGTCCCTCCCGATCGGCGAATGCAGTCGTCGTAACAATATTGTAATATCTTTTTAGTTCAACTCGAATGAATTGGGTCACAATTTAATGTTAATATGACGTTGCCAAATCTCTCTTAGAAATTATACTTTACATCTTAAAATCAAATTGTGACATGGTAGAAATGTATTACAGGATTGTTCACACAATGTTTGCCCGACAATAACTAGTGAAATAATAAACCATATTCATATCCATTCGTTAAGAAGCTAGATGGTTTTAAATATTTTACTCAAATCTTTTTTTTCCGGCAAAATTGTTCTTTATTGACAATTTACTGGACATTTTTGTTACACTCATCATGTAAAATCCCTGATTAACGTATGATCGAAGCAATAACTTCCACTCTGTAGAGAAGTACCTGCTTCTGCCTGTAGACTTCTTGCCAATCACCCATCATTGCTGCCCTAGCAAGTTGAATGATCACAGCACTCTATTGTGTTAAATTGGGGCAAAAGTTTAATTATGAAGATAGAGATGTCTAAATGTTGCTAAAAGAGATATCTGATTTGCAACTTCATTAATAATTGCTGTGACCACAGTGGATTTGCTAATGTGAGCTAGTTTTGTGCCGCCTCTAATACCATTTAAGCATGTATTTATTCACCAATAGCATTTAACTGCTCTTGGAATACAAGCACAATTTATAGCTATTAATTTATAATCCCTAGCTGTTACTGTTATCCGCATAAATAAACAAAACCGTTCAGTGTAATCTCTCTCATATGTTCATTTCAATGTATTAGTTTGCTGCTATTATGTATCCTAGAAATTAGAAACATCTAACTTACTTAAAAAATCTACGCGTTTTACATATGAGTTTTAGTTTCTCTGCTCCTCGCCTGTACTAAGTAGAGGAAGTATGGCATTCCACCCAAGAATTGATACCGGGACTTCATTGTAAATAAATACTTACATATTTTAGACTCCCTAAATCAAAAAGAAGGAAAGAAAGAGAGAAAGAAAGAAAAGAAAGAATGAAACAGAAAGAAAGAAAATAAAGAATGAAAGAGAATGAGAAAAGGAAAGAAAGGAAGAAAGAAAGAAAGAAAGAAAGAAAGAAAGAAAGAAAGAAAGAAAGAAAGAAAGAAAGAAAGAAAGAAAGAAAGAAAAGAAAGAATGAAACAGAAAGAAAGAAAATAAAGAATGAAAGAGGATGAGAAAAGGAAAGAAAGGAAGAAAGAAAGAAAGAAAGAAAGAAAGAAAGAAGGAAAGAAAGAAAGAAAGAAAGAAAGAAAGAAAGAAAGAAAGAAGGAAAGCAAGACAGAAAGAAAGAAGGAAAGAAAGAAAAAAGGAAGGTTGGAAGGAAAGAAAGAAAGAAAGAAAGAAAGAATGAATGAATGAATGAATGAATGAATGAATGAATGAATGAATGAATGAATGAATGAATGAATGAATGAATGAATGAAAAGAAAAGGGGTCTGGAGGTATGTGTCTGAATATCGCAAAATTATAAACCAAAAATGAAAACTCGGTTAAATGCGAAACCTGGTGTTTAATAAAAGCATCTTCCAAGAATGCGAAACAAGATTTTTCAAGGAAACTCCCACCCCAACATACACTTCCTCCTTCTCTGTCCCTTATGTCTTTAGGCGTCGGGTCTCAATATACACTTTACGCAGAAAAATTGTCTTCCTTTCTGATTTTCTCAGAAATAGCTCAGACGAACTTGATCAATATACTGTACAGTTAGTACAAATGAAATATATGTTTTGAATTTTCTGAGAATGACCTCTGGAGTCCTCTTCATTCCGTACAAAAATGTAGAACTCGTCGAACCAATCGGTTAGTCAAAAGTATTCGTAGAGTTAATCATTTCTGAGATATTCCTTGTTTCTTCTACATCACGGTTTAGATCTTTTATTGATCTGTTCCGGTTCCAAGCTGCTGCTGCTTCCATCTTTTCCTAGGTCTTCCCAAGTTTCTTTTTTCCTCGTTGTAAATATTTATATGCTGTTTTTGGTACTTTGTTTTCAGTTATAAATATTACAATCTATTTTGCACATGACTATGTATAATTTGGATTAAGGATAACTCTAGTACTGGGTCTAGTGGTGCAGACTGAAATGGAAAATTTTGGGGGGGCACATGGAGAAAAAATATTGAATATCACTGCTCTGAGTGTTGCGCCGTCAAAGTCCATGTTTCGAATCTGTAAGTTATTGTAAGAACTACCATCGATTCATTGTTACAATTTCCAAATACTTATACTTTTCTGAAATGGAAAGTCGCTATTCATTTTTTGCTCTCGTAGGATGGAGAGAACATGGAATTTGAAAGTCGTAAAATAGCGACAGGCCCGTCAGAAATCAGCACTGCCGCTTTACCTTCTGCATCCTCCAATGTGTAAATTAGAATTGAAATTTTATCTGGATTAACAAGAAAGAACCATAATAATACGCTTTGTAAGAATAATTTGTATAAGACTAGAGAAAGTCATATGAATGTAACACATTATTTCTTGAACATGCAAGGAAAAATCAGACATTTTAATACCCAAACCACACACTCACGGCAAACATAAGTAAAATAAATAAATAAATAAATAAATAAATAAATAAATAAATAAATAAATAAATAAATAAATAAATAAATAAATAAATAAATAAATAAATAAATAAATAAATAAATAAATAAATAAATAAATAAATAAATAAATAAATAAATAAATAAATAAATAAATAAATAAATAAATAAATAAATAAATAAATAAATAAATAAATAAATAAATAAATAAATAAATAAATAAATAAATAAATAAATAAATAAATAAATAAATAAATAAATAAATAAATAAATAAATAAATAAATAAATAAATAAATAAATAAATAAATAAATAAATAAATAAATAAATAAATAAATAAATAAATAAATAAATAAATAAATAAATAAATAAATAAATAAATAAATAAATAAATAAATAAATAAATAAATAAATAAATAAATAAATAAATAAATAAATAAATAAATAAATAAATAAATAAATAAATAAATAAATAAATAAATAAATAAATAAATAAATAAATAAATAAATAAATAAATAAATAAATAAATAAATAAATAAATAAATAAATAAATAAATAAATAAATAAATAAATAAATAAATAAATAAATAAATAAATAAATAAATAAATAAATAAATAAATAAATAAATAAATAAATAAATAAATAAATAAATAAATAAATAAATAAATAAATAAATAAATAAATAAATAAATAAATAAATAAATAAATAAATAAATAAATAAATAAATAAATAAATAAATAAATAAATAAATAAATAAATAAATAAATAAATAAATAAATAAATAAATAAATAAATAAATAAATAAATAAATAAATAAATAAATAAATAAATAAATAAATAAATAAATAAATAAATAAATAAATAAATAAATAAATAAATAAATAATAAATAAATAAATAAATAAATAAATAAGTAAGTAAATAAATAAATAAGTAAGTAAGTAAATAAATAAATGAATGAATAAATAAATAAATAAATAAATAAATAAATAAATAAATAAATAAATAAATAAATAAATAAATAAATAAATAAATAAATAAATAAATAAATAAATAAATAAATAAATAAATAGATAAATAAATAAATAAATAAATAAATAAATAAATAAATAAATAAATAAATAAATAAATAAATAAATAAATAAATAAATAAATAAATAAATAAATAAATAAATAAATAAATAAATAAATAAATAAATAAATAAATAAACAAACAAATAAAAAATAAAAAATAAACAAATAAACAAATAAATAAATAAACAAACAAATAAACAAATAAATAAACAAAAAAGTAAAAGACAAAATTCAATAACATTATGCTGTACATGTGAAGCATGCAGGATAGGTATAATGGAACAGAATTAACGTAATGTATTTAAAAACAATCAAATGATCCATAGGCAGAAAGAACAAAATACTTCAAGAAACAACCAGTTTATCAATATTATCGATGAAGTGTTATCTGTAATGAATGAACTAAAGATGCATAGAATTGACAAAAGCTACCTTCCGAAGGTATAATACGATTAATAAGGGATTTAATAAAGAAATACTGAAAAGTATATCATAGAGACACATGTGGCGGATCGCGAGAAATCGTAATCCACGCGGAGATGAAGAAATGAAGTTGCAATCGTTGCACAAATCCTTAAACTTGAAGCTTTACTACCAAATAACTATAGTTTATATGCTCAGGGATCTGTTATTTAACAATAGTGTTGCTTTAAATTATTTTCTGGTGCTTCCACATGCTCATGTGTCATAATGGATGTATTTGTAGGGGTTGCAGTAAACTACGCGTAGCGAGAAGAGTCCAGATGCTTCAAGTATGGTCACTATAGCCCCTGAATGGGAGCTCTTTCTGATTGGGTTGAACTCGCGGAAGTTTGAGGATATGGTAAGTTGTGTAACAATCACTTTGGGAGTGTTGAGCGGTCCTAAGATCTCCAACACCAGATTGAAAGTCATTTTACATATGTTTCAATGCAACAGAGATACTATGTCTGACAAAAATGTATTGACCAGGAGAATCTGGCCAATACAAAATCCAATCAGAGGCTTGCCACACCTTGCGGTGTTGTATAGTTTAAACAGGCTGTGAAATCACGATGTAAAGCTGTTGATATAAGTATTGTTTGCACCCACAACATTTATTTACACAATAGGAAAGAAAATAGTAGCGATTAGCTATCAGCCGCCATTAGATTTTGTGTCATTTTTTTTTTGCCATAATATATATTCAGAAGATGGACGAGTGTGAAACTGAGATGCCTACCTATTGGGTCAACCCTTAGCAATTCGGGTAGCATCGCAGTAACATTTTAACTGCAGAACATATTCGGCCATTCCTGGTCCCCTATTTGGGCAAAGCTGCATCGTAATTCTGAACGTTTTAAATTATTTAGCAAAGGTTGCTAACCATTAATTATTTCATATGCTCCTGAGAGGTGTAAATCTCTCCAGAAAAGCCTTTCGTTCACTAGGCCCGGAGAAGCAACAAGGGTGTACTGGAGCATTTGAAAACCTTATCATAAGCAAGGTTCTTGTGCTGCAGCAGTGTGAATTATAAAACATCCGGTTCCGAAAGGCTGCTAACATTTCTAATCTACCACGGAACACTATCTACCGGGGTTATCTCGGTCAATTTGTTACCACGACAACCGTAATCTGATGATTAATCGATCTGCCGCGGCTGTGGAATTAGTCTGTCATTTCAGGTTTTCGCTTTCCCTTTGGTTTAAAATCAACAGAGACGAGGTGTGCAGACTCTGCAATGTGCTGAAGAGTCGAATTGGAGGATGCAAAGAACTGCAAAGGCATGAAGGGAGTGCAGGCAAATATTGGTTGAAATATTTGTTGTACGGAGATAATGTGTATGTACAGCGTGTTCATGACGTCATAGCATTAATTATGTAGGAGGGCAATTGATTTCTGTTTGATTTTCGTTAATCAGAGGATGATTACAGAGTTCATTACTCTCTGTTTACATTGACGTGATTGTTTCTGGTCTATGCCCATACCGACTATTCTCCTGCGAAAGGCACGAAGCCTTCTATGAAGGGATGAAAGGAGAAATAATGGAATGCACGGTAGCTGAATGGAAGGATGCTCGGGTAAAAGGACTCCAAGAGTAATGGGGGGAACAGGACTCCAAAAGCAATTGGGAACAACGATGAAGAGTTTGAAAGCTGACGGAGAGAGATAAAAACTTGCAGAAGCAAGAACCCCCATAAATTCGGTTCCGTTGAGAGCCTGAAAGCCTTCGGCACTAAAACAAAATTTTTACAGGGCCAGTGACAATGTCCTGGAACTACCTGCAAACCATAGCACCAGGTAGTGCTACAAGTGGCCTTGGTCGAAACTCAATGAATAATATAAAATACTCAATTTCTTTTGGACTAACTCCCTTAGATAACTAAAGTGCCCTTATTTGTCTTCGACTTGTAATAAATGCAAATTCTATTGACTGTTTGCACCGCCGTTTACGTTCGCATCTCGAGGACTTACTACCGTTGAGATTTTATCGAAAATATGAATTATGATTAAAGCTAGGCAAAATATTAAATGCCGTATTATAAGCCATGCTTGCTATAACATTTTGATAAAATGTTCATATTTCTTCATATTTTATAACATTTATAATTTGTGTGTTCAGAATAACTGTCGTTAGCAGTGAGCCGGGCTTTCCATGCTGTTCTATATGGACAGCTTGCATAAAAACGTTTACAAAACTCTTGCCAATGAATCAGGTACAATAGAGAAAATGCAGTCTTATGCGACATTATAGAGCAAACAGCTTATTGGAATACCCCCAAACCCAACTGACATTTTTCCCCATTATGGCGCGGTCTGGTTATATTTGGTGATTATCCATCTGTTCGTAAAATATAACCATGATAAAGTTTTGGCCATAGTTGGTATTATGTTTCTACAGAAGCCCTTATTTTTCACCCGTTGCAGTGTAGACAA
Source organism: Tenodera sinensis (assembly GCA_030765045.1). Lineage (NCBI taxonomy): Eukaryota > Metazoa > Arthropoda > Insecta > Mantodea > Mantidae > Tenodera > Tenodera sinensis. Next base: position 93,987,421 of record CM060963.1, on the reverse strand, counting down.
CCATAAATTTCAAAAAAAAAAAAAAAAAAAATGATTCTGCTTATACGCTTATGCTTATGTGTGAACGTCATTGTATTGCTAGTGTGCGTGGTTTTGTCTTGAATTGTTTTAGAGCATTATATGTAATTATAGTTCCTGTTGTTATTTTTGCGTTCGCAACACAGTAGAGCATTAAGTATATTACGATATTTAGCGTTCGGAAGTGATTTCATCCAAAATTGTCATTATCGCTTGAAAACGTGTTACTTTTACCCTATGATATTTGGGGTAAGAAATAATGCTTTTATTATGTAGGTTGGCAGTATTGCTCTTTGGTGTAATGTCCACTGCAGTTTAGTGTAAATTCAGCCATATTGAATTCTTTGTAACTGTCGATAAGTTGCTTCCTCTACTGTTCTTGAACAGTTTTTATTTTAGTGAACCACTGCTTTTAATGAACTATTATAATTCGTATTAAGCCAGGACAAAACAACGTATAATTTTCTTTTCTAAGTTTCAGTGTAATACAACCAATAACCCCCATTTTATGTGTTGTATTTCTGTTGATATTTTATTAACTGTAGACAAAAATCTACAAAGCCTATTTTTTAAATTAAGTGAATCCTCAAACTATAAGCCATTTTGAGTTTAGTATTTATACCAGGTGGCCCACTCCAGTTAGCCCGCGGGTAAGTAGAAAACCCTTTGTGCGTTAAAAGAGTTGCAGAAACCACAGGCGTAAATCCAGTCAGTGGCGTGTGTGAACTTTGTTCTGCTTATGAGAGAAGCGAGAGCGGCAGAGGAAATGTCCATACTTTAACTGGCCGTGTTGCGTGTGATAATAGAGGAACAGTCTTAGAATACATATTTTCCACTTCACTTATGGACTTTATTTTCCAGGGAATAAACTTATTTCTGTATATGCTCCTATTGTCTAACATTACGGACTGCAGATTGCAAATTACCATAACAAAATATATGCAAAAATGAGGGCGCGTAGTGTTTGATTGGCATTTCTATGTTTCTTATTAATGTTATTGTTGAATTTTATTATTTTATGGTTATTGTTATTATTTTGGTTGTGGTTATTGTCTTATATTAAATTATTATATTATTTATATTGTTTATATTATTAACAGTAATATTAAATGTATTATTGTTTTATTCTTATTGGTGTGTTTATTATTATGTTTATCACTATTGATAGTATTGTTATTGTTTCGCTTATTATGCTTATCATCATTATTGTTGTTATTACTATTAGTGGTGGTGCTGTTGACGCTGGTGGTGGGGTGGTGGTGGGGGCGGTGGGGGTGGGGTGGGGGTGGAGGTGGCGGTGGTGGTGTCTTTCTCCCAGTGAGACTTAGAGGACCACTGTGTCTGGAATACCTGCAAGGTGAACTTCAGGTTTTCTTGATGAGGTTCCTGTACCATGGCGGAACAACACTGTGCACTGTTTCAAACGAGATGGTGCACCGCCTATCCATTATGAACCTGTAAAGGTCTATTTCAATTAGTTGTATCCTGGACACAGGATGGGCCTAGGTGCCCAATACCTTGGCAGGTTAGAACTCCTGATTTAACCCCATTGGATTATTACTTTTGGAGACATTCAAGAATATTGCGTTTTTAACAAATCCCCTCATAGGATCGTTAGAGCATCCATCTGTCACACCCGTAATTCTCAAAGAAACGTCCATTGTAGATATAGATGCAAGGAGACAGTTGAAACATAGTATTAATCAACTAGAAATCATTTTGAACACCTCTTCTGTGAATGAAGTCACCGCAATAGTAGTCTTTGATGATAATAATAACAACGGCGAGAATATTAAAATATTAATTAGCCATAACACCTATTAATATTAATATAATAATGAAAATGATAATACTAAAACTAATAATAACAAATAATAGTGAATCTTTAGAGGGGAAGCTTATAAAATCTGCATCTTGCTTTCTTAAAACATTTAGACTTAAATGCGAACTTATGTATTTACTTATTTTATTTCTTGAAGTGCCTTTTATTTAGTTCACAGTACATCATAACGAACAGGCAAAATATGAGAAACATTTGTCCAAAATATGAATTGGGACAATCTAAGCTTTTCACAAAAATAATTACTGTGGGCAGGAGGTTCACTTAATCAGTGTATGTAAAATGTTCTCCTCTATATTAAGTCACCTACTTACAAAGCATGCATTCTGTATATGATGCTTTGGTGTTATCTATTGGTGCGCTATCTATTTATTTGTATTTATTTTTCTTTCCTTCACTAGAGGTTTTACTCAAGTAAGTCGACTTATTTGAGTAAACTTACACTACACTCTGTATTACAAAGAGCGGAGTATAATTTACTCAATTTGCATGTCACTTAGTCCCATTTCCTATGATAAAAGTTAATATCATATTATTTAATTATTAAATGTTCAACAGAGCCCTTATATTTTTATTTTATATCTTCGAGCTTGTTGAAAGAAATCATTCTAAACCTAAAAATTTTATTTTAAATTGAAATGTTTTAGAAGGTACAAATGATGGAACTATTTCAGTGGTGATTATAAAATAAATTTCTGTAAATTTTTAGTATTACTTCTGGAGTATTTTAAAATGCATTCATACAACATATGAAAAAAAAATAAGTTTCAGAGGATTAAAGCCAAAAGCCTAAAGGTCATCTAATTAAATATTAAATGCTTCTGCATTAGTTTCTGCTGTAATAGAGAACACTAAAATTTGTACCAGTGTTTTACACTAACTCTGAACTTTGAAAGAGTAGTTTCTAATAAACTGTAGTTTAGTTAAATATTTTTGGTGCAGCGAAATCTCTTATGTTGCTCGTCAGTGTAATACTCGGTAACAGTAAACTGAAGAGTTTACTTGAAGTTAAACAACAACTTCTGTTTCGTAATTAGGGAAAGTATATAAGTGTATACGCAAAGTTTATGGACGTTTAACATCTTGCAAGGTACGTAAGCAGAGCATAGCTACCAGAAGAGAATATTGCTCTATCTATACTGGAGAGAAGCATTGGAAGGTGGGAAACGAAATGAGATCATTTTAGGAAAATTCTTGTGCTCCAATCTAAATATAGTGTGTCGTATTAAAATCATTTCTTGGTATTAGGTGTCTTAACAACCTTCTTAGCAACTTCATGGTGTAAATTAATTGGAACACAAGAATATAAATAATTGAAACTACAAAATGACAATTCAGTCGCAACAAAGTGAATAGAACTTAATGTAAAATATAAAATACATCTATAAATAATGGATCGAGTCTGCTTAATACCTGGAAAAGTAACGAGGTGCATTGACCTTAGTTGTCGAGCACTTCGATCGCTTGTTATCTTGTTTACTAGAACAGCGAAATACTAGTAACTTGGCTACAGTCAGTAATGCAAAATAAATGGGTGATCTATTGCGTTTGCAGATGTATGAGACCTTGTCGTCCTGAGGACATAATTACATCTGAACAGAGTGTACTTTGATATTCTTATCAAGGTTAAATAGTATCTTAAACTGTTTCCTAATGTCCTAACTTTTCTTCTTTCTGTCTGTCTGCCACCGTTTGCAATAATTGTGTGTGTGTTTGTGTGTGTGTGTGTTTGTGTTTCTAATTTCACATCTAAAATTATTAAATTGTTATACCTTTTCTATAATTGTGTTATGCATTATGTTTGCTCTTAATGCTCCGTTGTAATTTTTGGGATAGGATTAGGAGTAATGTAGCTTTATTTTGGTATAGCAATTATAATTTAAAGTATTTCCTCTTGGGATAGGAGTTAGTAAGAAGGAAGAGCTAGGTCTCCCTCTCAGAATACCTGAGGTAACTGTTCAACACAGAAAATTTCAAGTTCAATAAGATATATAAAAGAAGTATTATTTAGTTGAATTATTAGTGGTCAATGCATGAGGAGTTAGCAATAAGCCAGGTTTCCTGGCAATAGCACAGAATTATCAATTATTTATATGAGTGCACACGGGACATTAAATGCCGAGTGAAACTTTGAGCTCAGTAATAATTTGTGCAAAGTAAAGTAGGTGAACCCCAAGTAACGTATCGGAGCCAGCACTGATTACATGTGCTGTACAGTGTGGATTATGTAATCAGCTCAAAGTTTATCTGCTTCCAACCTATCACTAGCTACATGTGGTGTATACTTATGTAATGAATTCGTAGATTATCTATTTCATTTGGACCTTGGTGAGCGATTACCTTAGCCCTTATATAATAAGTATCCTTTTAAAGAGAATTTCTTTATTACACAAGTGGCCCGTGTTCTTTTATATAACTGTTATTTACATTATAATGCACTATTCCATTTAAAAGCTAATATGCTTGTTTTAGAAGTAAATGTCGCTTGACTATATTCCGTTGCAATTTTATTTAAGTGAAAAACTGTTGCAGATAGTTCTTTAAGAGCTGTAATTATCGTTTGCAAAAAGCAGTGTTGTAAATATATTGTACTGATGAATTCATTCATTCATGACATGGTCCAAGTTTAATTAAACACCACCGACGACAATGGTTATGCGTAATCTAACTCCCTGATTAATTGAAGGATTATTACTATTTCTTCTCCCAGTATAGCCATGTCATTAGGTAGATTAAGCTACTTTCTTTCTCTTTACTCGAGCTAGCATGAATAAAATCTATTGTGAAAACCTCTACAACATTGTTTACAAGTCTGGCTAAAACAAATGAAATGGGGACGCTCAACGGCTAAATTGTGCGACCTATACGCATCAAAAGTATTAATTGAAAATGACACAAAGTGAACTGCTCGGAGGAAGAACTATATTGCAGTGAAATCTGTGGAATTGGTATGCCGTAAGAATTTGGGGAGATCCATTCGAGACAGACAAATCCCTTCACGTGATCTGGCTCCACTCCAGATTCTTCCACGTGGGGACACACCGGCCTTGGAGGACAAAAGAAAGCGTAAAAGCAGTACTTCAGATATTATTTGCTTCGTTGCACTACGTGCTCTCTGGTTACATTCACATCCATGCAATTTATTCCACTTCTGTGTTCTCTGTCGATTTAAGGCGCTATCTGCACGATTCCAAAGATAACTTCTAGGTTTCCAACTTGATATAATGCAATTCCATTTGTAGCTGTTTCGTGTGTGGAATATCTTGCCGATAATGAACAGGAACCAAAATCTCCAAGCATTAAACCCAGAAATGGTTGGTACTGGACTGCAAGAAAGGTCTTACAAGCCTAAATGTCCTTTGACCTTTACTCAGCGTATCCTGATCTGGCTTATCCACTGATCAAGCCCATTCAGCTTTGTCCTCATAAGGCAGCATTCAGCTAAAAGAATAATAACTATGCTGCTCTTGAGTTTAGCATTCATTACGCAAAATTTGAATCCTGTCGTATATATAGACAAGGCACGAAGATAGCTCAGTGGTTGTTAGCAGCTCTAACCACTTGCTTTCATCTCTGATCAGTTCATAAAGTATTCCTAAGGCCCCATGTGGTATGGAGATGAGGTAAACGCTCTAGGTACTCTCATTCCATCGTCTTCATCATCACCTTGCATTCGTAGGTAACAGATTCCGCCCTCTAGGTACTTCCACCACAGAAATACGTACAGCAATCTCTTGGTGAAATGAGATTATCCCGAAGGTCATAGACCACATGGGGAGCGATATTATAGAAATATTCTAGGCTTTCATTAGGAAATAAAAGTATAACCTATCATTCTATGGATGCCCATAGAATGATTTCTTTAGACATTACGCTATTTTATTAGTAGTTTACATCCGTTACATTTGCAATTAAATTTAGCAGAGCTATTACAGTTAGACTATGATGTTACACCTCCGAACTTCTGTTCCATCTCAAATGCAAATGTTTGAAAATGCAAACTAATTAAGAATATCTTGAAAGTGGTTTATGCACAAAAAGAATTTTATTTGGCATAAAGTGTGTGCTTTAACGAGATCTTATGTAGTAAGATTTTGACTACCTCTTACATATATGCAAAAATCAACCAAACTGAAAAGAACTTCCAAGGCTATTCCTAGAAATTTAAAGAATGCATTTCACTTGTTAGGTACAAAATATATTAAAATATATTTTAATCCAAACTGTCAAAGTGGGAAATTCAAAATTTTGAAAATGTTTCCATTTGAAGGGAAGTTTGGGATCCTTAGAATTTCTGTATCGTATTGTGATTTCATTAGCAAGTGCTGAGCTTAAATAACAACCTATCTCTCGTTTTTTGAGTTATATCGCTCGCACACACGCGCGGGCGCAGACTGTTTTCTAAAAACGCTTTATTTTATTCGGGGCCTTAAAATGTGTATTTCCCTTGAAATCTCGGTATAAAATGTTTGGGTGAAATACAATGTTTTCTCTACCTACTGTATGTAGACGTTAGATAAAGTTAAGAAATCTTAATTTGTTTTTACGTACATATCTTGGAGTAGAATTGGCTATAATCCCTTAGTTCCATCACTGCAGAAAGGATAAAATCAGTAAGAATAGCGCACAAAAATAATAAACGCTGTTTAATATAAAGTTCTACAAGTAATAAAATGTTCATTGAGTATGTTATATGAATATCATTATGTCTCGATAATTCGGGATGAATGGTACAAACTACATCATAGGAAAAGTAAAATACTAATTTCACAAAAATTCCCATTTTAGAGCCGCAATATCTCGCGGACATTTCACGTACAGGACATCTGCTGCGGTTGCTACATGCTTTCAACCTATCGATTGCTGCAAGGCTCGCCGTAACAGATGGTCTCTCCTCTCCTCTTTTCTATTGTTTTATTCTTTTCTCTCTTTCTTTTTCATTCGGATTATGTGGAACAATCTCGAATTATCGATATCACCTCTCGGTACCTATCTCGAGAATAGCATTTGGCTTATATATTAACGAACAAGTTATTTTCTATTAATCTATATATTAAATATTAACAAGGCCAAGAGTGCTAATATAAAGCACAATGGTTATAGCACCAAAGTTGGATTTGGCTTCCTAAAAATAAAAAGTGAGTGCCGATAACTCTCACCATTTATATTTCAAAATGAAGCTTGGCAGCAACTGTTATTTGACTTTATACGATAAGGGATTATAATAAAAGATAGCTTTTCAAATTCCACTATCACATCTATCGGTATAAATACTTTTGTGCCTGGACTGTGCTTGGCACTCCTAAAAATATATATTTTCAGACGTTATACCGTGAATGATTGATAAGTATCTGTTACTTACTCAGATTCCTTTGAAATAAAAGGTACGAAAAACGAGGATTTTCAAAAGGGGTTCCAAATAAGAGATGCCATTATGTACTTTATTTTTATTGATAAGCATAAAAAGGCACTAATGGAAGATGACTGCATAAGGAAAGAACAAAGACATTGTTGAAAAGTATTATTTTACAACTAATCATTTTCACATGATTGAAAACAAAATATGTTTTTACTTATAAAAATGAATGTCATAAAAGTGAATATCCCCTCTCATTTCTTTCTTTTTTAATTTGAATGCCCATTTACGCGTACGTTATATTGCAAGGTAAATTAATCAAATAGTACTCAAGTGAGCCCATTGTTCAATAGATCTTGCAATTGCCCAACATTTACTTTTTCTCAAGATAATGAAAATCTGTAAAAGGCGTGTTCGGGTAGATATATCATCCCAATCAAGACTCGAGTTTGGTACCTGAAGAATATAGACAGGTGCAATACTCCGATGCTGATGTCCGTCTTCACTTAGGCAGCGGGTTTCCTTGGTGAACGCTTCTTATGGCCAGCATCAGTTCCTACATCCGCTAAAGGGAAGCATCTGATCTTCATTAGAAACGGAGAAGGAATTAAGAGTCAAGATCCTAATAAAAGACATTACTGGTACTTGAAAGGTTGCGGTAAAATGTTAACTAAGGGCATCGCTATTAATCGAAAGATATATTTCCACAGAAACTACCTGTTCCGAATGTGCACCGACTGCCGGTTTGGGTCTTTAGGGAGCCTCCAAGAAGAGCTCCTCATGTACCAAAAGAAATTGTTCATTTTTATATGACCTACAGTGCCCTGTCGTGCCCCTACCAGGCACCGACAGTGATGCGCAGATCAGTTACGAGATTGATTTTATGAAAATGACCCGCACAAATCGGAATATGGTAGGCCATGTGGAAACGATCATAGGGAGTCGATTGGTCGCTGTTTGATGCCCTCTTGCAGTTTGGCTATTTCCAGCGCAAAATATGCTACGAATACACTGAAATCGCGCAACAGGGAAGAAGTTTGTTTAGTGAAATAGAGATGAGAAAACGAACAGATTGAAATCAATCATGAAAATGGCCGGCGCACACCGTAACTTCGCTTGGAAGTCACGACACCGCACGGTAGGGACACGATCAGTTTATACAGTAGGAACATCGTAGGTTCGTGAAAATCACGATTCACGACACAGTATATTATGTGAGAATTGCCACAGAGCGACTATTCATCATCTCCCTTCCAGGTATTGAGCTATATGGCAGTTACGATCTCAGCGTAGAATGTTCTATCCCTCTTCCTTGGACGGCCAAGAAGCCACTTTCCTATTGGGCGATAATGAAGCACTGCTTTAGGGATCCTGGTCCTGGGCATGGGGAATATGTGGTCATTCCAACTTCCCTGATATTGTTGTATGAAGCCTAACACAGATCAAACCTGAAGGCTTATGGCAAAAGTAGTCCCATTTGCTGTATTCTGTAGTGCATCTCACAAGTTGTTACTCGACGTTCATCTGTTCTTCTGAGGGTCCATGCCTCTCGTCCAAAGCAGAGAGTGGGCCATGCTAGAGTCTTATACCTATTCTGGTACGCCTCTGTACTAGAGACGGCTCCAGGATTTTGTTAATGATACGTACTCATAGTTCTGTTAAATTTAATAATTTTGTCTGGAATGTCTAAGTCTTCAAGAAAAAATAGTTTGTAGATAAATAGTTAAATGCATTAACTCTTTCTAACAATGTATTATTAATACTAACTTTACTGAGGACGGAATACTCCCCAAAAAATATTTTTTTATTTATGTTCATTAATCTCCACATACCTCATCCCTATGACATTTGTGCGATTAACAAAGTGTGATAGTAACGCCAAATCATCAACAAAGAACGACTTTTAAAAATTGTAATCATTTTTACTGAACTTGAAGACCACGAGGAGGTGAAGTAGTCATGACCACTTGTTGCCCACCTATTTCATGACACTCAGTGTACCACTTTCTAAGTGCATTCCTGTACTACTTTCGTCTAAGAAGACTGGGACACCCTATATGTGCGATCAGCATAGCTGTATAAATGCCACTAGAAGATGCTCATTAGTAAGAATGTCACCACGTACTACACAATTAAAATTTTGTAAAACATTAGCCGTACCACTTTCAACTTATGGTGCAGAAATCTGGTCCATAAATCGAGAAACTAAGAAAAAATAGAAAGCAGTGAAATAAAATGTTTAAGAAGTGGGGCTGGCGTCACTTGCTTGGATCACCAGAGAAGTAAAAATATACGAAAACAACTGGACATTTTTAATTTGATTGAATTAATAGAGCAAAAAAGGACTAACTGGTACCAACACATACTAAGAATGAATGACGACCGACTACCTAACAGAATGTTAAGTTCAAACCAAAAGGACATAGAAATGTCGGCAGACCGAGGAAAAGATGGTTAGACGACATTACCTTTGAAGACGGAACTAGACATTCAAATAAACTTGCTTCTATGTCAGGTGGCCGACTTCATCCGGTATCGGCTTAAAATATTGGCAACACTGCTGCAGAGTCACTATGCAAGGGAACGTAATATTGTCACTGATAGCACACGTTAGTTACATACCTACCTTACCTCTGAGCAAATATCACGCGCATGCGCAATGGCGAGAAAAACATTGCCTTGTATAACCTAGCGGTCTAATGTAATGTCACGATATTTTCGAAGCAGGAACAACAGAATTGGATAAAAATTCAATGTGCCAGAGGTCGTACAGCACGACAGTATCATCAAGGTCTTCAAAAGGCTTGCAGAGGATCTGCATTGCCTTAAAGAACAGTGCCACGGTGGGTAAATGTCTTCAACAAAGAATGTCAAGGTGTGGCAGACAATGTGGGCAGGTCATCCTAGTATCAGTGAAGATGTGCATGCTTATGCAGTGTTGCTGGATATTGATCGATGTCATATTATTATGAGCTGGCTCGAGATACCAGATTAGCGCATTCAGCTGTGCTTCACGTTCTGAAAGAACACGTGTACATGAAAAAAATTTCATCACGGTGGCCTCCGCATGAAATGCAGAAACGGTTATAATATGACGTTGCTTGGCTGCATACTGCGCAAGCTGTGGCTGATTTGTTCAGTTGATGGGATTGGGAAGTACTTGTGACTTTGACTTGATCGAAGATGAAGGAACCGCTTCGTATCCTACGACTTCCACGTCACTGCCAACAGATAGTACACAACACCTGTGATTACTTTGAAAGACAGTAAAGCTTGGTAATATGTATCAGTTGTAAATAAATAGTTGCCACTATTTAAGTTCCAACCCTCGTAGATAACACTCCGTGCGTTAAAGCAGTTGCAGAACTCCACGGCGCAAGAGACGGCAGTGGCGCGTTCTGCCTCACAGCGAAGACTTGTGTGGTTCATGATAATAGACAATAACAGCATAAACAACCGAAATGGTCTCACTTTACTTACAGGATCTTTATTTTCCAGGGAATAAAGTCACTCGTGTATATGGTGCTGTTGTCTAACATTACGGATTACAGATTGTAAGGTGCAAACATAAGGGCATGCAATGCTTCATCGGCATTGGTTCGTTTCTTATTAATATTATTGTTTATTATTATTATTATTATTATTATTATTATTATTATTATTATTATTATTATTATTATTATTATTATTATTATTATTATTATTATTATTATTATTATTATTATTATTATTTAACGTTTTTATTTTTGCTTGTAGTTATTGTTGTATGTGTTATGCTATTATTATTTTTATTAGTATGTTTATCAGCACCATTATGCTTATTGTCATTAATTATTCTAATTATCATTAACATGAATAATCATAATTTGGAATTTTTATGGTAATTAGTTTTAGTATTATCATTATTAATATTAAGTTTTTCTTAATATTGTGATTTACTATAATATTTTCATCGTTACTATTATCATGATCAAACGCTACTGATATGCTGACTTCATTCATAGAATAGGTGTTCAAAATGACGTCATGTTGATTGATACAATGCTCCAACTCTTGTATCCATATGGATGTTTCTTAGAACTGAGGGTGTGGCAGAGGCACATGCTTCAACGATCCTTTGACGTGAGACCTCTAGATTGAGGTGATCTGCTTCAAACGCAATGTTGTTGATATGACACCCAGGCCAATTCAGCGACCAGGGTACTAGTTGAAATCAACGTTTACAGGTTCATAATAACAAGGTGGTGCACCATCTTGTTGGGAACAGTATTTTAACACAAGTCGTGCCCGAATCTCTTCAAGAAAATCCTGAAGCTCACCTTGCAGGAATTCCAGATACCATGGTCCTCTAAGTCTGATTGGGAGAAGTCAAATCCCAAAACATTGACTTCAAGAATACCGCACCAAAATTTGTTGCACTCAGTGAGGATTTTGAGGGGCCCAGTAGTGCATGTTTTGTGTATTCATAGTGGCATATTTGCTGAAATAGCATTCATTGCTTCAAAGAACACTCAGGAAAGTCAGGGGTGTCACCCTCGTGCACTATTCAACATTACAGGCAAAGTCATTGCCATACAGTTGTTGGTGGAGGTAAACCTTGTACGGATACCATGCCTATTCCTACAAAATAATAATAATAATAATAATAATAATAATAATAATAATAATAATAATAATAATAATAATAATAATAATAATAATAATAATAATAATAATAATAATAATAATAATAATAATAATAGTAATAATAATAATAATAATAATAATAATAATAATAATAATAATAATAATAATAGACATAACATAACCATAATAACAATAATAAAATGTCAAACAAACGTTACGTGCCCTCATTCTTACATTTTATAATTCAAATGTTAGACAATAGCAGCAGAAACGAGTTTATTCCCTGGAAAATAAAGATCCTGTAATTAAAGTGAGACCATTTCGGTTGTTTATACTACTATTGTCTATTATCACGGACTACACACACTAGTTTAACTGCCTCTCTCTTCATGTCTTCGCTGAGAGTCAGAACTCGCCATTGCTGTCTCTTGCGCCGTGGGGTTCTGCAACTGTTTTAACTCACGAAGGCGGATGACGCCGGATGAAGTGGGCCACCTGGTGTAATCAGTAATGAAAGAACTAAATGATCAGTATTAAGCGTAGTAATAAATGCAGATTTCTTGCATCGCAATCCAAAACCGTTTGAGCGCATCCAAAAAAATAATGTGCATATAATCCTTTCAATGAGAATCTTATTGATTACCGGCTGGCCTACCCGATGTTGTAAGATGGCTTTTCAAGCCTCGTATAGTGTAAATATTGAGTTCACCCTCTCCGATGTTCTTTATAGAATTAATTAACAACTATTGATAATTTAGTAGCGTGAGAAAATGTCCTTCTTATTCTCTAAAACTGCGTATAAAATATCTGTGATATCGAACTTTTGGTTCCATTTGTATAGCTCTCTTTAACTTATATGGTCAAACGGAGACTGAATTTAGAAGTAACTTGCGGTGTTAACTCGTTGACTATATGATTTAACTTTTATTTTAACAACTTTTATTTTCGTAACATTTACTCCAACATTCACACTCCCAGGCTTTCCGGAGGAAAAGGAATACTTATAATTAAAGAGGCATTTCTCCGCAAAATCTTATAATCAAACTGGAGATCATTAAATTATACTAATTATATTAATAATAGGTCTTCTCCCCACACAGAGGATATCCACATCGCCATATCTCCTATGATGGCGGCAATAATTTGAACGTTATTTCCATTGGCATCTTAGGTTGGACGTAAGTGTTGTGGACTTCGAGCATTTTAACGACCATTTCTCTACGATGCCTCCCTCTGGAAAGTCGAGTCACTGTTGCATTGCGTTAGAGCACCTTAGTTGCGTACATCAGCCAAGACCGACTTCATCATACAGAGGATTATTTCTCACCTTTGTTCCACATGGGAAACTGCATCGCTCCTTATTGTTTTTTTTTTATTTTATTTTTATTTTTTTTTTTCGTATTCTACTTCTAACCAGCCATAGAAGTGATAAGGGATGGAATCTACTAAATATTAAAAAGCTTACAGAAGAAAAATTAGTTGCCATCTTAGGGGAACAGATAAGCTTTTTGTACCCAAGTGCACGTTGAAAAATTAATGACTCGACTCCTGGCCACTCCTTAGCACTTACCGAAAAACATCGATGTCTACTATATTTCAATCAGCTAGAGCTTCTTTTGAGCATATAATACAAGTATGATAGGGGGAGGGAATACAGCCCTGCACTGCGACCTTGGCAGATCTATTGTGTATTCCAGTCTTACATATTTTCTTCGATTCAGAATTCCGACTTTCATAATGAATAGAAAGACACTCTGGGCTGTAATGGCTGAAAGCTACTCCAATTTGGAAATCGTGTCCTAAAAATGAGAGTTCTTTGGTAGGAGGTACCTGGCACTCGCACAATAGATACACAGCGGTCTCTATTGACATCGTCTACAGGCAGGATTCGCTTGCTGATCCATTCTGCTGGTACCTTCTGAGACCACGAATTCCATAAAGAGACCCATTGTCCACGAGAGCTTTTCCTGCTTAAGTTTAGCAGTTCTCACCACTTGCTCATGCCCAATCTCCGTATGAGTTCTTTGGAGTGCCTGAAACCTGCAGGCGAGTTCTTATTCCTTAAGCAACCAATCCTTTATAGGCTGCAGTAACATTAAATGAGATCTGAGTTGTCATTTTTATTTTTAACAAGGATTCAACTTTGGAAGACATCTCTCTATAGTCTGCGTGCAGTTTACACCATAAAATAGGGAAAACGAACATGAAAAATGAACTTAATAACAATAATATAATACAGAATTATGATTTGTACACATATTTTTGTTTATGAAGTTTTACTTTCCTTCGCCACTTTTCCAGTCATTCCATTATTCTAGTTCTTTTGTTCACATCCGGGCCCTTATTTCCTGCATCGAAGTATTTCTAAGTGTTCCTCTTCTCCCATGTGCACACCATTCCACTTTTTCTCCCATATATTCTTCCACAGAATTAGTAACTGTCATTTCCTCCTTAATAACAACGTTCCTAGCTTTTTTAATTTTTCTTTCTAATTTGAATACCTGACTTGCTTAAGATGTCCAATTTCATAGACAATAGTTTTGGTTTTATTTGTTTATCCTGTTTTCAAATTTTAGTATTGATTTTTAAACTGCAATTTAGTGTCCTTGGTTATATTTTTGTCCCATAAAATGTTTTACATCGCTCTGTTTACCATTTTTTTAATTGTGTTTTTTTATTTTTCTCTCCTGTCTATCTTGCTTATTAACCCCGTCTTACCAAAGGTATTTTATCCTAGCTTCCGTAATGTTTTTAAATTTTCTCTTAATTTTTTTTATTAAAGGCATGCAAATAATAGTTTCTGCCAATTGCTGTTTCTACTAATGAGTTGAATATTTGTTTCAAATTTTCATTGTTGGTCTTTTTGAGAAACAATGAAATGTCAAGTTAGACATAAAGCACTGCCCCGTCTGTGTAGCGTGATTTATATAAAAAGTAATAAAGGAATAGTTAAACAATGTAAAATATTAACTTTATAAACATGACAAGCTATAATATCCAAATTTAAAGTAAACTTGTTTTAAAAATTGCTGAGATATATTGTTACCAGTGGTGGTCACCTCCGTTGGTAATATAAGCTCTGTCATAAGCAATGACAGAATATTTAATGTGATTCATGTAAAAAAGGTAATGGTTAAACAGTGTACCTTTATAAACATGACAAGATACAAGTAAATATGTTTTAAAAATTGCTTAAACATTCAGTTAGTAATGGTGGGCACAAAATACCCCCTTTGGTCATTTAAGTTACAAAACTAAGGCTAGGGTTAACTCTGACTTTCCAGCCCTCAGATACTTCATCTTTTATGAAACCTTTTTGAGCTTCCAAATTTAAATATTCAATCTGTGTTACATATAAAACGTTTTAACTGAATTTACCTTTATATTCTCCTAAAAATGTTTTCCATCTTCAAGTTCCTTTGGCATAACTACCTGATCATTCACAAATATCGTTGTAATGATCCACTGCCAACAAATGTTCTCATTTCCTTACCAATTCAAAATAGTTTTTAAATGTATTTTAAACAACACCGGTGACAGACTTTTTTGACCAATTTCTTTCTAATATAAATTGTTAGATTTCTACTCTTGACACAGTGCCTTAATTTTTTATAAGATTGCTTGTAATTCATGTTACCCACATCAGCAAGACGACGAAGATGACGATGGTGATGGTGAAGAGGGGAGATCACAGACAGTGCCGTAAAAATCTACCTTGGAAAAACACAGTGACCTCTCCAAATGGTTTTTTACTTTTATTTTCAAAGTATTTCTAATTTTGGCCAGCGTGAATTGTCCGGTGCGGAAGCCAGTAAAACCCATTTAAAGTTGCCAAGCCATCTTTTTATTTTCAAACAGAGAAATACTTTTAAATTCTGTTGAGCATGTCAGTACTTCTGGTTGTAATGCCAGTGCTTTTCAAACGTTGCGATTATGTACAAAGGAAAGAAGGAAGAGGTAGAAAGGGAGAAAGTCTGTGTCCATGGGGAAGGGGAGAAGTAGCGTATAACACTTGTAATAAAAATGGCAGTCCATGGCAATAAATTTTCAAGCGTTGGGAAAAGTAACCCTTATTCTTTTTCTTTCAGCATCTAAGAGATTTTACAATCGCTAGTTTTGAATCCTTAAATCCGTACTGTAACTTAAAAGTTGATATATGAAAGCCATTCGCAAGCTTACGACTGCATCAAATATATTTTATCTTCTGTATCCTTCCTTAACGAAGTGATTCTAGAGCCCCTTGGCTCCATAAATGGAGTCGGTCAGACAAAGACACAAAAATGTATCCCCCCCAAACCCAAATAAATCTTTGTACTCTTTATTGCTAAAAGTCACCTTGGAAATTTAGGCATTTCTCAATGTTCAGTACAGATAAAAAATATCACCTAATGGGCTCATGATTTTGGAACTATGAAATACAATTCTATTTCACAAATGAGCTACGGCCATAGTTGGTGTTATTGCGCCTGTTATGTTGCCACAGAAACCCTTGTTTATGAACGCGTTGCAAGGAGGCCAACTGATAGATTTTAATAACAAGATTCTGTTTAGAAGCCGTATTAATTAATTGATCTGTGGATGTAGTACTCGTGTTTATGTGATTTTATCTTGAATTCTTATTTATTTATTATTAAATCTGACCTTATATAAAGGTTTGCCATGTGACACAGAATAACTTACAGGTGTTTTTAAATGGATACATTAAAAAAACAAAGTTTTTGTTAGTACATGGTACAGTTAAAATAATCATTTAATTTATATTATTAGTACTTTCAAATTTAAATGTTATGGTTATCATACAAATGATTTCCGCATATTGCCGCGGAGTATTTTATTGGGGCTAGGACAATGTCATCCTGTTGCTGTTTAGCGAGCTTATATTGTTGTCTCCATTGCACAAATGATTTTGCTATTGTGCCCCTTGCTCCGAAGAACAGGCCTGTGACCATGATGTTTCTGATATTATATCCAGTTATAGTTACTGTTGTTATTTTTGTGTTCGCTACATAGTAGTGCATTAAATATATATTACGCTATTTTAGCGCTCAGAAGTGATTTTATGCAAAAGTGTTATTGCAGAACAAGATTTACCGAAGGTGAGTAGGTTCATGTGTTCTGTGGTAACGATGTTCAAGCATTATTATCGTGTGAAAGCGCGATACTTTAACCCTGTGATGTTTGAGGTTAGAAATGACTTTATTGTGTACGTCGGCAGGACTGCTTTTGGGGTTACTGTGGTCTGCTGTTTAGTGTAATGTCGGCCATGTTGAACTCTTGTGTACTACCGATAAACTGTGTCCACTATACTTCTCCACAATTTAGTAGTTGCATTATGAAATGTTGTATTGTATTTGTAACAAAGATTACCAGAGGCAAGAATACTTTTAACCAATTCAATAACCATTTTGGCTTAATGAATCTATGTTGACAACATTTTTAAAATATTATAAAACCTAAAGATCTTGTACAAATCACGCTCCAAAATGCTTATTCGTCTACCTACTTCTATTAATAAAGGTAAAATTTGCTTTTTAGCTTATGATACAATTCCTTTTAGATGTGATGGGTGTAAGAGGATACAATTAGAGGTATTTAACGATTACGTCAATAAATAATACGAGACTTCAAGTGCTTACGACATTGTAAGTTACTTTTAGGGCATGCATCTCAAAATGAATGTGAGATCTTCTTGTAGTTTACCGTGAAAATGCGAGTCACTTGGGTCTCAGCCTCAGCCTTAGCCTCAGTCCTGGGCCTGCCCATTTTTCCCGTTCTCTGTGGCCTAAACTGATATGCTGACCTTGATATTTTTTTGTCATTCATTCTAAATCTGTAACCTTCACTTTTGTATTCTCCTGTTTTTTGTATTCTCCTGTTCCCTTATTTATTTCCAACTCTTTCCTAATAGTAAATGACATAGATTAATGCAATTTCGTAATTGTTCCCAAAGAATAAAATCGATGTCTAATATGGCGCTTGGTGCTCTGCAGTTTTCCCCGAGTTTGCCTCGCAGTGTGCGCAACATTGCTACATTCTTGGTGTTTAAAGACTCAAGATATTAGAGGGTGGTGCACCTATTTTATGTTCCGGCCTCAAAATTTTTATCAAATTGAGTTGCAGATACATGCCCAAAACAGTGGGAATCTTGTATTGCAACTGCAAAATTTATTGTGAATTAGCTTATTTGTGGTAGGACCCGAATCAAGCATAAACGCATTGTGACACCAAGCTCGGCGCATAACAAAGGAGAACGGGTCCAGCTACCTCATCGAGTGATGTATCGTCAGTTAAGTGTATGAGAGACAGAAAAAGCTAAGAAAGACAGTGAAAGGACTGAGTCAAGGTTACGGGAAGAAACAGATGAAGCGTAATATCACGGAAGACTGCTAACCTCAGAAGAGAACTGTATTTTTATGCAAAAGTTTAGAAGAAAAATAAAGTGATAGAAAAGTAACGCCACTGATGTGTCATTTTGTCACGTTGGTGTTAGGGGTGGGATTCGTCGAATTGGCCAATTGCCACAGCATAATAATTTCTGATATCTATCTATTCCAACCTCTGTCTCTGTCCCCCCCCCCCATTTTCTAGATTAAAGAAACCTCCAAAACTGCATTTCGGATAAAATATTTTTTTTTATTCGAATGTAGTGCTACTAACCTTAGGTAGGCGAGAGGTAAACTAAAAAGGTTACCCTAGCGTCCTAAGGTCTACGTAACAGCCAGAGAATATTCACGAGTCTATTTGATGTCCTTTACACACTACACTAACTCTACTGGTCATATGAAACCCTTTCCTTTCAACTCGCTTCAGTCCGGCATAAAACTGAAAAAGTCTATATAAATAAATGTCTCTACAAATGAAATTCAGTTTAAATATTCTCAGCTGCACTTCAAAGCATCTATTATTTCCAGTCCAACAGAGAGGAAAAACTGTATTTTCCTTTGTGAGAAACACCTGCACTATGAAGTGGGACTTAAATGTACCTTCATATTCCATAATACCAGTAGGCAAATGAAAGATCTCGCACACTAACGCGTGTGTCAGAATAATACCTAGTATATAAAACACGTTTGAAGGCGCGTTATTGCAAAACAGCTGTTGCATTCACATGAATTTCTCTGCTCAATCTTCTATAAATTATTCTTACAAACCATCCGATCTCATCTATGTATAAACTTTCAATTCGCATTTCATTGTAGTAGATTACGTGATGGTTTGATTCTTTACATGACCAGAAAAAATAATTAGGACTTACTTAAAAGTGCTTGAAAATGAAAATCAGTGATAAATAATATCTCGAAAATGTTTAACTCCACTCAAAAATAACAGTGCGGGCTTTAATGAGATCTGCATTTTTCGAATTGTAAGATTTTGCGGTTTACTAATTATGCAAAAATCATTCTAATGCACAGGACTTCAGAGGCCGTAAATTTCAGTTGATTTGAGTTCTACGTCTTTTGACTCGGGTCTCCATAGATTAAGTTTATATTGCCCTTTGAGCAGCTAATTATCTTTAAAAAATACTCCAGATACTAATGTTTCAGTAAAAATGGGCATGGCATTCTAACATTTAAAGAGACACACAGACAATTTAAACGCTTTCAAACTGTCAAGTGATGTAAATGACCAATAAAACATATGTATAAAAATGCTTGCCATTTTACACCACCCACTCCCCTTATTGACATTTTAATTTAGTTTTCAGTATCATATTCACAGACAATTAACAATAAGTTTTAGAATTAAAAAGCATATTTGTGTGAAATCCTAATATTGAAGATTTTAATCTAATGCAAATGATTGCACTACCATAGAACAGAAAAGAGAAGGAAAAATTATCATAGAGTCCGACTTCCTGACTTCTGTGGCTATTTTTAACATTTCAAGACTGCCTTAAACTTTTGCTCAAAATAGTTCATTGGCTATTTTGTCTAGGTATGTGGAAAACATTTGCTGATATTTTATTTCCTGTTTAAAACTGCCAAGTCTTTGAAATACTGCCTAAGACAGTGGTCTGCTGGTTAACATGCAAACTTTCTAATGTAGAGAATTTTTCTTTAACTAAGATTATTGCCCATTCTCCCAGAGTCTGAAAGTATGACATAATGCAAATGTGCATGCGAATTTAATATTTCTAAATAAAAACCAACGTACATAAATAAACCCAAAGTTACAAGAATATTGAACAATTGAATGTCACTACCGATGATGAGTTTTTTATTGTGCTCTTTTTTATGATCCCTTTAAATTAGTCATATCGCGACTTTACAAGTTTTTGTGCATTTAACATTGGAATTAGAATATAACATTATATATTATTATACAAATAGATACTTTGAAGAACTGAATTAACTTGAGGCAAACAGTTGAAGTGTTAAACGCTTGAGAGTCAGTTGTACTTTACACTGTTCACAGATTGGGGGTTGGTCCTGTTTAAAAAGGTTTAGGTAGTTGGCATATAAGATTTCTTAGTTTTCGTCTGAAGTATGGCATTGTTCGGAAGATAAATATTGCAAATACAAACAGCTGATGGTAGATTTACTGAAACTGCCACTGCGTCTACTTCAGTATTTCAAGGTACTTCTCCGAGCTATAAATCACTTTTCACGTAATTACTACTCCTCCGCTAGCATGATTGATTCTATTTTTGTGCTATACTTTTAACTTTATAGACAGAATTATCCCGGAAATTAGTTTTCTGTAGACATAACAGTTCAGGTTGGTGTTTATTAATCAGAAGTTGTAGGTAAGTACTCAAATTGCGGTCGGAATCCGTTGATATTCCATTGTATTAGCTTAGACCATGTTGTGAGTGCTGAATGGTATATACGTTGTCGATTCAGGGAAAAAGATTAGTTTTCTGGGTTATTTTGTATAGAGCTGTCCTTTGTCATTTCTTTGTTTTGCATGGTAAAATTTAGTAGTTTCTTAATGATGCGGGTACTTCTGGTTTTAATGGCTTTGTCTGAATAAAATAGGTGAAGTGTTCGCAGAGTCTGTGCTAAACCTTGTAGGACATCGGTATAGTTAAGAATAATTATGACATTCATACCCACAGTGTTTTCAAATAAACAGAGAGCCTGTAAGTAGCTCAGGGTAAATGCATCCGACTCATTTTTATTACTTTTTATAGGTGTCAGCTTGGCACTCTATTCAGTATTTTAATCGTCTGCTTTTGCTTTCTCAACAGAATGGTTGGTTTTTACGGCTTCTCATTAGTGTTATTTTCAGGTTTTGTTCAGTGGTAGACCACATTGGTCATTGGTATCCTTGTGGTTTCTGGTCTTTTGGTGTCTGATTGGGTAACATTCAGAAGCCATGCAATTCATGTGACAGTCAAGTGACAATTCAGGATATGACACTAGTTCTCTCTTGCGTTGTTTTACGGTCGTTGTCTGATGCAGTACTACTAGAGAGAGCTTCTGGTGTTAAAGAGGGAACAGAGTTAATATTTTCAAAGGGCAGACTTTCTTGTTTTCTTCTCCCACTGATGAATTAAGGGAACAAAGAGGGGTCGAATTTAATGATAGAGTTTCGATCGGTGTGGGTTTCTGCCCCTAAGTTTGGGCATTACTTTACTAGGTGGCCTTCTGATTTACACAAAAAGCATGTAGGTAAATCTGGGGACACATACACCCAGTGTGTAGTCCCTTCGTAATCAATTTATAAAGTATCTGGAGCTTTCCGGATATTTTCAAGAGAAATATAGATTTGTCTTCGGAAACTTAGCATATGCGAGAATCCAGGCAGGGATAGTCCTGCTCTGGTAGGAGATATCTTGAACATAAGTTTGATACCCAGATTGGATGCTATTATCCTTTGGTTTTTGTGTAAGAAGAGGTCGCATCTCTACTGATACGTTGTTTACATATATCTTAGAGTCTTAGCTAGTTAGATCTTTGATACATTTCTTGTTAGAGAGGACAAAAATATATTCTCCTGTTTGAAATGCGCGAAACATATCGGATGCCGTTAGGGAAGATCAGATTTGCAAACTCGAGCACGTAGGCTTTTATGCTTATGCCGTCGTAGGATTCAATAATTAAGCCCTGTTCTTTAGATGGGTTTGAAGCAATAACTTCCAAATATGATTAACTTGGAGAAAGAACACTTTGTTGCAGTTGATTTCGATAGGTAATGTACTTGTTCGATGTTTTCGTTTGTCGTTTGTTTAGGTTTCGCCCGTTGGCACTACTACAATCGATCTTTGCCTTTATCTGCCAAACTTTATTAACAGAGGTCATGTTTGTGTTCTAAACAATTTGAGGTTAGCTGTTAAGAGTATTATTATTCAATGAAAACTTTTAATTGGTATTGAAATTAATAACATCCTTACTCTCAAGTGGTGCAGATTATATGAAGCTTCCTTGGAGATAATACTAATGTTGCCGCTTCCACTTGGAACAGCGCATTTATTTCAATAACAAGGGTAAAAAAATTACACGCCAAGCGTTTATTTCAGCATTGTCAACTCTGATGAATTATTACAAAGGAAAAGTCGCTGATATGACCTTAGATGTTAAAAGAGGGGAAAAACTACCATAGAAGTTGAAATTGGCTCTGAAGATTTATCACATATGTGTAGAAAATAGGAACTGCATAAAAGTGGTAAATGAAATAGACAATTAATTTACATACTGGACTTTGGGTTTTACGGTGGCGCCGTGGCCGAGCAGTTAGACAGTTCACCTAGCACTTAGGCGTTTCGAGTTCTATCCCAGGAACCCGCAAGTGGTATTCGTGGAGGACGAAGAGGCGTCTGGGCGGGTTTTCTCCGGGTTCTCCGGTTTCCTCCATCACTCATTCCACCAAATGCTCCATCATTACCTTTTAACTCATCCATTTCACCTGCATTTCATATTACCCTCATCTTCACTCTCGTACCTGGAGATAAGCGGACCACCCGCTTCCAAGTCTTGGTTCGTAGGTTTGTCTGCTCCCCAACAGGCGTCTGACCTTAGGCACAGGTTTATAAGTCCTAGGAGGTGTAGGTCCTACATAAGGAGAGGGCATTTCAGATTAAGAAAAATGAGACTTTAGGTTTTAACTTATATTTAAGCAAACTGCAGCATTTTAATATATGTATTTGCTTTTTAAAACCCATTGATCGTGTGGGCATTTTTATAAAACCTATAAACGTTACTCAGAATGAAAATGTTTAGGTACCCTCAGCAACAAATTAATAATAATAATAATAATAATAATAATAATAATAATAATAATAATAATAATAATAATAATAATAATAATAATAATAATAATAATAATAATAATAATAATAATAATAATAATAATAATAATAATAATAATAATAATAATAATAATAATAATAATAATAATAATAATAATAATAATAATAATAATAATAATAATAATAATAATAATAATAATAATAATAATAATAATAATAATAATAATAATAATAATAATAATAATAATAATAATAATAATAATAATAATAATAATAATAATAATAATAATAATAATAATAATAATAATAATAATAATAATAATAATAATAATAATAATAATAATAATAATAATAATAATAATAATAATAATAATAATAACAACAACAATAACAATAATCATCATCATTCACACAATAAGCTGTAAACAGTATTACCTTCCTATTTTTCTCCATTCGTTTCTCACAATAACACTTTGAAAATTAACACCAACCGAATCTCTGTTGCGTATCTATATTCAGCAAAGAGAAAAAGTTTTGAAATCGTTGTCGGTAACGCAGACGACCACGTTATCGACCGTTAGATCTCGTTTCACCATTTGTCTTGCTCTATCCGTCACCCACCTGTCTTCCTGAACAGCAATCACAGCGCTCCGACACGCTCTGTTAAGCTATCCATCACCACCGAGTACTGCAGCCTACCCCTGCACGACTACAGGTTAGGCAACTTCTCTGACACCTCTGTAAAGCGCGACTGCTTGTTCGCATTCTGTAGGAAATTGATTTCGTCAACTTGAATAGTCAAAAAGCCAAGCACAACAGCGAAAGGAGCCAATTGAGATTTATCGAAAATTGGCATACCGTGTGAGCAAGAGCGGCATGGGAATGCTTAAGAATATCTCCTGAGCATGTTTTATAAGGTAGTGAATGCTGCAGTGAGTGCAAGCTCAGAGGCAACTTATTTCAGCCTTTCTGAATTCCATTTTCTTCTTTCTTTCTTTCCATTAACATTCCCCTTGCTAAGAGTTACTACTACTTATTCTTCTTTTTGTCATTCTTTCTGTTCGATCGTTTCATTCCTAATACCCACCTACCATCTAGATACTTCCCCTTTATATCCTATTCGATTTCCTGGTACTTAAGGTGTGTTGCTTTCTTGCTTCTATTTCCTCTTCGTCTTTTTCTTTTCTGTGCCTTCTTATCGTATGCGCTTAATTCGCTTCTCCCCTTGAGACTCTTTACTATCTCCTCCCTAATTTTTCTCTATTGTCTTTTTAAATTTCTCCATTCAGTTTTATTTCCCTCATTTTTCTGCACTCCTATCTTTTCAAAATTATCATCTTTTATTTTACATTCCATTGACCTTACCAGTGTTTTATTTTTCTATTTCCTGTGCACCAGTAGAAGCATCTTTGCAATCTTGCAATTTATCAATGCATACTAAAAGCTGCATGAATGACGTAAAGGCTGTTTGTATCTTTTGAAGAAACTTATTTTTGGTTAGTTTAAAATATTGTGACGCCGGCCGACGGTAGCAGCATCACAGAAGAGGCTCGGGGTCAGGTCGCCTAGCATCACAGGCAGTACTTCCATCAAAGACGCTCAAGATCAGGCTGCCTCGTGCGAGTGTTTGTGACAATGGGTGCGGTGCGGCACGTCAAAGGGGTTTTCGAGATTTTTCGGGAAGTGTGAGGTGGCCGGCGTATTTTTACAAGATTTCAGATAGATAAAGTTTGAGAATAGTCCGTGTTACGTCATCACTATATAACTCGTACTTAGTGCCAGTCAGGATTTAGTTTTAGTGTGTGCGTGTCAGCTGCATGTGTACGGATGCGTCGAAAGAAAGATGGTGAGGCAGTTAATGCGTATCGAGTGATTGTATTGTCCAATTCAGCTGTTTGAGAAGCAGATAAAGTGAAGAAAGGCAGAAAGGAGTGACTCAAGGTTACAATAAGAAAACAGTTGTGAGCTTTTATATCACGAAAAATTATGTATTGTGTTTACGTCAGTAAACAGAACTGTTAGTGTGCAAAAGTTTTAGAAGAAAATAAAATGAGTAAAATAACTGGACTTTCACTCTACTCGTACTAATGATTACATATAGGAGATGGTTCTATAGTAATCTATGATGCCCTCATTCGGAGGTCCCGGTTTTGATTCCCACCAGGCCGCCCACTCTTAACCATGGCTTTTTGTGGTTCCCCTGGTTCGGTATACCAACGCTGGTATGGTTCCTCTTCTACAAGTTGATTTCCTATTATTTGTTTCAGACTTAAAGTACCGGACATCGGCGGTCGGTGACTTTTGGGTGGGTGGTGAAGGATATGCTTTCAAAAGATTTCTCCCTTGCGTTGGTTGGACTCGCCTTCTGAGCGATATCCCTAGGGTCCAGGGATCCCTGGGGCGTTCGAGGCAGGGCTGTTCAGTGACGGATGCGCCCATCTGTAATCGTTAGGGGCCCCGTTCATACTTGTAATCATCACTCTTCAGGTTTCCCTCTCATCTCTCCCTCCCGGGGCTATATTTAGAAAGCGTCACAGTGACACGGGTATGGTGCTCTGCCCCGGTTACCTGTATATTTACTCCTATTGGGTAGTAGGGGTGGATATAAATGTCGCCGAAAGCATATGAACCCAAAATCTACTTTTCAAAAAAGGATACTCTGTGAGTGTATGTGCGTATGGGCGCGCGCAGTAATCGAATAATTCACAAGACAGTTCTAATAAATACCAAACTTTGTGTTGAAGAACAATACCTCCCAAAAAGTAACAAAAACATTTCAAAGAACTCCATCACAAATCAAAAGAAATGTTGATTTCTATTTACTAAAAATGGCTAATGATTTTGATTGAAGTACCGCTGTCTAAAGTATCATGAACTAATAAAATGTGCATCTTGAATTTTCCCGTATACCCTATAAGGACTTCATTCTGAATGAATTTCTATATAACTGGTAATCCATATGCAGCTTATTGCACAACAAATTAGATATCGTTAAACATACAATTTGTGCTCAATAAAATGTTAAGTGGCGATAATAATTTTCAGTCATTGCTATTCGCTTGAATTATCCAATAATTTTGTTGTTAAACTATTTTTTTTTAACTGGTGGTGCGCAAAGAGAATGCAATTTCAAATATACTACATAGTGACCTGCATTTTCAAGATTGCTCTTATCTCCTGTATGGCCCTTATACCTATGAATAAATTAATGTATGATGGTAGTTTCAGCAAATGGTTATCTCAATTTGTATGGTGTACATATTACTCTGAAACAAGCTTTTGTAAGAATTGTTTGTGGAAAATATGTAAAAATAATCGCTGATAAACTCATGTGAATGGAACTTCAGGTAATTCTTTTAATTTTTATCAGCTTTTTTGTTGTTCATTTGAGTTCATATACATTTCCATTATTTTCGAGGTATTTTTTTTCCTCCCCTCGTTCTCTCTTTCCTCCAAATATATTCATATTAATCACTAGGACCCTGAATGGCATTTTAGATTATATATTGTTCTCACCTGACCGCCTCCCCAGCGCAGTTGGTAGCGCGCTTGCCTCTGGCACGAGAGCCCGGGTTCGATCCCCGGTACCAGCATGGGGAGGTCTGGCACGGGGGGTACTCAACCTCGTTAGATCCCGGGGCGACCAATTGAGGAGCTAGGAGAAGTAGCGGCCCCAGGTCGAGAAGGCCGTATACCTGGCAGAGAGGACTCAGGGCGCTGACCATGTCCCACCCTCTAGTACTGCACCCTACCAATGACGCCTGTATTGGGAAGAAGTGGGGGACGCAGCGGCTGGGCGGAAAGCCTTGGCCCTTCATGGGCTGTTGCGCTAAGGTTTTTTTATATAAAACACCTATTGTCCATTAAATTACTAACATTCACAAATTAAATGGATACAAAATCATAGCACTGTATTTCAGTCAACTAATTACGGACTGAAATTCTGGCACTGCTTGCAGATTCTTAAGGGGGTGTTTACTAAGCATGTTACGGTTAATTCATCTCTGCTAATATATATTATTTCGCGCAAACAGATTTCAACCTTCGTTGCATATTGTTCGCACTGCACCTGACATCACGACACTAGCTTCAATCAAGAAGCATAATTGTTGTTTGCGCGGGGCACTCAAACACTTCATTTTGCTTTGTAGCGTATGCTTGCAGTGAAAAGGTGTCATAGCGGAGAAACAAAAAATATCAACCGTTTCGTCCCTTAAGTGAATAGAGATGTCATTTACGTTAATCTTTAACAGAAAAATATGTAAAAGCTACTAGTAACTCTCACAATGTAATGTAATATCACCATCATTGCTTGTCATTGTCAGCAAAATAATAAGCAACATTAATGCACGAGTCAATTGGCCCCTATTGCTCCTCTAAGTTTGCCCTAATCTTTCCATTGAACTCCTGTGTCAGGTACCTCGCGCTACTGCTGCGTATACGTGACTAGTAACAATGGAGGCGGCAGAAGAAAAAGTTACTTTTCCAGCAGCTTCGAAAAAAATCTGGTTGAGTTATTTCCGATACATGTATGTGTGGAATTGAGAAATGTCCGTGTGACGTCATACTCATATAAGTAGTGTGTCAGCTGTGCGTGTACGTCGAAGAGAAGATTTCACGAGCGTCTAGTAATTGCACCGTCATAATGTATGAGACTGAGAAGGTGAAGAAATTCACTGAAAGGACTAGGAAAGGTTACGAGAAGTAAAGGTCGTGAGTTGTGATGGCACGAAAGACTAGAAACTGTTAACAACGAGAAGAAAACTGTGTATTTGTAATAAAATTGTAGAAGACAAACTGATAGAAAAGTACCGGAGTGATTTTTGTTATTTTGTCACAGTATTTGATCCCTTGGTGACTTACACGCTATAGATTTATAAATTCTGCCGACTTCCTAATTCACTGCCAAGGTTACAATTAAATGCATCAAGGCAAAGAATGTCATTGTTCTTTATGTCTATACAAATGTGATTTGTTTGAAAAATGTGAAACATCTCGATCTCTTTCTTTTTTCTCATCTTTATTATATTTATAACTTGTACCTTTGTTTTACATAATTTAGTTTTTAATATAAAAAGCTGTTAAGCCATAAATGGCTATATAATTGCTCTTGCACCATTGAATCAAAGCATTGCGTCGAAGTTTATAACTTAATTTTATTCAATTCCCTTTTACAGCATGATTCACCTCTCAAAATATTCGTTGTGCCAAAACCTACTGGCTTGAAATGTTCAAAACAGCTTGAAAAATTGTAGACATAAAATGTTTTAACGTTTAAAAAAGCTAAATGTTAAAAAATATGAAATGTTCAACTGGAATTACTTTCCATAAAATAGGAAAATTCAATAACATGTGAACAAAAATTTTTCTCTTAAAAATTAGGAAATCCCTGTAAAATAAATTCTTTATGTATACTAAGTTTAAACTAAACATATGGAACTGATAAGATTAACCGTAAGGTCCAATGAGTAAAAAATTATTAAATAAGAATATAAAAATTAACATCTTGTCAACGGTTTGACAAAGCTTGTTAAAATTTATGTGCTCTATATGTTATATGTTCTGAGTGTATTGTAAAAAGGTAAAAATAGCCAAAAGAAAACTGGATCTTTTCATTTCCACAGATGCACTGCCTTAATTGTACGCTGCACATTTTATTTTATTTTCATGATTCTCCAGGAGCCATGCAGTTTCTGAAACCTACTTATATAATTTTATTTACCACCTGCATTACTAGATTTCCCCGGGTCGTAGCGGGTACCCTGTTGAATGGCATCGCTTGTATCACGCACCTAAGCACGATAACAGAATTATTTACTCTTCAGTCTAACGTTCTTCGCCTTGGATTATATTCATAACGCCTCTGTTGATTGTGTTTACTGTGCGTCGTTACGGTGTATACTAGAGAATTGTGTGTATTTATTGTGTTAAATTTTGCTGAACTTGTCGCTTGAATTTATGATAAATTCCCTGGGGTCACCGTTCCCAACAAATGCACGCCTATATGGTTTTTGAAACAATTACACAGACTGGGTTTGCTTTAGACAGAAAGGCAGAAACCTAACAGTAAATATAACAAAGGAAAAATTATAGACGATAAAGGCTGTCGTACTTCTGTGATAAGAAGTATAGTAAAACTACTCCTTACACTTTTTTTATGATAGAGTAATAAACTGGACTGCTCCGCAGATTTAAATGTGATTATGGGTAGAGAATATTTTAACTGTGGCAGAGACAAAATTTAATGGCGGCTGATAGCTGACCATTACTATTCTCTTTGCTGGTGTGCAAGTAATATTTAAATCGCCGGCTCTACAGCGTGATTTCACAGCAAGGCGTGGCAAGTCCGTGATTGGATTTTGCAGTCACTAGCTCCTCCTACCGCCCGCCATTAAAGTTTGTGCCGGCCACATAAAGTTTATATAACAAATTTCCATGCAATATACGAATGAGAACATAGTATCAGGCTCGAACGATGCGACAGATTGTAAACCCTCACATTAGGGTATACAAAGTATTATAAATGCGTTTTTTTTTAAGGCATTGTATTATTCAACTATAGACAAGCGAAGAAAGAAAATAAATTTTGACTAAAGCATCCCAAAAATTCAATTAATAAAATATAGTAAGAAAGAATTTATAAGGTATATTAAAATAAAATTTGAAACAATCCAAGGAGGGAAAAAGCGTTATTGACGACGTTTAAATATTAATGTTCGCAAAACAGTTTGTATTGCAAAATATATATATATAATCCGATACACCCTTTCGTCGCCACGAGTCTGAAGAGGTCCCATAGCAAATCCAACTGAGCTAATTTGGTGCAAGGCTCCTAATCGTACACTCGGAAAGAATATTTTACCGACACACAGCTCGTAAGTACAAAATTGTAGCAAATGGATTCCCAAAGCAGCGAAGTTTTATTAAAACCATCTAATTATCTAAGTATTATATAAGTATTATCTAATACTTCGGTTACAGCAATTCTTGAGTTTCCTATAATTTCTCAGCAAGTTCCAATCTTGTATAGACAGAGAGGGCCACCATTCTGAATACACTTTATAACCAAAGGAGGTCTAGCATTCCATTGTTTCGCCTCAGCATTATCTAGGTTAAAAAGTTGGGCGGGTCTGCACTACTGCGCAATAAATTTGTATATTTGTGCAGCAGTGCTATAGAAGTGGAGTGTTTCGGTAGATTGCATACCTTGTGAGATGAATGTTTAATTATTTAGGTTTTATCTTTCATCAAGATTGGTTGGGTTGTTCCAAACAATGTCATAACTTTGATTTTTGGTAACGAAATATTACTTTACTGCTTTGTATAGGAGCATAAATTGATCTTCGAGGTTGGGGACGTTGACTCGATCGTCTGCAAAGCATTATTACTAAAATTATATTGTTGTTTCCCATCCTATCAATGTGTTCTTTCCAGTAATACATTTTGTTACATCCTGAATTTGGTAATTTTCTCTGATTTCTGTATTGTGTAGTTTATATAATAAAGTTTTTCCTTGGATTGCTCTTAATATTTTCAATTCGCATGTACTTAACATTTGTTTTGTTTTGAATGTATCTGCTCTTGTTTCTGCTGCTTAAGTTAAGATTGGTCTAACTATTGTTTTATAAATGCGGACTTCACTCTCTACTGCGATATACTTATTTCGCCAAAGTATGTCTTTTATGCATCTTAATATCTGCGCTGTTTTATCCGCCTGCATTTTTAATTCTCGATTAAATGTTTGGTGCTTGTTATTTGAACACCTAAATAATTAAATTCTGAAACCTGCTCAATAATTTTTCTTTCCACTTGTAATTTGCAACTCAATGGTTCTTTTGATACTGTTAGGCATCTACTTTTTTTGTGTCTATCTTCATATTGTATTTTTTGTCTTTATACTGAATAGGTGTAATAGTCTTTGCAATCCATCTTATACATATTTCTGATATAATAACATTATCTGCGTAGCATATATGAAGTCTTGTGTTTCCATCTTGTATCCCCACCTCTTTTGGCAGATTTTCAATTAATTTACCCATTATAAGATTAAAAAGGAATGGGCTTCTCCTTCTTAGGAATTTAATAGCAAAAACCTTTAGTTTTTGAAGCACAGTTTGTGATGAACATTTATTCTTACTAATGTTAAAACCAATTACTATTCTATTCAATGCTTTCAGTTAAACCAAAAAGCATTAATTAGTTCTATTACTATTTTTCACTGGTTTTCGGAGGAACAACCTCCAAAATGATGTAAATATAACATATATGCTTTCATACATTTAGTATTCATTTCTTTGCGTTTTGCCAGAATAAAGCTGGTACAAATATTGTTTTGTATAATTAAATAACTGTTTCATTTTATTTCTAAGTTACTTCTTCATTTTTCAGGACATCCACTAGAAATTCTGTAGCTTTAGGTCTGGGTCCATTTGTATGTATGAAATACTATTTTACACAGTTGAAATTATAATTTTTATACGTATCCCTCTCAGTTAAACAATCCGAAGAGTGCTAGTATTTGGTTGCTTTAAATACCATTAAATCCAATAATAAAATGTACAATTCGTTCCGTACAGCACAATGGCAGTAAATTTGATTCCATATGGCGCTTTCTTACGGATTCTTAAGCTCTATTTACCCACGAGGAAGGTCCTGGTGTCTAGTTGCTGATCCTTACTGGCTATTCTCTTTCCGCCTGACCTGCAACCCGAAGGTTTATTCGGTTAATACTAGCTAACGTCGCATAAAGCGCTGCTGGTGACCTGTAAAGGATTTAGATGCACTAAAAACTTCTATAAAAATGTCCTTTCCGTAGACTAACTTATTCCGTTCCAGTTTCATGCCACCTGCTACAAAATCTTCAATGCGTTCTAGTTCTTTTAGTTTTATAAGTAATGGAAACTCGCCACTCGAAGATATGAATTAAGCTAAAATGCTTAGTATAATAATAGAAACTTATTACAAAGTGAGGCTTCACTTATATAATTGCGTTTAATGCGATAAAAATTAAACAAAACGCCCTCCTTTACAGTGTCAAAAGAGCGCAACCAGTATTGGCTTCTGGTATATCCAAGATTTACATTTTGAACATTTGATACTATCGATTCCTGTTGTAACAATTCTCTAAGCTCAAAATTGTTTCACAAAAACACCAATACTGAAGAGGCTATCAGAATAGACAATCACTCAAGAAATATCTTTTTATTTACTTGTTCCAAGAACTAGTTGGCGCAGCAGTCAAAACAGTTTTTGTTTACATTGTTTACAGGTGAAATAAACGTCGAATTCGGAGTTACCTGACAAATCACTAGTGATTAAAATAATTCAAACTAATTAAAAAGCCAATTAGTGATCAGTGAGATTTAAACTGTGGTGAAATGTTTATATAGTCTGGCATAATCAAAATCCTGTTTAGTGATATTTACATCGGGATTGGCCGCTGGGCGCCAGAGACTATGGAGTTGAACTTCCTGGACAAGTTCTTCAGGCCCACCCAATAAGAGGGCGGCTAATTGTCTCCATTATCTTTAATTTCTTCATGGGATTGGTGGAAAATGACACTCAACAATCTCCAGAATGCCGAAGGATAACTAACTACTCGGTCAGGATACCTCACCAAATTAGCAAACATCTTTCAGAGACATTACAGCCTATAACATCCTGAAAACTCATTTTCTGTTATATGGTGACCAAAAGTTAAATCTAGCCTCATCGCTGAAGATAATCTATCCTAGAGTTGCAAAACTACCGTAGGGTACCATAGAATATTATTGGTATATGTAGACTACGGTAGAATAGGTCAGTTAAGAACTTGGTCCCATTACCTGTACGTTAGTGTGTTACATGCTTATCAGGGTTTCCTCATCGACATGTGTTATGTTTTACTAGATTCCCCTAGAAATTAGAAGCGTTGAGCTTTGAACCTTTAGAAACAGAGAGGGTATATACAGGGCCACTTAATCTACGGAATATTAGTGTCTCCAAAAACATTTGGGAGCTTCTGTAAGTATATTACAGTTCAGATCGAAGACACTGATAGTGATCATGAGTGATGTTATTTTGGACCGAAATGTACAATTTTTATTTTCATCAGTTATGATCACAGTTTTCATTATGCTTGAATTTTTCATTACATGTCTTAATTCATTGTATTTTGTAATATGTTTCTTTCCCTGCCAATGCTATCATTAATTCCCGTAATACTATCATTTACTACCTCATTTTTTTATCACTAAAACTACATAGCCGTAGTTTTGGTAGAGTGCAACTCTAATCTGTCCCAATTCTTCAGCCCAGTGAGTTTTAGCAGCGCGAAGAGGGGCTCTCCTGTGCTTAGTGGTCTCCTGATAGTTCCCTTCGAGAACATTCTCGTTGTTATTCTCACATATCTCCAACACATGCATATTCTGAATACTTCACGTTTTTGTTGCGTTTAAATGAAGTACTTATTTTAGAGTTTCGACTGAAATGCAATCAGGACGGACAGTAAAAGAGTAGCTTTTTTAAAAAAGCAAGTATGATTTGCTTCTTGTTAGTTTTAGAAGGTTTTATCGTAGGAAGTATATTTTTGCTCAAAGCATACAGAAGACACACAGATGCCTTATGTGTCTATGATCTGAGCCAATGTAGCTGACGTGATATTTCAAAAGCATACAAAAGCAATAATCAAAGTAACAATTTGTTTCATATCTATTATCCTTTATAATGAATCCATTTTATTTCCTTTACTATGATTGAATAGAGTTCTAGCCCCACAAAATCCAACCTCTGTGGTCCTTGTCCCGAGGGGTGCGCAACAGGAAGTAGGGAGTAACTGATGGGGTGAAGTACGGTGGGGACCTCGTGTGTCTTAAGACCGCTACGGTAACTGAGAAGGCCCATCAGTAACCTCGAAAACTGCCAGAAGAGGCTCTGGTTTGCTTCTACCTTGTAGCATAGGGAGTTGGTTCTCCAAAGGTTAGGACAGTAAACCCTAAACAGGCCTGGAGGTCTTAAGGAGGCAGCCCCTCCACCAGGGTAGCTCAGCGTTGGGCTAATAACCCACCTGAGTGAATTATTTATATTCAGAGAAATCAGAAGAGAGCCGGACGGATAATATGCAGACGGCCTGGAACGAAAAGGAAAAGGATTGGGATTGGGACATGGAATATAACTTCATGGACTGGGAAAGAAATGGAGATAGTGGGTGGAAAGAGTGGCAGTCGGACATGGGACGACAATGATACAGGTTGGCGCAGGATAGGATCGAATACAGAAAGTGGCTGAAGAAACCCAACGCTTAACGGCGGCAGGGAAAGTGAAAGAAGAAGAATAGAATTCTATTTAACTCTCCGTTAGGCGCGCGCCCTAGTAGAACACCATTAGTCACGGGAGGCCTAGTAGGCACTTGCTATATTTTTGTGTTTATATACTTGCATTTAACTTAGTATGAGTATACTATACATCACAATTTGCACTACACTACACGGAAAGATAATAAATTGCAATGTTTAGGTATACAACTGGCAATTTGAAATGTACTGTCAATAATAATAATAATAATAATAATAATAATAATAATAATAATAATAATAATAATAATAATAATAATAATAATAATAATAATAATAATAATAATAATAATAATAATAATAATAATAATAATAATAATAATAATAATAATAATAATAATAATAATAATAATAATAATAATAATAATAATAATAATAATAATAATAATAATAATAATAATAATAATAATAATAATAATAATAATAATAATAATAATAATAATAATAATAATAATAATAATAATAATAATAATAATAATAATAATAATAATAATAATAATAATAATAATAATAATAATAATAATAATAATAATAATAATAATAATAATAATAATAACAACAACTTTGACAAGCATGTGATGTTACCTACAAAAAATATGCTATTATGCAATAGGTTGCTTTCATTTCTTCTTTTGGATCATTTTCTGAATCTAAAGATCTCATTTTCAGTTTATCTTCAGAATCGGAATCATCTGATTTATACATATTCGCATATCATGATCACAAGATGCACTTCTTCCAAATCCTTGGGATTTTGTAAATCATATCTTTTACTCCTGTTTGTGGAGAGTAGTAACGTATTACTTGTAATGGGAAAGCAATATTGCACAACTAACGCGGAAAAACATATGACAGTAATATGTAATAAGAGTAGGCGAGTAGAATTTGGTTGACCTGTGCGACACGTAACTGCCGATTAGTCATTCTTGGAGCTAAAGAAGTAAACAGATAAGGTTGTCGCTCTACCAAACACTCAAGTAAGGTGTAATATTGAATGTCCTATTCAGGCGGTTGCATATGTGCGTTCATTCGAAAACTAGAACGTTTAAATAAACGCAGGGTCTCCCAGGCCTTCTGAGACCAATGATTAAATATTATAAAATACAAAATGATTATCCGGGCTTGTGGGCCAAGATCTAGAAGCTTCGTTCGAAGTTGCGTCGAACATCCTCAGTAGTGTGACCGTAGTACTCTGCTAGTCTTGGCGACGACTGATACACAGGTTTCACACGCTTAGCAAGTGTGGGCCTATGATGTAGGCTAAGCGCGGATAATCATTTTGTATTTTATCACCTGGCCGTGAAAGCTTACGCAATTTGATTAAGTATCATATTGACTTTTGGTTTCGTTTATGTGTTTTAATAAAAATGTTCTAGGTGAAGTACACTCATTTAAGAGCTATACCCACGCACATTAGATCAGCTCTTAGGCTTGACTGTGTTGCTAAAGGGTTATCTTCGATCTTACTCTCTAGTCATCTTCAGGGGCAACGAAACCAGCCAGTTCAATTTGAATTCATGTTGCTGTTATGCATCGATTTCAAAGCGGTCATATTCATATTAACCGGCACTCATGTTTAATATTACGTTTTTCTTAATTTGAACCAGTACGCTTTCTGAACACATTGATTGCTTTTTAAAAACATGGAATTTAGATTTTTTCATAATCTGCCGAAGCAATAAATTCTGCGTTGTAATCTAATAACATTGTTCTTTGATACGGAAAACAATTTCAATTATTTTCATCAAATATTTGGAAATATCATATAAAAGAGCTATTGTGCATTTAATGCTTATATTTTATGTAAACAATAAGCCCACGTTTTGCACTTTATCTATGAGTCGATCTCAATTCTCATTTATTTATTTTAAATTAAATAAATAATTAAAATAGTCCAAATATACTTAACGTAACGCTGTATTATTCACGAATATTTTAAATAAAACAAGAAGGACTCAGGTAAAGACTTACCGAGCGAGATGCCACCGCAACTCGCATTCGGGAGGTCCGGGTTCGATCCTCGGTGACTGCGCACTCTTACTTGGGGTTTTCCGTGGTCCACCTTGTCACTTAGGTGAATGCTGAGGTGCTTAATTGTTAAGGAATACTTATTCGTAGTCAGAACCTCTTGCAGCGGAAAGAAAACAAAAGAAATCGGAACAATTAAGAAAGGTCCGTTAGATGACTCTTACACCATGGAATATTTAGGAAACTTAGCATTCAGAAAATACGAACTGTGTATTTTAATGAGTTTTACATTTTCTTTGCAGAAATTTTTGTTATTTTTAAGGCAGCCTACATATATAAAATTATACAAAACAGCCTTCTCAGATTATTCACAGAAAATCTGAACTAAACATCGGCTTTTCGCATGCACACACATTCACATTTTGTGAGGGGCCATATGTCGATATCGAAGTTTTGAGTAGAATGCAATACCACTTCTACAAACAGGAGCATTCGGATTTTATTCATATAAATTGGTTTTATATCACTATAGTTATAATGAAGTACATGTGTATGGGAAAGTAATGCTACATATACAGCGGACAAAGAACGGCAAGTAAGTCAATGTGGCCCTTTGAGTTTCGACTGCGACCCCTGGGAGGGAGGGATGAGGGAAAGACTCGAAGGGGAACCAGATCCAGAAGACTAGGTGCACAACCGCGGACGGGGTCTTTAACGACGCCGTACAAACCTCCATCCGACTCAACGCCAGGGAGAAACCTTCCCGCCCAGCCGTAACCCGGCGAACATCGTCGCCTGGTTCTTCAACCTTGAAACAGACGACAATGAAGGAAACTGTGGTTACAGGAAATGGAGAGGAAAATCGTGGAAGAAGAAGAAGAACCATTCGAGCAGTCGCCTACCGAATCGGGAAAACTAGGAAAAGCTCATGGTGGGTGGTCGCCGGGATTGGAACCCAGGATCTCTCGAAAGCAAGCCTCACATGTTACCACGAGACCATTTGGCTCAGTATCGGTAGGTAGTACAGAAAGTAATATGGGCCTGATGCAGCAATAGCATAGCTTGACTCCCCATACCATTTAAGACAGACACCGGCAGGATTTGCCTGATTGAGCCTTGCTCTGGCTCGCTGCTAGCTTAGAGCCTCAGCGCGGCTCTCCGATTATGTCAGTTGTACGCTTTATTGATGACATAACTAACTATATATCAGGTCAAATTAATTGAAAGTCTATTAATGGTGAGCCAATATTCTACATTTATAGCATTACGAAGTGTATGTAATTGTAGACATATATGTTCCAATTTTTCAGTAAATTTATCATACATAATTTTTTGTTACACTTGCAACAGAATACTTTCTCTCTGTTTATCTACTTGATGAATTGAATTACTCTATACCTATATGCACAACTTAATCAGCAAAACATAAAACTGAAATGCCTTTTCTACATTTAGCTGAGAAAGTTAAACACAACACAAATATTATAAGTATTTCATAATATAAAAACAAAGACAGATAAGACTGATGAGAAATTATGAATGTGGAACTTATATAAGTTATAAAATACAAGATAATTAAGCTGAAACGTATATCAAATGTTTTATTTTTTGTTGGTTATTTTTCTGTTGACCAGCGTATGAATATTTGGGGAGATACTTCATGCTGCCTTGATTCCAAGTACTGCATTAAGATTTTCATCCAGAATGCATTGTTGAGCCAAACATTTCTATGACATCACTGGTCACTGTTCGGCAAGCAAGCTTTGCCATCGCTCTAAAATAGTGTACCTGCCGGTGTCTGATTTAAAGTCTACAGTAATAATAAGTTGGTAATTAGAAGTTCGAAAAGCTGGCACTTGTATGTTAGGTTTAAAAAAAAAAGTGAAAAACGCTTACGCAGATTCAAACTCGGACCTTCCGAATTAATTATTCCAATGGCCGACAGGTTTGGCGAGTTTACGCAAAAAACAAAGCAGGTTAGATATGGTGAATTAAACGTCAGTTTGTTGCGTTCAGTTGGTTTAATTTCTTGTGTCGATAACTTCACACTGGTTATTACCTCTGCAAAACAGGTTATTTATACTCCATGTTTATTTATTGCCCATACAGTGTTTTGTTGCCGAACCACAGATTATTCAGTAGCACTGCTCCACAAAACCATAAAAGGTAAGCTCTTTTATGACCAGTTCAGGACAATTTGCAATAAATCAGTTTTCCTATGTCACAAGCTATATTTAATTATTTTCCTTCCCCAGTGAGTTAGCAGTAAAACTTGAGTAATTTATTGCTTTCATTTGCAGAATAATGAACAAAGGCTCTTGTCATGTTATTTATCATTGGCATTCCCACCATGTTTTATTTAAAACGCCAAAAGGCAAACAAACGTTCATTCACAGAAGTACTCACCTCATGCGGGTGATGAAAGCGGGAGTGAAGTCCAGGTTAGTCCAGACGCCGAGGTCTGAGTGCTTCACTTCATCCCAGGTTGAGTATTTGATGAGAGAACAAGCTGGAGATGGCAGGGCTGCAACAAACACAACTACATTACTACATTCGTCACATTTAACACAATTTCATCACTATAATAGTCATTTTAAATCAAGGAAACTGTTTTTCATCTTAAACTATGGTTAAACGTATTATTTGTTATACATTTGTTTCGGATTTATTAAACACTGTCATTAAGGCATTTCACCTGTTTCTCTGCTCTTTAGGCAAAACATGAAAAAGTGACAGTTCGACAAATCCCACTTCTGACACCAATGTAACAAAATTACAAAAGTCCAGTCCAGTTATTCTTTCTTTTGTAACTTTATTTTCTTCTAACTGAATGCACAAATACATAGATCTCTTATCGTTATCAACACAGTCTACAGTCTTTCATGATATTGCAACTAACAGCTGCTGTCTTCTCGTAACCTTAACAGACAGTTTTCTGTCTTTCAGTTCTCTCTTGTCTCCAAACACTAAGTATACGAACACTCAACACTCCTTCACTGTTTCCCTTCATTATCTTCCTTCCAACGCGACAGCGCACACAACTATCTCGTTCTGCACTCACTGACAGAGCAAAAACTGCCTGCTGTGACGACTACTGTAACTAACTCCCCTTGCTTCACCTCCTTATAAAGCGAGAATTATGTAACATGGACCTTTCCCGAACTTCAAATTTCCGGAGCTTCCAGAAATACGCCAGAAGCCGGATGTCTCTCCAATAATCTTGAAAACTACTTTGACGTGCCACGCTTATTGTTGCGCCTGGTGAGATAGCCCGACCTCGACCGTCATTTGCTGTACGCCGTGACCGATGTCATAATATAATGCACGATGGTAGATGCAAAATTTAATGGCGGCTGGTAGCTGACCACTATCCTATAAATTTTATATTTTCAAATGACATAGATATCCCCGGCTTTACAGTATGATTTCACAGTGTGTTTAACTACACAAAATTGCAAGGGGTGGCAAGCCTTTCATTGGATGTTGACAAGCTGCTCCTGCCTTCCGCCATTAAATTATGTGTCAACAATATATTATATATATAGCAGATAAGTAAAGGAAATCTCGTAGTCCACCAAAAAGTTCAATGTCAAGATTTCACGAAAATGTATGCTTTAAGTCTCCCTGTACCCAAAAAAGAACATTTTTTGAAAAAGGTTCATCTGTGTCTGTGAGCTGCATAACTAAAATCCAAGGATGCAACACAAGAATTTAAAAAAAAAAAAAAATCCTAACCCCTAGTACCCTTTACATGGAAATTATTCTGTTTGATCTTTTCAAACTGGATAATGATTTTGATTTAAAATACATCCTATGTTTAAAATATTTTCATGAAAATAGTTGATATTGCTCCTATTGTTACGTCGTGTCATAATCTGTGAAGTCGTCACCTTTCCCAAGAATTTTGCATATGAGAACTCAGGAGAGTTGATTTAAAAAAGATTCTCCGAACAAAAATGTGGATTTTTTTTTTTTTTTCAATTTTATAAATCATCTAATTATTCTTTAGCCGAGTTTTACTACTTATTCTCGTATAACAATTATTCCATGTGTAAGCTAATTTATAATTTTCTGCACGCTAATCTCAATTTAAATAAATCGTAATTTGGAGTTATTTTAAATTCTCATTTACTAACTATACGGTCACTTGATTTCTTTTTTGAAACTTAAAATCAAAATCCAGGCCCCACTAATGAGGTGTCTTCAAAACATTACAAACATAAGGGCAGCATACATTCTCTCTCTCTCTCCCTCTCTCTCTCTCTCTCTCTCTCTCTCTCTTCATATCTACAAATTAACCATAAAGTAGGTGTATGAAGTCCCAAAAACTGACAAATATTCATGGTATTGTGATGCAGCGGCTATAGTGCAAGACGTTATTGGGAGGTCGGCGCCGGGCAGTCGGAGAGGCAAACAGATGAACAACGTGCTCATCCAGCGTAAATACTACAGTTGCTATACTCAGATAAATATTTAGAGCCATATGGAAGCTTGTCGAATGTTCTGGAACGCTGGAAATTTCCTACAATTGTACCAGGTGGCGCAAGTCATCCGGCTTTGGCATAATTACATATCCCTTCGTGCGTTAAAACAGTTACAAAACGTAATAACACAACTCCTTTGAAGCGGAAGCAGTAACGTGAGCGAACTTTGTTCTGCTTATCAGAGAGAACGAGCGATGATAGGCCACTCCCAGGCTTGAACTATCGTGCATAGTCCGGGACAACAGTTTAGGCAACCGAAAAGGTCTTAGAATATTTTTCACTTTACTTATACGGTTTTTATTTTCCAGGGAATAAACTTACTTTCGTAAATGCCGCTATTGTCTAATATGACGGATAACAAATAGTAAATTGCCGTAACAAAATTATGTAAACATGAGGGCATGTAATGTTTCATTGGCATTTGTCCGTCTCTTAATACTGTTATATCTTTTACTTAATTAATTATATTGTATTATTTATATTATTTTCTATTATTACGTTTATCATGATTAGTGTGTTTATAATTGTTATTGAAATTCTTTTTATTATCAGCATTATTATTATTATTATTATTATTATTATTATTATTATTATTATTATTATTATTATTATTATTATTATTATTATTATTATTATTATTATTATTATTATTATTATTATTATTATTATTATTATTATTATTATTATTATTATTATTATTATTATTATTATTATTATTATTATTATTATTATTATTATTATTATTATTATTACTATTATTATTATTATTATTATTATTATTATTATTATTATTATTATTATTATTATTATTATTATTATTATTATTATTATTATTATTATTATTATTATTATTATTATTATTATTATTATTATTACTATTATTATTACTATTATTATTATTACTATTATTATTATTATTATTATTGTTATTGTTGTTGTTGTATTATTGTGTCTGCAACTGTTTTAACGCATGAGGAATATCTACTTATGCCAAAGCCGGATGAGTTGGGCCACCTAGTATAAGCTAGCACTCTCGTGAGGAGTCAGTCAGTCTAGCAAAGTTAGTGAGTCAATCACGAGTACTGATTTAGAACGTGTCTTTCTTATGCAACGGCAAGTGTGGTAGTCGAGCGAGTTTACGACGACTGTGGGGGCACATAGTGAAAAATCCCTTACTGGAAGGGAGTAGAGACGTCTTCTATTTGACTCCTGTTATCTATTTTGTCGTGATCTTTTCAGTTTCTTTTTTGTCTTCCAACTTTTTAGCTGCATTTCTTAGGCCCATTATGTCTCGCCTCATTTGTAGATCTCATTTTGTTCCTCTATTTCTTTAATTTCCGACAATAGATTTAAATTCATTCCCTGTGCCCATTGCGAATGCTTCATCAATATCATTCAGAGAGCAGGAGTCAATTTTAAATTCCCTTCAAGATAAAATCGTCCAATAGAGTTGCTCCCAGTATAATGTCTTAGTAGTGTTATCAAAGGAAACCCGTCCTCAGCAATTTCACCAGTATTCAGAGAGCTGGGAACGACATCTGTTACTTCCTACAGATCTGCCCAAGTAATTCGATAACTCTCATTAAGAGTATCAATCAAAAAACATAAAAACTTGGATATGGCTAACGTTGCAGCTATATCGAGCAGAAACAGAGAGGAACGAGTAATTTACCTTTTTATGGCTGTCCTTTAAAGAGATCGAAGTATAAATTCAAGTACTGAAAAGTAGAGGCATTAATAAATAAATGAAAGGAAAACATCCCTTATTCACGAGTACTCCCTGATTTAAATGATAATTCGATTAGCTTTTCAAGAATTACACATTGTGCACTCTGCTTGTTGCATGTAAATTGTGAAAATACTGAAAATAAAGAAGTTACACTTTTTGAAGTTTTCTTAGAGTGTAAAAGGGTTATAGAATGCAAAATATTGAGGATTACTAGAATATGAAAAGTGTATTGTCGTTTTTATATTGTAAAATGAAAATGTTCTGTTTTCACCGCTAAGAAATTAATAGTGAACGAATGCGTTCTATTCTACCTATATTTCTATTCCACTGACAGCACCAAGAAGTCCCAAAGCCGCGCTAATGGAATAGGACCCTTTCATAAGCAAACCGAAGAACCAAACTAGGAATTATTAAAAGTTTATGCTTCGGTGATACAACATTATATTAGGATGATTTATGTCATTTATTAGGTTGTATTTACCTTTAAAATTGCCCTTATGAGCTCGTTGCCATTAAACACCATTAATTTGTCTATGCTTCGTCATTTAATATTTAAAGTGTAGTTCCTGTCTTAAATTGTATTATGGTTTAAACATTTTGAGGTTCTAAAAACGAGAAATATACTCCTAAGCAGAATGATTGAGACAAGTAATTCGGTGTAAAATTCTAGATGGTCAGCAAATAGGGGAACAGGTTTCAAGACT